>CM068584.1:28915667-30115667 GCA_035048485.1 Pteria penguin
ATCAGTAAGATTAGAAGAGATACAGGCGCGCAATTCTTCCTCTAAAACACGACTTCATTCATACTATCGTACACCCCGCATGTGACACGTTCATTGGCTCGTCCTATCCCATTCCGTGCCTGTCTTTCCTCAACGCTGAATATAAAACCCGATACTTCAACGCTTTGACGCCTTCACATTGTCGTCGCTCATAAACCCCGATTTAACATCTACGTTTTCTCGTGTCAAATGTCAAAATTGACCCGACCGATTGAAACGATTATTCCCAAGCATGCCTTATTGTTGCACTTTACGAAGAGAATAAGGAAATAACAACCAATGGTTCCATAACTGGAGTACTATAGGTGAAGTTTGAATCGTTCGTTCACCTTCAGATTGCCACGCCTTCGATGCCAAAACACTTGTAAATTAGGTTTTAATGTAAATTTTGATCTTGATTTACAATGAATTGATTTTTAATATATATGAAAATAATACCTTATATTACATAAACATACTTTACACATATATGACGTACATATTGTACAGGAAGGTAAAACAAATCACGCAAGTGACGATGTCACAAAGTGCACCTGAGCCCACACCGTAGGCAGCAACCTACAAGTTCTACGAGTGGTGGAAGAAGTGCATCAAATAATTGCTTCATAGTGCTAGGGACAATGTAGTAACAAATATCTTGGAGTTGTCGGTATCTCTTATAGATCAACCACACTGGCAGTTTGCTTTAAGATTTCCCTCCATTGTGACAGATATGCAAAAAAAAAAATTGTCATTGGACAACATGTAGCGGATGTAAAGATGATGGATAAATCCAAACCACAAGTCCAAAAATCATGAAACCATAGGACATACAAAATCAGTGAAAATGAAAAACAAATGACTGTGTCACAAAAACTACGAGGTAATTCATGTATATACTTATTAATGTACTAAGTGAGCATTTTAGCAATTCAAGACTCTTGAATGATGTTCAGTAACGGAACCATGAAATTCCAAACTATCTGTTAACCGCTGTAACAGAGTTCTTACAAAAGTATGATGATCGTGATCGTTAGTTTTTATTGTAGTAAAATTCTGAGCACAAAGTGAAAACCATTGACCATTGACACTAACTGGATTTTAACACACAATCTACTGAAATAAAGATGCCGCAGTAACTTTTTTTAAATGGTACCCAAAATCAATAACAATTAAACGTATATTTTCTTGTAACGCGTTTCTAATATTAAGATTCTCGGGAACATTCTTACATTGCAACCTTTATCTGAAATGTCGATTTTTTTGTTTGTTTGTTTTTTTTAAATTAGTTGTCTCCGTGGGGTGACGTTATATGCGGCATGCTTTTAGGCTAGGCGAAGCCGCTGCACGGTTTTGTTTTTTTTTTTTGGTTTTTTTTTTTTTTTTTTTTGTTGTTTTTTTTTTTTTTTTTTTTTGTTTGTTTGTTTGTTTGTTTTTTTTTTTTTTTGGTGTTGTCCCTATGTTTTTGGCATTCCTGGCGGTTTTGTCCAGCCTAAAAGTGTAGATTTTCACCTTTCAGACACTTGGTCTCAAGAATACATAATAATCCACTATGATACACTGTCACAAAACAAAAAAACATTCGTAATTTACATTTTGTTTCAATACATAAGCAACACACAATCTGTTTCACTTGCCCTTGTATGGACTGTACAATAAATTGGCACAATGTCAAATATATGATTTAAATTTCTGAATGAAACCAATCCTCTGTCGTACACCCTGTCTGTCAGATCGCAGTTAAACGGGCGCTTAGCGGACAGGACCTAGTCTTATCAATGACATATACCTATAAACAAATAATCCATTCATGGGTTTTAACATATATGTGTAGCCAATTTCAAATTTATGTAAGCCGACCTTCACCTTCACACATTGCAGATAAAATCAACATTGAACATAGCGAACTAGCTGCAACTGTAATCATTGTACATGTAGGAGCCACGTGTTTGTTGGTGTAAAACGTAACTCATTTTTTCCACACTAAATTCAGTGAGTGAGTGTGATTTAATTGCTGTACCAAAAGTCCTCGTATAAGTTTTCGTTTGTTGAAAGCAGATTGATGTCCAAGCTCAATAGTGCCAATCAGCTCAATCAGATTAGTACTTTTTGTTCTGCACTGAGTGCTAGCAGCCAACTTCTCTGCGATCTGAACATTATACGATGTTAAAGGAACATGGTCCGATTGAAGTCGGAATAAGTATTTAAAAAAATGTAAACAGATTTCTTAAACGGCAATCGATTGCTTGTATATTATCTAAGATGTGTAAAAAGTATCGTTACCAAAGTCGATGTCGTTAACGAGATATACCCGTTTTAAATTTGCAACATAACCAGGCCAAGTCCTTGAATATTGATGAGGTCGGTCAGAGGAAATCACGTGAAAATGAAACTCTAGCTTTACCCGATTCTAACACTTGTTCTACTTTTCTTTTTCTTTTTAATTTTTTTTTTCTTTTTTTTGGGGGGGGGGGGCGCTCTGAGTTTGTGTATAGTTATTTTCTACCACACTTTTGCTTTTCTCGTGCTCGTATTCCTCCATGTGAACCATTTTTGTTGTTTTCTACGGTGAATATCCGCGCACGCGCATGATTATAAGCGGAGCATCGTCTTATTTGGGGAATTGATACCAACCGAATTAATTCGACTCAATAACCTTTATTATACGAAAACATTAAGGGATTTCAGTTTTAAATTTTGCAATTAACACTAAGATTATAATTTATGTAATACAGGAAAATTAAGATATTGTCGTAGTTTATCCTTTTCATGCTAAAATTTTCCAGTCTCGGACTATGTCCCTTAAAAAAATTCAAATCAAACAACCAAACGCTTCTGCAGCCATTGGCGAATACATGTGCCAAAACTCTTCTATTTTCTTTAGATAGAAACAAAAACTTTACACACACTCTCACTTGTATACGTAACACGTTAAAATCCACTAAAATAATAAGAAATGTAGTTATATTACCTATATACCTCGGTACTTTACTGTTGAATAACGTTCTTTTTGTTTAAAGTTTGCTTGAAGTGAAAATTATTACCTTTCCCACATTTTCAAAGAGGGCTACATCACTGGAACTAACATTCAGTTTGTATATACGTAATGATACTTTCATACAGAATATAGTACATAAGAGTATGTGCACGTCGGCGCCCTCGGTTACTTTGTATATATAAATTACAAAAAAATATCCAAACATAAAATTAATGTTTCTGGTAAAAATCTTTGAGACCTGAATATATACTTCCAGTATCTTGTAGGTCGTACTTCAATTGATCAATCACATAGGTTAATAGAACTTGAACCCTTTTAATTAAAGGAGGCTATTAAGACATCGATATTGGTGTATATCATAAAACAATAAAATTGCGTACTCAGAGGGAACTCCCCACCTTCAGAAAGTATATCGTCCTGACTTGGTTTTTAAACTCAAATTTAACAATTATGAGAGAATATAGTGAGTGTAAGTACAGCACTACATCCCACGCGTCTTCTCAGACCGATATATATATATATATATATATATATATATATATATATATATATATATATATATATATATATATATATATATATATATATATATATATATATATATATATATATATATATATAGTATGATTCTTTTGAAATTTTATATTTGAATCAGTAAGCTTCTGTAAAACATAAATCAATTTCTTTGTTGATATCCTGTGAACTGAATATCAATGTGAAGATTAAAGAAGCATGCATTGTTTAACATATTAATAAAAATGCTATATTACGATATTCATATCTTTTCTGTTGATAAAAAAGTTCAAGAAAATGGCACGGATAATGCACGATGTTGAGCTGTAACAAACTTTTTGAATGATAGACAGTCGTTACCTTTAACCGATTCAAATTAAAGTATATAAAAACTTACTACATGCACGGTACGATCTTTTAAGTCTAGTACGACGCATTGACATCGCCGCCCTTTCAGCAATGATTATCCTCAGCAGAAGTTTAGCGACTCGTTTTTAGACTTTTGCAACGGGTGTTTTATGCAAACGGGGAAGCTTACCCATTCTGGATACCTGGTCTTACCTCAGTTTTATCGATGTTTGCATTTGTCTGAAAATGACATTGTACACGATATTGTACATTTATGCCATGGACGTTTTCGTTGCTTACTTCTATTTCCTCAGTTATTACCGGGCGAAACATTTTTGACGTACCAGAAAGGCGGAAGGTGAAACTCCAGTGAAACTTTAGCAGTTTGATCTAAAAAGAGAAAATACTGTTATTCTGAAGCCTATCTAGCTTCTTTTGAGTTTCCGAATTACATATCTATTTCCATGTGTACAAACTGAAAGTATAGACGTCCAATATGCTTTACCATTGAGATATTCCAGAACCAGAGACAAAACTATTATATATATACTAATAGCCAATACTTCTACTAACCTAGCTGCCGTACATATATCTACACCCCTGAATGCACACGTGGTGTAGTTCTGAAATTTGCGTTGGCGCTGTGAGGCGAGATTTTACGATTAATGCAATAAAATAGAGTTACACATATTTTCATTTCTTATTAGTATAAATGATAAAATGTACACATGAATAATATATCATTAATTATTTTTTTTTGTTTCTGTTAAAAAAGAATTATTTATTTGCCAATTTTGTTTCTGCAGTTGTCATCAATTATATCATGCTTTTGGAATTTGTATATAGAGTAGAAGCGGCTGAACTTCGTCGATAGCCAGCTTAACTTGGCGTCCACAGTTACCGGGTTCGAGTCTCGTCAATGTTTCACAATGTTATGTCGTTAGGATGAAACAGTGAATTCGTCAGTACAGTGCCATGGTAGATGTAGGCACTTCTTCAAGTAGGTTTATTGCATAATTTTGCACAAATTTATTTTTGATGCATCAGGGCGACATACTTCGAAAAATCATTATTTTTACTGAAGAAAAAGAAACAAATCATGTTTTTTTCCTTTTGACATATACTGTCTTGTAACATGTTACTGATATTTCTTTATAAAACTACTAATACCAAGATAACTGCTAAACATCGAAGTACCTTATTCATTTTGTGTTTAATTTTATCAGTTTGTCTTGCTAGAATGATAAGGATGCAAACTGTATTTTCTTTTTGGAGTAGCAACATACCTTCCTCTCCCGCATATGACGTCTTTATTTCACAACTTATACGCTATGCCAGGGCATTCTCTAAATACGAAAATTTCGTCCTGAGAGCGAGGCTTCTTGCCACGAAACTACTCTCACAAGCTTATATTAAGGAACGTTTGAAATTGTTAATGAGGAAGTTCTACGGTCGTTATAGGGATCTATTGCAATTTCAGGTTCCTCTTTCAAGAATGTTAACCGATATTTTGAGGCCTGACCATACAGCATAACCATCTTAATTTTTGGCTATACTTGATTTGACATAATACGTATAAACATGTATATACAGACGTTTATTCACCTATGTTTTCCACACCAGAATTTCAGATAGGCAGCATTTCTTGCCTTAAATGGGAAATTTGACTTCCTGTCTACTTCGTATGTTCATGCGTGTATATTTATGTATTTACCTACTCAACTTGAAAGGCTGTTGCAGGACTTTTGCGACGGGTGTTGCCAGCAACAAGGGAACGCTTACTCCTCCCGGGCACCTGGACTCACCTCCACTTTATTGGAATTCGCATTTGTCTGAATATGACACCAAACACGATATTGTTCCCTTTATTCCATGGACTATGAGATATAGTTTACCCTTTGGTACTTCTTCGTGTTTTACTTAGACATAAAACTTCATGATGTTTTCATTTCCAAATGTTACAGAGGATAAACTACATATCTCCTGATGGCATCGTACACGCGCTGATGTTCAAACCAGTGATTTCACATTCTATTTCTGTGATTAACATCTGTAGATTTTAAACTACATTTTCCCCACATGATATACTTAATCTATGACATACGCATATATATAGTAATATGGTTAAACATTTTCCATTTGTGTGCTTTATCTGCCAAATTTTAGCGTTATCATCCCTGTCAGTGTAATATATACGTGGATGATTTACAAAGAATTCTAGTATCTATCTGCATGAATTTTATTGAGTGATACTACAGAGTTCTGCAGTCATAATCGTACGTCCTACTGCAGTAGGAAAGTTTACTTCAAGTATACATTTTCAATAAAGCCTGTCCAGAAGTTAAGTCAAATGCACTCGACATCTAGATTGTTTGGTTCTTGTTTCCAAGCGATTGTAAAGCTGAGTTAGTTGGTTGGTTGATTGGTGTTTTACGTCGCTTTCAACAATATTTCAGTTATATCGCGACATGGAAGCAGGAGGTTACCAACCTCTTAAACATAGTGGCGCAACCCGGGAATCGAACCCGGGTCGTCGGCGCCGCAAGCCAAGCGCTTAACCACTACACCACGCCTGCCCCTGTAAAGCTGAGTAAAAACTGATTTGCACAAGTAATGACTTTTTTCACTTATAAGAAATGGGGATAGGATAGGGGAAAGGCATGACCGGCAGAGTGAGAAAATTGATTTTTTATTATCTATTATTATTTTTTAAATTATTATTATTATTATTATTATTATTATTATTATTATTATTATTAATTATCATCATCATTATTATTATTATTAGTTGAGAACATTATTATTATTATTATTATTATTATTATTATTATTATTATTATTATTATTATTATTATTATTATTATTATTATTCTTGGTTGAGATCATCATCGTCACCGTTTACAGTTCAAGCGAGGTAAAGCGGTTTACAAAGTAAAATAGACTTAAATTGCACTTAAAGAGCAGTCTTGAAAATTTACGCTTAGTGGCAACCAAAGAAGGAAACTAAGATGCAAAGGACGGGCGAACTTAGTAGTTAACTTAAAAACAATTATGAAGTTTACTTGAATTACTCTAAATGTACGGTTATGCCTTAAGCCAATTGAAAAAGTCTGAACATTTTAATGACCATTCAGTTAAAGTTACTTGTTGATCTGTATTCAATTACTTGTGGGGATTTTCATTAATTTTCAACTTTGTTTGCGTTTGAAGGTACTGCTTTTATCAAACAACTAATTCAATTTTCTTTTCCTTTAAAGAAAAACGAGGTTTTAAAGAAATAAATACATGAATAATTACAGAACTTTTTATAGTTGTCTGACGAAATCGTGGGGCACAAGCTCAAATACCTGTACGGCCCTATCCTATCTATGACTCCCTTGATACCATATAATATTCAGTTTACACAGACGAATGTTTGACCGTTTTCCCTATTACAAGATTCGAGGTCCTTCGTTATCAACTTATTTTGCAAAGCACATCTGCTTGCAGATTTATTTATTTATTTTTGTTTTCCTTCTCTCTTTCTCCCATTCTCTCTCTCTCACCCCCCTCCCCCTCTTTCTCTCTCTCTTCATAATAATAAATAATAAAAATAATAAATAATAATAAATCAGTCCATTTTAGATTCGTACATCGCTTTCTCCAGAAAGCGCAAATCTTACAATACGCATTGTATATTAATTAAATCAATTAATATTCCTGCAACACCATTACTCAATATGTCCGTAAGAGAAATAAACAGGGAGAATACATACAAAGCAAATACGGATACATTTTATTCGGCTTGATCACGATCTGATATAATATTTTGGCCAACAAGTGGTACCAAGATTTCAAACTTCCGACCATACGTATCAATCTAGATTAACAGTGAACTGATGTCTGCAAAAACTCCCTATTTAATTTTCACCACATTCAATTAATTCCAACCATATTAGATAATTAGCGGTAGGGCCGGAGAACGAACCCCTGTAGCGACATTTAAGGTTGATTCAGGCGCACTCGGAGTCTCTCCATATTGTTCCCGTTTAATGGATTCCCTCTTTGCGTGACACTGTTTTCTTATTACCTAATTCACAGGTCTGCATGCAAATATCTAGTTAATACTAGCCGATTTATTTCTAATTTGATTTAGTGGAGATTGTCGAACTAAGTCCAGTATCGGCCCTGCTTCTATATCTCTTGCAGAAGGTTATTAATCTAATATTCTCCACAAAGTATTAAATCACCTTGCACCTTAATCTTTAAGATGTATTACTCAAGTAGCAACCATTAAAGGTAATAAAGTTAATGAACAGTGAAAGATTAGATAAATTGAACTATATAACGATACAGTCGGGGTTTGATCGCATCTTTTGCTGCATTTTTACGAAGACGTTTATAAATGTAGTTTTGGACACTTCAAACCATCCAAACTGTAGCCCGCATTTCCTCTGTGTGGTAGAGGTAAAGATGGTTATCTCGTAAGCGCATTTGCCGCCAGGATGATCAATTTACTTTTGTTCTTTTATCATGTCCCTGTTTTGATATGACGTTTTGAACTAAATTAATCTATTTTAACAAAGGCGTCACTTTGAAATAAAAAAAAAAAAATTATACCATGGTAGCTCTTGTTGTAGGCATCACTAACACATTGTAAAAAATATACACGAAAAACTATGCCGTGGCACTTTTTTAAGATCTAACACACATACTGACCTTCATTTACTACATTCGCATGGTTTTTGTAGGTCTGAGAGTTCACTTGGTGGTCGAATGTAGTAAGGGACAGCGCTAGGTACTGCACTCTACTGTTACAGTTCATCTCAAATCTTGGTTAGTTCTTGGTCTGCAGAGAAAATAAAATGTCTAAGGCATGCCTGTCGAATTTATTTATTTATTATTGTTTATATTTATTTTGATTTATTTATTGGGGTTTTTTTTGGGGGGGTGTATTTCATTATTCTTGTTTTTTTTTTTTTTTTTTTTTTTGCTTCAATTAATATATTAAGCTTAATGAATAAATAAGAGATAATCTACACATGTATGTATAAATATCTGAAATGATAAAAATCAAGGGATGCCTTAACATGCTTTATACAAAATTGTTAATTTTATATTTCAATAACTATCTTTATATCATTTTATGTATTTATTTCTTAGAGTCCAGTACATTATTTTTCTTCGTGCGACTGACATTTGACATTCATACTAACCTTGAACATGTTGACGATATCCATGAAGTGTGGGTGGTGTGAGCGTGGGTTGTGTATAAAGGTCTAAATAATTACGGTTTGCGTGATTCCGGTTGAGATCAGAATGTCCGATAACACCAGACAGGTATGTTGTGTTCATTATACACATATTAATTACCCGGTTTGTTTTATTCTTTATTACAACACAAAAAATGAAAACTAAATTATCTATACTAGTATTTTATGATGTCTTAAATAAGTTACATTAATCATTCCTTTATTAATATCGAGAATATCAGTGATAATTCTATTATTTGAAACGTACATGTACATAAATGATAGGATAAACATTATCTTTTCATTTTATTCTTGACATATATATTTGAAAGAGTACGATTCGGTGTCCGACTTCGAAAGAATACAATTGCGACCGACGTACTTTTCTCATAACTGTGTATATTTTCAAGAAGAATATAAATTAAAAATACCATTTCACCATTATATATTATCGGTATTCTATTATTAATCAGAAAGAAAAAAGAGGAGTTACCGGCTCAGTTATGTGGCAGAAGTCACCATGAAGCTATACAATACATGAATATAAATAATATAATAGAACATTTAACACATTACAAAAATATTTGATTGTAGTGCAATTACGATACCGACTAAAATGCATCTGACTTTAACAAAATGCATCTGACTTTATATATTATATATAGTCTAGGAAATATGTATACTATTATTTCCTTCTAAACAAATATTTTGAATTGCACAGAAACTGATTTATGAAGTTAACATAACTGAAAAACTCAATTTATACAATAAATTTTATTCATCAATGTAATTTTTATATTTTGTCACACATATGCTCAAAATTAAATTCTAAATAATGGCAGTAACGATTTTTGTTTTCCTATTTTGTTTTTTCTTTGTTGACAATTTTTGTATCTAAAACTGAAAAAGATTCATGTGTTAATTAATATACCAAAAGCTGTACCAATGTGTAATATAATTTTATAAATACCAAAATTAGATGAATTAAAATTCACAATATGGTACATACTCCATAAAGTTATTTGTCACACACTTAATATCCTTTTTTTCTTTTCTTTTTTTTTTTTTTTTTTTGTTCGAGCTTATTTAAAGATATTTCTATATTTCAAGTTAAATATTAAATCTGAAGAATGTTTGTCCTATTATTTGACTGATAAAAGACAAACGTGCCATCACTATGGAATGCGCCAAATAAACGTTTCCACAAATAAAGTCTCTTACTGAGAGCCTTAAGCAGATACTGGGAAATACTGAACTTATCTGCAGGACATGCCAATCAACAAAATGACTTAAAATATCATACTATGTCATACATGAAAGAGATACTATGTAGTATTTAAATACTTCACACGTTATCAATAATCTCATGGTTTTATGGAAGAGTGTTAATATTGCTAATTCTTTCCTTGTACCAAAAAATATTTTTTGTGCGTTTGGTTGCTTATTTTTTTTTTTTTTTTTTTTTTTAGTTTTTTCTTGGTTTTTTTTTTTTTTTGGTTTCTTGTGTTTTGTGGGGGATTTTTTTTTTTTTTGGTTTTTATTTTTGTATTTGTTTTGTTTGTTTGTATGTTTGTTTATTTGTTTGGTTTTTTGTTTTTTGTTTTGGGTGTTTTTTTTTTTGGTTGGTTTAGTGGTTTTCTTTTTCCGTTTGTTTGTTTGGTTGGTTGGTTGCGTTTGCTTTTCCCTTTTTGGGGGGATTGGTGTTTAAGTGGGAATGTTTTTAGAATTTAGAAATTTGTTATATATCTCCGAGCAAGTGATCCATATTGAGGAGTTCTCAGCGATACTTAAATGCCCATCTTTGTACAATGATTTAAATTTCGCAAAAAATTAAGAATCAGTAACAAATTTTATTTTCTTCTTTTTATTATTGGAACATTCATATATTTATGATTCTATCGGTGTTGGTGCAATCAAATTTTAAAATTAATACTAAATACAAGTTTTTAAAAGTGTTATGAATATATGAGTGATCCGGAAATAAAAACGACAGCACGTTTGCTTGCCGCTACGAATTATCTGTCTATAATCTTCTCAAACTATTTGTCATATATTCTCCATTTTTACTAATGCGGGTCCTAGAAATTAGAAACCATACAATACACTGGATGACCTCATTTCTGACTTCATATTGTATTAGATGGCTTATCATTGAAACGAGTTTAAAGTTTTACTCATTAAACACTCTTAATGAATTAAACTGTCTTGAAATACATTTCAGTCAATGCCTTTGTAAACAAGTATATTTAATTTGGTGACAAATCGGGCATCCTTTTTTCCTATGTCATATTTACATTGGTATATCCCATGTATTGTGCTCAGATCTGGTTTTCATTCTATAGCAATTGTCAGTTGTTTCAACAAGACTCACTTAAATATTCTCGCGGATTACGACTTCTTGATCCTATAGAAACTAAAATAGGGATACGAAAGTTTTGAAACAGACTTCAAATAAAGATACTTCAAAAGTGATATCTCGCCAAATTCAATAAAATCCCGAGAAGATCTTTATTTTGTGAAAGAAATCAATGATTCCAAGTACACTGAAGACCATATCACTAAGATACAGAGGTTTCCGGTAGACAATATTATATTCTTCTTCTTCTTCTTTTTTTTTGCATTTCAGCCCGCAGGCTGAAATCTTTTTTTACACATATGAGACAGGATTCATTCATTATCCTCTACCTATAGATAAATATAAAGTGAATAAATAAAACAAAAATAAATAAATAAATAAATAAAACATAAAGAGTTAGCTTATCAGTTCAATTTCAAATATAGATATCTATGACGACGTTCAGCCCACAAATGCTTCCATTGTAATTGTTTTGCTGAACTTAGAACACAAGAGAGAGCCACGCACCTGCTTCATAATTAGACGTGCTCTTATCTATCTTTATTGATGGTCAATTACACACCTCCCTTTACAACAGTCCTGACAATCTCACCCTTTCCTATACCTTAGTAGACACATCCTGTCTTTGCCTGTCTGTAACGTGTTTGTTTAACCAATAATACGATATGCCAGAACATGCTCCACTTATGATTGTTTTATTCTGAGGGACAGGTGATTAACAAATTAAGTTCTCTCACAAGGTCGCTAGATATATCTTATGACGTCATCACTAAAGATTTTCTATGCTAGAAACAAAATAAGTGTTACCCAGGATTGTAACCTAGTATGAAGCCCCCTTTCTAGAATGTTATATGATATTCTTGAACAGGATAATGTACAGTGACGTCCTTTTACCAATATCACAAACTGCATTTATGACTTACTATCGACCACGAGAGGTTTCTAAGGACCCTTTGCGACGAGCGTAGTATGATAGCTTGAAATGATTATCCTGCTGTACACTTGGTCCCATTCTATTTGGGATTCGTAATTGTTCTTGTTGAAACACACAACATTGAATTTGCAGTCTTATAAATGGACTTTGAAAATCACATATTCAGTGATCAATTCCGAATGTATATACTTTCAAAACTATTTTTACGCAATGATATATGTTGAAATGTAAAATATGTCGGAGACAATGCTGATACTATGTAGAATTATTTATAAAGTGTCAATGTGTGTCCTTTGATTGTGCTGCTTTTGCGGTGAGTGGGAAGGTGGGCATCCGAAAACCGGTCAACCACACCAATTAATTGACGTTTGTTACTTCAATTGACCGTCCTAGGTCGGTATCGTAACTGCAGGACAATCGAATATTTTTGTAATGTTTTCCGTGTTTATTCTACTATTATAATGTTTTGTGTGCATGTCCTTGGTAATTTGTGTCATACAGCTTTGTCAGTTGTCTTCTGCTTGCTCTTTCAACCAGCCTAATTCATCAATAGCATTTCTCCACAATAAGAATATCCTTGAATTGATATCAGAAACAGAAAAATCAATATTTAGTGTGATGTTATTGAACTTTTTTTTCATTTGAATGTAAAAGTGTCAATGTATATTTTGAATATTCATGCAGGATATGACAAGCCAATAAAAGTTTTTTTCAATTATAGATGATGTAAAGGGTCTTATACCAGACAAAACACTTTTTGGCGGAATTTTCACTACGACGTTAACGCTTGCAATGTGACGTCACAGTTATTTGACACAAATCTAAGCGGAAATTTTGCATTTATCCGGCATTGGCTCTTACATCATGTAAAATTGGCAAAAAGGCTATTAGAAGACGTTTACATCCCCACGTTATTCTGTCTCACCTCTGAACTCCAAAACCCATCCATGCCCAGTGCCAATTGATGTTTTGTGTTTGTCGCTTCGACCCAAAAGACGTCTGTGTCTTATATCAAAATTACTTTATTTCCTCTTCACGATTGGTTTCACATGAAAATAATACAATGTACATCGCCGGTGTATTTACAAAACTGTACCTGTTTAACAGAAAAATTCTTAAACTAATGAGCATTGATGGTGCTGTGGTACACAAGCACTTCATAGAACCTGGCAACACAGAAATGCCGTAAAATTGTATTTCATGGTTCGGAATGGATAAGAAGCTTAATATCTTTCAACTTTCCTTCAGGGAAATGAAAATGGGATAATAAAATGAGAATTCTGTTATAATTGCAAGAATTATATGTAATTTACGGCACGCTTCTAGCGATGATATAAAATTCGTGCTAACTAGGTCAGGCTTCAGCTACATAATGTTTCTGTTCTGATAATAGATACATGTACCCGAAATTTCATATATATGCAAACCGTTTCTTTTTTCCCGAGTTTTATAGCATGTTAGTATGTGTTCAGTTTTTAATGGCATTAATGCTATAACATGAATGTACAGAAATTTGTAATTACCCAGTTTTCATTTTGATTATGATTAATTCTCAAAATTTCAAATGTTTATCAATTTTATACACTACTGTCATTATAGTGGGTATCCTGGGTGCCTAACCGGTTTACCAAACCAAATGGCTGATTGTTATTTGTCCGTCCGAAGACGGAATCAGGCTGCAGTTTAATCAAAGATTTTTATGCAGTCTTTAATATTTCGTTCTTACTATTATTTGTTAACATCCTCACTATATGCTTAACAAGACGACTTTAATTGTCCTACTGTTAACTATCCACACACATGTAGTAACATTTCTTTATCACCTGCATATGGTGTCTATGTGTCTCAGCTGATATACATATCTATGTGTCTCAGCTGATATATATATATATATATATATATATATATATATATATATATATATATATATATATATATATATATATATATATATATATATATATATATATATATATATACTAGAGTTTCTTGTGATTACGGATCCGCAATTGCTTAGAGAAAAGTTATTATCACAAGGATATGAAATAAAACGTCTTTATTCAACAGTCCGCGAATTTTACGGAAGATGCAAAGATCTTGTGTACAGTTATGGGATATCATTGTCCGATATGTTGACTTCCTTATTGGATAGAAAATGCTGTTTATCTTTAAGATTGTGGTAGATTTCTATTGCAATAACAATACTAATCGTGGAGTTTTTGTAAATATGACTACGGTACTAAATGTGACATCGAGTTTTTAATAATTAGACTTATAATGGCGTCTATGCGGATGCTTACTCCTCCATGGCACCTGATCCCACCTCTGGATTTTTTCATGATTTTTTTCATTCGTGATTGCCTTTCCTCACTATTTTGTCTGTTTTTGTTGATATTCCGACGGGACATTATTCTTTATCATACTGTTGCATCACCATTGCTATTTATACTCCCTCTACTACTACTACTACTACTACTACTACTACTACTACTACTACTACTACTACTACTACTACTACAACTACTGCTGCTGCTGCTGCTGCTACTACTACTACTACTATCATCACTGTTATTTTTATTACTGTTATTCTTACTGCTATTATGTTAGGGTGAAAGGATAAACCGTTTACGGTATACCGCGGTACATGGGGCCACGGTTCGGTTTACGGTACGGGGGCTGAAGCGACGTTATGGCAACGATTCGCTTCCGTATTTGTTTGCTCGAAAATTTTCATTTGGTCTCTTCCGAGTCCGCTAAAGTTTGTTTACAAAATGGCGGCGAAGGAGGTACAGTTGGAGGCTCCGCCGGCCTCATTCAAGTGGATAATTTTGGACCATTTTGGCTTTAAAGATAATATCGTCTATGGAACTCAAAGTCTACTTAAAGACAGCACTACTTTTACGTCGTATCATATTAAGCCGAAACACGTCGAATATGGAGACCCATATGCCTAGGCACCACCCGGATATACTTAACTTTAACGGGATGCACCAGACAAAACATCCCATAACTGGGCATTAACGTCTACAAGAAGCCCGCACGCATCTATTTACTTGCTCAGGGGACTTGTTTCCCAGCGAGAGGGTGTTTTCTACAGCTGAAGATATTGTGACTGTACAGCGATCAGTTTTGTCTCCAGAAAATGTTCCTATTTTGACTTTCTTAAAGAAAAACATGCAATTAGAATGAATATCTTCATTTTCTGGAGATAAAGCTGACCACTACGCAAAAAGAAAATGATAAAACAGATAAAAGGTATATTTATTAATTCTCTTTATTTTTGCAGTACAAGAGCCGTATCGCGATACGTATAGTATCGTGGCATTGGTATCGAGATACGTATTGTATCGTGAGGTACTTTGCATCCCTACTATTATGTTAAACGAGGAAATACCGCAGGGTTAACCACATCTGGAATGGAATAAAAGAGCAATTTTATGTGTCATATGCGAACCCCAATGAAAGTGAGGTGAGACCAGGTGCCCTGGAGGAGTAACCGTCCCATGCTTGTATGCAACACCCGTCGCAAAAGACCTGCAATAACTATTCAATTCAGAAAGTAAATACATATATACACTTTCATTATCACATAGTTGTCATGATGTTAATTAGGAATATTAAATCTACATGGCTGCGGTCAGTGTCTGGTTGTCTATAAAATATATCAGGAATATCAACAAAAAATAGATATTGGACATGTAGCAACTAATATTTTTAAACTTACTTGACTTAATGCGAATCAAATCTTTTGAGTTGTAAAAGACTTTTTATAATTACCAGAATATTTATTTCTGAGATAATGTCCTGTTCGCCTTTTGTTGTTAATGGTTTATGCAATAAAAAATGCAAATATCATAATATATCTTCTTCGCTTATATACATATAAGTTATTTGATTATTAGCAGAGATGAGTGAAAATTCGACACAAATATTCAAGTATAATATTTCAATCTCATCTCATCAATATATCAATATTGCACATCAGGGATAGGAAACTTTCATCTCACTTTTTGAGATTTTAGTAAAGCATAACACATGGAAACATCCTTAAGTATGAACACTGACGTACACACATACACACAGATATAATCTCCATGTACAAAACAAAAAAGCAATAACCAAAATTATATCACGTTTTACAAACATATCCATTTTCATCTCAGAAGCTATATTTCTCATATATCCTTGTGTAGCTGTCTTGAATAGAACCATTGTTAAGGTGTTAAGGTCTAAAAAAACCGATATCGCATTAAGGAATGAACATGTTAAGAACATAATCCTGAATGGTATCGTTAAATACTGAATATCGACTGAAGAGACAAACAAATTATTGGTGTAGTCAAATGGTTTCAAATTTTATCTTTACTAAACGCAACAGTCTATAATGAAAGGAATAAACACGCCAAAATGCAGAAACATAAACAGCAACACATATTATAATAGCTTTGGCCTAACGTCATTTAATGAAATAGTATTATGTATGTATAGTAAAACTTAAAGTATGAAATTCATCGCAACCTTGAGGAGAATTCGTATGAGAATGATGAAATTATTCACTTATATCTTGTTATGTGATGTGTATTTTCCTAGAATCAGGTTATAAGGTCAAATGAACTAGAAGTCCTAGGGCCAAGTAAAAATGATCTTTTAATCTACCCAGCATAACGTTTTGTGTATAACATCGTCTGATGTTGCATAACACTGTGAAGGAAAATATTGGGCTTTTGAAATCCTAGTATGATTATATAGAAATAAACATAAATGATATATTCAAGATAAAAAGACTTTGGTAGATAAATTGCATTGACATTTTACGTATGAATATAGAAATATCCTGGTATACATGGCATCCATTATATAACTTTGTCATTTGAGATATGCATTGTTTCTGAAAGATTTCTTCTTGCGTTTTTACGAATGAATATCCAAAGTCCTGGTATATATGGCATCCATTGTATAACTTAAATTGTCATTTAAGAAATGCGTTGTTTCTGAAATATTTCTTGTTGAAAACATTTACATGTTCTTCTATAAGTAACGTTTATTTTACAAAATAGAGATCTGAGCTCCACGGACGCCCAGAGAAACAGAAGCTTTTATCAAGTACTATTGAGGAGTAAGCATTCCCTACTGACTTGCCCCATACATGTACGCCGTGATGCCAAATGATTATGCGAGCTAGTATTAGTGGCTGTCACATTAATTGGTAGTCACATACCACACTTGCTCTTCTTGGATTCTTCTCTGATTCCCTGCTGTCCATACATATCCAACGCCATATGTTGTTGTGACCGTCACAGTGCTATTGTACTACCTACATATGTGCGTTAGGTTTAGCGATTAGGTACCTTGTTTTCCCCATGGGTTAAGAGGTGTATTGGTGCCACAATGAAAAAAAGACACGAAAACATAACACTTATACACTTTAAGACTACAGTCAAACCTGTCTATTAAGGTCAGCTAAGGGAAGGGTCAAAAGTGGCCTTTATGGACAGGTGGCCTTTATATAGAGGTCTTTTATTAAGAAAAAAACCCAGATTTTGGAAATTTAAAATGTGACCATTATAGACAGGTGACCTCTTAATAGAGGTGGCCGCTAGGACAGGTTTTACTGTATATAGAAGACTTAACCATAAAAAAATGACATATACTGTTAGAGATGTGGTGTAGGAAGCCGACCTTAAAAAAAGGAAAAAGGTAAAAAGACTGTCATAATACATTCAGAGTGTAATGATAAAAATGACGGCCAATACTGTTATTTGTAGTAATGTAGCAGTAATGAAATTTTGTACCAAAAAGCATTTACTGATAGTAAACGAATGACAATTAATAATAACATTAAGAAAGTCAAATAGGTAAATAAATTTGAATGTATTTGGGACAATCTATTGACGTAACTAATATTGCAATCCGGTGTCAAAATCAGAATAATAGCTCCACATGATCCTCAGCAGAGACAGGGATGGAATCAGGAGTATGTTTTAAGCACTTATTTAAGAGATAAACATTTCTGTAATAAATGTGGAATCGAGACCTATATCCTTGTCGTATTACAGAATTATCCATTTAAAAATAATGTCTGGTTAATCTAAAAAAGATAAATCACCTTAGCAATATATAGAACATAATCTATTTTTGGACAGATTTGTCGACATTTGACATATAGATGTTCAAAATTACCTGCAGAGTTGGGCACTCACAACGATTGACTAAATCGCAGTACCAACAGAAGGATTAACGTATAATATCCTTTTCCGATATACGAAGAACGAGGTTAGCGCATCTCACACTGTGAAAATAGGCCCTTTATCACAAAATGATGTCCGTCAACAACAATAGCCGCCAGTGGTTGCCCTCTTAGGCTTAACACCATTGAAAAGGAAGTTGATTTTTCAAATGTAAGTCGTGAATTTATGGGCGACAGGATCTTCTTTATATTGGCATTATACATATTTTATGCTTGCCTCTGACATTTTCGAAGTGAAGATGTTTTATAACCTGTATATTGATGTCAATTTTATTTGATGAGTGAAGCATGGCTCCTTTCATCGTTCATGCTACCTTGCATTAATCATGTCCCTTTACAATTTGTGTCATTTCTTTTTAGGAAAAAACTGAATAAATATACGAGAATATGGATATTAATATTACAATAATATTAATCTGAACAATATCAAAATTCTCCTGTTTATTTGTATATTATGTAACATAACCATACATACATGACTAAGGTACGGTATTAAGAGAAGAACGAGGCTTTCACGTTCTGATATATTTATGAGAAATATACAAAGCCTTATTATTTTCTCACATTGTATATTTCAGTCCTTGTTCCTATGTCAATTAACAGCAAAAATGGGCAAAGTTTTTTTCTGCTTGGACCTAAAATTGAGTATCAGTGCTAGGATTTTGTAATATTAGTTCATTAGATTGGATAAAGAAACTTGGTATTGTATATTTAATCGTTCCTAGTGTACCACGTTGTTTACCAAGCTCAGAATAGGTCAATAGTTTCTTGAATTTTTGATAGTACTTCTGTTCATTGATAAAAGTTTTTCATCAACATTTTTTCGAAGATGCACTTTTATGCATAAATAATGAATATTTCAACTATTGCTATGATATGACATAAAAAGTTTGTGTTGCTATGACTCTCTTGATCAAAAATAAGTGTACAATAGTGGACATTTGGCAACAAGAGACTAAGATGTGGTAGTAGTTTCCAACCGTAGACAGGCAATTAAGAGAATTGACGATGTACATGTATTACATCATAAACAAAAACAAAATGTTTTGTATTGGGATATTCGTCATCTTTAGCAGTGTGCTTGAATTGCGGTGACGTTTTACTTTCATCAAACAATTATTTTGTCATATTTGTATTCTACCTGACAAGGTGATATCTTTCTGAAGTAGATAAATATGTCTAATTTATAAAAACAGTTCAAGAAAAAAGAAATCTGAATCACAAGAATGACGAATTCTCATGGCAAACAAAAGATA
Organism: Pteria penguin; assembly: GCA_035048485.1. Taxonomy (NCBI): domain Eukaryota; kingdom Metazoa; phylum Mollusca; class Bivalvia; order Pterioida; family Pteriidae; genus Pteria; species Pteria penguin. The sequence goes on from CM068584.1 coordinate 28,935,569, forward strand.
AGTATTAAACAAACCAAAGGAAAAGAAACTTCACAAAAGTTCGAACACAAATAGCTTTGTACGGAACATTTTCTATGGTTGAGGAATGCTAACAGGAGACACTTATTCTTTCGGACACCTGGATTTGCAATTGTTCTTGCCAACATCAACACCACCGAATTCGAGGCGTGTTATTTTAACTCTGAACATCGGACATCCGGCGTATTCTTTGAATTTATAAATTTCAACATTTTTCTGTAGTATCGGTAATGACTTAATTTATTCATTTGATTTGAGGCCACTATCAACCAACTTAAAAAAACAACAACAACAAAAAAAAACAAACCAAACAAACAAATAAACAAACAAAACACCAAAACCAAAAACAATAAAAAAAATGTAAAAAAGAAGAAAAAAGTTATAATAATAAAGAAAGGAAAAAATAAATAATAATACAAATGAAAAATTATGAACTAGAGCTAGATGTGATCTTACTGTTGAATAATGTTTACACTTACTGTCCAATAATGCTAAGAAGAAATGATGTGGGTACTTCAACCAATTATCAACAAAACACATTTTTCTATTTCTACCTTTATTTATTGATGATGACGTGAACTGAGGTTAGACAAATGCTTTATGGGCATTACAACCGAATATTTTATTATATCTTTATTACATATAATATTGTCTATTTCATTAAAAGAAATATGATATACACATACGTATACATATATACCAAACATAAGGAGTGTCAGCAAAGGGTTTATATCATAACTCAGGTTACTGCTGCATGATTTATAGAATTCTGTCGTGAATAGGAGCGTCTCCATTGTGATAAAGCCGCAGCCGATCTCGCGGAGTTCCAGACAGGTGACGTCATAATCACTCTGTACGACACGCATTTCAAATGTTTTTACACAATTGGGTCTTGTCTGTTACACGATCGATAATTACAACGTCTCGCCACCATAAGATGGGAGAAACATTTATCGCTAAGGTCTCTCAACTAACAATTATTAAGATATTAATTCGAATCGAGACTATACAGGATTATTTCCGGTTCATGGTAAACGTCAAAAGCCGACTCCAAGTTTCGGCTTACGTGTCATATTTAAACTCCACGCTGTTCCATTTTGTCGCTGCTACAGCGTTTTTCAACAGAGTAATTTCATCAGCGGTTGATTCAATTCTTTACTTGTCAACATTTCACTGGCTTATAGACGGTCAAGACGGAATTATTAATAGCCACCGATGGGTTAAAATTACGACTGAGTAGTTTTACACAAAATTTCTTTCAGTATTTAATTTTTACTAGATTCACTTTTGACTGCTTCGCTGTTTACTCGCTAATATCATCTAATTTGCCATTCATAATAGCTGCATGAGCCCTGAATATATCCTCCAAGATAAAATGATAGCGCTTTGACTGCTAATGTGAAAGTGATTTATCATAATTCAATGGCAGGATGTATATATTTTATTATATTCATAAGATATATATAACTTAGATAGTGTGTCACGAAGATATGATCAACCACTCAGAAGTACCATTAAGGAAACACATAGTGTTGTTGAATTTTCTTGCATCAATGAAAAAGGTCGTAAGACATACAGCAATACTGAAGCAAAGCGTAGAGAGAGAGAGAGAGAGAGAGAGAGAGAGAGAGAGAGAGAGAGAGAGAGAGAGAGGGAGAGAGAGGGGAGGGGAAACTCTCATACATATATTAATAAATATAGAACATATACACCTTTTAATTTAACCAAGATTCTGGGAGTTACGGAACCTCTCGTGACGTAATAATGCTTAAATAATTGGTATTTTTTTTTTTTGCATTTCAGAAAGTGATCTGCAATTATTTCACTAGGTTTATATAATTAATGAGAATGAAATTATCAACCACGTTTATATATGGAAGGAGAATAGAATAATCAGTTAGCAATCTGTAAACATGTAATAACCCAAAAGGTAAATACTGAAAAAATTCAATGCTTCGACTGGTTGAATTAGGTACAACCAAGATACAGTCTAAGATTCGATTCAGAGATAATAAAATACACGATACTCTTCCTACTTACATATATGTAAGACTTCTATCAATATGTGTTGGTTAAAAGAGTTTATTAAAATTGATTCATGTAGCAGTGTCCATCCAGAAATGTTATATTCTGTTATTTGCTCTTTTGTTTCATGACACTGTAGAATGTCTTTAATATTTCTTACCTCCTGTCAAATTTGTATGAATGTTACCATGACACACTGTGCATATGAAATGTTTTAATGCAAAGGTATCAATAGTATGTCTGGGTGATATCTAGCATTCATTGTAATATCATATAACCATGCAAGATCCATTATTAAAGTGAGTGTCATAGCGCCATTGAATCTCTAAATTTCGAATCTTACCGTGATGTTCAAATGATAGTCAAAATATGACAAGAAATCCTTATAAAGAAAGTATGAAAGTAACAAGAAACACTCGATTCGACAAATGTTCAACCACTGGGAAATAATCTTATTCTTTCTTTCTACTCGAAAAGTGCCTATTGGAAGATATATGTGTGGACTTTCAGTGTTTCTTGTAACTTATCATAGTCAAAATAGCCCATTTAATATAACAAAATTCTATCTTAATACAAAATTTTCAATAATACTAAAGAGGGTTCGGTCACAGGCTATATTATTTCCATCCTACAACATTACATCCAACAGTTTTAGTGGTAATTAGTATCGTTTTGATCGTAAATAAGTTATCTATCTTAATTAACATCAGATTTATTAGGATTTTATTTGAAAGTGAAATCCTTCTCCTGCCCCCTACCCCCCCCCCAAAAAAAAACCCCAAAACAAACTAAAAAAAAATTATATATATAGTTAATATACCATGTTGGTGATTTATTTACTCATCTTCATGTTAAATAGGAAAGGTAACTCTTGAATTAAAATGGGAAAAGGTATTTCACTTTCCAGTCTTGTAATATCTTGCGTGTGTTTTAATTTTATATCAATTCAGTTTAATATTCCGTTTATCAATGTCAAATTCGAAAGTAACTGATGCATTGTCACTGTAGCATGGAAAGTTCGAAGTCTGGAAACAAGAGGTATAGCCAGGTCAAGGGAGGAGTTAGCATCCGAAACACAAAAATAAGTTGTAAATTGTTTCAAACAAAGGATTATTTCCCTCGTGCATCGTTTTTGTCCTTGAGCAGATTTTGTATCTTCCTTTCAGGTCAATTTGATAATGAATTGGCCCTATAAACAATTCGGACTTACCGTATTTTTGGCATTTGAACATCACGGAATAGACAGAAGATGGCAACTGTACATATATGATAATATAGTGTAACACTGTCCAACTTAAAATGTCTAAATAGTGTGTCACTTACTTCGCACTTTAAAATACATCAGTATTTAGTGTTTATGTTTTATTGATGCATTGTTGGTACGGAATGTACATCTTAGCAATATAAACAATGTTGGAGCATTTTTAAGGAAAAATCTGACAGGTCGAAATATATCCCTACTTAATCATTTTTAACAATGAACTAGTATAATAATAGAATTGAAAAAAAAATTCTCAAATCATATCTAGACCGGTTCAAATATATTAAAATAAACGAGCATTTATTGCTAGCGAGATACATGTCCTCCACTGGTTTCCGAAAATTTACTGTCCAAGGCATCAAACTCTTCCCAAGATATATCATATCATTGTCAAACTCAAACTTGATCTGTGACTCACTAATAGAAAGCTACATACCAAATTTCAAATCATTAACTTCAAAACCTAAGTGTCCAGACAGAAGGGCAGATCGAGAGCACACTTATAGTTCCCTCCGGTTTTACCTTTACCGATAGGGGACTAAAAACCTATATTGGAATCAATGCTTAGTAAACATTTACACTAAGGGAACTCATGTTGAACTTATAGACCATCGTACGACGATAAGATTAGACATTCCTGATGAGTCATCGTCTACTGTCGGATAGCCATGCCAGTAAGGTATGATTCCGAAGTTTGGAAATTGCATAAAAATGTGAAGGATCCTCCTTCTAAAAATATATAGAACACATATACCTTATAGTTTAGTGCTAACTCATAACAAAATTATACAAACATTTATATCATATAAAAGGCACCATGACAAATAAATAAGAACCAAAACAATAAGAAACCGCCTGCGTTTAGTGAATACATGTTACGGAAAGGTTTATTGAGTAACTAGTATATACAAATAAAATATTTTGGATCCTCCTGTGAACACAAGAGTAAAGTGCGCCTCTATCTAATAGCTCATTAATCAATCAATGTCAAAGGTTATCAGAAGCCTCTCACAATCAATGATTCATTCATAAAATCGATCAATTTCGTCATAACAGTTATTTTCTCACCTGTATATCTCAAGTTTTTCTCTATATTTAGTAACACGTGGGAATTTGTAATAGATGAAATCGTGTCGATATTTTGATTTCCGAAATGATTATAATGCACAATAAATTGACAAGCCTACCAACCACAAGTACCATTGTTGTATTACGTCAGTAAGATAAATCATCGTATAAAACGGAACTTGTTCCAAACTTATATTTCCGCAAAATGCAAATACTAAATATTTAATGAAGTCCCATATATAATGGACCTATCGGGTTAATTATCTCTATTAATACATTAGTTCCATTAATATCAATGAAAATATAGCCCGTGTGAAGACATTTATGTCGTTCTGATGATATTTTTAGACTTAAAAATGTCAATGTGTCTTTAACGTTGTTAAAATGTAATGAGTAATTTTAGTAAGTGCTGCTTCAGACGGTCCATCTGGAAGAAAAGATGGTGAGCCTGAAGATATTATGCTAATAAAATAAAATTGGAGCTAAAATATTAAATTAAAACAAAACAACATAATTAAAAGTCATAGAACAATTATTGTGTCATCGTTAGACATCCGTCGTCTGTGTGTGTGGCTTTTGGGGGGGGGGTTGCGGGGTTTTTTTTTTATTATTTAAATATTTAACTTTTGATGTGTATTATACACTACAAATTTCAAGAAGAAATAAAGCGTTCGTTAAAATATCTGTTATAATTTTTTGCTTCTTTAAAATTATCGCACAAATTAACGCACTTCAACCTCTCGCTTTGATAAATCTAAATTATTACATCACCGTATTCATTTTTGCCAAATTTGATACAGGAAACTTGGAATTTATCATAAATTGAAAAAAAAATCGATATGCAACCCAGTTGTATGGGAAAAGTCACCACGATTAACAAATGATAAAGTACAGGTACACACAAAAAAATCACAAAAATATTTATATGCAGTTGACTTACCGACGTAGGACGGTGTAGTGTAATGTTAATCGCCAATCAATTGGCGAAAGTACTTTTGTTCTGAGACCACCGTATTGGATTGTCCTGTTTTATATAGTCTTCTTCTACATGTTCTTATAAAGACATACAGACCCCTTGAAATTATTGAACCACTTATGTCTGTTTTGAGAGTCCTTTTATAAAGACATACGTTATATTTATTCGATTTATCGTGTGTCTCTTGTAGATTGAAAACACATCAAATTTTCGGGTTCGATGTCGATATCAATCAGACTAACTTGTCTAGGCTGTAATCCCGGTACTTCAGACACATTGATTACTGAATTACACTTAATCTTAAGGAAGACCCATGTTTAGATTTAAAGCGATGACTCAATTTCCTTTGGCTCGACATTTATTAGTTCAAGGAGATCCTCTTCTGACTGTTATATGCCATTTTACCACAAAACAGCTGTAAAATAGAGACAATAAATTTGAAAAAAAAGAAAAGAATATAATGCGATAAGCTTTACGTAATGATTGGTGTGAATAAATCTTCCTCTACTGAGCAGATAATTTGATTTATTTTTAAGTTTTATTGTCACACTTACCTGCCTTGCAGTGTGACAATCGTAAAACATATTCCCATGTAAGGTTTGATTACATTGTTATCATACCCTTGTTTTCATGTGATTTGGTTGTGAAGCCATTGTTCTACTTCTACATCTCACAGGAGCAGTGTTGAAATATAGTGGTACCCTCGTGAGTAAGTGTGGATATTCATGGAAATGTCGCTAGCCAGCAGGAGACAGCCCTCCTTGACACCTGGTCTTTCCTCTGTATTTGGTGGTCAATGAATATCCTCTGTGACGCATTGTTTTGAGTGCCCTACCGAGATACCACAGGTCGTCTTCGTGTTTATCAACATTAAATATTGACAGTATGTTTGTACTTACTCTATCAATGTTTTTCGAGACAAACGATTGTAACTGATATTACTAACATATTTTCTATCTTGCCTCAAATGACAAATAGTTAATTGTTAAACAAAGCAGTAATCAAGACTATGCTAGGCACCCATAACATGAAATGTGAAGGATAATCATATATTCCTGTCTATCAGAGGTGCTCAAAGGATTAATCTTCTCCCTATTGTTAGCCACATCTGCGATTTAATGTCTAATATTCCAGACAAACTATTTTTATACTGCATGTCCTATACTGTACTTGCAATAGTGATTAATAAATGCACTTTTCTGATAATCAGTACACAAAAATACGTATATTAGATGAATTAATGCAAATTACATTCTCGCAGTTTGATTTTTGAAATGAACAAATCTTACAGCATTAGTCGAAATTCTGGAAGAAGACAACAGTATTTCCTGTTGGTATAATGCAGTACAGTAAAATAAGAATCGATTGCCCCCAAAACAGTTCATGTCTACTGAAAATGTACCATCCCGCCAGAATAGCAAACATTGATATGGTATAATAAATTTTGGAAATAATGTATGCAATGACTCGCATATGATCGGCTATTTTCAGCAAAAATACAAGCCAACAGAACGGGCATTGTTTTTTTTTTATTTAAAATCACTGTTCTTTGATAGCAGTAAGAATCTCTGTGAACTATCTTGTATATCTTATGGTAGTACAATTTCAGAAACCAATTCCATTATTTGTATTATCTACTCCGGTGACTTTTATAGGTATTCATGTCGGGTGTTGCTATCCAATTGGAGAAGGCAACTCCTTTCACCTACTTGCCTCTCTTTTCAAGAGATCCATAAATGTCCACCTAGGTACTATGTTATGAATGACATAGTGATATTACACCAATTCCTCTCCTATTTGATATTGGCGGAAAATTCTTTGCCGACTAACGCAGTGTTGTAGTTTACAAGTATGCAAAGAAACGTACATATGCGCTGGATAAATTCATTTGCGCGATCTTATCGTCTTAGTGCGTCTACACTATTAAAATGGTTTCTTTAATACTGTGTGATAACCTAGCACTACATAATGTTAGTATACATATTGAGTGTTTGTTTAGGAAGTCTGCACGATGTAACGGTGACCTAATTCTTATCTAAATACAGGTTTGCTTTCTTAAACCACTGCATCATATGAAATGGTAATCTATCCCTACCTATTCCATTGCTGTAGCGATTGGTTACATACTCCAGCTAACCGCGGTAAAAGCAAAGTTACACTACTGTCACAGCTATTCTAAAATCTATTTTGAAAGCAACACTATGATTATCGCATCAAATTGGTGGTGTCCAATAAATGTAGCGGAAACCGGGGAAACTCCAGAAACCTAACAACCTTCGGTTGATAAACTTGCACATCTCTATTTTTCGGAATCGAACGCTGCAATAAACAGGACCATTGGTATCTTACTCGGATAGTTTTACCATAATAGAAACCCATAAGATTTTTTTGATACCACTAAACTATGTTAAGTGGACACACACTTCATTTTCTATACTATTCGGCTTCCTTAGAATAAGCGACTATTTAATGGTAGCGTAGTTTCTAAATCGAGTATATGTGACCTATGCTGACCCAGCACGTTCAACTGCGGTTTACAACTAATTCAACTTTCTAAACTACGTTGTAGTAACGTCTTGAATTAAAAACCCGTATTCAGATATCTCCTGTTTGAATTGACCTAGATTTAAAGGCAATATACACCCGGTAGAAGTGTGCGGATGTAGGCGAGGCCAAAAAATTTATAGTTGTGTTTCTTGTCCCGATTATCATATTACCTTGCATTAATTCCCTATTTTTTACCCTTGTATTTACATGAAATCGATCGAGTGAGTGAGTCAATGGCACCGCTATAAACTACAAAAAGTATTGACATCTAGTTAATAACATGTACGGTTTTAGTGCATGTATTATACGGGTTGCGGCTGTAATGTTGTGTAAACATACTTGTATGAACATTGCGTGACGTCATTATTCCTGCATATCCGGTGGGAGTGATGTTCACTGTAGTTATCAAGTTTAGTTAAGTGATTCGCGTGAAATATATTTTAAAAGAATACAATTGTAACGTTATAGATTCAAGGTCATTCGATTACTCTTTTTTAAAACATTTTAGAAATATATCTACTAAAAGTACAATGCGGATTTATTAGTGTCATATGCATGTCATAGTTGAAAATAAACATACTCTCTTTTGAAACATTATTCTAGAGGTGTTTTTGTTTCCCTTTATTTATCTATCATTTTTTACTTTTTCTTGTTTCTTCTCTTTTCTTTTCCTCCTTTTTTCTCCTCCTTTTTTTTTGTGAAAAAGTTGTTCTGATTTAATTATGTTTGAAATAGCTAACCGGTATGTGTGAATCAGAGTTAAACAAAAATTTCATAAATTTAAATGGTATTTCAAAAGATTTACAAATACTCATTTGCACAAAATTAAGCTTTCATAAGAAATCAACAAATCATAGTCTAATTCGGTGAATATATGTTTCAAACATTACAGAAATACATTCATCGAATTTCATTAACTCATTTCTAAACATTACCTGTAATTGAAAAGCAAGTTCAAAACTGACACACATATGCTAAAATACATCTGTTTCAATTCGTGTAACAAGGAAAGCGAGAAAAATCCTCCATTCATGTTTAAATTTTCTCCCTTGCCTTATATACCTGAACGGTGTTTGTTTATCTCTTTCGGGGCGTTACTAGCCCATTGAAACTCATGTATCTTAATGCACGAGGAAAGCGCAAATCCACCATTTATCGTCCGTTTATTGAAAACATAACAATATTCTATTGTGCCCTTCTATACATGCGGCTCGATTTTAGATATCAAGCCGGTTCATTGACAATCCTCCGATGAGAGCATGACTGACGTATGGCCACGCCCCCTTGTTCTGTGCGTAGAGTTATATAGATGCACACAGATATATACGTATAAATTTGTAGAGTTGTGCGTAATTCACCCTGTGTACATGCGCTACAATGAAAATTCATCAACATTTTCTAATAATGGATTTTTACGATGGAAAACTCATTTGTAGGATTTGCCACATCCTTTGCAAAGATATTGTTGGAAATGCATGCGTGATTTGATAGAAGATTTGAAAGTTTTGCCATGTGAATTGCATTTTACACGTGCGTTTGATTTTCGTCAATCAGTGTGGATGTATCCATTTTCGAGTTTAGATGTAAACCTGTGACAATGGATTTCTGGAGAAGCACTTGTCACATTTTAGTGATTTGTGCATTTTTAAGATTTTGTGAATCATTAAAAATGTTCCAAACAATACGGAATAGTACAGGGATTGTGCGGACAGAACAAATGCATAATTATTCAAGTTATGAGGATAAAAATGAATTTTTCAGACAAAAATATCCAGTGCCAGGTAAGGTTGTTTTGCCATGTGCAATACCAGTCTATTCAAACCCTCTATCGCTGGGCCTGCAGAATTCGTTTTCCGTCTTTGCACTCAACGTGTATTTAAATTAAATGTTTGATGTTTGCTTAACTTTGTATTTATAATGCAATTTATAAGATTACTTCAGCGAAGGCTATCAATGCATTCTACAGTAACCGAACTTTAAAACCCCATTTTCATGAAGATAAAAATTTGCATCGCCCGGGCTTCTGACCTCCGTCTGTGTATACATGATAAAACGGCTACACAATTTGCTTGCTTGACAGTTTTATCCCAAACTTTTGACGTGTTGGAAATCGCGCTACTCGTTTAAGCATTAAGTCAATTAATGCAAGAACGAGCCAATAGATCGTTTTACACAATGCAATATGATGGATATGGGTTTTTAAGAAAATATTGGAGACGCATGTGTAAATGATTGCTTATCATTATACGTACAATACATTACTTCAAGCGGTGCTCTCGCCACTATTCACATAACAACATACATAATGTATCATTCACTGAGCGGTTTTCGGCTTCACGTCTACAAAGATGTATTAGACTATTCAGTACGATGCCAATGAATGAATCAAATTAACTCTTCATCTGAATTCATTTCTTCATTTAAGTTATTAAGTACGGAATCCTCGAAACGATAAGTATAGCTACGCATATGTTTAGGGTACATATATATTCGTAGTACATGCAGATTAATACAGGGGAATGGAGTTTGGGTTTATCGTAGCGCTGAAAGTTTTTAAGGGATGAGCGAACTGTAGATAGATTTATATCTCAATCTTATATCGAGAGATAAAACGAGACCCAAACATATGTGAATTGAAAACTCCGAAGTTTTCTCTTGCGCAAAAAAGAGAAAAATTATTTCTGTCTTGTTTTCTATTGTGCCCGACTTAAGATGTTAGCCGCTATGCATCAGGCACGTCATTTGAATGAGGGTTAATGTATAAAGGGATTTCTGAACAAGCTTAATCCGTGGATAGGGACATTCAGTATGTGAAAGGAAATGTAACGCAAGGGAATATGTGTGCCAAAATATATCTTTAGACTGCTTATTTACCAAGGTGTATGAAATAGCAGCTGAAAAAAAGAAAGAAAACCACAACCGTCTTTTCTGTCAGTGTTTCTGATGAATGACAGATGTGGCAATCAATACAACTAGCCAAAATAGAGTTGCAATATACATATTTGATAGTGTATACCATATATATGTACGACCGAATCCGAATCGTGTACCAAGTGTGAGAGCAAGCCAAAACAATGGCCAGAAGGACCCCCTTGTTATAAAGTTGGCTAAAATATGAAAAGTCCCCATTAAGAAATATACAAATCAAAACATCATAATGCAAATCGCCTCAGTTCTGGCCTTTTTTATCTTTTTTTTTTCTTCTTTTTTAATGCAACTTATTCGGTTTACTAATGTAACACGTTCATGTTATTATACGTTACAACTTAAATTACAAAAAAATCCTAACTTTTCTGGGACTATTTAAAAATGATCACTCACGAGCTCGGCCATACTTCTTTGATACCCATCTGCTTCGGAAGTCGTTTTCCGGGTCGACAAGGGAATCACCCACGATTGCGATGCCAGGAGTGATTGCTGCTTTACTCAGCTACACGGATCGCTTCCTCTCGTTTCCTCTGACCAACCTAGTGTCCCGATCAAAGCCCAATCCTGCATAAGTGTTCAGTGTATCGCATCAATGTGTTATTGTCTATTGGCAATCTGATGTAGATCAAACTGGATACGAGTGGAGCACAAATTTTATTATTGATCTTATCTGATGAAGTTTTTTTTACCTTTTAAAAAGTAAATACTCTCAGAACACGCCGACCACATAATGTAGTGATCATTTAGACAGGAATCCATATGTAAAACACGCTTTGACTTATGTTCTTATCTAGATAAATTTATTTCTTTTGTGCTTTCCTGATTAATGAGTTACATTGCTGAAAACTTGCTCATAAATAAAAGAAAGAAAGTAAGTTTGGCCGATATCGAAATATGTAAGGACTTAAGATAGCACGAGTGTGTAGCATTCATCTTGCACAGAATTAAAGCATGCAAGAGAGCGAAGTGAGAATGAACTGTGAATCATACGTAAAAATGAACTTACGCATCCTCAGCTTGATCGTACTTCTTATTGTTCATTCCATAAAAAATATAAAATCTAACCAATGCTGTGGGTGCAAATCTTATCAAAACAATACCCGTGCCTAAATGTATTAAATTTAGGCAACAGAAGTGTAACTGTATTACCGATGTACATAAGCATATGGTGGATCTGTCTGTGTGGATGAAAAGTAGGCACTATTAACAACCGCAACGATCCCAGTTGGAAAAATCCTTTTGTGATCGCTATACCCAACTCGTACGTATTTTTCTGTAGTTTCATATTCATGCTATTTTTTCTCCATCGATTCTACTACAAAGACATTATGGGTTGCATTTCAGATAAACCACAAATTTAATTTTGTTTTCTACGGCGGATCTGACCGATCATCAGGGGATGCTGACGTTTTCCTTTGATCCAACCTCTATTTTTCCAAATGTCCCTGATTTTTTCTACGTATGGATAGCAATTCTGTTCACACATTGGTATCATGCATCTTACTGACCACAAATGAAATAAAGTTCCAGCAATGTTGAAACCATTTATTCAAAAGGAACATAAACTGTTTAAAAAGATTTGAAACTTCACATTAAACATTCAGTGATGCAATAAATGTAAAGGCGCCGGACGTTGTAGTAATATAATAAACTAATAAATCTTAAATGAAAACCTAACACATATTAAAGTTACAATTATGATCTAATGATAAATAATTCCATGACTAAATGGCATACTTGTTGTCACTACCACTTTAAATATTTTCTATCCATGAAAAATATGTAAAAAAAAATATGTTTTGAGTTAAACAGCATGCTTCTTTGTTTTGTTAATAAAAGCAACAACATGTTCCTCTCCTCTATACAGATGGAGACAGTTTTAGCATTGATGGAATCCGAAGTGCGCGTATAAAACCCCTCCATAAGGCAAATACACTTTCGAACCTTTTAATTTCCCTGCCGGACAGTAATACACATATCGACAAGAAGCAAAAGCGAGTTTCAGAAAACAATTTTATCCTACTCGCTCCTTCCCCTTAAAATATTATGTATGTACACTTTGATGCACAGTATCCGATTTTTCCCCTGCCCTGTCCACTTATGTATCACCGAAGATGGCTTATCAGAGACTGTGTCAATGTTTCCCAGTATCTTCCTCTATCTTCTAAGTCAATACATGTACATCGATAGGCTATCTAAATGCTTCTGTTTGCGAGGCGATGAATTCTATACATTGACAGTGAGTATGCCCTATCTAGATGGGTTTGTAAAGTGACGATTTCTCGCCGCATATTTTGAAGTGTTTACAATCCAAGTGAAGGGGTGACTCCGTATTAGGCTTGGCCTTGCAATGTTGAACTTTACTGAATTTTATTACATCCATAAAACGCAGGTCAGTCCACTCGCAATCTGTTTTAATGCTGAGACGTATTTTGTTCGCTGACCAATATCCAATTTTAAACGATACATTATGCTATCTACCTATCCTTTTTTATCTAAGATGTAATAAGAATAATTTGGCAATCGTTCTCTCTTTTTTTTCCCATCGAGCTCACCTGATCGGGTCTCTCCTATCTAGATCCACCCCTGCTGGATACATTAACGCATGTCCTATACAGTAGCGGATATCCAGTACAATAAAGTATACTCTCTCTGAAATTTGAGTAATTCAACCCCCCCCCCCTTTTCCCTTTCTTTATCTCGCGTACTCAATTCCGTCAGATGACAAAAAAGGTCATTTAAACATTAAGTTATAACGATTTTCGGTCTAAAATAAATCAGCAAGTGAAAATGAGAAATAATAAAGCTTTTGAAATCAATTATAACCCATCAGCGTTATGTTATTATATTGCAAGTATTATCTGCCGAGCGTCTTGGCTATTTGATCTGCTACGCATATAAACAAACCCAGACCCCGTCTGACACAGCACCCTCTTGATTTGGTCTCCACATATCATATTCTGATTACGGACTTTGGTCCACGAAGTCCGATTTGACAAACAGTACTTATGCATACTCAGGGACCGGTCCAGTTTTGAAAAAAGGAGGTCTTTAAAGGGGAAAGGTCGGGGGGAGGGGGCTGATTAATCCTGCGCAAAATCAATCCCTATTTTTCAAGTCACCTAAGATTTGCATGGTCATAATCGGGTCTTTAACTTTAGAGTAATCACTCATATCTAAATGAGGTGTAACCTCACAACATCTGCTCTCAACAATTTTGGTTAAAGGGGCACCCTTCGGTAGCTGAACCAGAAGGCACTACTCACGAAACGTACATTGTTTACACTTCAGATAAATAAATGAAAAGATACTCAAGTGCAAAAACTAAGTTCACTCCGTATTGCACTTTAAGCTGACCACCATGTCCTTTCACTAATCGTCTGTGTGGGTAAGTAGAAAGGTCTGTCAGTGTACCTGTTGATGGCCAATGCTTTCATCTGGTACTCCGCCGACACTTAACAATGGTCGTCATCATATAGATGATGCAGAGATAAATAAAAACAAACATACATTTAAAACTGGCCGCCCTTCAATCTCATCAAGCATTTAGTTCGAACCGGATTTTTTTTGTTTGTTTGTGTGGTTTTTTTTTTTTTTTTTTTTTTGGGGGGGGGGGTTTGTTTTGTTTTGTTTTTTTTTTTTTTGTTTTGTTTTTGTTTTGTTTTTTTTTTTTTTAAATATTCATGACTTTTTATCCAATATTCCCAAAAATAAACATTGTTTTATCCTGCACATTGTGCATGAATTGTGAGACTAATAAAAGTAGAACACTCTATCTACATCCAAATCTATACCAAAATTTAATATAAACAATTTTGCACATCGATTTTATCACAACTGGTTTGAACTTATCTATAGACAATCTTCGGCAACTTCAGACAACGGAGATAAAAAATGAGTTACTAAAACGACAATTGGTTCGCTCTCCGTATTAGAGTAGAAATCTTGACTTCCTCTCTCGTCGCCTTGTCCCTTTTACGACGTTCTGACTCACTGGTATTATTCTACTTAATTTTAAAGCCACAACTTTTATCTATTACTGTAAACACTGGATTTTTTATCCCTTTAAAAGATTCTAGAAGTGTGTATACTCGTCAACAGTGCAGGTGAGGCAGATACTGGGTTGTGCTATTTGAATAAGAATTATGCAACCCGGTGTTTCTTGCAAACAATGGCCACTATGGAGGTGTTTCAATCTATTAAATAGGTAGTTTATCTCGTCTTTTGTGAAAACATGGCTTTTCGATTAAACCTACGCTTCAAATTTGATCAAAATAGATTGGTTTAGTATTAGTGGTAAATGACGGAACTTGACAATAAATAACTCGTAATTTAAAAAAAAAAAAAAAATTCTGCGGTTTGTATTATTATTTTGTCAATATTGAAAATAATGATATCCAAATACGATTTCCTAAATGACAGGTTTAAAAAAAAAAAGAACCGCAGTATATGTGTATTAGCGATTACTGTTTTATCAGTTAGAAGTGTGCACTTTTCGTTTGCAGTTAAGGTTCCCGTTCGAAAGTAATATTTCATCATGATAGTGTATTTATATCGCATAACAGTTCGCTGTGGTCCATAGTGCTTCAAAGGTTGTATCATAGAATAATTTAGGACTGGAAATGCAGACATATTATAAAGAGACGTTGGGTTTTATTGCTGCACTCAAACAACCGTGTTTGCTTTGGACTCCTTGAGAAGACCGATATCTTTACTACGATCGACCACGAGGTATGTTATCGGCGGGAAAAGTCAGCCGGAACTTACCGTATCGTCTGCTGTTTTCAATAACTTTTCATCGAAGCTGTGAGATGACCAAGATTGTAAAAGATAACATGTGATTGACTGATTTGACAAATTGTGCACACGTGGCGGGAATTCAATTGGCTGTGCACTCTCTGTTGTTTTTGTGCAAATAACGTTCTTCTACATGATAAATTTGTTGCAATAGCTATCTTCTGGCTTTTTGATCTCGGACAGAAAAATTCTTTAGGAAATCATGATACAGGATCTAGCATTGCGGAATGTTTTGTTTTAGGAATTCTATTTTTCCGGTCAATTAATACAGTAAGACGCCAAATCAAAACATCAATTATGAGTATTAGTGTGAAGAAAAGTTGTTGTTCCAAGTAATGCATTCTATATTTACCCTTGCACTGATATCGTTTACAATATATGTAGGAAAATTACAGAATGAATATGCCTGTAAAAATGGCGCTATCTTGGAGACAACCTATAACTCTGTATTTTTCTATGAATGGTTTTATCACTTTTCGCCCAACTTCGACAAATACAAGCGCGGATCCAGAAATTTTTGTCAGAGAGGGTCCAACCAAAAAAGGTAAATTTGACTCATAGACGTGGGGGGGGGGGGTTTCCAACCCCAAAAATGCCCAAATATTACCTTTTTTTGGTGAAATTTTCGGATTCCCCCCCCCCCTCTGTATCCGCGCATGTAATAGTTTAATTAAGTTTTATGTAAAGTTGGCTTCCATTGCAATGAATTTCTCAACGATTTTAGAGATAAATAAACGAACATATTTATCTTAAGGGAGAAAAAGTGACAACAAATAAAATCTTTTTTAACGAAAATTGGCTATCATTAACGAGAGAGTTTTAACCAACAAACAGTGGGGAATAAAACCGAACGTGACCGGTGCTAAAATTCTATCTCTGTGCTGAATTAAACAGATTGAAAAACAACCTATTTCAGACTTTGAAAGAATAAAAAGTCACGACCTCTAGCGATCAATGTTGATGTCAACAAATCCAACTCCTTAATTCCTATTAAATAGAAGGTATTTGAAAAGAGTTTTGGCGTCGCGTGGCAAGTGACTTTTTCTTTTGCCATACGGTAATTGACCGTAATGCTATATACAAGGACCTATCAGCACTACGATGCAGATTTCATTATACTAATTCATTTCGCCAAGCACGTAATCAAATTTCTAAAGGGGCCCAAAAACCTTAAACAAATAAATATATAAATAACAATTATAATAATACACAACTGCAAATAAATGACAACAGGAGAGTCTTTGTGACGTCTCATTTCCAGCTACTCAAATATGCATCAGTATGGTTGGCATAACACTGAATTTACTTGATTAGGAGGGGGGGGGGGGGGGGGGGGGGGGTTAAATACAAAAATTAAGAAGTTGTCATGTTTTAAGTTTTGTATTTACCACCACCACCCCCCATCCCTAAGTCAATTCAAAAATTAAAACATGACAAGACTTAGAAACTTATCTACTTGCTTCTTGCTACATTTTCGTTTGAAGAAATTTCCATTTGAAACAGAGGCCGAATTTTCCGAGGAGAGACTCTGGCATGCTCTGTCACCAGAAACCATACATCCAAACTGGAATACCTTTAGCATACTTTATTATCTCAAACCACCCAAAACTGGTAAGCCGTTAGCATGCTCTATCATCCGAAACAAATGCATCTTACCTGGTAAGCTTTTGCATGGCCTATTACGAGAAAAAAAGTCACCAGATACGCATACTTCCAAATTACCAAAAAAAAAAAAAAAAAAATCTTCTTCCAACTGGAAGAATATCTAATAGTGACCAAACACTACAATGACGGGTTTGTTACTATAAAGTGAAATATACGTGACAGCCGTGTGTTGCCCTCTTTTCTATTGATACCTTGGCCATTTGTTGACATTCATTAAAGGGTCTGCAGTCGTATTTTAAACGATCTTCAGTCGTTCACGGTAGGTTCTTGTTACTTCAATGATTCCCATTCTAGGGACACCATTTTTATGTTTTGCATGCGTAATTATTAAGCGCTCGACCGGAGGTACAGGCGATCTAGGTTCAAATCTGGATTTTGCCACTGTGAGAGTTGGGATACCTCCTTCTGAGGTGACGTGGTATGACTGAAAAAAGATGATGAACGTGACGTAAAACCAAACGCCCTCCCGAATGTACCTGTATACTTCCATTCAGTGTGATCATGCATACCTATTCATATATGACCCGCAAATATCTGTCCTCATTTGTACGTTGTCTGCATATATTATACCTGTATTATACCTATGCGCATATAATAAAAATATATATAAGTAAATGCCATATGTTTCCTTAGAAAGTCTCGTGTGCAGCATCTTCGATTTGTAGCGAAAAAATCATTGTTGGTGGGGTGCGTGTAGTTTCCCTCACAATATTGTATCAGGGTTTTCAATCAATCCCTCTAGAAAGAAATTTATGATAGCTATTCTCATTTCGTAAGACTCTTCAGAGTGAAGAGCACAATTTTAGAGAAGAGGTTCCCAGGCATAAGAAGTCTAGTCGAAAAAAAAAAGATAGAGGCATACGGTTTTATAAATAAAGATGGAAATTAAAAAAAGTTGGCGGGTCCCGACCCACAATCATCTCTAAATTTTCTACTGATTTTTGCCCTGGACCATACACTTAATTTGTACAATATCTAGTATGTGTGCGTCATTTGACTCATTTGCGCAGACGTCTGTCATATCTACATGTAATAACACTTGGTATTTGTTAAATCTTTTGTGTGGACAGCGTAAGAAATATACACGTACTTTCATTACTGATCCAGTTGATGACCATTACTACTTTGTTTACAACAGAGACCACTCCGTGTATTGTATTCTACCAGTACTACGATGTGGTGTATTACATAAATTATACAGAGGGGAGGTTAAGATGCAAAAACCCCTCTCAGGAAAGCAAAGGAGGGGGTGGCTTCTGGGTCAATATTCTGACAAAGCATTAGCGGATCTAATGCCGTACTTTTATTTGGGAGGACAGAAATACAAGATTTTGCGTAAAATTTAGGGGTCAAAATATGGAGAACATGATCTTTTTCAACCCCCCCCCCCCCTTTTCCTACTAAATTTTCCACTGCAAACACTACGCAAGCAAGATATTAATGAGAAAGTGTTTTGTTAGTTCCTGAGAAACTACACTGTAAACTAGAGAAACTGGGAAAAAAAAACTCCTTACCCATGGCCTATTAATAAAAGTATACGAAATAGATATGGCAAAACGAAAATATAAGACGTTACGTCCTTGGTCCATATCATTGGGCTTATCTTATTCATATTCATTTATGCATCAGATAAATCCAGAAGCACATACACGCGCATGTTGTGTGTCACTGATTTCCATTCAAGCTTTCTTCACAAATCAAATTTCATATTCTACTTCAAAAATAAATTACATCAATGACTTGAAATCCACTAGACCTGAGAAAACACTTCTGTTTTTATAAGGCTATGCACCTATTGTCCCCCTGTATCAATGTCAAAGTCACTGCGCCGACTTCTGTATTTCTTTGCCTACAAGCCTTCATAAAAATAGCTTTAGCCGGCTGGTAAATCGGCTTTCAACACCAGATGTTTGTAATTATTCACCCTTGATTAGCATATGCGGTCAACTCTTATGAATGAAATATGCATTACTGAAAAAGATGATTTTTATAACTTCAGGAATAACTCCGGTATGGCTGAAGATCCACTCAAAGCCTAAAAGTATGTAGCGTCTGGAATGGGTTTCAATGACAGCTTTAACAATTAATAGCTTTTTATTTTACGATATCTGGAATGTTCTTACAGGTGGCGCCATCTTGAAGATGAGCTTAATACAGTGGCGACACCTGTGGGGATTATTAACGCTGCTGGTTTTGATAACACATTGTTATGTTACTACAGAACCGACAAGTGTTACGAGTTGTATAAACGCTTTATATGTATGCAGATATTAATTATTGAATTTGCAGACACGAATCCAGAAAATTTTTGAAGGGTTTCTCTCTCTCTCTCTCTCTCTCTCTCTCTCTCTCTCTCTCTCTCTCTCTCTCTTATCCCAGAAAAATTTTCCGACGTGCCAAATTTGTCATGAAATTAAATTTACTTCTAGTAACAAGTTGCTTTCCCCAAACATCAGTGTTAATCCAAACCCTATCCCTTTTTCTGGATTCGTGCATGAATATTATGATGTGCCTTCATACGTATTTGAGTAAAATTGTATGGATAAGTAAAATCCATCTTGTACAGCGCGTGGCTTCAAACATTTGTAACATTTGCTACACGATGTACAAGTAGCCATACGATTTTACTCGCCTGAGGCCAAGTGGCCGAACATTTGTGCTCTGGATATTAATTTGGATTCCACATATATTTCGCTTCCCTCTGGAAGATATTATGGATCATAAACGGAGATCAGGGAAGATTTATCATGAAATTTATCGTGAGTGAAGCGAGTCAACGATTTATTTCAACTGCAAATTTAAAGAAATATGAGAGAATAACTGGAGAGCGAAGCGAGCCAGCGAAATTTTAGAAATTTAAGACAGAAATGAAGTAAAATAGGCCCTAAAATAGACTATGTTGCCCCCTTCGGCGGGCACTGCCGGGGGGGAGGGGGCACGTGCCCCACGGCTGGATCCGCGCCCGTTAAATACCAATTTATTTTCATTGCAATACAGGTAAAACTACTACCTGACAAAATTCACATATTATACCGTCTTTCAAAATTACAGAATGATTATCTTAATATCAAAATAGCATGTATTTAAGAGGTCGAACAACTATTCCTCTTTTTCACACAAGTAGATCTAATTCACAAACACAATCCTAATCTTACACATTTAGAGTCGGACCGGCTCCGTGGTAAAAGATAAATCACGAATAAATCCGAAAAGAATTGACCGATATTATCCAATGCATCATATCGGGCTTGATGTATCACGCCATTTAGGGTTTACTTGGCAACTTCAACTTTTACTTCTTTTAAGATGGATAGGGACATTGAAATAAATGGTTGACATTTTCATAAGCCAAAATTAAAAAAAAGATGAACATAATATTTTTCACCGTTCATCTGTTACTTGTTGAAATCAAGAAAGCAGTTCACTGCTTCATTTGTCGGAGTTACATCACAAATAAGTATTGGTGTTTAGAAAACGACATATGTTGCGTTTTAAGGGGCCACAACTCTGGTGGTATTATATGTGGTGTGGGACTGACAAAGATGCCGGTAACAGGAGCGGTTCCAGCAATTTTTTGAACGAGAATCCCGCTTTGGTAGTTAAAATTTTGTCAGAAAGGGGCTCAAACTAGTCCAAATGTCCTTTTTTGTTATAAAATTTGATCGTGCATTGACGTACAACAAGAATATACAAGAAACAATCGACGGTAACTAGAGCTTTGTCACTGAGACACTCGCAGCACCACACCGCGCTGGATATTTATGGTGCCACTGGCATCTTGGGGTTTCTTATGATTTCCTGGGGTCCACGTGTATCAATCTCATGGTACTTTCTTCTGTGTGTCATACTGATAATGTACAAGGTTCCTTCAGTATTTTACATTAATATCACCGAGTGTTTATGACGATTATGTAACCACCCACCTACACCCTCCTTCGCTACCAAATAAAATGCATGTTTTGCTCAGTACGTGTCCGAATTATAAGAACACCAGCTGTGTTAAAACTGAATATTATTTGATAAGGAATATATTGGCTCGTGTTATTTACTCAGATCGTAATATCCATGTCCTTTCAACGATGGACACTTCGGTTCAAGTCGTTGAACCTTCCCCTGAAGTATCATTCACTTCGAGCTATACGGAGTGTCAAAATCTTTATCGATTACAACCGTACATGTCAAATTCTAATATACGTTCAATAAATTTTAGATTTACAATAAATGTCATTTGAAGTCTTGATTTGTGTATCTTTCAGGATAGCTTGACTGCAATTGCTTTGCCTGCGTCTATTGAATTTTTGTGGTTAGTCGAATACACGCTTATTATGCCATGTTGAATAGAGAAAGGTGAACGGGTTCATTGCATTATACACTGTAACAATCGTGTAGAGTAAGAAAGTTTTACACAGGGATAGAAGTTGTAATGATCAAGCTGTCGGCTTGACGTACATGTAGTTTGATGCTCGATTCCATATTCGGCTGATGGTTTCAAAACTATTTTCCATGCATGTGCCTTGTAATAAAAACTATTTGGGATATTGAATAAAAACTATTTGGGATATTGAAATAAAAAAAAAGGGGGGGGGGTGTGTTACATCGCTTTCAATACATTTATTTATACTGCCTCATAGAAGCAATCCGGGATTCGAGCCATGAATGTCTGCACTGTAAGCAAAACACATGTAACCACAACACCAGATTGAAGTAGCATATATTGTAGAGTACATAAAACAATCTGCAATTTTCCAGGTTTCCATTTGCTCTTGTTTTGCAGAGCGATTGGTTTAAGGTCCGATCCCTGTTTGGCCGATACATTGCAGTGGGTAGTATTTTTAACCCGACTCGTTTGCATTTTTTTTTTTCGAAGTAATTCCTTTTAGCAACAGAAATTTTGTACACATTGTACTTAATCCCTACCTCTACCTCTTTTTCCAGTCCAGGGGATCTGGGTTCGAGTCGGGTTTAAAAGGTTGAGTACCTCCTGTTCTCACACCATGACATGACTAAAAGATCGTTAAGGCGAAGTAAAACCTTAATGAACCAATCAACCCCTCTCCCTTCCGTTCTCTTCCCTTCACCATAGGATGCTCCATGAATAAAGACCCCTTAATAAGACATTAATGGAACACAAAAAAGAGAAAATCATTACATCGTTAATCGTCTAATTAACTTAAACGTCCATATTAGTCATACGAATGCGCAGTGCAATTACTCACTCGGGCATCCTTCGACAAACACATGTTTTACTTCAATCTTGCACTTTTTTCAATTTCACTATGCTCTGAGTCATAACACATTCTACTTTTAAAAAAGATAAAAGCGATAATTGAACATTAATAAACATGTATGTACAACTGTCAATTACAATCAGAGTAATTGACTTGTATCACTCATCGATGATTAAGAAGCGGTTTTTGATTTATTGCCGTTCATAGGGATGTAATTCGCAATGGGGCGGCGCAAGCGCGGAGCGCTACTATTGCTGTAAATTAAGATTTCACCGAATGCGCTGCCCAGGTGGGACTTAGTGGCGTTTGAATTCTCCGTGATTCACTACGATCTCTGAATCATGGAGGATATAAACTCTTTTTATTTGATTAACTTGATCTATAATTGATCCTGTCAAGAGTTGTATTTATTACTTTTGTTTTATCTCTGAAATTCTAACCTAGTTCTTCCTGCAAAGGACAACTCATCGCGCCATCTCCTTCGGGCGCTTTGATGCTGTATATGTAATCATTGATTTATAACGTAAAGGTATTTAATAAGAAACATAAATCTAAAATAGGAAAGGGGTTATTTTTGTAAGTTTATTTCCAGAAAATCGAAATTCATGAGGATTGTTATTAACATCTATTTTAGTCAGAATGATGTACTATTAAATCAACACCGTCGAAATATATTCATTTCGATATGCCTCACAATAAATGCACCTTTAATTGAAAAAAAGAAAATAGATCAGTCGCTACAAGGTTATCAGGTACCTGCTTATTTATTTGCTTTTTTTACGTCAGTCGTATAATTTCTATCATTTGTTTCTTGGTGACACGGCCAGCACATGCTATAGTTTGGGACTTGCCGAAAAGCTCTCTCAGAATAGATCGCCATTGTAGAGCCTAGGCAGGAATCTTTAACTTGGAAAAGCCGACCCTAAGACAATTCTTTTTATAAGACCAATTCATTACACTTCACGTCTATATCAAATATCGTTCGGATGGATGCCGAGAACCTATGATATTTAGCTTGAAAAATGGACTCATTTTAAAAGCAAAACAACCCCCTCCCACACATTAAAAAAATATCTTGATTAATATTCAAACATTATACTGTATGGGAACTTTGAATTTTGATTTTCAACTTGCAAACCAAAATCATCCCCACACACAAAAATCCGTATCGAATATCTAACCATGATGTATTATGGGTACCGAGGTTAGAACTAACCACATTCTGCTCGCGAATATAACTCTGAAAGTAAAATTAAAAAATAATTCTTATATCAAATATCAATCTGCATGAACTATTAACTCATGAGCTGAGCATCGTATTTAAAAAGTGCCAACATATCCAATAGAGTTTTATCATTCAAAGCCACTACGAATGATCGCTTTAATTAGAACAGGTGTCCTTCTTCTTGGCTATGTTTTCGAAGCGCTTGTTAAACAATTATGTAATACAAATTAACATACTGAACAGAATGACATTAAGAGACATCTCGTTGTGCCGGTGATTTGGGCTCATGTCGCAGCATGTGATACAACGAAATGCCCTTGACACGAAGGTCGATTGTCATGCCTGGTATATACGTGTAACCGTGCCAACCCCTTTTAAATATGTCGAGTATTCAAAGCATGTTCAACAGCATCCTCGCCATACATATATATTTGAAATAAATGAACACAAGGGAAACCAATTTCATGCACACAAAAATATGAATCGTAAACTATACATAGTAGTTGTTACATTACATTCCGCAGTGTAAGTAAATTCGTGCTTACATCGACCACAGGCTGTTCAATGGGCTTTTTGACCAGGTGGTTAAACGCCTTTAAATCCTCAAAACTACATAAAATATGCTAATTCAGTCTCTAACGGCAGTGCATCGACTTTTGATAGTTACCTTTGATATAAATGACATACCTGAATGTCTTTTTATTTACCGACCTTGGCTCAAGGTTTTGTTACGGCAATTGAGTCTTTGACACATGCGGCCAAGTTTCTAACAAATAAGACGTACAGTACCTGGGCCTGACATAAAATGTTTACCCGAATGAGCTGTATCATTATTTTGTTTCCTTGGTGTCCTAGGCATGCGCAGTGGCGTCTCAGTAATGTAATGACGGCACAATTTTTGCAGGTTCAATATTTTGATCTTGAATCATCTTATCTTTTGTTTTATTCTTTGAGCTGCTTAAATTTTATAAATAACACAGTTAAGTCAACCTTTGGCCAAAAGGTATTGCTTTTGTGCTATCCGTTTCCTCCCTTCCTCGTTGTAACGGCTAGAGGAGATGAAAATTTGCCTAAGATGCTTTTTTGGAAACTAAGTTAAAATTGAGCATCATGAATTTTAATCAACGAAAAGAAAAGTCTGCCTGAAGCGCTGCACAATAATTTTGACTTAAGCAGAAGACCCACCCGAAGCTTTGCGGTATCGACTGCGTGGCAATGCGTACCTTGACACGGGACCACGATTTGTGCCATCTCATCCTAACGACAGACCTTGATATCGAGGCAGATGTTTATGCCGTCAGGTTGTTTGACATGCCATGGTTGAACTCGCAAACTATAAACGATGTCACATGCAAGAACCAAATATTACAGACTGACATTGACCTTCAAAATCTGAAGTTGTACATGTAACTTGGTGCATGACGTTGTGCATTCTAAATCAATTGATTTGAAAAGTGGATAGCAGGGTTCCTAACAGGGGTCCTAATCGCACAGTATATTGGGTTTCACCAGCTATACGTGTCAACTTTGAGTTTTACATTATGCCCGATTCATTAATGAGAAGCGATCCGAAACATTCCGAATGTATTATGCTTTATGACTTTTGGATTCATCGTAAAGATGATAAAAATTTTCAGTCATGTATTTCTGAAACTATTGTAGATAAATGAATATCAGCATTTTAATCCACTACAGAAGCACTCATAGATGAAATATTTTCAATTATATTCCCAATTAAGGCAATAATCATAGTAAAACAGAGATCGAAAACTAAAATTTTACTTAGAAATTGAAGACAAAGCCCGAAAGGATGCAAAGTCACTTCTCTGAATAATCTCAGCGTTTGTGAATGGACCCGCATTAAAATCTGAATCATTGTATCTGAGGATGAGTGAGAACGCTGAGTAAATTTCAAACACCGGATTTTCCGGTCTTGAATTGAACCGGAGTGTATAAACATGGTCAACACACATGAGATAAAATGGATAAGTTTCAGCGCTCGGCAGGTATCAAACACCAGATTAACTGGGTCGAGAAAAAAAAAACCGAGCGCGATTAGTATATATGAATATGAGTTCGAATGCACACAGATGGGGTCAAATTCTGGACCAATTGGTCTAAAATTGATCTACTTTTTCATCTACCAAGCCGGTAGTTTTGTTTGTACAGTGAATATAAATGGAATCAATTCTTGTAGATTCACGAACTGCTTGCTGTATCGTATACTGTGTATAAATCCCATATGTAGTTTATATGGTAGGTATGTCTTACATAGGAAAAGCAGAACAATTAGGGTTCTGAATCAAACCTGCGGACACGTGGCATTTTTATGCCGCGGAGTATGACGGCATGTCGTTTGTAAGGTTCTGTCAACGACGTTAAAACTTATTGTGAAAAAAATCTTTGACATTTATACCGGATCCTTACAATTGTTAAAAAACAGCATCTCTGGTATTTCTCTAATCCTGCCTTTGAATAGGACCCTCTTTTGATATCGCTGTTGGTTAGCGTAATATAGCTCGCGTTGTGACACTTTTTCTATCAGGTGTTGTCACTCTCTCTCACTGTTTACAATAAACAAGATTTTAAACGTGTCATTGCCAGCTAAACAATCTTCTCTGGCTTGTTGTACAGCAATTCAAGTATCCATAATTAATACTTTCAGGTTGTCCAAAGCGTCCGGAATGTTTTATACCGTGTACCTTTTGGCAAATAATTTTCGTAGGCGGAGGAATGGAAAGCTAGTAGGGCCTCTCTACAAATTCCCGTAGAGTGTGCTTTTGTGGTAAACCACAGTCGCGTGTTATTTGTTTATGGGTTAAGTGGTCATTTTGCACAACAAAACAGTAATTAGAAAGAGGTGGTTAGATTGAAGAGCCGGGCACGAATTCCTTCTTCCCTGGACGTAAAAGCTTTAGATATAATTTTAAGGTCGCATACTTTTCTTTCGTAGCGAACAATGAACGACAATGACATCAATGAATTAGCTTTGCAAATAATTTGAATATGATAGATCATATCCTAAAAATAAAGTTATAAAGTGCATACGATGCAATATCAACGTCGACACCGTCTTGAACTCGACTCGAACAACATAATTCATACAAACATGTAGAATAATTTTGTTACAAAAACACTAAGTTAATTCATATCATGCGCTTTCGAAAAGTAATAAGTTTCTGGTCTTAAGCAGTAAGTTTAATTCAAATGCGTAGTGGGAAAATGTACATACAACCTAATTTCAAATAAACAAACATGAAACCCGATTTTTTTTTTCATTTGATGGATAGTACTCCTACACATCAGTGGTCGTGTGAGGCTACGAGATGTATCATTATTTAACATCGTATGGTAGTACAATTTCGGCGATCAGTCTTTGCATGGCAAGAGTAACCGAACGTTCATTGCAATCTGAATAATTGTCCGAAAGGACCTCGTTATTAACCAAGGCGCTGTGCTGAAACTGGTTGCTCAGCTCCAAAAGGTCTTGGTAAGATCCCTAGTAAGACCAAACAGAAAGGTCTGCCAGGATTATCAGGTCGGAGTTTACCTCCAGATTCCGATTTTCTTCAGCACTCACCACTGGCCAGATCTAGTCAGTGAGGGAGGGCTAATGGAGATGGAACGTATATCTGTTTCGAAGAAACAAAATACCCAAGAAATAATATTTAACTATATTGGAAAATGCAATCCCCACTCTATCCGTTTTTCTTGTTAAAATTTTATTTTTAAAGAGAGAAACACATATCCCCATTTTTTCTTTTTGTTTTGGTTTTTGTTTTTTTTGGGGGGGGGGGGTGTTGCTTTTTGGTTTTTGTTTTTTTTTTTTTGCTAGATCCATCCCTGAGCAACAAGCTTCCACTCTACAGCTTAACTGTTCCTATTTGGATGTCAAACAAACAATTTTAGCTGTGCTAATAGGATGAACTATGAGACAACAGGAAATGACGTTCACGCCTACTATTGGACCTGACATCCGGGATGAAAACTAAAATTTTCGGTTATAGAGACAAACATTTAGATTCTGGACAAAGTTTGACGTTTTCCACAGCTGATACTAAGGGTGAAAGATTTGAACATTGTTGCTATTATTCGCGTCTGATACTAAGGATGGAAATAAGAAAGTGTTCCTTGACATGGTCCAGGAACAAATGTTTGTAAATCGTTGATATTTTTGGGGCTTTGATAGGAAAGATGAATTCTATTCAGATTTATGATATTGTCCACGGCTGATAAAATTGTCCACGGCTGGCTGTTAGGATGTCTTTTAAGACCGATTATATTTTAGGATGTCTTTTAAGACCGATTATATTGTCCGCAGCTGATTGAAAGCATGCAGCATTTTAAATTGTAATATTGTCCGTAGCTGATCACACGAGGGATGAAATCTCTGAAATTAACAATATTTTCCGTGGCCCATTGAAAGGATGACGTATTTTAAGATTGATAATATCGTCCGCGGCTGATACGAAGGATTTCTTTTGACAATTGATACATGTAATATTGTCCGCGTCTGACGTAAAAAAGGAGTTTTTGAGGATTGTTGAAAATGTCAGGAATGATATTTTGGACGACTTTATTGACAGTGTATGATAATTCTCTACCCCCGGAACTTTAAGGGGTGATATTTGGGACAGTGTACGATGATTCTCTAACTCTGGTACTCTCAGTGTGATATTCAGAATGACTTTTGATATTTTCCGCTTGACATTAGGGATGTTATTTAATACTAATGATGATAGATGGAACAGAATGCCCCGCAAGCAGTAACACTGTACCATGTGTCATCATTTGTCTTATACTTATATTCATCATTTTTGGTCGCTATACGCTTGGTATTGAAAACAAAAGGTTTAAGATTCTTTCATTAATTCACTATTTACAAACATGCTTAAAATAAATTCAGTCTCGTTAGATATTCTTATATACAAATTTTAGGACCTCGCACGAATCCGTATTTAGTGATTAATCAACACACTTGGTCTGTCTGTCTCACTACACTTATGTATGCCGTTACGTCTGGGATATATTGTTTTACCAACATATTTTAATTCTTCGCTTTTTCCTTATATGACGTCAAAATATCCTCACAAATCCTAGAACTTTAAGTAAATTCGTATGAACAAATGCTTCCACAGTCATAAAGTATTTATACCATTTTTGAAATAAAAGGATAAATTGTCTCGTTTTATTATTATGTATATTGTATATGTAGACATGGAGGGCACTCGAAGTATTTATATAACAAGGTGCTATTCAGCTTGTTTAAGGCAATTTTTACGATTTAAATTCGTCAGTTAGTTAATTCATTCATGTTTTACCTCGTATTCTACAATTATCAGTCAAATTACGATATAGGAACAGGTAACAAACCTCTTAGATATAGTAGGTCACTCTGGATTTCGAACCCATATCGCTTGCGTTGAAACACTGCATACTAAGTTTTTGCGATGGCATTCAACATTCATTCGAATCCTGGGTTTTGCCACTGTATTTAAGAGGTTGGTCACCTCCTGCTTCCATGTCGTGATATAGCTGAAAAATTGTTGATAACGATGTAAAACACCAAACAACCAACCATCCAACCAAGCATCCAACATTCAAAAGCCTTTGAATTAAAGACGAAAGATGTGAATATGATATGACACATTAGAGATATATATATATGGTATCCATGTTATATCATTACTATAGAAGCTATCCAATATCTATGGTTACAATTACCAACTTCTGTTCCATAATGTTTATTGGCGTCGTGAAAAATTTTGCTTAATTCCTTTCAACATATTCGGAAGCCAAACTTTTAGTATAGAATCCATTAACAATACATGTATTTGTGGTTTAAAATGACATACATCTGAACCAGAAAGTTATTATGTATCCTACAAAACATTTGCATGCAACTTAATCATCCTTCAAAAGATTTTTTTATTATTATCTTATTATTTGAGTGGACGAAACTGAGAGCTGGCATTGATATGGAGTTGCGCATATCGTGCTTTTGTCTGGTTTATTTCACATGTGGAATTAAAAATTTGAAGCATATTTTTGTACATATATATACCTCAACCCTAACTCACACCTTTGGAGGGGGGGGGGGTGTTATGTAAAAAAGAGAAAATTATCATTAGAACTATTAACATAGACTCTGCAATCAACAATATTAAAGCTCACAGCACATTCCGAAAACATCAGCAATGTTCCGGGCAAGTAAACCTGGGAATCCGTCCTTTTTCCAGTTTGAATTCAACAAATAGGCCAAGAAGTCAAAAGCACATTGGTTTAGAAATAAAACAAAAGTTTGAAATCTGAAAATGGCAATATTTGTATAATATGGCAATACATTTGGACGTGGCTTGTATGCACACACTCTTTCCATACTGCTTTATATCGTGAATTCGTAAGCAGACAGACATCCTAAGAATTCTCTCTGTTGTAAACAATGGGCCATTAAGGGAGTAAACTCTGCTTGTTGATACCTATTCCCAAGTTGTTAATCAAACGCAAGAAATCTACGGATTTACTTTAAGCAAAATATTGACCAAAATATAGTAACACTTCATTTCTTACTGTTGAGTCATGATGAAAGATTGATATAGAAAAAAAAGATTCTATAAATTTGTAGTTTTGTGTTTTGGGTAAATGTTGTAATCGAACTTAATAATGTGATATCAAAGTGTCAAAATTTGGGAATAAACTCAGAGTGCTGCATGGACTCAACTTAATTCCTCAGTTTGTGAATTAATATGTTAGGGTTGAATGATGAAATCCACGAGTTAAATCATAATGACATGAGAAAGTTAGCGGTCATTGACTTCTTCGAACATCGAACGAACTCAAATCGTTTGTACCCATGGAAACCCTTAATTGATAATTTGGTTTTCTGGTGTGAACATTGTTATATAGACCATTTTATTAAGGTGGGTTGTCTGCCCTTGTTTATTTAGATAGTCCCCGGAAGGGAAAACTAGTGGTATAAATGTTGTGCAATGACTGTTAATGTGATTTATTTTTCTTATATGTATGGTCAGTTGACCATGGTGAGATAAGATCAGCTGACCGTGATGAGATATGGTCAGTTGACCATGGTGAGATATGGTTAGTTGACCATGGTGAGATATGGTTAGTTGACCATGGTGAGATATGGTTAGTTGACCATGGTGAGATAAGATTAGTTGACCGTGGTGAGATAAGATTAGTTGACCGTGGTGATATGGTCAGCTGACCATGGTTAGATAAGATCAGCTGACCGTGATGAGATAAGATCAGTTGACCATGGTGAGATATGGTTAGTTGACCATGGTGAGATATGGTTAGTTGACCATGGTGAGATAAGATTAGTTGACCGTGGTGAGATAAGATTAGTTGACCGTGGTGATATGGTCAGCTGACCATGGTTAGATAAGATCAGCTGACCGTGATGAGATATGGTCAGTTGACCATGGTGAGATATGGTTAGTTGACCATGGTGAGATAAGATTAGTTGACCGTGGTGATATGGTCAGCTGACCATGGTTAGATATGGTCAGTTGACCATATTGAGATATGATCAGTTGACCGTGGTGAGATATGGTTAGTTGACCATAGTGAGATAAGATTAGTTGACCATGGTTCGATATGGTCAGCTGACCATGGTTCGATATGGTCAGCTGACCATGGTTCGATATGATCAGCTGACCATGGTTCAATATGGTCAGTTGACCATGGTGAGATATGGTCAGTTGATCATGGTGGGATATGTCCTTATGAACTACCGAGACACAATTTAGGAATCGAAGCTATATCGCCTGCGTCCTACATCAAATTGTCATTTACATTGTTTTTTTTCTATTCTTTTATTGTTGTGGCAGATTTTTGTGCTCAACTTTAAATACAAACCATTATTCAATTTAAGGTCTGTTTTTACAAAAATGCTAAAAAGTATTATTTAAACTTGACAACTTGACAACTTATGAACATAATGTGAATAATATTTGCAAATTTTCGCCAAACATTAAGTGTCTAATTATTCTAAATTGGGAACAGAAACCAAAAATTATATTATTGCAGTTCATCGACGTTGTCCTACTTTATAAATATATTACATATTCAAATAATCCCCAAAATATACTTTTTGATAAAGAAAAAAAATAAACAGAGAGACTAAGAGCATTGAACTTCTTCATGGCCGCTTAAGATTACATATGACAACTCGGAGTTGTTCATTTCGTTCTTGATAAAACATACGAATTTAATTCAAGGTTTACGACTCTAATACTTGAATTTTTTATGACTGGGGAATTGTCAGACATGAAGTACATGACCGTCAGTGTTGTAATGTATATGATCTATTTGAAGAGTTTGGTTGTATATGTACAACATCATGCACATGCAGTTGGCGGCATTCTGTGAATACCTCTGGTTCGAACCTACATAAATGTATAACCATCCCGATTCGTCGATTGGGTTTCATTTTAACGAACTAGTCTTAGTATGTAATCTTGTTATACTCTGCAACATAAAAAGACATAAGACAAGTAGCCAATATGTGAATTCGAATCCCGTACAATGAGGCGGTCCGTGCCGTGTTTAACTGTCTAGATTTGATTTGGAAAATATTTCTAAAATCATATTTATGGCTTCGAGAGGAATCTTGATCCAAACAGGAGACGCAGACCAAACAGAAGACGGTTATTCCCCTTAGACACCTGGTCTTACCTCTGATTCGCAGGGCTTTATGAATGTCTTTTGTTGTAAATTCTTGTTACTACAAGTGTGACAACGCCCGTGGCTTACCTATTGTACATTGTATAAAAGACACAAGTGCAAGGTCTGGATTTTATATATTGTGACGATATATTAATGCCTCCGTCATTCAGGCCCACATTATTCAGACAGTAGATTTGGTTGAAACCAAAATACTGACCTGCAGCTTTATCGCTATGTCTAGTACTTTGCTACCATATCACCTTTTTCCTTTCCACTTCACGCAGGTACCCGCACTATCAGCTGTATTGGGCCGCTTTCCTTTCGCCTAACTTACTTATGTGTTTTAAACGGTTTCAAGTTTATTATATACATATAATTTCAAAGTTTTGCCAAAGATGAATCTAATTTCCCTATTACTTCTCGAAATAACATAATTGAAATCATATGTGTACCTCAAACATAAAAACTTCCTTCCCGAGTACAATTACAGCGTATTATTGTATTCATTCATAAGACATTTCATTCATAAACACGTCGCCATGTCTTTACCTGTTGACTACTGTGCAATGACTCATTGAGAGATCAAAGATTGGAGAGAAAGCTCACTGGGTCGAATACAACGCGTTTGTTTTCTTCTTTTGACTCGAGCATATCTATTTACTATGTTCTTTTAAAATAGGCCGTCATAACATAAGCGAATCTAGGGGGAGAGATCAAGGGGTTCGGTAAAGTCGCATGAAATTTGAACCGAAAAGTAAAATTGTAATTTTTCGCAATTTGAAAACTGAACATAAACCCCAAACACCCCTCCTTTTATGAAATATTTTAGGTAGTAACAAATCCTATTCCCATTGTGAAACTGCTGATTTCGCACGTTTCAAATGCATAATAAAATGAGCATCAAATCTACGTCGGGAAGCGTAAGTGAATTTATTCAGCAAGTTTTGGACAATGCAGTATTTCAGAATTTATGTATACATGTCTTTGATTTTCTGTTTTATATTTTCTATCCAATTATTTGATTGAAACTCTGTATGTGTAGGTAAAACGGTCCGACATTTCATGCTAGAGAGAGAGAGAGAGAGAGATAATTATAAAAAAATAAATCTATAATTATTCAATGATTTTTAAGAGGAAGACTGTTTGGTATAATATATGCAGAATTATTAGTTTTGTTCTACTTACTGGCTGTTTTGCCCCCCCCCCCCCTCCCCCTCCTTTACGCAGAATTACGTCTCCCTGACACTGCTTCAATAATTTCGAAAAATTTGGATCTGTCATTGGAAAAAGTCCCGGATGACGTCCTGAGCAAGGCGACTTTCTGAAGGTGATATTGAGTCATACAGGATGTGTATGGTACAGGTATACTGAAGTGATGTCACAAGGGTATTCAATGTTGAATTTAGAAGAAAGAACAGGTATCTGTATATATACCTCTTAAAGCGTCGTGCATTCGCCCTATTTATTATTCTCTTGCTCAAAGACGGATTCATAAACATTCGACGAAAAAGGTTGAATGGAGTTTCCTTGACATAAAAAAGCGAGAGGGAGTTTTGACTATCAAAATAGTCAAAGCTGACACTATTGGTAAAATTTACTATGGAAAGATGGATGCACTTCTGGTAACCCTATTTAGGTATCAAGAACAGGAATGTAAATTTATTTAAGATTCAATCTGCTCCACACAAAATACTAGATCTAGCGCCATTATTATTATCATTATTATTTTATTCTGACAGTATTATCTCCCATTTTCGTTTTAATGCGAGAAAGTCAATACAGTTGAATTGAAAATGAAAGTAGAAACGTAAAGATGCGTTCAAAAGATCTTTGATGATATCTTAACGCGCGCTTAACAAATCGTAAATTTAAGGAGCACTATTATGACGTCTAATACAGACATTTTCAATCACGAAATTCACAAAAACAAAGAGTAATATAATAATATATTAAATTTCTTTAACTCTTCTTCCACTATATATGTCAAAACGTAGATACTTTAGAATGTTGCGCATGTTCGATTTTGATAAAATTTGGCATATTGTTAATTTCATAAAAAATTTTGCGATATATAGAACATTGCTGTTGCATCATAGTAGAAGGCAGTATGTAAATAAGAAAGAGGAAGGTTTATTGATTACATTTAACACGTACAGACATGATAAGATGTACGATAGACGTATCCAGATTCAATATTTGTTCAAGCTTCTCATTCACCTTGACCGTTCTATGCGTACATAAATCTTATCTTGGCCTCGTTATCGGCATACAAATATTAAAAATATCACGTGACACAAACGTATTTTGATGAATGAATTTTCTAGTGGTAATTGATGCAAAGGGTTAACTTTATCGTTGAATTACTTAGCCCCATGTATCCTATATTAGGCGGTCGAGATTGTACTATCTCCAGGAAAGAAAGAACATCAGCCGTGTGAACCGCACAGCCGATCAGCAAATCACTCCGCGATTGACACACTACAATTTATGATATACTTCAGCTTAGTTTAAAATTTTTTTTAAGATTTATGATCTTAAAAATTAAAAAAAGGAGTCAATGTTTTTAAATGTTGGCAAACACTTTAATGACCCCCTTAGTCGTGTGATACCAAACACAAGAGAAGCTCCTCCTGTACGAATGAGGGGTAGTTAAAGGCGCTAGATGTCATCCAATTTCAGCAATGGATACTTAAAGTTCATAAAGAAATGTTGACATACATTTGCTCTTTTTTAAGTCGTCGATTTGTTTGCTTTCTGAAGGTCTCTCCGGCACTAAGCAAACTCGAAATGACATTGATAACGCCGTTGTTAGCATAGACTTGGGTCTGTTCTAAAATGACGTCATTTATATACAAACATTTAAATCAGGCTGATTGCAATCTTACTAAATTGTTTTTCACGAAGAAAATCCTGATAAACAAGTTGGGCAAAGCAGCGCGCTGCACTGGCCTCCATTACTGCGCTTGCTTAGAACTCTAGTCTAGGCAAAAATAGAGGTCAAAATCAGTCTGATACATTTTCATTCTAAAGCTTTGTTATGAATATTACTTAAAATGTTTTAAGCTGTGGAAAAGCTCTCCGAAGTCCCTGTTGAAAGTCAGTGGATCACTGGACCTACCTTTCCCTAGTGCTTTCTTCCACTAGACCTACCCTCCCCTATTGCTCCCTATACCACTAGATCTACCTGTCCCTATTGACTGATCGTTGCTTATTATCTCACACGCCCCCCCCCCCTTTTTTTTTCTTTGATAGGTAGTACATAAAACTAGCGATAGTTCAGTGTATAAAATCATTCGTAGACTGGACAGAGGTGATCTCAGAGTCTTTCTCGGAACGCCTTGAGAGGTTCCAAATGTCCTCTGTTTATCAATATGGATAATAGTATATGCACGCACTTATAAGTAGGCATGGCTGGAGTGGCTAGCCAGGGTTGTATTGTGAACATATCACACATGCTAGTAGAAACTTTTTGACATTTGACTTGGAAAATATTTCGTAGTAATACCTTGACATTAAATCTAGTCATACTAAATTCTAGAAAGACCACAACCGTGAAGAAGGAATACTGCGACACTAGCTCGTATAACACCACATTATAGTAACACCAAGACACTGAATCGAAAAGCGATTAGTTTTAGTGATGTCATGACACTTAATCATATACGACTATTCGACTATTCTAAATTCTAGTAACACCTTGAAATCAAGTCGTATAACACTAAATTCTAGTAGTACCTTGGCATGTCGTGTAACACTAAATTCTAGTAGTATCGTAAAACTATTGTAACACTAGATTTAGTAATATCGTAACTGGTGTGTTTTAAACTGGCA
The DNA here is from genome assembly GCA_035048485.1 of Pteria penguin. Classification (NCBI taxonomy): domain Eukaryota; kingdom Metazoa; phylum Mollusca; class Bivalvia; order Pterioida; family Pteriidae; genus Pteria; species Pteria penguin. The sequence continues at coordinate 28,971,826 of CM068584.1, forward strand.
TCTGCTAGCGTCGTGACACTAAAATGACACTAATCTGACATTTCATGACAAGACGTTACAAAATCATAGGAAAAAATCGAGGTCAATGACAACAGCATAATTATGATTACAACATTTTCCCGTTAAAGTACTTCAGTTGTTACATTATGAAAAAAACCCCTCCTTATCTGTACCGAAATGAACCGAAAACATATATTTACCATGGAATATAATATAACGGCAGATACAACCAAAATAAACGAAACGAACAGTAGATTACGGTATGATGAACCTATAACGTACTAAGAAATCCGTGATTCATCAAAGGTACGGGACGCTCCATGTCTTGTGAAATCATTGTGACGTCCTCATGGCAGTATTAAGTGCTTTATTAGTTGTTTATTAGCATTTTCTTAAAGATGTTTCGAATGACCTATATTTACCACAGGTGTTCCTTTATCTACTTCTTTATGTAAACAAGAGTTATTTACTTATTTTAGAATGATAAATTTGGAAGTAGGTAAGGACTGCGTATGGTCTGTGTGCATGGAGAGAGTGATATCTTTGAAAGGGTTTCGAGATCAATGTTTACAAAATCTTTTATTACGTTTCACAGAGAATTGTAAATGTTTACACATATGGCAATACGACATGAATGAACGAACGAACGAATGAATGAATGAATGAGATGAATGAATGAATGAATGAATGAATGGATGAATGAATGTTTCACCAAAATATTTGATTTACATGTAGACGGTGATATGCTGTGTGTCTGTGTAGCGGTCTGTGTGGTGGTGGTGGCGGTGCTAGTGGGAGGAAAAAAGGGGGTTGATTTAGTTGATAACAGAAGTAACTGAACTACCGACCTTTGAAATGTATATGGTATCCCGAAATAACTTCCATTTTGATCTATTCGGGATTCGAAGCCTCATTAGATATAAATGGCAAAATATGGGGAGTTCGAGCACAGCTCTTAACTTATGTGGCCTGGTACGCTAAAAGACCCTAGAACGTGCCCCGATTCCAATCCAGAGGTAGAATGAATGAATGAATGAATGAATAATGGAAGGAAGGAAGTAAAGATGGATGGATGGACTGATTGATGGATGGATGAGAGAATGAATTATTTAATCAATGCTTTAGATCAATAACTGACTGATCTTTGATACTTGTTTCCTCAAGTATATCGCTGTATATGTACTTTTATCATATCAGTCAATCAATAATCGATGGATTAAAATCATAAATGTTAATTGTGTTTCAGAATCATATAGACGAACCATTATATATAAATGAAGGTATGAATATTCACACATGTGCATGAATAAGATAGACATGTAGGAAAAGAAGAAATAATCATACGTAAGCAACTCTATTGTTGAATGAATAGCCATACAAAATCATATTCTTGATTTAATTTATGTCCGCACGTAAATTCATCGAGGAGTGAAGGATAGCATACAGTTATTATATTGATAAATGAATAGACAGATGGGGAACGTAACCATGATGCAATGTAGAAGAATATTCTGATGAAGAATGAAAAACTCACGAGAGAATAAATTCATGGTTGAATGCATAAACGATAAAATATATGAATAACAAATGAATAAATACATGTTCGAGTGATTTTGCGTGCAGTGGTGCCTCTCTGTATATAACTATTCCCGAATGCGCTGGGTATGGTAGAAAACCCAATATAGAGAGTGACCTTGTACATTTGAAATTATTGCACAGAGCTGACTTTCGCTTGCCGTCTCAATGTTGGAATAATTGATCATGAAATATGTTCATTGAATTCCTGTTTACTCTACTTAAATATGTCACATTTATAAGTGTTCTTGAACATTACTTAGTATTTATGTGTCGCAGACTCTTTCAATGATTGGATTTTAAATTAACAATTAAATAAATTATATAGCCTTTGTGTACCCTTTACATAGATTTGAATGGAAAGCGTCGATGGGGGGCATTCGAACCATTAACGAGACATGCCTCATCCGGGGATCCAGAAAATTTGACCTGGGGGTCAAACCCTTCCAGAGATTTGTCATAAATTCAATGTTCTATCATTGTTTTGTTGTAAAATAGATAATTTTAACACCTCCCCTCCCATCAACTCGTTAAGACCCCCTTTTTGAACATCTATTTGGAATTAACCCCCTCTCAACCAATTTATGGGATCCGTGCCTGTGTCAGCTATTAAGCAACTGGGTCACGTGATGCCTATGACATGTGGCAGGCCTTCATAACAAGCTTACACGATAACACTTACGCGAGACGTAAATCCTAGACCAAGTTTTAAATTTGCTAATGTCAAAACTTTTTTTGCTCATCACTCATTCCCCATTAAATTCAATTTTAGCCTAAATGCATTCATCACTTTTGTGAACACAATTACTATATTTTTTATATATATATTTACAAAATTGTGCTAATTCATTCCGTTACCCCCGCATTGCATTATTTTCTATAACAAACGATATAAATTCATATTATCAATAGACAATTTAAGCATTTAATGCTCCATTTCTTACATGATTGGAGAAAGTAAACACACTGCTGCTTAAACTTTCTTCATCCAAGTGATATGAAGCGCGAAATATCTTATGTACGAGACTGCTATTATTTCCAGACGTTCTGCCCCCTTTCAGTGTCAACGTCTTAACAAAGAATTTGTAATTTATTTTTGTATTACAGTCGAAAGCTATGTGGATAGGGGAAATGAAAATATTAGAAATACAAATTTATTTATAAATTCATATTAAATATTATATATATGTATAGGAAGCGTCGGTTGTATAACTGGCTCGAGATCGGGAGGTTTTGGGTCCGAATTTCCTCGGTGGCTCGTCTGTTTTTAAGATGATGGAATAAAACCCGAGGTTCCCGGCACGTAAAGTATCCCTCACTGCTTCGGGCGAGTCTGCTGCGTATGACTCAATTCTTGCACAATACATCAAGCAAATGCCGGTAACTTGTAAGTGTAAGTGCAATTTTCTTGATGTGACGTCAAACGAGCAGGCGTTATATCTCTGAATTGCATTCCGGCACTTTCATTACAAGACAGTTCAGACGGACTCGTTCTACTATTATCATTAAAAGGTGTTCAAGTCAATACCCAAAAAGTCAACAATCAGTTTTAGAGGAGAGACATGACAAACTGACAAAATATTTCAACTTTAGAATCACTGATGAGTTTGTATTGTGGTCCGCATTGTAAATTTTATCTGAATTCTACAATGCACTGTATGTTGCAATCGCTATACAAATATTCTTACTCATAAATTTCAACATCAATGTTGCCGAAATGACATGTTTAGCGAACATAAATCGTGAAACATGGAGCATGGGTCCGATTCATTTTCTAACCAGGTGTAAATATATATTAAGCCTGCATATATGTCATTAACCGGACTGGCAAAAAATTTCTCTCTTAATGTTCATGTAGAGAATATCTAGAATTACTGCATTTAATATCTTTTTATCGCCCCAGTAGGTGGCGCCACTGTACTAATTTAATTCAAGCAATATGAAATAGTTCATGAAACAAGAAATGAATTATCAACGCAAGAACTATTGAAGCCATTGACACTGAAGTGAGACCAGATCTGAATTTCTAATTAGTAAAGAGATATATCAGTGAGGGATCCGGGTTGAATACTAGAAAGACGACACCACAAAAAGAAAAGAAAAAAAAAAAAGAAACGGATGAATTGACATGATTTATATAATGAAATATTTATATGTGTCCTTATGATACATGAAGAAAAATGGGACATCCCCTTTAAATCTAGCACTGTATTTAAAACGATAAGAACATAAAACGAAGCAGATTATATTTTAGTTATACACACATAGACCTTTTCTAAAATAGTTTTCTTCATATTCCAGACAACAAATCAATAAACATATAGATATATATGTGTAAGGTCCAAAAAACCCGGATTTTAAAATCAAGCGTACATTTTATTGCTACTTTTGACAAACGTAGATAAGAAACATAAAGATAGTGTGTGTGTATTCATAAATCAATGGATTATTGTGCCTGTTTGCTCCGATTTGCACCTGTAGGCAGGAATAAAAGTCGAATTAAGAGAGTGGTTTGCCATTGATAAATTTTGATGAATGGGCCTTGCCGCACCTCTTCATATTGCTTCTGACATACATACATCTTGATAGCGCCGTCCTATGTCGGCCCAGGCCGCTTTAAACATAGGAAATTTAAATTCAATAAGTTTCAAAAAGAGTGGGAAATGAAGCGAGGTGAGGCGCACGATCAGCTGTGTGTTTAATAATTCTTTTATACTTGATTTGAATTTTGAAGTGCAGGGGTTCACAAGAATAGATAACTGCATTCACAAAGATGTCAGATTTCGACTAAACTTGGTGTATGTGCCAAGACACGTAAAATTTCCTGATGATAGATTGCAGAAGAGTTGAAATTGTGTTCGGTTGTCATTCTGTATACTGATAACAGCGTATAGAACCATTCAGGGGACTCAGTGGTCGAGTGAGCTCTGTCCATCCAGGCGCGGATCCAGAAATGTCTGTGGAGGATCTAACAGACAGTGAACAATCTTACTAAAGGGGTGTGGGAATTGATTGTACATTTAAAGTTTCCATCAACAAAGGACGCAACTGCAGTAACCCCCGTGTTTGAGAATTCTTGTGGGGCGGGTGGGGGGACCCATTACAAAGATTTTGAAAAAGGCCCAACTCTGTTGTGGGGTATGAATTGAACATAAAAAAGGCAAGAAAAGTTGGGGGGGGGGGGTTGAATATCATGGTTAGTCCAGGTTTCTAATCCTGGATATGCGCTTTGTTCTTTCAAAGGATTTGGATAATCTGAGCATGTAGTACAAGAGCTGGACCCTGTAAATAGTTTTGCAGCTCAAGCTTTTTCAATGAATAGTTCTATTAGAGACTTTGCACAGTGCCATATTTTGACTATATTTCAAAAGTAATAACGCTGTTGCTGACTCATTAGCACCAGGGGCTGAGTGTTCCTTGCGGTCAGCAATATATAACGAAAAGCACTTATCAAACAATAATGAAGTGAACATGACAGATACAAATGTATATTTTGAAAAATTAGGGAGATGTCATTGTTATTTCTGTTATATACTTTTGTATAAGAGAAAATCTGTCTACAGAGAGGTCTTTGCAGAGAAATCAAATAGATTTTAACTAAAATTTGAATGAATATAGATGAGAATAAAGTATTTAGAATTTACTTTGTATTTGTAGATGACGTTCCGGTGGAGTGTACAAAGTTACGACAGAAGCGGTGGATATCAGATGGACAATGCTATACACAGGCACCCATCATTGATGACGTTTGTGTGGGATCATGCTTACCCTTCAAGCAACAAGACCTACCTTGGTGGTCAGAACTGTACAAATATTGGTCAAAAAATAAAGTGAAAGAATATCGATGCGTAGAGGATAGAGTGAAACGGAAAAAATTGACGCTGTATTGCAAAGACGGCTCGATAAAATTTTACAGAGTAAAAGTGGTAAAATCGTGTAAATGTAAAGTCTTTACCAAAGACGCAAATAGAACAAGGCGACGGAAGCACAAAAACAAATCCAGGCGAAATCGAAAAAAACGTCAGAGAGATCGACGAAGACATCGCAGACACAGAGACAGAAGACATAGAAGGAATAAAAACAGTAAAGATAGGAAAAAAGAAAAGCGATTAAAAACGGCCGTACAAAATACGTGATGAACAAATTATATTTGTAATGTTCCAATGTTATTACATTAGAGGAAATCTACCAAGGAATTCCGAGTGAATTATGTGTTTTACCAAAATAGTCCGCCGCATTAAAACTAATGGAAAACACAAAGGGCTTCATCAACACGATGGAATTGATCCTATGGGATGAATTTTCCGAGTGAATCGAGACACTCCGACGCATGCGCAAGTGACAGTCAGTAATTGCGCATGTCAGAATTTGTCTGTGATCTTTCATATAGATTCTTTAAAAGACTTGTTGACTGTTCGTGATTATTGTTCATATTTAAGGGACGCATTCAGCTGCACAGTTTTGAGGCTAATGTTTAGACGTAGTATCCCTCTATGACCGGAGAAGTACATTCCAAATATAAATTATCATTTATCCCTATATCTGCATTATATGCAGAAAATTCATTATCACAATCCATATTCAGTCTAATTATCAGAAACCACTGCGTTTAAACATATATTCATCTCTAAGTAAAATATAATTTGAATGGGTTTTTATAATCTTCGTAAATTCGATTGGTCACTTAAAAAGTTTCATGAATATGATTGGCCAAAGAGGTTATTTTCCGATTGGCCATATTTAAAACTTTCGTGAATTTGATTGGTTATTTTTGAAATAGATTGATTGCATGCTACACATATCTCCTTATCTATTTTATGCTGTATCTAATTCTAAAATACATGTGTATCGCTGAGCACTGTTCATTTTAGTACTATATTATCAAAATATTATTAAAATGGCAACGTAGGATTTTGAAATGGTTTATCAGAAACATGTTATAATGATTATGTTATCCATTATTCATGTTTAATACTTTAGTACATTTAGGAGGAATGGACTATTCATTGGTCGACATGCATTTATCTTAATGATGAAACAACGGATTAAAAAAACAAGTTTCATAATAATGTACTTTTATCATAACGTATTTTATAAAGCAATATCGATTCTTTCGATAATCACCTTTTCGATATATCGATCATCGATTATGGATATTGTTGACCGATTATAAAAATGGCTTTCGATCTTATACCGGTTTTTTTTCCCCTTGAAGCCTTTGGTATAGGTTTACAAACTTGTCTGTAACTATTAAAAATACTTTTCATAACGACAAATTTCTAAGCGAATTTCTATCTTAATCAAATTTTTGATTCGCTATTTGTAAATCTTCATACAAAACCTATCAAAACCTGTCTTCATACCAAAATTGATTTTGAATAAAAACTAGTTGACTCGGACAGATGTCACCACTCATCTCATTCGGGACTACCTCGCCTTCTTCCTGTACAGGACAAGGGTTTCCGAATACCCTCATCTGTAGCCAAGATTATCTTTTACATCGGTGATCGGTTAAGGCATATTTACTCATACCTGTAGTTATAACAAGTGGAAGTAGCTAAATTCTACAGATGTTGTCTCTAATTCACGGGTATTCTCATTTATGATCAATTTTCATGCAAAATTTCATTCAATCAATATAGTTTCACATGCTTGAAATTTTTTCATGACACAAGGTCAAAGTTAAATTTGACACTTTCAGCCAGTAACACTTTGTTTAGTGCTCGGTTCATATTAAGCTGGGTCTATTTCGTTCAGTTATAATACTATTAAAAATACGCAAGAAGTCTCTACTTTTTGATGAAACAACTAATATCATAACGAATTTTGATCTTTTTTCCTGCAATGTGCTTGTATCTCAAACCGCATTGTTCTGGTGAGTGTAGATGTTTTATATCATTAATGCGAATCTTTATTTATTTCGGGAAACTCAAAAACTTATTATTAGACACAAACTAAAAATTTTACATTGTTTTAATTTCTTATCATACTAATTACTATGCATGAACTCAAATGGACCGGATAATGTTTAACAAAGACATATATTCCCGAGAAACCATATGAGACATTCAATGTATTTGACCCATGGAAAAGAAAGTTATAGCACAGGGACATCCCAAACATACCCATGTAACCAAATGCTCTTTCGCTCAAAAACTCAGACAAAAATTCTTTAACAGAATGGAATCTTATTATTTTTTTAATGTAATCAATATTTTGAAAACTGGTCAGATCTTTCTATTTGATGGCATATATACAATTTAAACCCCATGTCCCGTTCCCGAAAAAAATTGATAATGTTTCTTTTTCCCATAAACAAGTATGATTTTAAGTTTGGGTGTGATCGAAATGTTTCATACCCTCTCTAAATTATAATTGATTCATATGGGCAAATTATTTTCATAATGCGTATGTTTGGACGCATATTACTTGTTAGACAGTGGCAATATACACGTAAACTATACAGGTGCGCATGCGTAAGATTCTTCCGAATTGTCTCTTCTGTCCTAATCAGTGCTGCGTTTCTATATAATGAACGGAGCTCTCTTTTGCGGAGATTACTAAATTATTCAGTCGACCTACCTTAATGTACGTCGGTAATCTTTCTTTTCATTATTGCATCTTGTTGTTACTTATTTGCATCATTCGTTGAATTTTTATCCAAATGTTGTTTTGTAAAGAGATTGTACAATAAAGAATAAAAATCACAATGTATTACTTTTAAAATTCTGTCAGTCTGTTGGACATGAAAGTAAAATCAGTGGTATGTGTTAGAGAAGAAAAGCTCACTCATTGCAAAGAATTAGACCGTTAAACAAGTCGAACTAGACCGTACCCCAGGCAAGTGCCGGCAGCATAAGTAAAACATTTCAAGTGTGAAGTTAAACGGTCAACGAACCAACCTACAGAGAGCACGCTGGACCAAATACCCTCCTCTTGCTTAATTGATAAAGTGAGTTTATCGGAGATTTCTTAACCTTAACCTTTCTAAAAATCTATTTATGTATCTATTTATTCATTTATTTATCTATTTTGACGAATGTCGGAACTCTGGAGCGAATTTAATGGCCGCTACACTTACATATCAGTTTGTAAACCCCTCTTCTCCTAGGAGACTAAGAAGATCTTACAAATTTCCTCAACGGAAGTTCAAGCTCCCTTTTTATTTGATCTTATACAAATTCAATAGATCTCTAACTCTCAAAGCACCAGTTCAGTGGACACAGTGGAATTCTTGTATCCATATTCTCTCTTAATAGATGAATACTACATTCTTTACGATCTCCCATGCATGAATATAATTCATGAATAACACCGATAATTCATTTTTGTCGTTAGAGCATTTGGACTACCAATGGACCACAAATTTACCTTTATACCTGCATGAACTTTTAATTGTCTAAACAGCTGACCTTCAATCTAAGTAACGGATGAGTATGTTACTAAATCAGTAGCAGAATCTTGCTTATACTAATGTACTGTTTGCCGCCGTCATGACTAAGGGTTTGTCCGGTTGGCTCAAATCTTTTAAAGTTTGTTCACTCGGACAAGACTGGTCGGTAAATCTTCCTAATTAAGAAAAATATTTGAATAAGCACTGCCCAGATAATCCGCCATTATTCGGATAGTGTCGGTAGAGTTACAGCATATACGGTAACTCGGCCATATTTGGAAACGTAAAGCAGATTCCAGATTACTTGTGTACCGACGAGACCATCTGCGATGACATGACAAAATAAAAAGATGGGGATCATTAACAGAGGGATAGGCTTGTGTATCTACGACTGTGTAGCAGTAAAGAGTGATGATGATGATGATGATGATGATGATGATGGTGGTGGTGGTGGTGGTGGTGGTGGTGATGTTGATGAAGATGGTGGTGGTGGTGGTGGTGGTGATGATGATGATGGTGGTGGTGGTGGTGGTGATGATGATGGTGGTGGTGGTGATGATGATTGTGGTAATGATGATGATGATGGTGATGGTGGTTGTGATGGTGCTGGTGGTGGTAGTGATGATGATGATGATGATGGTGGTGATAGTGGTGGTGATGATTGTGGTTATAATGATGATGATGATGCTTGGCTCGTGTTATGGATAGGATATTTGAACTGAGAAACTTTATCTGTCTATTCCGATATCTTAAAGCTAAATGAAGCCGAGTAACAACAAATTTAAAAGATAGGAAAGTTGCTTAAAACATCAAATAGAAAAACACAATAATTTCTCAATTTCCAGTTGTTGCCCTTTCATTCAAAGGGTTCAAAACAAATTTATACTGTGTAAACTCTATACGTGTTTATCAAAGCAACGGAGTCATAATTGATATGTTTATTATTCAACAAAATGGTCACGACCAAAGACCGCATAGTGTTTACAATGAAAACAACATGAAATGACCACTTTAAAGCAAATAATTGCGACAAAAGTATCTAAAGATTCGTATTCATTGAACCATTTAAAGGAGAGAAGCATTTGTGAGAGAAAGTTCACGTTTACTGCTATCCATGTATATTCAGGGTTGCGTTCATTTACAAAATGTTCATTAGTTTTAGGAGAAACAATTGCGGTATGACGTGAAACAATTATTAGTCAAAAACCATAACGAATTATTAACTTGGTTACGTTGAGTGGCCTCCCATGTCCATTTAAACTCTTACAGACGGTTTCCGTGATGGTCCAAATGTGGATGAGAGTTCCTACGGACGGGGCACCACCCAATCACTGATTATCTCACTAGGGACCAGTTGTTCGAAACTTTAACCACTGGTTAAGCAAACCAGTGCTTAAAATTTGAGACACAGTCGCCTTAGTTTATGAGATTTCATATTAAAAATCTAAATCACTTTACAAAGCTTGTTTTATATGCTACAAATAAGTAGATAGACTATGACTTAAGGTCTTCTGATTTAAAAAATATTGTTTGGTGAAAGTTAACTATTGGTTGGCTTGACCAGTGTTTACAGTTTCGAACAAGGGTTTCCAGAAGTCGAGCTAATCATTTGTTTTCTCACCAGATGTCTAGCCAATCACATATTATCTCACTAGGTATCTAACCAGTCACTGGTTATCTAACCAGACGTCTAGCCAATTACTTGTTATCTCACCAGATGTCTAGCATAAATCACTTGTAATCTCGCCAAACTTCTAGCAAATCATTTATCTCACCAGCTATCTAGCCAATTACTGGCTATCTAAAGTATCACTCGTCATCTCACCAGATATCTAGCCAATTACTTGTTATTTAACCAGATGTGTAGTTAATCACTTGTTACCTCACCAGATGTACAGCCAATCATTTGCTTTCTCACTAGATATCTAGCCGATTACTGGCTATCTCACCAGATATCTAACAAATCACTTCCTAGCATACCAGATGTCTTGCCAATCACTCGTTATCTAAACAGATATATGGAGAATCACTCGTAATCTCACCCGATATCTAGCGAATTACTCGTTCCCACACCAGAGTCTAGCCAATTACTGGTTATTTCACCAGACATCTAGCCGATCATTTGTTATCTCACCAGATATCTCGCCAATCACTTGTTTTCTAACCAGATGTCTAGCCAATCACTTGTTAATTCAACAGATATCTAGCCAATTACTGGTTCTCTCACCAGATATCTAGCCAATCACTTGTTATTTTACAAGATATCTAGCCAATCACTTGTTATCTCAACAGATGTCTAGCCAATCATTTGTTAATTCACCAGATATCTAGCCAATCAGTGGCTATCTCACCAGACATCTACCAAATCACTTCTTATTCCACCAGATTTCTAGCCAATCACTCGTTATCTTAACAGATATCTAGAAAATCACTCGTTATCTTACTAGATATCTAGACAATTACTCGTTCTTTCATCAGATATCTAACCAATTACTGATTATCTCATCAGATATCTCACCAATCAATCAATCACTGTCTCACCAGATATCTAGCAAATTACTCGTTATCTCACCAGATATATAGACAATTACTCGTTATCTCAATAGATATGTAGCCAATCACTGGTTATCTCACCAGATGTCTAAACAACCACTCGTTATTTGACCAGATATCTAGCCAAACGCTAATTACCTCACCAGATATCTAGCCAATCACTGGTTATTCCACCAGATATCTAGTCAATCACTGGTAATCTCACCAGATATCTAGCCAATCACTGGTTATGCCACCATATATCTAGCCAGACACGTGTTATCTCACCAGGTATCTAGCAGTCACATATTATATCACCAGATATCTAGCCAATCACTCGTTACCTCACCATATGTCTAGCCAGTTACTTGTTATCTCAATAGATATATAGACAAATACTCGTTATCTCACTAAATATGTAGTCAATCACTGGTGATCTCACCAGATATCTAGCTAATCACTGGTTATGTTATCATATATCTAGCTTGTTGTCTCATTAGGTATCTAGCCAGTCACTTATGATCTCACTAGACAATCTAGCCGATCACTGGTCATCTCACCAGATGTCTCCAGGTCTTTGTAAGCCGTCATCACTCGAGAAAGGGCTTAGCAAATCGCTTTTCGTAGGAAAATCAGTTGAAAAAATGAAAATAAAAGCTCTCAGACGTAAGAAACACTCACGTTCAGGAAATCTTATATGTACAACACGTTCTTATCATCAGCAGCAGGACACTACGTCGTGACCCTTCGTTCGAAGCAGGGTGAAACCAAAACACTATAGTTAGATGACACCCTATAATTTCCTGCTTAAACTTTAAAATAATTAGTCAGAAGCAAAACGCTAAGCGTTCGTAACTCCTTTGGAGTACCTTGCTCCAATTGTGTCGTATTGGATTTCAAAACACTAAGCGTTCCTAACTCCCTTGGAGTATTTTGCTCCAGTGTTGTCACATCCAACGACTCGAGTTCGATTCCAGTTGTGGTGTGGAGTTACCAAGGTGATTTATCATCTGCCTCCCTAGCTGTCCTTTCAATAGGGAGTAGATAAACGGAGGCCCCGTGTCATGGTATACTGTGTCACGTAAAAGGTCCCTTACTGCTTCGGGTTGGTCTGAGTAAAACGTCCCCCTCTGCTTCGGTTGGGTCCGTGTAAAGGTTCCCTCACTGCTTCGGTTGGTTCCGTGTAAAATGTCCCTCACAGCTTCGGGTGGGTCCCTGTAAAAGGTCCCTGACTGCGTCGGCTGGGTCCGTGTAAAAGGTCCCTCACAGCTTCGAGTTGGTCCGTGTAAACGGTCCTTCACTGCTTCGGTTGGGTACGTGTAAAATGTCCCTCACAGCTTCGGGTGAGTCCATGTAAAAGGTCCCTTACTGCTTTGGTTGGGTCGTGTAAAAGCTACCACACAGTTTCAGGTGGGTCCGTGTAAAAAAACCCCCTCATTGCTGCGGATGGGTCCGTCTAAAAAGTCACTCACTGCTTCGGGTGGGTCCGTCTAAAAGGTCCCTGAATGCGTCAGTTGGGTCCATGTAAAAGGTTCCTCACAGCTTCGGGTACGTTCGTGTAAAATGTCACTAACAACCTCTGTTCGGTCCCTGTAAAAGGTCCTTCACAGCTTCGGGTGGGTTCGTGTAAAAGGTTCCTCGCTGTTTCGGAGGGGTCCGTAAAATAGGCTTAATCTATGAAGCAGCACACTAGGCAGGAGTCACCACCGTGTCAGTGTAATGATTTTGAATGACGTAAAATAATAAATAAATGAATGAATGTATGAATAAATATGTAAATAGATAGATAGATAGATAGATAGATAGATAAATAAATAAATAAATAAATAAATAAATAAATAAATAAATAAATAAATAATATTAAAACTAGTAAAAGAACAAATGCCTGTTGTTACACATGTGTATATATGTTTGTATTTGAAAATAGGCGATGTACTTCCTATTCGTATTATAGATCATACAAATAGTGTGGTGATGGGATTCCATTAGATAAGATCTTGATGATATATACGATGACATGTTCCTATGGTGAGATGATATATATATATAAATCGTCCATACTGGAGAAGGAAAACCAATGTTTTCCACGAAAAGATTCGCGATGCTTTACTTATTGTATAGTGACAGGATACGCAATGTACTGCATGTTCCTACAATGAGAAGATACATTATTCGATACCGTTCCAACAATAAACTGTACTGTACTAACTGTTCCAACAATGAGAGGCTATGCATTGCACTAACCGTTCCTACAATGAGAAGAGACACACTACGACACTATTTCAACAGTAAGCGCATACGAAATGCACAATTCGCTCCAACAATGAGAGGATATACACTGCGATGCCGTTCCAACGGTAAGCGGATACGAATTGCACTATGCGTTCCCACAATGAAAGGATAATATACTGCGGTACCGTTCCAATGGTAAGCGGATATGAAATGCACTATGCGTTTCCATAATGAGGGTATATACAATGCGAAACTGTTCCAACGTTAAGCGGATACGAATTACATTATCTGTTCCCACAATGAGAGGATATGCATTGTATGTTATGTTCCCACAACGAGGGGATACAAACTGCGATACCGTTCCAACGGTAAAGCGGATATGAAATGCACTATTTGTTTCCCTAATTAGAGGATACCCACTGCGATACCGTTCCAACGGTAAGCGGATACGAATGGTACTATATGTTCCCACAATGAGAATATACATACAGCGAAACTGTTCCAACGGTAAGCGGATACGAATTACATTATCCGTTCCCACAATTTTATGAGAGGATATGCAATGCTCTACTAATTCCTAAGGTGAAATGAAAAGCAGTGCACTGCCCATGTCTATGGCGCTAAGACCAATGTTTACTAGTTTAAGACACACACTATTTTATTTACATATGAGGAAATATAATAGGCTACTCCCTGTGAAGGTGAGAGGGAACGCAGTGCTCTATCCGTTCTTACGATAGACTACCCATTCTTCCTAGCAAAGGGGTATGAAATGCACAACCCGTTCCTATGATAAGGGGATACAAAAACACCGCCCGTTCACACTGAAGGGAGATCAGCATTGCACAACCCATTACCATGAATAAAAATATACAGAATACACTTCCTGTGACTGCAGTGAACGGTGAGAAGAATGCGCAATGTGGTACCCATCTCTTTGATAAAAGAGACAGCAACTACCCTATTCTTCAGGGAACACAGCAAAATATGATTTACCAATGAATGAATGAAGTTATTCGTTATTCAGAAACCATCAATATGGAGGAGTGTATTTGGTATCTATAGAGTAAGGGGATATTCACTTTACTCGTAGTTGTTTAAGATAGGGCACGTCCGATTTCTTCTAAGGGTATTTTAACAAGGGAATATGAAATAGAACCGTGACAATTGTGAATTAAAACTGTTTACGGGGTTAAATAAAATGATTTTGAGACATAATAATTTCATAGTTCATCCATTGCTTGCAAATAGTCGGGGTGTTTATCTCTTCTTCTTCTTCTTCCTCTTCTTCTTCCTTTTCTTTTTCTTTTTTACACGTTTTATAAGAGAGCCGCCAT
Organism: Pteria penguin; assembly: GCA_035048485.1. NCBI lineage: Eukaryota > Metazoa > Mollusca > Bivalvia > Pterioida > Pteriidae > Pteria > Pteria penguin. The sequence continues at coordinate 28,986,895 of CM068584.1, forward strand.
TTGTACCCATTTTTCCACTTTGTCGTAAATAGTGCTTTCAAGGTTACATTTTCGCCTCGACTTTTTGGCACCGCCCTTTTTTCTAAAATTAGGGTCCACCCTTCTCTGGGTTCTACAAGACTAATTTGTAACCCAGCACCTGTTTCGATTTAATCGTGTTATCTTCATTGAACGCCGAAGGCAAAATCTCGCAATTTGCATAATCTCGAATTACCTACGAGATTATACTTAAAATAATTTCTGATGTTTTGATGCACATATTCCGCAGTGAATCTGCAGGTCGGTGTCGTCTGAATGTTTTACATAATGACAGTATATCTATCATTAAAGCGATAGGGTGAGGCACAATGGTTTTATATGTCTGAGTTACGGACAATCTTAAAGGTACATTATGAAAACAGGTGTAATTTCCGTCTCATGTCTATGACGATAATGATATTAAGGTGTCTTATAATTTATATCATTTTTGGGTATGTTTTTAAGTGTTATAGTATATCTGTACTTTGTATAAACATAAAGCGGTGTATCATAGTTAATCTGTATAGAATTTCACGAATATTTTACTAGCAGTGGGTTAAGATTTATGTGGGCCCTGGACTCCTTTTTCACTCAGTGTTAATCATTATGCGATATACCGGTAGTACCTTTATCTCATAAACTATACTCATATACTTATTTATGTATTTTCTAATTTATTTACTTATCTAATATAATATATTATACTATATAATAATAATAATAATAATAATAATAATAATAATAATAATAATAATAATATTAATTTTGTTGTTATTGTTATTATTATTACTAAATGTCATTATTATTATTATTATTATTATTATTATTATTATTATTATTATTATTATTATTATTATTATTGTTGTTGTTGTTGTTGGTGTGGTGGTGTAGTAGTAGTAGTAGTAGTAGTAGTTGTTGTTGTTGTTGTTGTTGTTCTTTTTGTTGTTGTTGTTGTTTTGGTTTGGTTTGGTTTCTATTTTCTCTTATTTTTTAGTTGGGCGTTTTCTTTTTTGTTTTGCATTGTTTTGTTTGTTTGTATGTTTGTTTACTATTATTTTGGGTTTTGTTTATTTGTTTTAGGGTTGGTTGCTTTTGTTTTATTTTGTTTATTGTTCCTTTAAAATTATTTATATATTTGCAGTTGTTGTCTCGACATTTTAAGAAATCTGATGCGTCTCTATTCTCATACAGAAAGTGTAAATAATTATTTGAATAACAAATACCAAAATGTCAAAAAAAAAAAAAACAAAAAAAAAAAAATCGATTGATCATTGAAAAATTTTAGTTTCACATTTATGTATCCATGATGAAAGAAATATCATGTAAAAAATTCAGAAAGAAAAAAACTTTTTAAAACCATATCTTATTTCAGTTTGCCTATGTGAGAAAATCGTTAGAAGAAAGGAGTATTGTATTAAATACAAGTTACACGAGCTTGTGAATATTATTAACATTGTTACAGTATTACAAACGATGCTTATCTTCAAACTATTTAATTTCCGTATGATCACTTTGAGAGTCCGCATATAACATTTATCAAACTTAAGTCCGCTTACATCCTTAAAAACACACACTGAAAAAAACTATGGCTCCATTAGAAAACAAAGATTTCATTGTATATAGAATAAAGTCAGATAAATTCAACAAGCCACAAGAAGGATTTGAAAGGTCAAGATCATCCTTAAGGCAATCGATTTTAAATGAAACCGTAATCTGGTGAGGACGACCCTCAACAAATGTCAATGTCTGCACAATATGTACACTAACTTCAAAGATAACTGCCGACAGAGAATTGGTTGTCAATCCAAAAGTAGAATGAGTAGTACGATACAACCTCGTGACACACAATAGTCTTTATGTAATCTATTGTTATTTTAGCTGCGCGGATCCTGGTTGAGTAGCAAAGAGTTTAGCACACTCTATGGAATTTGGCAAAAATGACTTTTCATTGTTTTTCTTTTTCTTTTTTTAAGATAACTTAACACATCACGACATTGTCGGATCTTTATAAATAATAATGATTATAATAAAATAGATAAATAAAATAAATAAATAGATAAATAAATAAATAGATAAATAAATAAATAAATAAAAAGAAAAGAAAAAAACCTCTATAAAACAATGAATCCACGTCTTTTACTGTGATCTAAGAAGATATAACACTTTGCATAACATTCAGTGAGACAAATATTGTATATTATTTCAATTTCTTTTGAAAAGCTATGAATTGAAATACTTCCTACCTTTAGGGATTAAGTTCCAACTATGAAATAGATTTCGTAATTACTAAAAATAAAACTTTGAAATGACGCAAATGTAGGTCAAAACTATTGTTATCAAGGATTATAAATTATGTGCACGTACATAAACAACGTTAAATGTCGTGTACACGTCCTGAAAGAAAACAAACATTCAAGACAAAAATCTAAGCATATTTAATTGAATTATTTGGAGTTCAGTTTTTGGTTTGTTTTGTTTTGTTTTATTTTTTATTGGATTTGCTCTCTTTTTTTCCTTTTTTTTTGGGGGGGGGGGTATCTTTTTCTTTTCTGATTGTTTGTTCGTTTGATTGAGTTTGGTGTTGATGTTGCTGTTGTTGTTGTTGTTTTGTTTGCTTGTTTGTTCGTTTGTTTGGGTTTTTTTTCGTGCCAAGATCATTTCACCTTTACATTTATTGTTTTTAGCATCAGCCTGGTCCATTACAGAGAAATATTTATCCATACGACAGATCCACATAAAGCAGTGAGAGGTCTCTTACGTGCCATAGTTAAATCATGTCTTGAGGCTTCGGTGTTTACCGTCTTTTAAGACGACACAGAAACTCGGTATCTTTCGGCCCGAAACGAGCATGCTATCAAATGGGCCACGCCGGTTCCGACAAAACAGGAATCCATATTTTCATAATAAATTGTATTTCGCTACTTCGATATCCAAAAGTAGTTCACAAACAGAAAGTCGTTCTTAATATAAATACCATATAGCCTAAATCATAGTTGACGTTCACGTGATTTTATTTAGCAAATATTACTTGCCTGTTTCTGTCATTCTGTCATAAACTTCCTCTCGTTCACCTCTATAGAAGAGATTGTAGATGGAGAAGCGAACGACTCATGACCAGGAGGTCCGAATTTGACTCCCGCCATGGACTCACCGGTTTCTTGTCTTTCGGGTGAGACCGTATAAACCGAGGTCTCGTGACACGGTAGGCGTGGCACCTTAAAGATTCCTCACTGCCTCGGGTGGGTCAGTTACAAAGGTATAAATGTCTATGAAATACATCACGCTGATGCCGTCACCATTTACGTGAAATAATCGTGGAATAAAAAACGATAGATTACGAATATCTGCAGATCATGTTACATTTTGATACCTAATGTAAATACATAAGTAAAGTACGAGGGTTACCGAATGTCTAATATTTATATCCCCCAATATGTTCTAAATCATTCCAGGAAGTCTCTTTACTCTAGGGTGCATAAACTGCACCAAGCGTCTCGCAGAGTGTCCTTGCTCGGCCCTTATACAACCCACACATGGCGCCATATCCTGACAGATGATGCGACTCGGCATCAGTTATCTCTACGTGGTGATGACCTTCCATGGCTTACTATCAGGCTTAAATGATATAGCTGACATAACAAGGGCATTTTGTCGACGACAACACTCTACAATACTCCCTGTATATTTGTCAACACCATGTTCTACATTCTGGCGCGCGGAATGTAGTCCCTTTCTCTAACACATTAGATATAATTATTTGAGGACGTAGTACTTTGCACAACAAAACAAAACAACAAAACAAAAATAAAGTGAAAATTCCTGTACTTGAAACTAAAGAGTACATGATGAAATGAATGTATTAAGATTTAGCTTTCAACTGTCAATTCCTGCCTATATCTTAAAATGTCTTCGCGCAGCGATAGCAAGCAAGAGCAGGTTAACTCCAGACTAATATAGATTGACACCAGACTATACGTCATGATTCTGAATTATTCTGATTGGTGGATGTCGAGTGGTTAGCGAGATCCCCCAACCCTCTTCATTTTTTTTTCTTTTTTGTATTTGCAATTATTCATACATTATTTGTATTTCCTAGATATTTAAAAAAAAATCAAATTCATTTTATTATTTTGAGTTATTAATATTCTTGAGATCGATCATAATTTTTGCATTTCCACTTTCTTTAACATCGTTTTTCTAAATGCACTTTAATGAAACGTACGTTCTTTAGTTCTCTATAAATATTTTTGTAATATTTATGCGTTTGCTTCCTTTTTACATCTTTAATAAATGACCAATTGCGATTCATACAAGACTTGTTACAATTCTTCAGAACTCGACAAATGACAAACAGAGCACAGCCTTGATGATCGATGACACGAATGTACTTTCGCATTCCTTATGTTGGAATTTAGAGTGAGGGGAAACAGTAGAAACATGCGCACATGGCGTACCTGCATTATGCTATTGTTTAACGATCTGCTATTCGCAAAAGAGATGTCCTACGCTTCTTTTATTGACTGATTAAGTGATATTATTTAGTGGATAAATCAATGAACATTTTGAAAACCTCTTCTCTCACCGGGCAAAATTATCCTTGGGGTTAATTGTTCTGGCACTAATCTGTCTCGTATCCCAAATGTTCGTCTCGAACTCTTCTAGAATTGTTTTAATGTGTTCACAACGACGCCACAATAAGAAATGCGAAAACTGCTGTTTATAATTACCTTATCAAGGTGAGAGAGAAATAGTCACAGTTTTGTACAGGGACAAGGAAATCCCATCCTTGTATCAAAGATTTGCAGTTCACAACGAAGTTTAACTTGAAGGATTCCACAGTCCCAGTACAGAACGGCGATAGATTGTTTTTGGTCCATAACAATTGGTTACTAGACAGATCTCACCATGAATGATACACGATCACGACAGGTATTCCGAAGCCCCTACTTCTCTGCCTGTTGTAAAACATGATCGATAAGCAATCGAAACTAATTTTTCTTTTACTTGTGTTTTCACAGGAGGACGAAAAAAAAGCAAAAAAAAAAAAAAAAAAAAAAAAAAAAAAAAAAAGCGAGGTACTAACGGATCGACAGAGTTCATTAACATGATTCAAGAGTAAACAAACTCAAAGAATATTGTACTTTGATGTTACTTATCATCATTGTGGAAGTGTTAAAAGACAGAAGAGTTCACACAGGAGTCTAATCTAAATTTCCGTACTTCTTAATCTACTTAAATGTAAAATACGAAAGCAACTGGTGTTACATGATTATGGCCCTAACAGAAATGTACCTCAGTGGACATTCACAGAGCCCTGACATTCAGTGTGAGACCAGGTGCCCGGGTAGGAATGAGCGTCTCCTGTTTGCCTAGCCACACCCGCCTCAAAATACAATTTAACTTTTTCTAAGACAATTATTTCTTGTTTCTTGAGCTTTCTGTTTTGTTTTGGATATGGGGAAGAGGGGTGTTGTTTGTTGTTTGTTTGCGAGGGGGGGGGGGGGGGGGTTAACAACATATCGATTTTGACGGGCACCTGCTATCACATATATACTATTAGGATATACGTCATAGTGACTCTATTAGTTTCTTTATTTTCTTTGTAACTATGACCTCTTCAATATTATGCAAAACGAACTACCCAAATGAACACCTGCCGCACTACAGATCTTCCATTATCTCTCAACTGGGTTGCATTATGTGAGAGGAGTACAAAACATGCATGTTATTGAACTTCACGTAATCTAGAACACCTGAGACGACACCAACTAAATGCACATCATCTGTCAAAGAATAGTAAAATGTCCTTGACCTAGTTATAGCTAAGGTGTGAAACAAAATCAGAACCAAGCAAATTCATAAATCAGATATGGACGACGTTTTTGAAAATAAAATTGCAGACCATTTTGCACTTTCCCACTGGATAATGTAACATTTACAGAGTGTTTACTGTTGCTGAACCGCCGAGTTGACTTACAGCCAACAGGCGAGTCTATACAAGATATGTAACGCAATCCAGCAGTTAGCCTGAACTCATTGACAAATTCTGTTTTATTGTGGTCACGTGATCACTGTGTCACATTAATAGCCGATAGGCCGATTGCCAAGGGTATTATAGGGAAATTTATAGATAGGTATACAAAAGGTTGTACTCTATGAATGGAATGCTAGCGTCAAGTTTCACCTAGTTACCCATTCATTTCTCACTCATTCTAACTCTAGTTTCAATTCCAAGGGAATCTAGATCTGTCGTTCGCCAGTACATAGTTTGTTAATTTACATGTAGTTACGAAGTGCGCTTGTGTCCTTTCCTGTCGATAGCACTGCCTTCTGTGTGTGCAGCTGACATATGATCTCGGACCTCGGTGACCGAACAGGCTATACCTATACTTAATGTTGGTCCCTAGGTATTTTGTTGTGACGTAATCCATACTACCTCATGCGCGGATACTTAGGGGGGTCTGGAACCCCCCCCCTGGAATCCGAAAATTTTACCAAAAAAAGGTAATATTTGGGCATTTTGGGGGTTGGACCCCCCCTCGTATAAGAGAAAAATTTACCTTTTTTGGTTGGACCCCCTCTGACAAAAATTTCTGGATCCGCGCATGCTACCTTACTCTCTACCTGAGGTTATGATATACATGTATTTCATAAGTTACACTAAAAGTTCAAAACATATCTTATTTTCAAACTTAATTATAACGACGAAGTTTTAAAATGATAAATGCTTTAATATTTGGTGTTAACATCTACCCGAACTAAAAGAGGTAAATAATTTTCCTTAATGTTACACCAAAATATTACACTTGGCAGACATGTCTGACTGACAGGAGATGCTCTTTCCTCCCGAACACCTCACGTCGGCATAATCTATGCCTTATGCTTCAACTTTTGATTGTCCATATGTCTTTACTTCGAGTGTCTTGTAAGATGGTTACGGTCTCGCTATTCGTTAGCTCATAAAGGATCTCTCTCTCTCTGCAGCGGATTGGTCCGTAACAAAGGGTGAAATTATGAGCCAGTGTACCATGCAGGAGCGACCACCATTTAAGTGATGTGATCTTGGAGTGGAACAATTAGAAAACAAACTTGTAATATTAAAATAGATAGAGTTATATGTCCTTCTTTATTTAGGTCACACCTCTTCTTCTTCTTCTTTGCAAAGCATCAGCTCCGAATTAAATAGCCAACCCACCTATCGGGAAAACAAACAAATTCAGCCATAGGTTATTAATTCATACTAAATTTACAGGGCATGCTGAGAATTGACATCTACACTAAAACAATTAAAGATAACATAAAGTAAACTATAACAATAACGGAATCAATGGCATTGAAGTTTTGAACAGTTGTCGGTCAAAAATTTCGAATTTTTAAATTTTTTTTTTTGACATTTGCTGCTAAAACCTACCCGTCCCCTGACACTTATACAAAGAGAAACTTGGTGTGGCCTAAAAGTGTTCACTCAAGCGGAAAGGGGGTAGTGTGCTGAACTGATTCAAGAAACATTTCCCTTTGTTTGTCGTTAAGTTGATATAACTACCGATTTTCCTGATAAACTAGCCTCGTACATACAGAAATGGGCATGCGAAAAACCAGTATGCTTTTATAGTTTCCCAGAGTAAACTACTAAAATTACTGTGAGTTGAATTTTTCTGAAACTAATTGATCATTTTGAAACCTAGCTAAAATGCAAAATTTATTCATTTCTATGCAATTGCTTCAACACGGTAATCAAGCGCTTCTGTAGTGGCATACGAAGTAAGATTTCATCACACCACAATAAAATACTAGCTTAAGTGTTCATAATGAAAGCAAGGTGCTCAAACACCGCCTAACGAACGGCGCAATGTTGACATTTTGATTGTTTAATGGTCCTATCCATAACATATCATTCCAAAATAGCAACTTGATTACATAAATTCTGAAAATGAACTTATCAAAACGAGATGGAAAGAGGTGCAATTAATGGTTTACGATGGAACTTAACAATTATCGGAAAGCCTGTCGATGAAATCGTGTTTTCGTTTCCGTTAGAAGTCCGATATGTTTCATTTTTGTATATTTAGTCCATATTCTATCTTTTAATTCTAAACGCCCCCTACTCTAATCTCATGATTGTGAAAAATGACACATTGTAAACGTTTATGATTACGCATTTGAAATTACATAAAATATTCTATTTGTAGAAATGATAAACCTTGAAGATTGAAGTATCCTTTTGTACTTTTTGTAGTTTTGGTTTAATATTGGAAATTTGTTCTAAATATGGAATGTTTTTCAACACCTATTTAGATACTCTTCTCGTACTCTACCTAGATTAAAACAGTCTGGATCGTAGATATCGACAGACAGTGCATGTAAATAGGAAGTTTAATATCAGCATACCAGATGAAACATTTGCGTCATAAACAAATACAACCCATGAAAAATACGAAACAACATGTTGTTTTATTGCTGAAACACTCACAACTAAGTTCATGTCACACGGCGGTATACACCACGGTGGACATTCAGGTCCCGCGGTGGACATTATTTCATCAGATGTAACACAGTGGACGGTCATATTTGACGGTGGACATTCTTGGACCACGGTGGACATACCACGTACTACGGTGGATATTCAAGTTTCACGGTGAATAATTCAAATAATCAACCACAGTGACCATTCTTGTACCACAGTGGACATTGATGGGCCCGTAAGATGTAAGGCGTAAGAGCAGAAGCCCGGATGGAAACATGCCCTGAACATCCCAATCTGTTACAAATGTCCAGAATTATTTTACTTCATATGATTAATTTGACGTATAAAACAATAAAATTGGTCTAGAGAAATTACGTGAGCAATGGACAATTTTTTCAGTTTCACGGTACTTCAGTGCCTCGCGGTTGAGTTAACCCCTGTCATAACTTCAATTCATCTTCACTACGCTTTCACGTAGACAAATTTTCAAGCTGCATCTTGATATTTTACGGCATATTAATGCCCTACGACCGAATTAAACCCTTTCGGTCCATATCAGCTTTCGAGGAAATAAACAATTTATTGACGTCTGGGAGGGAAACTTGAAGATATGATGTTCCTGGGTTGGACAAAATTTCAGCTTTCGCTCATAAGAGGTCAGTAAATGTATAACGTCTCACTATTCAAATATAAGTAGACAGAAAGCTTCATATAGGAAGAAGAGGGAAATAGTTTCGGGTTTTTACTTTTACTTATACATTTTGAACATTCGTATCTTTTATCTCTCTCAGCGAGTGATAATTCAAGCATTCCTTATTTTCAACTGTACATTTTTTAACTAAGCTGAAAAACTGGATTATATAATCACATGAAAATTAATGATCTAACAACATTGCTCAATATGTCAATGTTGATCAAACACCTTGCAAACACATTGATCGTACAAGTTGGATTGAGTTTGAAAGAGATATTCTCAAACATATTATGAAGTGAGCATAAGTGCTGGAGGTTCTCATGAATTCTTTGTGGTTAACCACATTTCCGTCATTTATCAGGAAATGAATGATATAGGGCACTTGATAGTATTTCTATCCAAGAAAAGAACAAATACTTATCAATAGATCGCGCTTTTACAATATAAAGCGTTTCGCCTGCTTGTAAACAGCACCATTGGAAACGTTTCGGATGTGTTTATCAGAGCGACAGAATGAAGTTGAATTTTCAAAAGAAATCACATACATGTAAATGCTCTATTGCAATTTTTATACATTGTCTAATGTAATGTTTTAAAAGATGGGGTCCTTGTTTGCCTGGGGAATTAAAGATCTGCTATGGAACCTATTTTATATCTTCCCTAGAGTCGAATCGGTGTTCGGTCTCACTTAAGGCAAGTGGGATATCCTGTCATTGTTTTTGGAATAAGGATGTTTCCTCTCGATACCTTAGTTATGTCTACGACTTTACCACCACTACGTGGACAAAATAGGCCAGTGTGACGTAAAGTAACAGACATAACTACTTGTGTCCTTCACCTCCCCTGGCATGATACACTGGAACCTTTTTACATGTATTGATTTATCGATTGATTATTGTTTTACGTCACTTCACGGGTATTTCACGTATTATCGTATATGGTGACGGCATCTGCCTGATGCATTGCATACAAATTTATATCTTTGTAACAAACCTACCCGAAACAGTAAGGGATCTTTTAGGTGCAACACCTACCGTAACACGCGACCTCGGTTTAGCTGTCTCATCCGAAAGACAGAACACCGGTGTGCCCAGGGCGCGGGGAGTCGAACCCAGGACCTCTCGATCACGAGCCGAGCACATATCGGCTTATCTTTTAACATGTATCATGTCTTATATCTCTTTATTTCTTCGACATCAGGGTATAATGGACTGGAACCATTTTACATGTACCATGTCCTATGTACATCGGTTTATTTTTCGACATGGTGGCATGCAAACAGGGTCGTGTTTACATGTTTTGTAATCTAAATTTCAGATCAACGTCATAAATTGAAAGCCACTGTGGCTCAGTGAATGAGATGCTCGACTTGTGTCCGAAAGGTCTCAAGTACGACCCTCGCTGCGGGCACACCGATGTACATGTACTATCTTCGGATAGAACAGAAAACGGGAGGGGAACATTGAATGTATGAAGGGTTGGCACGTCCCAAGGATGCTACCACGGACGAAAACATTGATATTGTGCACACCCTTCATGTTAGACAGAAAGCGAAACTTCCAAAATATAGCCAGGGAAGTTAGGATAAGTTATGTACTGAAGCCCATTTAGGACCTATCCAAAATATTTTTGAATTTGATATAACGAATTCTTGAATTTGTTTTACATCATGCAAATTAAAAAATATTTTGATAGGTACTAAATGGGCTTCCGTAGTCAATTCTAATTGTCACCTTATGCACGTCTAAGGTCTCAGGATTCACCATTTTGATCCTGAATCTAAGAAACGAAGTATGGGATGGATTCACCCTGACTCACCCCCTCCTAAAATTCAAGAAAGTTTATTCGGTTTGGAAAGGCATGGCTCTATCTTTTGCAAAATCAGGGAATAATCATGATTGGTTTTCCTGCGAAAGGTCGCATGATGAATGGGGCAAGATAATGCTCCGCTTACACTTCTAACGTTGCAATCACAATTGCGACGGAATGCAGCTTCGAGGTTGTTCCTCATTCCACATATTCTTCAGATTTAGCACATTCTAACTTCTATCTGTTCCAAAACTAAAATCAGATACATGCCTGGTAAGGATTTTTTAACCAATATGTGTGTAATGGTCGCTGTACATGAGCATTTGGGACACCAGAAAAAAAAATCTTCTATTTTGAAGGGATTTAAAAAATAGAACAGAGATGGAGAAGGTGCATTGACATGAAGGGAGATAATATTAGAATATAATGACAATCCTTTGAATCCTGGGTATCCCGCAGTACATTGGGACCGAGAACTTTTTGACCGTTCCTCGCACGTTTTATATTTTGGATAGCTTATCAATGGCAATGATTTTATTTCAGCATCGGGCAATAAAACAGAGGAGGAAATTTACTCGAAAAGGAAAATTTAAAAAATATATATATATTTCTTCGTGTGCTTTCATTTTACAACGAGACTTTGCGTAAGGAATAACGACTACACGTAATTAAAATCTAGAGCATTCATCTAAAACAGAAATTGAAACATCTACGTATCTAAAGTATTTCTCAAGTCGCTAACTTGAATTGCTTATCATGTCATCTGATTTACACTTTCCATCACCTGTGTTAAAACGATAGTTCGCAAATATATTTACCTTTGGTGCATATCGGTCAACAGGATATGAAAAATGACCAGTACAAGAACGAACCAAGTCCGGATAATATTTTACGTCAATATATGAGTTTAATAAGACCTTGTCAATTGGTTGAATTGGCGATATCATAAGGGGCCCTATCTCTCGTGTCAGATTTGTTTACCCTTGGACATTTATTCAAACCTACCTTAAAAGTTGACACTTATTCATGGATATAAATTGACAGGTTCGGTCTTATACTGTAATTAAAATGATATCAGGTATATGGGCTACTTTCACTTTTACCTCCTCTTACTGCTGTTGTAACATGTATACATCTTTTGAAAAAAAATATGTAGAAGGAAGAGAACAATTGGTATAATTAATTATGATTAATTAGTACAATTGTTTATCGCAATGTATAAAAGGAATAAATTGAAATTGAAAGAAAAAATGTACATAAAGGGAAAAATGAAGGAAGGAAGAAAGAAAGGAAAATAAAAGAATTTAATTAATAAATACGTATTAATAAGTAGGTAAATAAGTTAGTAAATAAATAAATCAGTAAAAAAAAAAACAACAAACAAAAACAAAACAAAACACAACAACCCATAAATTTGTATTCTTTAATGATATTTTGATCTGATAAACTTTCATGTATCAATACCATTCAACGAGCACGGATCTAGAAATGCATTAGTGGGTTCCATCCAGACACAATTGCTGACGGGGTACCAACCAAGTCTTATAATTACCTATTTTACTACAAATATGACCACACATTCATATTTGTCGAATCAGAGAGTGGGTCCGGAACCACCCCTCCCCCCGCCTTTTCCCAGTCTAATATTGCTGATCTATGCTATTTTGTATGAGAACTTTTTGGCTTTATGCTTTAAAATTATTTCTAAAACAATCATTTGATATCTAAATTTTGTATAAAAAGGAGCTAAAATGACAAAATTTCAATTTTTGGTTGTTTCAAGAAGATATTCAAGAACAAATATTTACAAGGTTAGGTATCAAACGATGTGTCGGATCAGCACAAACGGAGGTTATCGGTACCGTATCTATGTAAATGTTTCTCGTTCGTAGAATATATTTTAATTCGATACGAGTCAATGCATTTCAGAAAAGGTTGGGAGTGTTTCAGACGATTGCGTTCTTTGCTCCTGACCGAGATGTCCCGGGTTCGAACCCTGCAGGAGATTCGTCGATGTCGTGTTCGGATGAGATAGTAAAACCCGAGGTTCCATGTCACGATAAACGTGGCATGTAAGATCCCTCAATGCCTCCGGAGGGTCTGCTGCATAAGTTGAATTTTCAGTTTTGTTTGATATGGTGCGAAATAAAAGAGAGGAGACATTCATCAAAATATTATTTATTCTATAGGTTATCAGGCAGTTCTAACTACACGACAAGGACAGTTTAAGAGAAGGCATAATTTGACACAAACAATATCCACAAAAGGCTTTTACGTCAAGAATGCCACTTACTCAATTGGGAAAGATGATATGGTTGCTCATAAGCTTTTAATTATTTCTTTATACGTAATATTCTAACGAAAAAAACATGTAGAAATGCAGATCAGAATTTCTATCTGTCTGTTCGTCCATCCATCTATCCATCCATCCATCTTGTATTCGCTCATTTATTGTTCATTCATTCGCTTAATTATCTAATTCATTAAATTGTGTAATCAATTAAGTATATACATAAGTGAATAAGAAGATCCTTAAGTATGTAAGAAAGTAAGTAAGTTAGTTAATCGTTAAGTTAGTTATTTAGTTAGCTAGTTAATTAGTACAAACACCTTAACTCGTGCTGAGGCAACCCTATAATGCAAAATTTTAGCCAGAAGGTAATAAATGTCAGCACGAGTACGCACGTCCTGGATCTGTAACATGAAGGGGAAAGCGGCTCCAATGACGTATTTGTCTCAAGTTGTTGGCGGTACATGGTGGTCTTGTTTTTTATCAGTGGTAAAATCACAGATAATGAAATATATTATTTCATAAAGGTGGATTAAGAAAGCCGTCACTATACCAGGCTACAATTGGATACTGTGAAATTAGAACGATCACAATATATCTAGTGAAATCTAAACCAGGTACATACTTGACACGTGGACATTTCAAACCAAAATCTATTCGCATAAGACACTTTGTCGAAAATTTGATAACCTGGGATTGAAGAGTTTTACAGTTACAATTATGTGACCCGGACTGTAACTGATTGACGTTGTTTACATCCCTGAGAAATTGAAACACAGCAGCGATTGATTAATATGCACTTTAAAATAAATATCTTGACCTGGATTTTCCGTTGAAATGTTTTAATTGAGAATTATTTGGTGCACATTTGAAGTCGTGCATGAAGTGCATTAACACATTAAGTATGATTTTAAATAATATTTATATGAATATCTCTACCTCATTTTAACTTCATTTTATTAAAGTAACACAATAATATGTATTTCGTGGCGGAACCTTATGTTAATCTATTATATTAACCCTAGCTGAAGGAAATACAAACTAATATAAAAGCGATGCTCATTGAAACTACAGAAATATGAATGATTCTTTTTTGTATAATTAATATTATACTACTTGTTAAATACAAAAATGTATAAATAAGAAGCAAAGTATTTCATGATATGATTTTTCTTATATGTTTAATTTAAGACAAGACGACTCTTTGTGTTCTTGTGACTCCTAATATGTCGATTTATTTTAGAATGTCTCTTTATTTGTCAGACGAACTATTTGTAAAGATACATCTAAAATATTTTATTATACTGCAGTTGCAAAACAGTCAAAAATTGAAGTGTAATATGCCACCGGTGTACTTAACCAACTCATGGTAATTAAAGAAATAAATGAAAGAATACTAATTTTGATTCTGTTATTCTATGGGTTTTTTCCCTCGTATGTTTACTATCCATTTACCGAGAAAAGCAGAGGAAAACAGCATAAATGGATACATGCAAGATTTTTTTCTGTGTATTATTATCGAAAATGCATGAGTTGTAAATTTTCATTTATATGTATAAATGATAAAAAGGGATGATGGAACGACGAAATTTTATAAAAAATAATTGATACAGATCTACTCGTAAATAAATTGTTTTCTTTTAAAAGCTTTTATTAATATTTCACGTACTTCCTTTTTTCTTCTGTAAAACCTGAATTTGACAGGTGGGATATTATTTTCATTCAATACAAACCCTTATTTAAATATATTTTTCTTTATTGCTCTGCATACCTATGTCATTCAGCTTATTCAGATATCTGTTTTCCTTTGTTCAAATTGGTTAAACTAATAAGTACATAACTAAGCCGTGTTCATTCCTCGAAATATACATATGTAAATGACAATACAACTTAGATACATTTTCAGTGATAGCTGTCATGTTTATATAAGTTCCCTTCTTGCCTTACCTACAATATGAAATCCACTTTCAAAAGCGAAATACACTAAAGATGCAAACCAAACAAAACGGGTCCAAGTTTAACCACAACGGGGGTGCCAGATTATGAAAATCTAGATTCACCTCGAGTCCCAGATCGAAAGATATCAGTCGAGGGACATATTTCGATATAATCCCAACCGAGGCGTTATCCGAGGTTGGGATGCCGAAGTATGTCGCCCGAGACTGATATCTTTCGATCTGGGACGAGAGGTGATTCTTGATTCTTTTTCTCGCCAAAAAACCCCCTTTCTACCCCTTTTCAGCGCTTCTTCATTCCTGACACTAAATACACATCTTTGTCCTACGCTAAAATAGTTCCAGATAGGAAAGTTATTTTAATAACAATAATAGTGTGTAACAAGAACATGAAACCAGTAAACATAAATAAACAAATATATAAATATAGAAAGAGTTAAATAAAAATTTTTTGTATCTCAATATGTATAGTAATACACCGTGCTAGATCGATGTTCCAGATCGATTGATATAGAACCCCACTTCCGGTGGAATTCTTCAGTCTCGTATGCGAGAATGTGCTATATACAGTTCTTATATGTTGGCAAATTACTATTTCACAACTGATGTTCCCTATTTATAAACATTTGGGTTTGTTTGTTTGTTTATATTGTTTGGTTTATTTATTTATTTTATTTATTTATCTATTTGCTTTTTTATTTGTTTGTTTGTTTTTTCATTGACGAAATGAGTAAACTCGACTATGCAACTTTATAGCTCTTAAAAGATCAAATGTGAATATTTTATTATATGAAATGCTCATTTAAGGCAAAATTAGAGTAAACAACTAAACATTGATTCCCATTCGGCTTGTAGCTCAGTTCCCATCTCACCCCAGTGATTCTTTCTTTTACCCACAATGCACTGCTATGGCGAAATTGAAATACATGTATGCACCCTGCATACGACGACACAGTAAACCTTTTCTGAGTGCAGTTTCATTAGTATCCTTGTTGACCTACATGTTGTTCATATATACACAGTGAAGGAATAAGACTGCTTTATTTCATATTATCAAAACGATCATATAAGATTTGAATCAGTATAGGGATCACTCTAAATGCCAAACTGTTAGGAGACCTGATCAACAGGTGTTAGTTATCCCAGGTAAAAACCGATTTAGATGTTATAGAATGATAAAGCAGCCCGGTCGCATGTACTTTCTTGATTAGATTTTAATTACTGTAGAAGGCATTGGGAATCTTACGTTTTGTACTTCATCATCCGTATATCAGGGAATACTAGAACACCCTGTGTACTCCGCTTGTACCCATGGTAAAAAGGCCCTCCTTATTCTCATACAGAAAAAAGATGGCGGTGATAACATAGGTTGTGTTTTATTTTATGTCACGTCAGAATTATTTAATATATGTTGCGGCAGCATTTGCCTTATGTATGGCCTCAGATATGTTTTTTACTCAACCTACCGACTTATATATATTTTTATAATAAACATATAATAATATATTATGTGCCCGTGTGTATAGTATCTCCTCTGAAATTAGGCAGTTGATAACCCCCCCCCCCCCCTTCCCTCGGAAAATTCTTTCCGATAATACCAGGAACCAGAATAGAATTCCATTGTGCTTCTGTTGAATTAACCACGCAGTCCGCTGATGACACTTCTATGCTTTGTTGTTATATAAACCTAAACTTTTTCATACTCGTAAACATCTACCATAAATCGTATCAAAATATGGAGCATATATAGAGGGTGTAGCCTCTGTTAGGAATCCAAAACATACAAAAAAGCAAGTATATAATACCAGCAAAGTAAAAATGAGGAATAGCACATATGATGTGATGCTCTCAACTTCTAATCACCAAGGGTTGCCTACTCCTTCAGGGCTCTTAATCTCACCTTTAATTATCTGGAAACACTTATTCCTCCGGGATCTTAACTCTAATCATCTGAAGAAATGTATTTCTTCAGGGCCCTTAAACTCACCTTTAATTATCTAGAAATCACATTCCTCCAGGCTTCTTTATTTGACCTCTATCATCTGAAGACACATATTGCTCTATGGCTTTCCTATCTCACCTTTTTAAAATTAGCTAGACGACACGTATTCCACCAGAGCGCTAGATCTCACCTTTAATCTGAACTCACCTTTAATTATCTGGAGAACCATTCTTTCCCGGGGTTCTTTAACTCACTTCTAATTATCTGGGGACGCTTACTGCTCCAGAGCTTTTAATCTCACCTTAGTTTTCTGGAGAAGTTTACTCCTCCAGGGCTCTTGATCTTATCCCTGATTATTTTGAGTCGTTCCTCCTACAGAGCTTCCCGCGTATGGTTTGACTTAAGTATTATTATACATTTTCCCTGATGTTATGTGGCAATGACATTTTCTTCACAGTGTTGGTTCACATTCATTTATATAAACAGTGCTTTGTTTCTTCTGTGTGAAAGGACAGTTATGCCGGGTGTGGCTAGCTATTCAGGAGACGCTTACTCCTCCCGTGTACTTGCTCTCACCTTTGAATTTCTAGGTCGTGTGAATGTCTGCTGTGGCACATTGTTGTTAGTGTCATAGTCACGTAACACCAGATACTTTCGTATTATGCATTAATCTCTTCTCTAATCACATGGAAACGTTTACGCCTCCAGAGTTATAAATCACCTGTAATTATCTGGAGAAACTTACTCCTCTAGGGTTCTTAAACTCACCTCTTCTTAAACACTTACTCTTCCAATGCTGATGTTGACCTGTCCTTTATTTTCCAGGGTTCTAGATGGTAGACGTCCATTCAACAGTGATAGATGATTTAGAGCGTAGATTATCACAAACCTATAAGCCCATTCAACAGTGCTAGAAGGTCATTTGAAAGTGGAATGAGGTTGAATTTCAATCAACTGCGGTAGAGGGTGATTAAAAAAGGGATACATTCAACAGTTATAAGTCATTCAACGATGACAAAGATGTAGTGGACAGTGATACAAACTTATAAAACATTGTGTACAAGTATTTTTTTAAACGTTACTGAAATATAAATATGTGTAGTTTGTATATATAAATCTATAGAGATCATTTGAAACGCACGTTGTTTAGAAGATACATTTTGCTACCTGAGTTTTCACAAAGGTATGTAAAATGAATGGTCAGCCAAGGTCGACAGGTCCGAGGTTCAAGTCTCGCAAAAATCTTGTTTGTTGTTCAGATTGGACAGAAAAATACCCCTAGAAAATCATGTCATGCAAGACATTAACGTGTTAAGCACCTACATAGGATGTTCAATTAAAATGACAATCCTCATCACTTGGGGTGTTAACCGATTTACAGGCTGACGTCCCCTCTCACCATAAAAACTGTTCAATCAAAGAACACTGGTATACATTTAACTATTCATATATTATCCTCCATATAGAGAACAAGGATCAACATATTACTCAAACTGAGAGGTTGTAAGTAATGCACCGGAAGACAATTTTACTAAGGGTTGTACGAAATTTTCAAGTAATTATCGTAACTTTACCTAAACAGACTTTAAACTTCAGTATGCTGATACGAAGGTTTTATCTATTTATCAATTATATTTTTGTACATGTATTTTGGGATGAAAAAAATCTTAAGTTTAATAAATTCCAGCTCAGGCTTACCCTATTTGCAGCTTTGGGGTTGATAGTTACCAAAACTCCTTAACATTTGATAGGAACTTTTGTAAAAGGAAGCTACCGCTAAAATATGCAATATACTAGGGTCATTTAACATTGATATTTATGTCTGAGATGCATTTTAAAAAGGTTAATTCAACAATAATATACTTGTCCGTAATGCATTTCGAAACGATAAAATTTTAGTGGTGTTTACGAAAATGTCCACTTCCTTTAGAATCCATTTCATAAAGGTAACATTTTCTTTTGAAATTCATCAATAAAAATGTTGTCGGAAAGGCATTTCATAAAGGTTCCATTGCCTTGGTACATTCAACACTAATACAAATTGTCCGAAAGACATTCCAAACAGGTAAAAATTTCTTGGCACATTCAGCAAAAAACATTTGACTAAACGGAATACCACAAAGATCAAATTTACCAGAGTCATTCATGAAAACTGAATCCGACTGAAAGCCATTTCACACTGATGTTTTTGATAATAGTTCATTTAACGATAATTTAATATTTCTTAATACAAGGTAAAAACGTTTTTCAATAGGCCCTATTGTATCAACTTTATTGAAATTCATGATGGGAAATTTTGTCGGTAGGAGTATCAAAAGGTAAAATATTTGCTTTGACATCACAAAGTTTCTCTATTCCTGAATTATGCTCAGAAAGTGTCATTTTTTATGCTTATAGTCTGACAAATTATTATATATTTTCTTAAATATGATAAAAACTATAAAAATTTACAAACCAACCAACAAAGAAAAACAAGAGAAGACAAACCAAACAAAACACGAAACAAAGAAGAAATCTTGAAAGAAACTTTATACCTTAAAAACCAAATTTGAAAAAAACAAAAATTAATCAAATACTATTTTCATAGAGAAAAAAACATTGAATGAATGTAGAAATAGGTCAGTAAAGTGTAGAACAATATAAGTAGATTTCTTAAAGTTTAAGAAATAGAAGAACCTATTTGAAAGATTGTTGTTTTATTTGTTTTTTCGTTTTGTTTCTTTTTTGTATTCTGTTGTTATTGTTACCACGATAGTGTCGTCCTCCAGGTTATCGAATAGGTTCTTTATACCACGTAACAAGTTTGATCTGACAATGGTATGGGCAATGATTATGATGATACTGACTGAACAGCTAATTTGAATATTCATATGTTACTGTATTTACATTTGAATCTGATTTGTTTCGCTCAACAGTCAGGGAATGGAAATCTGGTTGCTGTTGTTCAAAGGCCAAAGAATGGTAATCTGGTTGTTGTTGTTCAAAGGTCAAAGAATGATAATCTGGTTACTGTTGTTCAAAGGTCAAAGAATGGTGACCTGGTTACTAATGTTCAAAAGTCAATGAATGGTAATCTGGTTGTTGTTGTTCAAAGGTCAAAGAATGGTTATCTGTTTACCGTTGCTCAAAGGTCAAAAAATGATAATCAGGTTACCGTTGTTCAAAGGTCAAAGAATGATAATCTGGTTGTTGTTGTTCAAAGTCCAAAGAATGGAAATCTGGTTACTGTTGTTCAAAGGTCCAAAAATGATAATCTCGTTGTTGTTGTTCAAATGTTAAGAATGGCAATCTGGTGACTGTTGTTAAAAAATCAGGGAATGGTAATCTGTTTGTTGTTGTTCAAAGGTCAAAGAATGATAATCTGGTTGCTGTTGTTCAAAGGTCAAAGAATGGTAATCTGGTTGCTGTTGTTCAACGGCCAAAGAATAGTTATTTCTGTTTCTAAAGCATTCCATGTTAAATTTGAACTACCAGCAATAATTAAACAATTTTCTATGCCTTAGCTTTGTATAACCCACGGATCTAAACATCTATCATTTCCTCCTCTGTTCAAATATTAACACTGACTTATAGATAATTAAACAATTTAATTCTAAGAAAATCTCGCTGGAATAGTGTCACTCCCAGTCACTCACCAAATGTCTCATGTCAGATCTTCATAACTTTGCATTTAGATGATTCAATTATTGTACGTCAGAATTCATAGACTGAAATTAAATTAACTACATCTACCTATATCTAGCTAATCAGAGCACCCGATTCGTAGAAATGGTAGCTCCGCTCTAGAAGAGACCAGCTAATCAGATGCCACTTTAAGTTTAAGTCATACCCTGACCATGGCAATTATCAGGAAATTTGATTGGCTGATTTTGTGCGGGGAGAAAAGAGCTTCATATTTCTAAGTGCCATGTCCGGTGATTGGATAAACGTGCTGAAAACTTTATTTTAATCTATGAATTAACACTGATATTGTTGTAAGACCATAAACACTGTAATATCATTACTCCAATGCAATTCATGATCTGGCATGATCTGGCAAATTTCTTTTGTCTACAATATAGCAATAGGCTAGGTGCGTGACTTGAGTGACCTTCTCCAGCGCTAATAAGTGCGATAACCTGTAGTAAAGTGTTCGAATTTTGATGAAGGGGAAATTGAAAAACATTTTGATATACGACTTATATAAAGCTAGGATAAAGAAAGCTATGTATATTTTTGGTGGAAGTTGAGAACTTCTAACATCAAACTCCACTGAACAAAAATTGTCATGCTTTGACCTATGAAACGTAGTAAAAAGAACCTCCAACGTGCTCCGGATGGAAAATGAAATGGAAGTAAGACGAGAACAAACATATAAGAGTCGCAAAAACGTTCGATTATAAACAGTCGCGGTAACCAAATATAGTTATATTTTATGTTTTAAGTAAAAAATTTGTTTAATTACAAGATTCTGAAATTGTATAGTTTTGATATATTCGGAAAACACGAGTATTGTAAACATCTGTTTATGCATAATCTCCGTCAAAACAGATCTAAAAATCTTCCATAATTTTTGTAGAACGGGCTGGAAAGAAAAGCTTAATTGAAAATCGTAACAGTGTTTTAAACATTCGATACGTGACTGGCAGGGACTGCTGATCGTATGTCATCGAGATACGACGAGAGGTGAATAATTAAATCTCGAGTCATCTACCCACTTAGTCCAGGTGCGACACCTGGCGACCAGGTGGCCATCTTACCCCGTTACACAATAAGGGCGTTGATCAAGAAACGATGATAAGATTTATGTCCCTTGAACATGTGCTTGACAGGTGAGATAGAAGGTAATACTTCCTCTTTATAGATGGTATACAAAAATATCCGGATGATAGTTCCTGTCGAACCTGTGACGTAATACAAAGGTTACCCTATAACGCTTTCTGTCATATCTGTAATAGAATACTACAAAGGTAACCCGAATGACCGTTACTGTCGTACATGAAATGTATACTACAAAGGTTACCCGAATGACGGTTTCTGCCATGTATGTAATTGGATACTACAAAGGATACCCGAATAACGGTTTCTACCATATGTAATGGGATACTGTGAAGGTTTAACGACAGTCTCTGCTCTGATAATTTTGGAATACTACAAAGGACATCCGAATTACGGTTCTATCATCTACGTTATGGAATACTGAGAAGGATACCCGAACGATACATAAAATGCAAGTTTATTCCAGACAGTATGAACACCAAATAATACTCCTTTCATATTTAGAATTTACCTAATTCGGGGATTTCTACTGAACGTAAATGACGGGTGTTGTCAGCAAGCAAGGGATGCTATCTCTGTCAGGACATTTGAACTTACCACCTTGAAAGGGTTTACATATGTTTCATAAGAGGACTCACTTCTATTTGTTTTCTATTTGCTGTTCCTTATGATGATTTCGCATGCCTGTCTGTTTCCTGTTTTTCGGACAATTGTGTTTGTATCCGATATTTCACGGCAATAAGTTCGGACATTGCTGGACATATGGTTATACCGGACATTCTCTCAGTACCCAAGATGCCTACAGTTGCATTCCAAATCTAGGGTGCTGAGCAGCAGATTTCCGTTACTAGATACTGAGTTGTTTGGCTTCAAACCATAACTAGTCATCTCACAACTCTACCTCTGATCTTGCTATCTTCAGTACTTGGAATGGAACATATGGTGGACTGGATGCCGCTCCATTTGATGTATGTGGTAGAAGAAAGAGTAGATCCAAATGATATTCTATTTAACGTTTACGATGAAGAAAGGGTCAACCTGGATGACGTTCTTTTTATAGGACATGGTAGAAGACAGAGTAGATCCGAAAGTCCATTCACTCGAAGCACTGGTAGCAAACACAATAAATCCTGGTAGTGGTCTATTTGATGTACGTAGTACGAGACAGAGTAAATCCGAATGCTGTTGCATTTGACGTTTGTAGAAGACAGTTTAAGGCATGTGGTAGAAGACAGATCAGTTCCGAATGGTGGTCAATTTGATGCGTGTGGTAGAAGATAGAACAGATAAGAATGGCATTGACACATAATATCAGAAGGAATACATATGCTTTTTAGCTGTTGTTTACGCACAATCTAAATGTGTTATATTTATATGTATAAATGTAATGTGTATTTCTTCTATTTTAAAAGATTGTTCATAGCAAGGTCGCTTTAGCGATAATTTACCATTTCAAAGAACATTGCAACGATAGAATATCTTGTAAGAATGCTTTTTCAATGACTTAATACAAAGCCATTATGTTTTCAATGCATTAAAGGGGTTATAAGAGGCAAGGTTGGTGTTTGTAGAAAAGTAAAGATGATATCTTTATTGCATTTTGTATGTTATATCCAAAGAAAATTCAAATCATTAACTCCTGATAACAGCAGGTGATCAACAAATTAAGAAATGAAAAACGAACAACATCTCGGGAAATGACCATTATGTGACATGAATGGGAACGGATCCGTGCTTAAATGTTACTGGCTTTTAAATGTTGCAAAAAAATAAATATGATTTGTAATACATTTTAATCTTTTTATACAAATATGGAAATGATTATAGGATTATAATATAGATAATAATACATTTATATTTATGTAAATAATACATACATTAATAAATGATAGATAGATAGATAGATAGATAGATAGATAGATAGATAGATAGATAGATAGATAGATAGATAGATAGATAGATAGATAGATAGATAATAAAGGAAGAAAAGAAAGAAAAATCCTGTTCAGAAAAAAAAAAGCCAAATCAAAGCTCCGGAACTGTTTCTAAGTTTTGGCACTGACCCATCAGTTTTATGTTTCGATCCTTTCATAATAAATAAATAAATGAATAAAAAGAATTAATTCATTAATAAATTAATTGAAAAATATAAAGCTGATATTTAATGTTTTATCAGTACTCAAAATAACCATCTTAAAAGATTATAAATGACAACATCAGGAAAAAATTAATCCAAATAAAATCTTTTCCAATACCACACGGACCTATCTAAATTACTCATTCTTCTATCTGAAAGATTGAAGATGCGCTTTGGTGCGGGACAGTTATACCAAAGTACCGATGCCCCGGTGGGAGGGAACATTTCTTTCCTTTGAAGTCGTCATTGTTTTACAGAACAATACTTGATGGCAGACGTTGTGACTAAAACAATACCACGCCTTGTAGTGATAAGAGTGCCCCCTACATGTACGAGTGCCGGGAGTAACGCTCATGGTTAAAGCCGCCATTGTTTTAAAGGTCGCTCATGTAGTTAGGTGGTCGATATGATAATATCGCTAACATTGTAAAAACTGACACCATTACCACTTTGAAGCGAAAAAAGCCATTTATATTATCCTCGTTTGTATGGAGATGACTTGATATAGAGGTGATTGCGATGATTAAAGATTTAAAACAAGGCTATCTATTTCAAATACGGAGAGTGCCACGTGCCATTCTGTAGATAAACTACAGGTCTGAATGAGCCATCATATAACAAGGACACGCAAGGGTAAAAAACATAAAGTTCGTTTCTTAGGCCTACTTTTCGAAAAAAAAAAATCAATAAATCTATTCTTTATTTTCGTTGTTACCGATGAAAAAGACGGGATTTACATTTATTTGCTTCAACGTAACTTATATGCATTCAACAACAAATGCGGTCACCAATTTTATATTCAAATTTATTCTTTCAAACTGGAAAATATGATATTACTCATAGACTCCTGTGTTGCACATGTGCCTTATTATCATCACCATTTATTAATTTATTGAATAGTTTAATTGCTTTTATATTTTGCTTTCTCTTTGAAGTTTTACTGTTGGTAGATCTAATTTTGAAATGATAATAATAATTATAAAAAATTATCCTTCTTCTGCATTTAACTTGTTTTTTTTTCTCTTTTATTTATTTATTCATTTATTTATTTATCTATCTAATTATTCATGTAATTATCTGTTTATTTATTCATACATTGGTCGAAAATTCACATCTATTATAACATAGATTTGCAGTTCTCCTAATGTCACATACGAATACACATGTTACTGATGCTGTGCCATCGTCGCCTCGCAATCTCTCCTATACCAGAATAAAATTCCTCTTAAAGACATATAGAATATTTATTTTGTATATTTTCTGTTGTGTTTCTGTTCTGTAATGTTTACGTGGTAGAATTACTTTCGTATTTCAAGTGCACAAATCTCAGTCTTTAACCATTGATTATGTAAAAAAAAAAAACCCAAAAAACAAAAAATCAAAAACCAGAAATAAAGAAATGTACTACGGCAGTCACGAGTAAAACTAAATAAAAACATAAAAAACATGAGATTGATTGATTGATTATTGTTTTACGTCATCTACGATTATTACACGTATACATTGACAGCATCCGCTTCATGCATTGTATAAAAATTTATATCTTGGCAACGGACCCACTCGAAGCAGCGAGGGATCTTTTACGTGCCACGCCTACCGTTACACGTGACATAGGTTTTCATTCTCTCATGAGAAAGATAGGAAATAGGTGTGCTCAGAGCGGGAGTCGAACCCGGACCTCTCACTCAGGAGACGACCGCTTTATCCACTGAGCCACGCAAGCTCTAAAAATATACACAATAAAACAAAATTTCGAAAAATTAATAGAGTGAATTAGAATTGACGTTTTAGAAATGAATATCTACAAGGAAACAATAGAAAATAAGATAGCAAATAAAAGAAATTCTTCTTACAATTTTTCGGTCTTTATCAAGTGAAATAAAAATGTTGAATTGTAATCTTTGTAAAATCTATGTTCACGTAACAAATCCTAAGAGAAATTTACACTGGCCAATAAACAATATTTCGATTACACATGTGTTGTATCATATTGTATTGTATCATATTGTATTGTATTGTATTGTTTTGTTTATTTGCTTTTTAGCCTTACGGCTCAATAGCACAGCATATAACAAACACATATATATAAATTAAAAAGGATATACACAGAGTGAATAGTAAAAGTATAAGTAAATTATTACTATGTATTATGTATAAATACAACCAGTAGCACTACACATAGAACGTTCCTAAATGAAATTATTAAAATATAATAATAATAATTTTCCGTTTCTCAACGTCATGGTATTAATGCTTAGCCAAGTTGCTTTGTAAAGTTTTATTTGTAACAGTCAATAACTGTCCTAAATCAAACATGGATGGTTTAAATCAATAATAATGTTTGATGAATACTGATCTCAAATTAGTATATATAGGACATGTAAGTATAAAATGGTATTCATACACAATTTCTTTACGTGTGCATTTAATACAAAGTCTGTCACTTCTATTTAAGTGACCGAAATTTGTGAGGAAAAGGTGTCTTTTAGGTATTATACAACGACTCTTCTGTGAAAGATTTTACTTGATCCGAAGAAAAAAGAAAAAGAAAATGCACCAAAAACAGAACTAACGAACATTTCCCCTTGCTCCTTTCTTCAAAGCGCCTCTTCCAGATTAGAAACAAATACGAATAACATAGGCAAAAATAAATAAGACGACGGAAAAAAAGAAGAAAGAAAAAAAAATGTATTTTTTACAATGACTAGGACAAGACGCTTTCAATCTCTGCAACACAACGTAAAAAGCAATATCGCACGTTTTTGCTACCTTTAAGAATTCTGTTAAACGGCCAATCAAATCTTCTTAATTTGAAATTCAAATATCTTTGTTTGATAATAAACACACATAAAGTAGTTATTCAGATGTCACTGTACCTACTTATCGAAAACTTCACTGGCTTTTGATAAACTAAATTATACTCTACAAAAGGGGGGATTAAACCATTAAATTAAGACCCCCGCGTTCGCCAATCTATGCTCACTAACTGATAAAGTTTACTTAACTTCACTTACATTGACATTGGAAATCTTTTGAACCATTTTTATAACCTGTAATTTTGATTGTTCATAAAGCAAGATTTCGACTCCCCGGAAGACGACGAGAGGAATGCGTTACCCCCACGTGAAGTCACCCAGATTCCTCTTTGTGTATTCTCTGTTTGTTTGACCGCCTAAATTGTGTTTGGATTTTATTCTAAACTCTCCCAGATGGAGGGGTTTCAATTCAATTCGTTTTAAATTCAGTTTCTGTTATTTTAAGAGGTGAATTGAAAATTTGTTCCTAAATGCAAAATGAAAAACAATTTAGATTTAATGTTTGATCCGTCATGTCACAAAGGTCGGAAGGAACCTGGTCTTACGGTCACTTATATGACTGCAGGACACAGGTTCTTGTTTTACCCATAACCAAAATTATGACACTTTTATAATGACGGTACCAGCCTGATAAAATGCACAAGAATTTAGACCTTTACAAAGGGCTCACCTGAAACAGTGAAGGATATTTACGTGCAACGCCTACCGTGACCTCAAATGTTTACTGACTCATTCGAAAGACAGCACATCAACGAGTCTCTGGCGGGAATCTAATCCGGGACCTCTTGGTTTCGGAAACAAGTATCTAACCAATTAAGCAACATCTTACAGAAAGAAGCAGAATCAAACCTAGGCTAGGCATAGATGACAAGAAAAAAATACAGAGACTGGGATTATTGATGGACACAGTTTTTACCTTGTCTCTAATTTAACAAACGAGATTCAAGGAAAACATATTCCTTGACGATAATGTCTACATTATCTTATGAATTAAAGTATTCATCTTGCTGTTAAACTTATTTTACTCTTGTGGTCATCATAATATAGCAGTATTCTACACAAAATACGAAAATAGATTTATAGGTATCCTCAGCTTCGTAAAATAACTTATTTTGTGTTTTCAAAATAATTATTACTTATAGGAAATAATCAAGAATGAATCTGAAAATAACTTAACAAAATTCTGGATATACAAGTCTCAATTATCGAAAATAAATTAGTTTCAATACTATTGTTGTTTATATATATATATTTATAAGCACAAGTAGGAAATATAACAACAACGTTCACTATTCAAAAATGTCGGATCAACCGCGGGTCAATGCGAGTCGCTAAAGAATAAGAGTGGTCAAATATAGAAGCACAAGACAGCAACAAACGACGTTAAATTAAAGAAAATTGGTCAGATTTTCGAGGCGGTCTGCCTCTTCCTCAGAACAAAACAATAAACGGCTACATAAATAGAAATGTGAAAAAAGAAAAAAAAAAGACATATACAAAGCACTAGTCTAATAATACGATGAAATACGTCAGCTACATTTTGCGTGTTTGCTGTTCGCTGTCTAAACGTAAAATGACCTGGCCTATATCCGATATCGTGGTCATATATATAATTTACAAAGTATAAAAGATATAAAAGAGGTGCAACAGCTAACCTAAATATTATCATTTTTTTCTATGATCTAAAGAAGTATAAACATATTTTGCCAGATTAATACAATTGGTTCCTCAAAAAGAGAGGCGTTTCCTCAGCTGCAATTAATGTACTAAAAATACAAAAAGTTTTAATGAGGTTTTCTTAAATGATTAAAACAAATCTAGACCTACCTAATTAAGATATTATAATGTTAAGGTAATTAATAAAAATTAAATATATCCGCTTAAATTCTCTAAATGTGGCAAAACGACGACTTGGATTACAATGGAAATATACTACAATGCTCTTGGATGAGTGGTCAATTCAAGGCACTAGATAAGAAAGATAGATATGTAACGCAGGCTCTCTGAGATAAAAACAAATAAAAAAAAATGGAACATAACACATAAACTTCTCCTCCTCTTCCATGTTGTTTTGATTGTTTTGGTGCAGTTTGTACGTCATGGATATTCATTATAATGGACATTACTATGAATATTATCTGATATATTCGATAATTGACCCATCCTTTTCGCGGAATATTTATTGAATTTCGTGACGTCACAATACATTTTCAATGTTTGTTCGAGGTATGACCGAGGTGTAAGGTATTGTGACGTCATCTGATTTAACAATCTTTTGCGCATAAATAGAAGGGTCAATTGCCCAAAACTGTCTAGAATTTTTTTTCTTATTTTTGAACTGCGTAAAACATACATATCATATACATGTCCTCCTGTACAAATGAGGTGATTGTATTTGGATCGGTTGAAATACTCAAATATTGAAATTAAATTACATGAAGAAAAATGTTATTCTCAGACATAAATAAATAAATAAATACATGTAAAAAAGCAAAACAAAATAACAAAAAAAAAAAAAAAAAAAAGAAAAGAAAAAGGCGCCCCAACCCAAATATTTTACGGCAATATGTAGTATGGTTCATCATTTGATGACATGGAAATACATTAGTTATATTCCTGAAAAAGAAATACTGTTCTCTGATGCATTTCAAATATTGAGCAGTATCATAGATATTTCACATGATATTACGTTATGTGACAGGAGGAAAGAGATCTGACCTAACTATAATATACAGCGTCTATAACGGGTAATGTCATAGCCTGCAAAAACAATGTGAATTACACATTAGAAAATGGCGAGGGGCTGGAGCTGCATTGAGACTTCTGTCAGGCCAAGGACAGTGTTCTGGTGGGGTCCAAAGGGAAGGGAGTGCTAAAATAAGGTGATCCCAGTTTTATTGCGAAAATAAATTTGTAGAAGGATGAAAACGAAAATGAACTCCATTAATGTATTCTGAAAACACCGTTACAACGCAAATTATGATGAAGTACATGCACTTAAGCTCCGCATAAATCTCTCTCTCTCTCTCTCTCTCTCTCTCTCTCTTTCACTCTCTCTCTCTCAACACTTAACCCGGAAGAAGAAAAACAAATCTCATGCATACAAAGTACAAAAATGTCAAATGATTTTTAATATATAGATCAAGGAATTCAAACAAACCTTAATTTGGACAAAATTTAACGCATTAACTTGTAATAAAAATCGTATATTGATATCCAAGCAAGCATTTTTAAATTTAGTTCGTATTTGTCTACTGCAAATTAGGATGGAAAATATTGTTATTTAATCCCCTGAATACAGAAAAAAAGAAAAGAAAAAAACCCAAAAACCAAAACCGATAACGATACTCATGGTTAAAAATAAAAATGATTTCCATTGAGCGACGAAAAGTCTAGATAGGTAGAAGTCAGCGTGTTGAAAATACAAAAGCTGTGAAATAAAATAAATTAAAAGCTTATCTTTCTGGGGGTAAAATACATGACATCCATCGTAACAAAACGTGTGAAAGAAATTACCATCCCTGGAATTTGACACTTGTATGACTTTTCGACAAGAGGTAAAGGATTCCGGAATGGGGGTCTGACCGTGTCAATTCGGAGTATTACGTGAACATTTTTCACTGTCAAAGCCAGAATGGTGATTTCCCACCTGGACTGACAATCCCCTGGCGATTTAAAGTGTTTAACAATGGTTCGTTATTAAATTCTATGGACGTAGAAACAAACATTGAAATAAACATCCAAACGACAGCTATTGGTTAATTGTGTAAGCAAATATGAATCACGTGACAATGCATATAAGCAGGAGATGGCGGACACCAAAAGAGATGAAATAATAGACACGAAAATCTGAAGTAGAAGTATGATATTTGTTGCACTTCCACCACCATCACCACCACCAGCAACAACAACAACAACAACAACAACAACAACAACAACAATAATAATAATAATAATTACTTTTTAAATGTTCATATATTGTAGTTTCCATTGTTCATGTTGTGTTGAGTTAAAATGAAATAAAATGCACCTTTATATCGAAAAAAAAAAATGCTTAATGCATATGTCCTTTACAATGCCAACGGAAGCATGGGGAGGGGT
The DNA here is from genome assembly GCA_035048485.1 of Pteria penguin. Classification (NCBI taxonomy): domain Eukaryota; kingdom Metazoa; phylum Mollusca; class Bivalvia; order Pterioida; family Pteriidae; genus Pteria; species Pteria penguin. The sequence continues at coordinate 29,017,879 of CM068584.1, forward strand.
GGGGGATTCTGCAGCTCCTCCAAACAATATGACCGTTCGTGGGTAAAATTATTAAAAAGTTATTGTTATAAGAGACAAATTGTCTGCATGCTGAGCATATTTCCTGTAACCTCCTCTCCCCTTTTCCTTTCCTGTAACGAATTCCGTTCCGATGGGCCTCTGTATAGATAGGAAGATAGTATGTACATAATGTGCGTAGGTACGTATATTTTGTATATATGCATGCATATACATATACATTAATTCTTCATGAACCTATGAAGAAATACCGTAGAGAATGGTATGTACTTTACAAGGGGTAAGCACCCTCTAGCGGCTTAAATGCTTTGTCATTATAATACCTTCCACATTAAGGGTAATAAAGGATTTTACCTCGGGGCAAAACCTTAGGCATCTAAATGTTTAGGGGGAGATCCAGGTCAGTGGTATCAAAAGAAAGTACCAACAAAAAAGGAGATGAAACCAACTGAACGGAGATGGTCAACAGAGAGACTGGAGTAAATAGACTCAGAAGACAAAAGACCAGATTTTGCACATCTGAAATGTCAACCTAGAAAATTTCTTGAGTCCCTTTTTTTTAAACTGTATGTTTTGTTCTTGATTTCCTTTACTTTTTCTCTTTTTTTTTTTGGGGGGGGGGCGGATTATTTTGTTTTGGTTTTCTTTTGTTTTTTTTTCGGGGGGGGGGGGGGGGTTGGGTTGGTGTTCTTTTATTTTGTTTTATTTTATTTCATTTTATTTCATTTATTTTATTTATCTACAATGTATTTCATTTTTTCCTTTTATTTTGCGTGACAATTTTTTTTACGTCTGTATCCCCTTGGATATTTCCCAGAAGCCACATACTTGCCACAGTATAATGCTCACACCAAGGATCACGAGGACTTCATTTTCACGTGGAACATTACTCGCGAAAATAAAATCCTCGCCAACAGACATATTCCCCGTTTTACGTGATCGATCTAAGGGGCAATACACCGATCCACTTTCGTCGAATGTTAAGCATTTTAGCGCAAAATACGACTATGATAACGTCACGCAAGGTTGGACAAGTCGGACATTTGACTATGACGTCATAAGTATAACAATCAAAAGTCCGCTAAACATCGCTTTCTATGCTGAAAAGTGGATCGGTGTATTTCAGACAAATGAAGTTGTACAATACTCAAATCTGTGTCTTTGTTGCACTTCCACCACCATTTACCATTCACCATTACACCCCCCCCCCCCCAAATCAAATTACTGTGACGTCACAGCCCCCACATAACGTCATAATAAAAACTTCAGCCAAGAACAGTTTTGTATGGTATTCGGTCTTCAACATCAGGCGTGACTGCAAAAACGCTAGATTCATTCCCTTTTCTGACGAGAGAGAGAGAGAGAGAGATAGGGGGGGGGGGGGGGGGGAAGCGGTTTCTGTATGCATTTTCCACTAGAATTATTTAATTATTTTCGATATAAAGGCCTGTGATCGAAACGCTGAACAAAGAAAAATTATTTGTAGTGTGTATAAAGTCAAATGTTTGCAGTAGTAGACGAAAATACTTAAACTCTATATTGTATCCGCCACTGTTCTCTCACGAAGGAGGTCGAACAGATGGCAAAGTTAGTAAATAAAACCTGATCGGGGGAAATCTCATTACGTTCGCTTATTGTTGATCCGGGTTCATTTTTATGAATGAAATTCCACAAGTTCCTATAGCATATCTGTCAATAGAGAGAAGGGGACACAATGTCGCTGTTTATATATAATATGTTCACATTAAATGCCAAATTATTATATTCTTTTGTACGTTTGGCGTGGAATTTTGATGGCTATACATGATACCTTTGAAGAGTAAACAATAATGAAATATGCAAAAGTTTGATGTATCAATATTTTGAAAAATATATGACATTGACCTGTTTATAGTACGGTCTATTGAAATGTCAGTTTCTTGCTTATGGATCCCTGTGGAGAGGCATTCGTCTAATCAATGCGTTTGAAATTTTGGACCGATAAGTGACGTCGACCCGTGGCAATAGGGACGAAAACTTTGACGGTGGCCAAACGTTCTTCTCTATGTAGCTTCTGAACTCCATCAAGCCCGGATTTTTTTTTATCACAGGCGGAGGGATGTTCTGCCGGTATATTTGACCCGATGGCTGAAGATTTTCTTCGTGTATTTTTTTTCACTATTAAATGCTTCTTGCCAACCTGTGGGCAAAGAAATTGGGAGAGGAAGTTACTGCCCACAGTGAAATAATCCCTCATGATTTTTCAATGCATCTAAAGAATATCCAGAACTTACAAATTAGATGCGCAGGATGTATCGATATACCGCGATACGATATATCGCGATACAGGGGCCATGATAGGATACACGGTACAGGAAGAAGCGGAAACGCTACAGCAACGATACAGCGCTCCCCTTCTTTCTAAACAGCTTTACTATATACAGATTTTTCCAACTGAATAAAAGGAAAATATCTGGGTAGATTATCATTGACAATATATCTTTTTGTGTCATTTGTAATCACTTCTAGTCTTAGTTGTCATGGATGTCTTTATTTGTTTTCTGAGAAACTGTATTGGATACTTCATGAAACTGATGCAATACATTAGAAACATGATTCCATGATTAAACAATTCTTATGTGATATGTATCATATCGTTGTTAAAGTATTGTATCATTGTTCAAGCATCGTGATATGTATCGCATCGTTGTTCAAATATCGTGATACTTGTCGAATCGTTGTTCAAGTATCATGATACGTATCGTATTACGAGAAGCATATCTAGTGCATCCCGGCAGAGTACATCGTAGCAGCGTAGAGACTTGCTGGACTGAGTGCCTCCAGGGTAAAAATGCTTTGTTGCATACTGCGACATGTAAAACTGGCAAAATTTGCAGAAATACGTACCTCCAGGCAACAAACATGTTCTGTTAAATATTGCGACTTTCAGTATTGAGTGCTTTCCGGCAGTTAATATGATATTTACATTTATACCTCCATACAGTAAAGATTCTTTTTTGCCCAGCTACATTCACAGACCTAAGTATCGCGCAGCAGGAAATATGCTCAATTATTTGACTGTATCTGCAGAGACTAAATGACTGCCAAATGTAACATGCTTTTGATTGGTTAACTAAGCGCATTTGAGAAGTTACGATGCTTCCTAAGCCTGCTATAATTTGGTCTTTTCGTTTTGCAGAGTTATTTCCCATATGAGCAGGTATCTGACGTCAAACCAATGTGACATCATACAATTACTTTATCATTTCCCAAAATGTTACACTAGTTTCCATAGAACTGGTTGACGTCACAATTGTTTGACGTCAGATGTCTGTTCTTATATCAGTGGCGGATCCAGGATTTTCGAAAAGGGGGAGGGGACCCATATATGTTTTAGCCAAACTACTCAGCCATTTTTGGTGCCAGATCTGGAGTTTTACTTGTAAATATGTGGCGAAAAGGGGCAGGCGGTCTCCCCGCCCCTCCCTCTAAATCCGCTACTGTATAAGAAATAACTATCTATAACAAAAAGACCTAATTGCGGAGCGAAGTACATAACTTGATTGAGCATATTTTTTGTGGCTACACTTTAAATCCCAAGTACATTCAGGAAAGAAAATGTTTCCTTGGCGGTTTACCACACCTGCAAGATTAGATTTATGAGTGAATGTTTGCTTCAATGGGAAAGCTATGTACAATTCAAGGGTAAGGATGTTCTTGCAGTACTAGGTGTTTTATTGGCGTAACATCATGTCATGGTTCTCAGAAGGTTCTGTTGGCTAACGACAGTCATACCATGCTAAGGCTCTGGTATAAATAAAAATATACTCAAACCTGTCTGCTACATACACTAGGAAACCTAAATTCATTTAAACAGGGTGGCTACAGGACTGAGGGTCTTGAGCAAAAATGCTATATTTTTGCAGAATTGCATCCTGTCGAGTAAAAATGCATTGTATTATTTGTGTGATATTTCTGTGTTGCTTACTTAAGATTTCTAAAAAACTACAATTAAACGCTTATTCTCCTCCTCCTCTCCCCCCATGCTCCTCCTCCTCCTCCTCCTCCTCCTCATCATCATCATCATCATCATCATCAGCAGCAGCAGCAGCAACAACAACAACAACAACAACAACAACAACAACAGTTGCAGCAGCAGCAATAATATTCATGATCTTTATCATCATCGTCATCCACATCGCCTTCGTCGTCAATAACTTTTGGCATATCATAATTAGCAAGAAGTAAATATATTGAGAGATCGCTATGTCTAATATATTTTTTCCACACCCATAACGTAATTTTTTTGTGAAGCCAAGGTAAAAGTCATGTTTGACAGACCATTTATTTATGACGTCATAACGAAAAAGTTTGCCATAAAGGCACGATATCTAGCATTTGATTGATGGATTGATTTTTGTTTTACGTCACACCACGAATATTTCACGTATATGGTGACGGCATCTGCCTGATGCGGGGCATACAAATTTTGACCTTTGCAACGGACCCACCCGAAGCAGTGAGGGATCTTTAACGTGCCATGCACCACACCACGGGGCCTCGGTTTTTACTGTCTCATCCGAAAGACATGACACCGGCATGACCAGAGCGGGACTCGAACCCTGGCCTCCCGATCAGGAGTCCGACGCGATGCCACTAGGCCACGCCGGCTTTCTAGCAAATGATATTACAACAGAAAATGGTATTGATAACTGTGTATCTGTATTTATTAATGAATTGAATGCCATAATGTCAATTTTTCATGAAGTGCCTCCACCCAAGTCCAATCGGCAAAACAAGTATGCAGGTATCGATAACGCACACATTGACAAACCTTGGTTTAATGATAATTGTAAAAGATTGTTCTACTCTTATAAAAAAGCATTGTGTGATTTTAATGTATATAAATCACCTGAGAATCATTCGGCACTACTTTATTGTAAAAATCAGTACAAATGCGCTGAGACTAAATCTAAAAGAAAATACTTGTTTGAACAAGGCAATATGCTCAATTTATTAAGAAAACACAATCCCAAAGAATTTTTCGCTCGTTTTGCCAAAAAGAAAACTGTAAATTCAAATGTACCAATGGATGATTTTGTGCAACATTTCAAATCTGTTTGCGGGGATGTTAATACTAATTTACATTTTGCAAACGATGCCATTGACGAGAATGATGTTGATGATAATGTTATTTTTCATGAACTTAATGTTGAAATAACACAAGATGAAATATCTAAAGCTATAAAAGGTCTAAAGCGTAATAAAAGTCATGGAACTGATGGAATTATCAATGAGTATTTTATAGAATATGCAGATATGTTCCTGCCATTTTTGTATAAAATTTTTAACGCCATGCTTGATACAGGAATTTTTCCCTCAGTGTTGTGTAATTCTTTAATAGTACCTATACATAAAAAAGGTAGCACATCAGATCCTCAGAATTACAGAGGAATACGTCTTTTAAGCTGCCTGTGTAAACTTTTTACATCTATTCTTAATCAAAGATTATTATTGTGGTCTGAGCATAATGATGTAATAACAGACGCACAATTTGGTTTTAGACCACGCCATTGTACAGTAGATGCCATTTTTGCTCTAAATACAATTATTTATAAATACCTAAAATGCAAATCTAGATTGTGCTGCTGTTTCATTGATTATAAACAAGCGTTTGACTCTGTTGATAGAAATAAACTGTGGTATAAAATCTCAAAACTTGGCGTTAGAGGAAAATTACTAGACATTATTAAGTCATTGTATTGTAAAATTAAAACAAGTATTCTGTTGGATGGGAAAATTTCCTCCCCCTTTATTAATAGTCTTGGTGTATTACAAGGGGAGATAATTTCGCCGATACTCTACTCTGTATGTTAATGATTGCGAAATGGATTTTTTACGAAATGGCTGTGAACCAACAGAGATTTATCTCTCTTTCTTTTAATGTATGCTGACGATACTGTAATATTTTCGGACACAATTGATGGTTTGCAAACTTTATTAGATTCTTTAGCAGCATACACAGCAAAATGGTCACTTACTGTTAATGTTTCAAAAACAAAAATTATGGTTTTTCGAAATGGAGGCAATGTTAGACCCCATGAATATTGGTTGTATAATGGCCAAAGAATTGATATTGTAAATGAGTTTTGTTATCTTGGCATTGTTTTGAATTTTAATGGTAAATTTCATAAAACGCAAAAGAAATTATCTTTACAATGTTCCAAAGCTATTTTTGCTCTGAAAAGAAAGTGTAGTGATATGACTTTAAACCACAGTACTTTATTATCCTTATTTGACACTTATATATCTAGTATCGCTAACTATGGAGCAGAAATATGTGGTTTTCATTCTGCGCCTGATTTAGAAAAAAATCATTTGGATTTTTGCAAGAGCATTTTGGGAGTAAAGAGATCAACACCAAATGCGGTAGTTTATTGTGAATTAGGCAGATTACCTTTATTGTATATGAGAAAAGTGAAAATAATTAAATATTGGTTGAAGCTCTTGAATACTAAAAACTGCATTTTAACAGCTTCATTGAATTTTTTATGTAATGAATTAAATGAAACGTCAAAAGTTAATAACTGGGTTGAAAATGTTTATAATATTTTATCAGAGAGTGGATTGAGAGATATATGGTTTAGTCATACTAATCTAGACTGTGAGCATATTTTAGCTTTAGTTAAGCATCGATTAACAGATATTTGTTATCAGTCTATCATGTCAGAAATAAATACATCATCAAAATGTCATATATATAAACACTTAGTTGACCATGTTACTTTGCAGTCGTATTTGTCAAAGCCAATCTATAATCAATACAAGAAGCTTATATGTAAACTCCGTCTTTTATCTCATTGTTTGTGTATCGAAACTGGTCGTTATAAAAATGTACCTTTAGAAAGACGTATATGTCCTCTATGTAAATTGGACATAGAAGATGAATTTCATTTTATGTTAAAATGTCCCGCTTATTATAACTTAAGAATTAAATTTTTGAAACCTTACTATTTTCGAAAACCCTCCGTCTTTAAATTAGTTCAGTTATTAAGCTCTGAAAATGTGACAGAATTGTGCAATATTGGAAAATACATCAAACAAGCTTTTAATGTAAGACAAAATGTATAACTCTGTTTTGTATTTGATTATGTAATTTGTAACTTATATTTGTTATTGTGTAAACCATTCATATACTTGACCTTGTTATGTATTATTTATGTATACTTGTCAATTGTATATCTATAAGCAGTATTGCTTTTGATAATAAACTATATAGCATTTGACAGTCGGTCATTCTCACTATGCTGCATAATGTGAAAGGTATGGGCGAAATAAGAAACATTTTAACTCTTTAAATCTAAGTGATAAATCTAAAACGACAACATTTTAAATATGCAAGCTGCTTCAGAAAACTAGGCATAATTACTTTGCTTTACAAATAAGAATACAAAAATCGAATTTAAACGGACGCTCAAAGAAAGATAAATCTTACAATGTATTGGCTGTTCGACGTTAAGGGTATCGTTTGAGTATTTGATTTATGTTTCGTCTTGGGTTTTGTGTTTGTTTTATCATTATTTCCTTTTTTACGCTGCTCTATGATTATTGTATTTTACACAGTGACCGCATCCTCTTGATGCATTCCAGTTTTCAATGAACCCAGCAGATGACGTCACCAGCACCAAACAATCGACTGAATTTTTATGTCAATAAAACCAGATGTGGCTAGTCTATGTCTAATAATATATAACTTTTGTCCAGTTCCATGTCGTTGTATCACGAAATGAAACAAGACATGGTTTAACTAATCGAAAGCTTTTGCCGTTCTTTTGAATTGGGATATATCATTCGCGTCTGTATCTGTATAAATCCGTTGATTTGTAGTATATGCACTCTTAAAGTAATACTAAAACCATGTATAGAGACCTACAGTATGTATTTGGTTTGTAACACAATAAATATATACGCCGGTCTACTGGTTTATTTCCGATTCCCTATACAGATTATCTCCGGCAGCTTTGTTATACAGGTAAATATCAGTAACATCCCTTATGAGGGCCCATTTCATACCCAATTACAGCAGATGCTATTTTAAGCGAATAGGCAAATCGGGAACACACCGTTCTGGTTTCGTTCTAGTTTAGTATGATCATTTAAAAAGAATTCATCCCCCCACCACCACCACCAAAAAAAAAAAAAAAAAAAAAATAATAAAAAAATAAAAAAAAAAAAAAAAAAAAAAATAAAATAAAAATAAAATAAAATAAAAATAAATAAATAAAATAAAAAAATAGATAATAAATGAATAAATAAATAAATAAATAAATAAATAAATAAATACATGAATAAATAAATAGATAAATAAATAAATAAATGAATAAATAAATAAATAAATAAATAAATAGATACATGAATAAATAAATAGATAAATAAATAAATAAATAAAGTTCAAGGCAATCTATATTGAATGTATAGGTAAAATTATGAGAAATAATGTATAGATAGTGTAGAAAAGTGATAGAATCTACAAGTATTATGTGAAGAAACGTAAAAATATTATAGAAAGGTGATATAGTTTACGATAGGAACGTTATGAAAATAAAATGTAATAATTATATTAAATGGTGACACAAAGATATATATCTTATGAAATGTAAATATTTTAATTTATATAGAATGGTGATATAATATGAAATACAGATGTGAAAATGATATAGAGAGGTGATATAAAATAATTTATAAGATAATAATGTTACCAAATGTAAAAACTGATTTGGAAAATTGATATCATATAGAATATAAATGTGGGGGAAATGCGTATTTTACATCACTTACATCCATAATTTGGGGTAGTATATACTACTAATGAAGATTTGTGTAAATTTCTCGCATTTTGTTTTTGTATAAATGATGTGATATGATTAATGTGATATATTGTAATAGAGTGGGTAAATCTCGCACAGAACCCCAAAATAGCTCTTTATTTTATCAATAGATTTAAATTGTCAAATGTATAGTAATTCCATTTCCCCAGGCTCATATATAAAATCATCCAAACATGCATAAAGATTTACACAGTTTTCTTTATCCCAGCTTTATATGTTACTTCTCAAAATTTACGTCAGCTCATTCTCTATCATGATATTAACAATTCCTATATGAACTACACATTAACCTCGAGAAAATCTTGAAAGCGGTCACCCCTAAAACTTGCGAAGTTTATAATGTAAACAGCACCTTTTAGGCAATAAAAATGTTCATCAGCAGAATTACATTAAAATTCACGATTTTACTAGAGAATCAATCTTATTTGTAGATAAATAAAATAATCTAATCTAATTAGAGCCCCTGATACAATGAAAAATCCAGTACCCTCTCGCTTCCCAAAGAAGATCAGCCAATCAGGTGTGTCGTTAGTTACCATTCTTTAATTCCATAGACAACAGTTTTCCCCGGTGGTTTCCTGTAAAAGTTAATAATTAATTTTAAAAATCCCCCACTTATTCCATTCTGAGATTTACGTGGGTTCTTACATAAGAGCTGCCGTCCAATTGAGGGATCGCCAGATCCAACTTTAACCACGCCCATTACGTAGTTTCATTGTGACGTCACAGTTAAAACCATCCTTGACGGGCCATTTATTTATGACGCCATAATGAAAAAGTGTGCCAAAAGGTGCGATGTCGGGCATTTGACGATCAGTCAATTCTTCTCCTGTAGAAAAATAATAAATTACTGCATATACCAACCTCCAGATATCTATCAGTACATGTCTTGACCCCTATGACCTCACTGTCAGGTTTTACAGTAAAACATTCATTTCATCCTCATGACACAATCAGGCATGTACAACAAGAAGCTTTGATATCGTTTTCATATTTCTTCTTTCATTTTTTTTTCTATCTTACCAGTGTGTGTAAATATAGATAGCACCATTTTATATCCAGCTAACGTGTCTTCAAAAACTCAATTTGCGACCTGAAAATAAATTGAGCTTACATGATTTGAAATCAGAATGTTTTCTTACGAGTATTTCTAGCAATACTAAAGTACGAGTTACTTCCCGTAATTAGCTTACAACAATAATAAAGATAAAACGAAACTTTTAAATGATTTTTCCTCTTTTATGTGAAACAAAAATTAGGGTATATATAATATAATATAAACATTTCAAATTGAAGAATAAAATTGTATAACACTTTCTAAAAAAATTAACATAAACATTTGAAATGTGATTTACCCACGTAGAAAGAGTCATAGTCTTGTAATGTAATTTATTTATAGAAAGTCTAGAGAACGTTATATGAAAATGTAAGGTTACATGATAGATAAAAATAAAATACCGCTCGACTATCTCTCTGACGTCAAATGTTTTGAATATTCAATTCATTTATTTTGAGACGTACGTCTCATCAATGTCATATATATATATACAAATACAATAACAATATTATTATATAGAATGACCAACATATTCACATACATATAAAATAATAATGGAGGGAGAATGACATAGATAGATATTATTCTAATAATGATTTAGAAAAATATGATATATTTATGCATTACATATAAAAATGGTTAAATATTTATGCAAGTAGAGATTTACGAAGATTAAAGGCTTCTTTAATATATTTGCCCAAAGCACATAATTCCTTTATATTTTTAACACTCAAGAGATTTACAAATTTAAACATAGATGGTCTACGCCAATAATACTGTTTAACATATTTCTTTCTCAAATCACAATAGGCTGGGCATTTTAAAACAAAATGAAATTCATCCTCAATTTCAATTTGACATATTTTACAAATCCTTTCTTTTCTAGGAATGTTTTGAGAACGTCCAGATTCAATAAACAATATACAAAATGAAATACCTCTCGACTACGTCTACTATTCCAAAAAAACGAACAGTGCAAGGTGAAAGGTCGTTAAATTGGTATAAGGTTCAGTCATTGCATACACCGTGCTAAGTAAGTAAGGTGTACTCCTTGGTAAGTGTTCAATGTATGACATAGGTCTTCACTACTTGAGTATGGAGTACGCTGTGAAGTGTTTTTAGCACACCTACCCTTACATACATATATGAGCCGTCCTCACTCAATCGTCAGATGCTTGTACAAAGCCGGTATGGCTTAGTGGATGCGGTGCTTGGATAGTGAGGGAGGACCCGGGATCGATTCCGCCGTGAATACATCGGTGTTCTGTCTTTCGGATGAAACAGTGAAATCCGAGGTTCCGTTTTAAGATAGGCGTGGCACGTGAAAGATCTTTCTACTTTTGGTGGATTCGTTCTGAAGTTAAGTACATGTAATTTCTATGCAGTGCACCAGACAGATGCCCTTATCATATGTGAAAGGGTCCTGGCCTGAGTGACGTAAAATTGAAAATAATCATCCATCAAGCAATCAATTAATCAAACAAATTATATTGTATAAGAGGTATTTAAAAGGTTCAGTTATCAACTTTAAAATACGAAAGTAACTGGTGTCACATGACTATGGCACAAAAGTTTAAAATTGAGGTTCAGTGAAATTAAAGTTTATCTGATAAATATATCTATAATAAACCGATCTCATACATAAGAGTTTTGTAAAATACGAAAGTAGAATGTTGTGAAAATTTGATGGTTTCTATTTTTTCACGATAGTTTTGTCATACTACGAATATCACTTGATATTTGCAATCAGGTTTGTAAGTTAGACTCTCGGGCCTGATTTTGTTACTTTTACTAAAACGTAAATGCATATTCCATAATGTAGATAAATCAATTTCTACAAAAAGGTTTGTAATTTCATATGAGATTACATTTGTGTTCTTGAATTATACTATTCTTTCTAATTACTAAAAGGCCCTAATTCTTAAGACAAACTTGTTTTATAAGTTAGTTATATTGCAATATATGATAGAATTGCTCTTCCACGGTATGTTATCTGTTACATTTACATTCATAATTCCTTGTCAATAAACAAAAGATGCATGCTCTCCACATGTTGAGCTATACACGGTGATTTTGTCTCTCGTTTACATTAGGGTTACTCCTGTATGCCTTGTCCTCATTATGCTTTGTTAGTTAAAAAGGAATATATGGTCTTATATTTATCATAGTAAAAGTAATAAGGTAAGTTGTTTTATTTTATTCATTGAATGAATTAATATTCTATTTTCTTAATTTTTTTATGGAAACTTTTCATGATAAAACCCATGTTCTGATAGTGGATTTATATTGCAATTAATATTTGATAAAACAGTAGCATCTCACTGCTGTAAAATCATTGTTTGATTTCCCGTTGGCTTACATTTAAGAGGGTAGAAGACAGATATTTCTCTCTACTTCCCTCCTCTTTGCACGTCTTGCCCTTATCCAATCCTACCTTCACCCGTCCCATCCACCCTGTAAGAAGGAGGACAAACGACTGTGCACGTGTCGACCTACTGGATATGCAGCATCGTCCATTAACATAAATGAAATTAATTCCTTTTTGAAAGTAATAAACAAGCAAACACATTTGTGTAATGTTTTAAATAATTTAGTTTATTATTGGTAGAATGTGAAAATAATCATTAGATTTACCAAACCTTATTATTATTGCTATACGCAACTGTTGCTCACTTTGTATAAAAAAAATACAAATACTCTCTCCTATAGCCTCACCTAAAACCCTCTCAGTCTCTGTATCTGTCTCTGTCTCACTCTCTCTCTCTCTCTGAAGGAGGATATCATAACCCACCATGTCGCAAAACTCCGATTGGGTAGTATTTGTTCTAGAAACAATAATAAATTGTGAAGTACATGTATTTTGAACTTTACTTATATATAATGTATAATGCTTTGTCGAAAGTCTTTATAAGTTAAACATTTTTTGCCCTCTCTTTTTCGGACTCGTGGCATGGTCTTGGCATTAAGGGTTTAAGTTGTCCGTCTCTATACATGACTAACGAATGATAATTCAATTACTTTTCATCAAATTCAAAATAACTATGGTTGTGATGTTACGTATACAGAAAAGAACATGTCTAATAGTAGTGGGAAAGTGGCCTTTCTTAACATGACACCACTTATTAACCCACCATGCCAAATTGGGTAGATGACGTCATCCAAGACCCCGTCACGACTCCATAACCCTGTCACATGATCCCATATCATTTCCTCTCACATCTTCCATGACCCCTCTACCTCTGACCCCTACCGACCCTTCATGTGACCATCTACCTGAATGGGAATTCCCAGATTCCAGTAAGTGCCTCTCGACAGTCTGAGGTGGAATGCGTTAGCAGTTTTTCAGAATGTCTTCCGATAAAGTCAAATATTTTGCTCGATTTACAGTATGTTTGGGGATTATCTGTGACTAGTCATGACTAGTACCTATAGAAAGCGCCATCGTTAATCGTTTTGCTAATTCTACAAAGTTTTACTTATAAAATTCGAAAAGGGGAACGATGCAGTTGGGTACATGAAGGGACTGTCCTTTTTCAATAGCCAGATATGGTTACGGTACGGGTAGACGTACTCAGAAATTCCGCAATCAATAATGCACATGCATCTCTTGACTATCCGTCAATCTGAGAACCATTCGCATCGACATTATTCGTGATAATGAAACGCATCCAGTATCTAAATTGCTTTCATATTCTTTTCTGTGGTACTCAATGATCATATTGTCAACTCAACCACCCTACCAACAGTTTCGTTTCACCGTTAGAGTGTTATTTTAGAAATGACTTTTGTCCTTTTTCTTCACATTAGCAGCTGATCATGGACTGTGCTTAACTCGGGAATGTCTAGGCTATCTATATGATGTTGCTGTAGACTGGGTGCGGTGTACACCGGAAATCGCTATTCCTACCTCTATTCTTCCTCAGGTAGTTCCTCTTCCGCATGAAATCCCTCCTATTCTTCCTCCTCCGGTAACCTCTCTTCTTCCGAAGAAAATCCATTCTCTTTCAGAAATCTCCTCAGTAAGAAAGCTCTTTTGCTCAGCATGTATTAAACGGAGCATCCCTTATAAATCGTATTACTAGTGATGCAAGAAATCACGGTATAGGCACGACAAGTTCATTTCACATGTCGTTTTGCATGGATACTCTGCAGTAGACAATTATTTCTATTTTTATATTAAGAACAGAGCACCATTACATTCTAGATGTAAATGTACAACACGGTCCACACACAAAACATTAAAAAAATTAATTGGAGTGGAGTCCCTCTCGACAAAATTTCAGGACCTGTGCCTGCACATGGGTCCTCATCAGTGGTCCTACACGAAAAACGTACCACGTTATCAAACGCCTGAATATGGGATGTATGTAAATTCCATATCGCAATGTAGGCGCACACATATCAAAAGTTCAACAAGTTTTTTTTTTCATTTTTTATAATTTTGATCGCATGGCTATGTGTACAAACATCATCATCATGTCCATAGATTCATTTTTACAAAGTCTGTAATCTCTCGTTTATAACGACTAAGCCAGTGTTACTACTGGTGGACTGACAGTTCCCGAGGGCATCATAAGTCTAGTTTTCTGTTCTCTTGTAATGATGATCATTGTGGACAGTATAATGTTGTTGTACACAAAAACCAATTTCAGCAAAGTCACCACAACAAACAAAATTTTACATTAATGTTTACAATACCATTTGCTTTTAGAACTTCAGCGATGCCTTCCATCACCATTCGTATCATTGTGCATTTCTATTGGAACACAACTGCCATGCCATTGATCATCATTTCCATTACCATAAACTGGCCTCAGAACATGGTTAGAGAAAACAACCGAGGCACAATCATCGCACAAGAGAGTAATCCTCCCGATCCGGAGCAGTTCAGACGCCAGGTCGGGCCTCTATAAAAGACTCGGAAAAGAATAGAGAAATCAATCAACAAATATATTCTATGGATGTCTCTGATACTGTGGTGTTTTACAGAATTGTGTTTTTGTTAGTCAATAATTTATGCCATAATAATGTGTTGTACAAAGATCAGCTTGGATATCTTTTCTTTGAAGACTTCAAATCATCATCCTATATGTCGTGATAGAGACAAATGACAGTAATTGTAGATCATCATGTCTATGTGAAAATATTACTGCTTTCTTTTGATATGAATATTTTATAACAAGATATCCCATTTCTGAGATTCTTTTGTAATGTCTTTCATTTTTACTATGTTCTTTTTCTAGATATAAATCTTTTTATAATAATGTTTTATTTCTCGTTATCATTGTTTTAAAGAAGAATGGATGACATACTACGTGAAACAATCATATGATCATATTATTTCATTTTATAAAAGAAAGGACAAAAGGACATTTGACTCAGCTATGTTACAAACGTCGCCAAAGACAAGCATAGTAAAGACAAATTGGTACACCACAAAATTATTCTATAGTAATGCAGTGGCAACCTGGACGACTTAGGAGTCAATTGAACTGAAAATCGTCATTCAATTGACTAGGCGAACTTGTGTAGTGGCCCCACCTTTCAACTCGCTACAAAATCAGTACACACATTAAATACTGTATAAACAATAAAAACAACTCATTAAAAGATTTTGTCATTGATCAGAACAAACAAAGCTTACTCAGCATGTACCGCAAGAGGACAGGAACAGAAGAGTCGTCAACGTTCATATCTCCGTCCCGAGTCAAGTTAGCTACCGACTGAGATATTGCGGCTTCTTTAACCAACAAACAAATTAATTCAAAACCAAAGTCGAAAGGTCAAAACAGGTTAGTTATTGAAATTCATGTTTCTTGTTCAAGACAATATGTATTAATACAAGTTTGAGACGTAAAGCTATATTCCGTATAAATGAAATGAAAAATTTATTTCATTTCAACTACTTTTCTAGGCAAAAACGTCCAGATATATGTACATGTATATTCATGATGTCAATAAATACATTTACTGTATTCAGTATATATGATGAATTTTAAAGGATTGCATGAAAATGAGCTTTCCCCCACAAGGTGTTTATTTACGCATTGTTTGTAACACAGCACTAATATAATACTGCATTTATAAGGCAGTGACACCTGTCTGGAGCATACTCATTGACAGCAATAGTTGCAATGAAAAGTACCCATCTGAACTAACGAGGAAAGGTTTATATGTCAATATTTATCATTACACAGTGACTTAATTTACTGCCTCGTCCAAACCACATTGTGAGTACGATCACATTTCATAATATCGAAAAGCAATTCATAAATAAAGAGAATATTGACATTGATAAAAAAAAAAGCCTACTCGGCATATCAGGAGCGAGATATGCCTCATTATTGGTCAAGCTCGCTACCAACTGACATAGGGTGGTTTGAAGATAACCAATATTTTAATCAATCCATTACAAACCGTAAATGTGAAGAAATGCAATCTACCCAATTTAAGGTCAAATGCTTAAACTCTTGCCTAAGACAAATATGCATCAACACAGGGCTGGAAACTAAAGCTAAATTCCATATGAGAGAAATGTACGACTAAAGTTCACTTTACTTTCTTTTCTTGGCCAAGACGTCCAGATATATGCAAAATGTAACTAAATCCTTCCAACTGTAGATAATATAAAATATGACGTAAGAGAATGTCTTGTAAAAGAGCTTCCCAACTGGTATTTGCTTATCTATTACGCTGCACTAATAATAATGCAGTTGTCTGGATCATCCCCATTGGTCACAACATTTGTAGTGCATAGGACCCATCTGTAGTAATGAGGGAGGGTTTACATACCTATGTATATACGATAACACAGTGCCCAAGTTTATACTGTCTCGTACATACCACATACAGCGTTAGATCATAGTTTTTTATTTTAAAAACAATTCTGACATTCGGATATGAAAACTGTTTATTAGAACAGAAATCTGGTGTGACACAAATAGACCTGTATTTCCCCTTTATCAGCAGAAGAGCAGGTATCCAAGTACAGCTTGATAAACTATGAAAATACAGACACCAACAAAAAAATCTAGGGATCACACTGAGGTCGTAACTGATGATATTATTACAAATCGAATACATCCACGACTGAGAATAACGTTCGTATTTTGATTTTATAATATGAAGTCATACATATATTGCAAACAACAAAATTTATAGAGAAAAGAAGGTCGGTAGTTAACTTAATATAAACCCATGAGGGAATGTACCAACTGCGATAAAGAAAGGTTTCATCAGCAGAAATATTTTGCTGGAGTTACTTCCCTTTTCACGAGTAGTCCGTCATCTTTTTGTTATATAACTGAATATTTGTTCATAAGTGAACAATATTATATAAGTTATGTCTCAAAATTAGACAGATTTCCCGTGAATGTATATTGCTTAATACAATAATTATTCTGTCTTTTGTGCCATTGTAGTGATGATTTTCCCACTCAAGTAGTCATTCCTATTATTGACATGACATGCTCTGATAGTGATTATCACTGTAAAGAGAATTCACATAACATACATTTACATTTCATATCAGATCAGAAATAATATAAATAACACTCAATGTATTTCACCACTCATAATCTCTGAAACATATTTATTATTATACATCTTCTAGATTTCCCTTGTGCAGTCTTAGTTCTATCGTATAAGTTCTTGGATCAGTTGGATTAAGTTCTGCAAAAAAATCATGTTAATTGTTAAATATCAAATTTCATGTTATCATATTATTTATTTGTGTAACAATAATGCACACGCACACACATTCTTCGAGTTTTGTTTGTAATATAAATTTATTTCTCACTAGCATAGGTATCGGACATAACACCATAGTGTTACTTCCTAACTGATGAGTACACATACCTGGTTGATCAATGTGTGAGTATTTGGTAGATATCTAATGTATAATAACTGTGATGTAATTTTTCTTATACTACCGTATAGTTACTTTAACACTATTGAAATGATGTGATGGCAACAGCACTTAGAATCATATTGTAGTGCAAAGTTGTTATTCTGCGGTTCGTTTGTATATAATATTTCATGGTTGCCGTAGATTGCTTTATTCAGTCCTATGGACTTGCCATGTTGGATCGTCTGCTTCCATGAGCCTGGTTTACATAACAGTTATTTTATATCAAATATCTACCAAAACGTCACACATTGATCATCTAGGTATGTGCTGCAAACGGTCTGTACATAAAATATATAAATAAAAAAATGCCACCATAAATTTCTATACAAGCAGTAAAACAATGTTAAATTTACATTTCTCCGAAACTTGCAATGATTAATATAATGGCATAAATTCCAAAGTTATCTCTATTTCCTTGACATATAAAAATTAGAAGACATCTTATAGTTCATGAGGTAAAGTAAATTTTAAAAAAAATCTGATTTGAGATACATATATATACATATCAGTGGCCAGTGCTCTGATTTATTTTTGATGCATAATTGTAATGATCTGCTGATTTCCTTACTACTTCGGTCTGACAGTGGAGAACTGCAACAAGACATTTTCAATTTAAACTTTTATGTGAAAGATAAAAGAGTTTGGCTGTGGATTGAAAGCATCTCATGTGAGACCTTAAGGTAAACCATGTAAACACCGTCATGATGTCTGGGTGGAAGTTGGAATGATTTCAATAAAATTACATAGCACAGAATCATGCGTTTATCATCACTTTTCTTACAGGGAATGAGCAATACAAAATTCATTGACACCATTCTGTATGGTTTTTAACATAAATCGTTTGATTTGTAACAACGCTTACAATATTTACAAATTGCAAAAACTCTGAGTACATTGTGATGTATTGTTTATCTCTTTCTAAAAGCCTTCAGTAAAGACTCAAAATTGCACAAGTTCGGAAGTATTTAGTAAATTGCTGTGATTGTAAATATGACAAATGGAAAGTTAGCGCGTTCTTGGTCACGGTGCATCTTAGGTTATAACCTTAAATTTTTCATACATACCTATATACTAACGTTTATACCATATATTTACATGCATACCTATATACTAACGTTTATACCATATATTTACATGCATACCTATATACTAACGTTTATACCATATATTGACATGCATACCTATATACTAACGTTTATACCATATATTTACATTCATACCTATATACTAACGTTTATACCATATATTTACATACATACCTATATACTAACGTTTATACCATATATTTACATGCATACCTATATACTAACGTTTATACCATATATTTACATTCATACCTATATACTAACGTTTATACCATATATTTACATACATACCTATATACTAACGTTTATACCATATATTTACATACATACCTATATATTGAAATTTATACTATATATTTACATACATACCGATATACTGAAGTTTATACCATATATTTACATACATGTCTGTATATTAGATACATACCTATATAATGAAATTTATACTATATATTTACATATATGTACATATCTGTATACTGAAAGTTTTTACCATATATTTGCATACATACCTGTATACTGAAGTTTAAACCATATATTTACATACATACCTGGGGCTTTATTCATAAAGAAACTTAAGTCTTAGACTGAGATTTGAGACCTATGTGGTAGCATATGTCTTAAATCTAAAAATTAATAAAATGTTTCTGTAAACAGTATATCTGATAAGCTATTCACAGACAAACTTTCGACAAATTCTTACAATAATGACACATGGTATTTAAGTTCTCAGTTATTAGACTTAGACTTAAGTTTCTTTGTGAATAAGACCCCAGTATTCTTAAGTTGATAGCTTTATAACATATATTTTCATACATACTTATATACTGAACTTTATATCTTATATTCTCATACATACTTCTACACTGTGTTCACAGTTAATTTTCATATATGTTTGTATAATGAATCTAATATTATGTCTTTATATACATATCTCTTCACAGATGTTTATACCGTAAACTTCATACATACCTATATGCTGAGGTTTATGACATATCTTTCCATAATAACAATACACTGGAATTTATGGGCAGATAGAATATAATAACAAAACAGAAGAAAACGGGGAAGTTTGATAGACACACGGACGATTTAACAGATAGGACAAACAGACGGAGCAATAAGAATATGTTCATTGTTAGAATAACTGGTAGATTTTTTCAAAAATATTTTTCAAACATCAATGTTTTGGTCAAGGACAGGTGGATTCAGTGGTATTACACTAGATTTTCAATTCAATACTCAAATTTTCCATTTCGAGATTTGTAATGTGATTAATCACTTTCTGCCTCGTGTGATTTAAATAAAAAAATCAAGGGCACTCAAATATTTAAAACTCCAACAATGAATTTTCTTCCTTGAAGTCAAGTCCCTATCCATCTATTTATGCTTGAGCTCAAAACACATAGCTTTCAAAGATACTTTACTTTAAAGTTAATGTTAAAAACATACAATGAATAAATAGTACATCTTCTCCTCCTGTCCTAATCAGAAATCAAATTCAAAGTAGAAATGTTTTATTTACCTTGTCCTTTCGCTACCATGATTTGAGAAAACTGCGAGGGTTGAATTAATCATAGAGTACAGTGCATGTGTATTGAAAAAATGAACAAAATGAGAGTTCATGTGTGTCTTTTGTTATGCTATTGAACAAGTCTCTATAAAACATTATTAACTGAAATTTTGAAATTTATACCTTAATAAAATATGTTTTAGGTAAATCGTCCGACACGTGGACTGCACTGTATATCAGAAAGAACTCTTCATGATAAAAATTGTTTTCAATCACGACAAATATAGGAATGTTAACCTTCGAGGACTTACCTTAGCAAAATATGGCGGATTTCATCAATCGTAACATTATATGATTACAAACTTTCCATTTTGATGTGTTTGTTGGGTTTTAAGTAGTCACCTGTCGAATGCGCGTGTGAAATATTTATTTTAGGGGAGATACATTTTTAATGTCGTTACTTCCGGATATATACTACTGGGTATAAAGAAAAACACAAATGACTTCCATTTACTTGTGCGTACACTTCACACAGTAGCATCGAAACCTCAAATGCTTGATGTTGTGTCTTTTTCTAACTGGCACCCATCAGTACCTGAGAGATAGGATTCCTGCACATTTACAATGCTACCGACAAACACAGTTGCACACAGTACACATGTTTTTAAAGTAAACATCGAATAGTCTAGATCGGCTGACCGATTTCATGCTCCGTTAAAATTAGACCGTAATGTGGGTCGGACACGCAAGCTTAAATTTCTAATTGAAGTTTTAACGTTTTGGATTCGTACATTATTACTATCATCAGGAAAACTCGTGTATTTTT
Source organism: Pteria penguin (assembly GCA_035048485.1). Taxonomy (NCBI): domain Eukaryota; kingdom Metazoa; phylum Mollusca; class Bivalvia; order Pterioida; family Pteriidae; genus Pteria; species Pteria penguin. The sequence goes on from CM068584.1 coordinate 29,039,154, forward strand.
TCATTAATGTTTCAAATCTCACTATTTTGTTTTTCAGTTTGTACATATATTTGAGTGACCCTACTCTCCTTTCAAGAGCAAGTAGACAGAAATATCCGTATAAATAGCTTATATCGTAAAGGAGGATTTGTCTATCGAATAATGGTTGTTATAATTAGAAAGATATGTACCTTTGTTTTGATGTTAATCCACCCTCTTCATATCAATAAACATATATCATACATACATGCAGGTTATTGATCGTATGTACTGTACACTTTCAAGAGACATATTACATAACACAAGGCGTGGATTGGTAGGATCCTTACATACAAATACATGTACCTGTGAGACTGGTTATTTCTATCATTAATGTATAAACAATTGTTATGCATCATTAGATATCAGTTAAATCTATAGAGAGTATAATATAGTTGTATAAAATATTACAATTATGGTCTTTCGTTTCGCTTTTAAAGGAAATTGGCCACCATTTTTTTTAGTAGTCAGCAGCAGATTTGTAAACTTCTGTTACAGATAGCAATGGACAATTTTTAAATCATGGTGTGATAGAGACAGAATCTAAATAAAGCATTGAAAACAAAATTATCATAGTAAATAAAAAAATCGGCTATTTGAAACAAATGTGTTAAAATAGTATGCATGTTTTAGAATGGAAAGAAAGATGAAGGTGAATTCCACAGATCACCGTATGGATGACAGTGATTATTGGGATAATGGATACATGTTATCATTATGCTTGCCATCTCTCGAGCAAGATATAAGGGCACATATGTAATATTTCTGGTAATAGAAAACTGTTTTAATTTTGCAGTTGTATAATCAGTCCTTTCTATTCATAAAAAAATGTACACACATGACATGTACCATAAGGTTTTTTTTCCCATCAATCAAGAAACGTAAATCTTGAAATGTTTGGATATATCGTAAATCTTTTACGAAATCGAAATATACGCAGATTCGCAAGCAATTGTTTCAGACGTTGTAGTATCTAATTGATAGTTTAGAGGATGAAAAATGAAATGTTTTAGGAACCAAAGGTGTAAATTGGAGATCTTATAACATAAAAAGTGATCTAAAAAAGAGAGAATAAGTGTCAAAATTATTGACTGTAAATTAAGGTGGTAAAACGGAAGTAAATCTGAAGTTTTATTAATATTTAACGAAATAAAATATCGATTTTTAATTTTAATTGATAGTTGTGTTTTGTTTTTTGGGGTTTTTTTCTTTACTACTTTTTGGCCATTACAAGGTAATTATTTCTGTAGATAATGTTGTTGGCAACTTTAAGGGCAAAGAAGTTCATTATTATCGTTGTAACATCCCAGAAGTGTTCACCAACCTATGCAGGCAGTTCAACTATTAATGTTACATGAGGCCCAAGTTGAATAGTACTCTCACTGACCTTACAGAACGATTTTGTACCAGCGACGCAAATAATCACATCACAGTGATAACTTACATTTTTGCACGCCACAATGTTTGATCCAGGGAATATGAAATGAAAATCTTTAATTGCTTAACTGCAAAGCAATTACATCTGCTAGCTTTGAATATATCAGTTGTCTGGTCATTGATGCCACAGTGATGTTCCTGAACATGGCATGAGGCCCACACTCTGACCAACAAGTCATATAAAACAGTCATACTATTTTTTATCAGTGAGGTATTGCTCCAAAATGTAGCAGGTATTCATGAAAGTACGTTAGATCTTTTTATTGTGGGTTTTTGTAATATAAAATGAATGGAGGTATGCACTGTTATCTACAGGTAGCCGCATTTATTGGCCCTATATGAATGATAGGGCAACAATTCCTTAAGTAAACTTGCAATTTTGATAAACGGAATGGCCGGAAAGATTCTACGCCTTTCGGCATCAAATGGAACACACGTTTTTTCTCTACCTACGTCAAATTTGCCGATTTGTTTATACGTAGTCTGAATCATTCATATGTTTGATTCTTCTACCGAAATGTTATACGCAAACGTGGTGATGATTGAGACTTCATATAAACAAACCGGCAAATTTGACACCGGTTGGGACAAAAACGTTTGTGGAGCATCCAGACGACAGATCGAAGGTAAATTATTATTGCTGATCGTTTGGTGAATGTTTATATATGTTAGAAATTTGCTACATTTGATGCCGAAGTGCCAGCCATTCCGCTTGTCAAAATTGCAAGATTATGCAGCGTAAGGAATTGTGGCCCTATCATTCATATAGGGCCACTACTTGCGGCTGATCTACCGGATACATGCTATTAGTAGATAAAGGTTCCACTCTTCACTCTTGATTTCCATGGTGTCTAATTCAATGTCCTAGCATGTTTGAAGGAGACAACATACCCCATTTACGCACATGAATGTATTTTCATATATATAACTTTAAAAAATATTTGCTGTAAAGCGATATGTGTACAATTTGAATTTTTGATTTTTGTTTCAGCTTAATTTGTCTTTATTTATGGGTTTATTATGCTATTTATTTATTTTTTAATAAAACTGGCAATCTATATCAAGTACAGGTAAACACGTATGACAAATAATATAAACATAATATATAACGTTTATGTAGTAGAAACATATAAATATAAAAAGATGTCAAAACTTGATAAAGAGAGGTGATATAATTTAAAATGTAAATATGAAAAAGGTAATAATAATAATAATAATAATAATAATAATAATAATAATAATAATAATAATAATAACAATAACAATAATATAGAAGGATGATAATAGTCCATCGTTGATTTGTCATCAATGATACTAGAGGATAAGGATATTGATATCGATTTAAGCTTGAATAATTGGTTACCAATAAATGAAGGAATAAATAAATGAACTAATAGATAAATTAATATATGAAATACAACAAGTATGTCAAGTAAGTATTTTCGCAATACTATAAAACATATTCACAAAAATTGTGTATTCGAAAGGCATTGCGTTGATTCAAAATATAACTATGTACTATGTACATTTGCAATATTATTGCATACATTCGAAATATTTTGTATTTTGGCGTACATTCACAATTCAGATTTTTTTTTTTCAGTTTTAAAGAACGGCGAGAAATGATGGCATTCCATAATAAAATTATTTTGCAAGCGGTAAAACTAAAAGATTTTTCTTATGAAATTGTTTCTCAAAAGTAAATCGATCGACAAAATAAATCAGACACGGGGGAAAAATCAACTTCATGCATGATGAACACCTTTATTTTGTATAAAATTTTAAAGATAAATCGAAATTCTCCATAGTAAAAGGTGAAGTCAAATGACAGTTCCTATAAGTATATATAAGTGTATATTTTCGTATGTTCAAGCAATCTACAAACGAATCAAAACAAACGAAAACTGTCATAATTACGTGATACGCGGATTAACCAATCCTCTAGACTAATCACTCACTTTGTCTCAGGCCCCTGTGCGTACTTCACGACGTATTCCATATCGCTTAAATCCTTTAATCGAAGAAGTTCGTAAGTAAAAAAACGAAGAAGTACCAAAGGGTAAAGCATATCTCATAGTCCATAGAATAAAAGGACAATATCGTGTATAGTGTCATACCCAGACAAATGCGAACCCCAATAAAAGCGAAATGAGATCAGGTGTCCGGGAGGAGTAAGCGTCCCCAGGTTTCATGCTACACCAGTCGGAAATGTCCTGCAACAACTTTCAAAAATATACTAATGAAGATTTATGTAATTTTGTCGCATTTAGTTTCTGTATCACTGACATTATCTATGTGATACATTGCAATATGATCGGCAAGTCTCGCACAGACTCCCAAATTGATTCGTTATTTCATCAATATATTGAACTGTTTCCGGACAGTAAACGATCAGGGTCAGATCATAATAATTCCTTTTCGCTCTGCCTCCCAGGTAAAATTTCCCAAACGTGCAGGAAGATTTATACAATTTACCATATCCTAGCTTTACATACTAGGAACAAATATATCAAAATCTCTGACAGCCCCTTCTCTATTATAATATTAATATTTCATTATATCTAACCGACCTTTATTTCGAAGAAACCTGGTTGGAAAAGGGGGGAGGGTTCACCTCTAAAACAGGGGATTTATATTGTAAAGAACAATACCTGTTAGTTGATAAAAAATTTTATTAGCAAAATAATATTAAAATTGATAAATTTACTGCAGAATCAATCTTATTTATATATTAATAAAGAATAATTATCTAATCAGAACCCCTGATACATTAAAATACTAGCCCCTCTCTTACCTCCCTCCCCCACAGGAAATCAGCCTATCAGATGTTTCGTCTGTTATCATTATTTGACCCTATATACTTTAGTTTTCACCCGGTCTTTTCTTTTGTAAATCAAACGTTCTTTACAAAACTCCGACCTTTTATTAATTTCCTAACATTTATAGATCACATAAGAGCTCCATGTTCTATTCCTATGGAAAAATATTACGACAGACGCAAAATTCGAGATACATGTATCTACCAATACATATATTGGCCCCTGTGACCTCACTCTCTAGGAGTAATGTAGCCTCATGACACACCTCAGGCATACAACAAACATCTTTAATATTATTTTCAAATAACAAAATTTACCAATGTGCATGTTTAGATAACTATAAACAGCACCAGAGGTCTCAAATATCAGCTTTTATACGCAGCTTACGTGTCGTTCAAAAACAATTGCGACATGTAAATCGCCGATTATATACTGCAAATTTGAAATAAAAAAGTTATCCCCTAAGGGAATATAACACAATAAATGGCCACGTATTGAATTGATTCGTATTTTAACACCTATGAAATACATAAATTTACACTTCTTAAAATGTCTTGAAATGCACTTCAGTCAATTGCCATACAAGGGTCTACTTTAACTGTGAATCTTACCCATGTACATGTTGACGTGGAAAGTCGTAGGCGTGTTCCGATCTTGATTTCCACATTATGATATTTATATGTTTAAGCATGCCCTATGTATTGATTTATGGGCGTCGCTGGTGTATCGAACCCATTACCAGAGCTGCTCGGTATCAGATTTATTTGTTCTACATTATGGGAAGGCAAGCGTGACCGGTTATTGAAATTCATTGCATTGTTCAAAATCAGTAGTTAGTTATGAAAATGTGCAAATCACCAATATTGACCTTTAAGACTTGCATTCCTTCACAGAGATGAATTGTTTTTATTCATTTGAACAGTATGTGAACTCTAATCCAGTCCATTCCGACGTTTAGGGAGATTCTATTGAGAATCACATATTGCTAGCAATAGACTTTTAGGATAAATGTGGTCTTACCATCCATTATATGCGCAACAGCTAACCCGGACGTATTGAACATTGTTATAGGTATGAGTTACCTCCCGCGATTCACTAGTGCCTCTCCTATCTAAACCTGAATATTTAAAACCTTTAAATGAAATACGAAAATAGCTGTTGTCAAATGACTATGGCGCTATGTACCACTGTGAAAATTCTGTGACAATAGAATCTGTGTAGACTGATAATGACGGAATTTCCCTTTAGATATATATAGATATAAACACCGTGTGAGATGAAAATCGTACTGTTTCGTTTCAGAGTCGTCGTTTGTGACAGATGCCTGTTTCGGTTCGAATATCTGAATAGTAAGAGCGTCCACCCCGATTGGAGGGATCTAGTTGCGATTCCCGAGTCCAGGCACAATAAATTACTCATTTGTGACTTTGATTTATTGATTATTGTTTTACGTCACTCGACGATTATTCTATGGTGACGACATCTGCCAGATGCATTGCATACAAATTTAGACACGAAGCAGTGAGCAATTTTATGTGCCACGGCTATCATGACAGGGGACCTGGTCTTTACTGTCGCATCCGAAAGACAGAACACAGGTGTGACCAGGGCGGGAGTCGAACTCGGGACCTCTCGATCACGAGCCGAGTACCTTATCCAATAGACCAATCCGGCCTAATTTTGTAACATTATAGTTTGCAGATATGCACTGTGCACACGCGATAGCGATGTAGAATTTGACTTTAGATTAAAATACTTCAGATTAATAAAATAATAAAAAAAAAATATGAGAAACACACAGGGGGAAAACCCTCTCGTCTCCTTTTCTTCCCTTCTTAGTCCCTCCTTGTCCTCATGTTATATGACAATAGGCAAAACATGAAGTATGTTAAACATCTATCTAGTTAACTCAAAGACGGTAATTTTTTTTTAAATTTAAATATAGAACATTGCGTAAAGAAGTGTATTTTGGCTTGTAATGAAAAGTTTTTTGCATTTTGAAGAATACTACAACGAGAAAATGAAGGTACTTAACTGTGCGATTTACTTCCTTTGGAAGGGGGGGGGGGACAGTAAACTTTCTGAATTTAGAAATAAAATCAATAGAAGATCATATATTCATTCCAGATATTAAAATGATATACGTTTATGTTATATGAGAATAAGCAAAACATGAAGTATGTTAACATCTATCTAGTTACCTCAAAAATTGTAATTCTTTTCATATTCTGTGACTATATAATTCATAATCGTATTGCCCTTAATCTTTACGTTTTATTTTTACATTAAAATCAATCAATAAATTCATGTCCAAAACAACAGACACATTCTCCCAGCATGTTGAACATACACGGTTGTTTTCTAACAAGCGCCCGCCCGAGTTTGCGTACGAAGGGGTACTCAAGTAGTGATTCAGGGCTAGTTGCATATCCCTTTAGAGATATATGTCCCTGTACCTAGCAAAACTAGTAAGGTGAGTTTTATTTCATTAATTTTATCCTTATCTTACAATATAGATATTGTTGTAATTCGTGTTCTTCTCTCTATACCATATGTATATAATTATGACTGAGAATGCAAACTATACAATAGTCACTGTAGACCTGCATGTATCCAGAAAGGTTATCATGAAATACATATTCCACTGAATTAGTAAAGCCTACATGTAGCTGTGTATATTTGAGGGTACTTTACTCTATAAATGTCATGTCTCATAATCCAGGAAATACATTTGGGAAGGGTATACCTATGCAATTGACTGATCGTCACACGCCCGACATTACGTCTTTTTGCACACTTTTTCATTATGGCGTGATAAATCAAAAGCATGTCAAAAAAGGTTTTAACTGTGACTTAACAATGAATCTAAGTAATGACCGTGGTTTAAGTTGTGTCAGACGATCCCTCAGTTATATCATTAAGGTGGAGGTGGTGGTAACGTAAAACGCCAATCAGCCAACCAACCAACTTATGTGTTGGTGTATTTTAATTTTTAAGGGAGGGGGTTGTTTGATTTTTCTCCTGGTAGGTAGCTTAAAATACATTGCCATTATATACTTGAACTGATTGTATTGAAATAAATAAATCTGAAAAAAAATACGAGGTTTTAAAGATTATTTTGATATTTTTTTTTTTTGGACAATAGTTATATGGATATGGATGAGGAGCAAGAGGGAGGGTCAGGAAATGAGCATTTATCTGCCAACTTTTATAAGAAAATATATATTTAAAGAGGTGTTTGAAAACGAGTCATGTCAAGAGTTAATAGTGTTTTAATGTTCGCTTATTCAATGTGTTTACAAATGATTTTAATTGTCTTGATTTATTTATTGGAGATAAGCAAGTATACAGTCATTTGTCAATTTCCAAAATACGGCAAGGAAAATCATATATGTATCTGCAAACTTTGTCGAGCTCATTTTGCTGAGGTGTGCGATATAAGACCCATTTGTGTCTTTTCTTTATTGATGCAGATACATGTGAGAAACTGTCATCAAGACCCGAATTACAGTTATGTCTATTATTATTTTTCTTTTCCAGAATTTCAGCGATGTCCTCCATCACGATTCTAATCACTATAGAATTTAATGGTATCATATTTACCATGCAAACGATCAGCATTTTCTTCATCACAGAGAGGCCTCCAAACACGGAGGGAGGTAATAACAGAGGCACAATCATTACACAAGATAGTAACCCTCCCGATCCGGAGCAGTTTAGGCGCCAGGTTGGCCCATTATAACAGAGAAAGGAAAGAGCAATACATCAACAATAATATGCAATGTATGTTTCCATAGACGTGATGTTTTCCAACATTCCATTCCATTGTATCATTTATCATTACCAGACAGAGATGTGCCATAGAAATATCATATATGATTCTTGTCATTGTGAACTTCAATATATCTATCTCTACTATTGTAATACAGATCAGCTTGTAAATGTAAATGTATGATAATTGTAAACCGGTTAACACCACCTACTGAGTGACGTTTGTTCCTTTAATTAACTGTCCTAAGTCTGTATTGTAACTGCAGTACAATTGAATATATGTATTTTTGTATGTAGTTTTCTGTGTGTGTTTTTTTAATTGGAATAATTTCTCATGAAATATCATTTCTGTGAATTTTATTTTCACCTTTCACTGCTTTATTACTTTCAAATGGTTACTTTTTCTATCAAACTTTTATACAATAAAAATAATGTTTTATTTTTCGTCATAATTTTCAAGGATAGTGTATAACAAGGAGGAATTACTGTTTCAATCAACCTGCATGTATGTTAAGTGAATTGAAAAATCATTGTAGACTACCGATTTTATGCTAAACAATTACAATCCACAGGCGTCTTCACTAAAAAGACAAGACAGCAAAAAAAGATTGATTGATGGAATATTGTTTTACATCATTCTACGATTATTTCACGTATATGGCGTCTGCCTGATGCATTCCATAGAAATTTATACCTTTCCCAAAGACCCACCCGAAGCAATGAGGGATCTATTACGTGCCACGCCTACCGTGACACGAGACCTCTGTTTTTAGTGTCTCGTCCGAAAGACAGAACACCGGTGCGCCCTGGGCAGGAGTTGAACCCGGGACCTCTCGATCATGAGCCACTATGCCACACTGGCTTCGACAGAGAAGGAAAGAAATGCCAATTGTTATGACAAATAATATATAATTATCATTTTTATTATCGTAATCATATTTCTCATTGGTCAGTCCACTGTCTCATCCAAAGGCGGGAAACCGAAAAGTCGTCAACGTGCAAACACCGTGGACAGTATGCATAGGAACAATGTCTAAGCCCTAAAACTACTCCTTCGAGAAAATGCCTGGAGAATTGGAACCGTATAATACTGTCTATAAGACAGTATCATATAAATCATGCATTCTAATAACATGCAAGAATTTGAGCTTCCCAGCTGAGTTTGTTACTTATCGTTTGTGGACACCTTTATAAATTTTCACTATATAGTGATGACACCTGTGTGACGCATGCCTATTAGTCTCAACATTTGTCCTGTGCAAGATCCCGTCTGTTCAAAGCAATGAGAAGGGTCTACACCTTACATACCAACATATACTTTGGCAGAATGCCTCAGTGTATACTGTCTCGTCCAAACAGAATTTTCTAAACTTCAAAAATCGATCCTGATATCAGAAATCAAATGAGGTACCAAAATAATTAATCTGCCTACCAGAAGAGCAGGTGCCGAGAGCAGTTTGGTATATCAGAGGAATGCGGATAAAGATATTGGTTAAAGGAGCAAACATGAAAATCTAGCGGTGACACTGAGGACCTAATTGTTGGTATAACCATGGTTACCACAATCCATGAAGTACTGAGCAATAGAAGATTGATGACAATACAGACAAAACTACACCGACATCAAGGTTCATATTTCATTTAGTATGACTTTATTTTGTTGTCCACATTAATGTTGTCATGAACAAGAATGTAAAAATTATGATGCAAATCCTCATTTACTTTTTATGCAAAATAATATTGAAGAATTTCTATAGTGACTCTTTTCTTTACATTTTCTGGTCTAACAACATGTATATAAAAAATTGTTGCAAGCAATGTTAAACATCAATCAACAAAATATTGATATTTAATGTATAATGTTATCACCAATTACTATCATCCAATGAGAATCAAGACAGTTTTTATAAAAGTAAAAGGCATGGTAAGAATCAGTTTTTCACAACAACAGTTTTCTAAGAAATACCATTTTTGTGATATGCTTTATTTTGTTTTTTTTTATTGCGATAGGCATCTGACATAAAAAAAATTCTTTGAATATGTAATGTTCGCCCTCAGATTCAATGGAACTGGTTTACATCAACTAATGAGAGATATTTGCCAAAACTCTTACAATGCCTAACCAAGTATGTAAAGCAAGTTACTGGCTAAGATCAACAGACAGTTGGTATATAAAATATGTAACTACAGTACAGTCAAGGTGCTTTGGAGAAATCTCACAAAACACAGTTTGTAATGTACATAGTGTTTACACCTGCTACACCAACGTACACCTGGATGTGGCGCACTGTAGCGGTTGGAAACAGTACAAAACACGTGGACTGTTCTGTAAGGCATATTACTTTTGTTATAACTTTGCTAAACCTTGTATACAAACAGTTATACAATGAAGATTTAACAGATATGTAAGGTACATAGTGACTAATTGTGAAATGTATTCCAACGTACGCACGGGAGAGGGGGTAGATAATGTTTTTTCATTGGCCAATTTAGGTTCTACTTCATTTTTATGACGTATCATTGTAATGATCAACCAAATATGTAAGACTCACCCCTACCTCATCTTTGTACCATTTCCCCTACTCCTATGTAGCATTACCGTACTATACCATATTGTAGACCTAATCATACTATTAGTGTGAGAATTTACCACATACTTTACTTATACTATAGTGATATTATCTCTAATGAAGTTTGAATCATAATGAGATATTACCTGCACTTTGAATCATACTTTACTCTCTCAAAGAGACTTTATCTATGGAATTCAAAATTGCAAGAGAGAACACATTTGGAAGTTTTTAATCAAATACTGTGAACGTGAACCTAGTAATTGGAATTTTGATGCTGTCTGGGTCATAATGTATCCTAAGGATATATATTTATATTTTCATACCTACCTGAAAAGTTATGTTATTCCATATATTTACATACATACTAGAATACTGAAGTTATGACATATTTTCATACATAACTATATTCTGAATATTATCCCAAATATTGTCATGCCTACCTCTATTCTGAAGCTTATACCAGATATTCATATACACACTTGCATACTGTATTTCATACCATATATTTTCCTACATACTTATATACTGAAGTTTATGCCATGTTTTTTTTCATACATGGTCAGAACCAATCAAATAGTGTTTGTTTATTCCTATTCTAATAAATATAGAACATATATAGCTAAGTCATGTTTCAATATACATACCTGTATACTGAAGTTTCATGCATATATTTATATATTTGTATATTTCTAAACCTACATATTGAATTATCATATATCTTCAAGTAACCTTTGTATGGAAGTGTATACCATATATTTTCTTACATACCTGCATACTGATGATGATAGCATATATTTTTTTTTTTACAAATTTGTATACTGATGTTTAAAGACATGTCTATTTTCATACATACTTCTACACTGAGATTTGTTTGTTTGATTGATTGATTTTTGTTTAACATCACACCACGAATATTTCATATATATGGTGACGGCATCTGCCTGATGCGGGGCATACAAATTATGACCATTGCAACGGACCCATCCGAAGCAGTAAGTGCCATGCATACCGAGACATGGGGCCTCGGTTTTTCCTGTCTCATCCGAAAGACAGGACACCGGCATGACCAGAGCGGGACTCCAACCCCGGCCTCCCGATCAGGAGTCCAGCGCGATACCACTAGGTCACGCCGGCTTCACTGAGGCTTGTAGCCATACATAACTGCATACGGTCTTGATTGTAGAGGTGGGAACAGTTTTACAAACTACGAAATCACTTTAAAAACAACTTCTTATATCGAGCTATCACTTTATCTCAATACATTTAAATCTAACATTTTAACCTCCATTGTGGCACTATGCTTAAAAGGTTGATTACCTCCTTTTCCAATATCATTATGTGACAGATACCAGATATATTTTATACACACTTGCATTGTTGAAAACGACGTAAAATGCCGATTGGTAAAGAATTTATAAGCATTCATTAATTACTCAGAATCCAAGTGTATTGTGGATTTTGCACACATTTTCACACACTCCAGAATTTAGTGTTTTTAAAATTAGTCAGGTCTTATGACAACATCTGATATATTGCACAGAAAATAGACCTTTAAAAGGTTCCACTTAGTGCTTGCCACATTTTCTATGATACAGGGCCTCAGATATAATTTTCTCAATTAAAAGCAGCGACTAACTACCATTGGAACCCGAACAAGGACCTTTCGGAGTTGTGCAGCCTATCGAATGAGCTATGTCATCTCATACCCCATCAAGAATGAAACCGTATAATACCAAATCATACTTTCAAACAATAAAGTACATTATAATACCTCATCTTAATTTCTTGTAATCTGATTGGTCAATCAATTGTGTGACATTTTGCAATGTCACACGGATTTTATAAAGGATATATAGAGAGGGAGACATTCAATTCAAATGTCACATGCGCAAAATAGATAGGGTTCGGTTCATATTTCACGGCGTATTCCATATCGCTGAAATCCTTAAATCGAAGAAGTTCGTCAGTAAAAAAACGAAGAAGTACCAGAGGGTAAACCATATCTCATACTCCATAGAATGATAGGACAATATCGTGTATAGTGTCATACTCAGACAAATGGGAACCTCAATTAAGTCGAAGTGAGACTAGGTGCCCCGGCGGAGTAAGCGTCCCCAGGTTTCATGCAACAACCTTCTAAAAAATCCTGCAACAACTTTCACAAATATATTAATGAAGATTTATGTAATCTTGTCGCATTTAGTTTCTGTATCACTGACATTATCTATGTGATACATTTCAATATGATCGGCAAGTCTCGCACAGACTCCCAAATTGCTTCGTCATTTCATCAATAGATTTAATTGTTTCCGGACAGTACACGATCAGGGTCAAATCATAATAATTCCTTTCCGCTCTGCTTCCAGGTAAAATTTCCCAAACGTGCATGAAGATTTACACAATTTACCATATCCTATCTTTACATACTAGTAACAAATATATCAAAATCTGTGTCAGCCCCTTCTCTATCACAATATTAACATTTCATTATATGTAACCGACCTTAATTTCGAAGAAACCTTGTTGGAAAGGGGGGGGTCACCTCTAAAACAGGGGATTTATATTGTAAAGAACAATGCCTGTTAGTTGATAAAAATTTTCATTAGCAAAATAATATCACAATTTATAAATTTACTGCAGAATCAATCTTATCTATAGATTAATAAAGAAGAATTATCTAATCAGAGCCCCTGATCCATTGAAATAGTAGTCCCTCTCTTACTCCTCTCCTCCACAGGAAATCAGCCAATCAGATATCAATACTTGGCCCCTTATACTTTAGTTTTCACCCAGTCGTGTCTTGTGTAAATGAAAAGTTCTTTACAAAACTCGGACCTTTTATTTCTCTAAGATTTATGTAGGTACTCATACATCACATAAGAGCTCCATTTTTTCCTAGGGAAAAACTTAAGACAGACGCAAACTCGAGATACATGTATCAACCAATACAAATATTGGCCCCTATGACCTTTCTCTCTAGGAGTAATGTAGCCTCCTGACACACCTCAGACATGCAACAAACATCTTTAATATCATTTTCATATCAAAAACATTTACCAGGGTGCATGTTTAGATAACTATAAATAGCACCACAGGTCTCAAATATCAGCTTATATACGAAGCTAATGTGTCGTCCAAAACAATTGCGACCCGTAAATCGCCGATTATATACTGCAAATTGGAAATAAAAAAATGTTGTCCTCTAAGGGGATTGATTTAAATTATGACTATAACACAATAAATGACCGCGTATTGAATTCATTCGTATGTTAACACCTATGAAATACATAAATTTACACTTCTGAAAATGTCTTGAAATCAGTCAATCGCCATACAAGGGTCTATTTTAATTTTCGTGTGAATCTCGCCCATGTACATGTTGACGTGGAAAGTCGTACGCGTGTTCCGATCTTGATTTCCACATTATGATATTTATATGTTCAAGCATGTCCTATGCATTGATTTATAGACCTTGCTGGTGTATCGAATCCATTACCAGAGTTGTTGTGTATTAGCATTATTTGTTCTACATTATGGGAAGGCAAGCGTAACTGGTCATTGAAATTCATTGCATTGCTTACGAATACTAACTCTTCCATTTTTAAAAGGTAATCAAACTCAGTCGTTAGTTATGAAAATGTGCAAATCACTTGCATTCCTTCACAGAGAAAAAGGATTGTTTTCATTTATTTGAACATTATGTGGACATTAATCCAGTCCATTCCGACGTTTAGGGAGAATATGTGGAGAATCACATATTGCTAGCAATAGACCTTTTAACCATAAATGCGGCCTTTCCATCCGTATATGCGCAACAGCTATTCCGGACGTATTGAGCATTGTTCGGTAATTGGAATTCAGGTTTACACATAGGTTTGAATCTAAGAACCTGGAAGGACTATTGCGCATACACGAGCTTTAAGACCGCAGTTATCATGAAAAGGTCTATAAATACGAGTTACCACCTATCTATCCTGAATATATGAAACCTTTCAAGTTTTAAACATTGTCCTATCAGATTTCTGTGGTCAGGTATACCAACGGGGAATAAAAATTGGATGACAGTCAGAAGGAAGGAAATTTAAACATACACCGTTGTTTTCCAACAATTGCGGGCCCGAGTTGACGTGCGAAGAAGTACTCGAGTAGTGATATAGTATACTGGTAGTTGGATATCTAGTTAACTTAAGGATTGTAATTCTTTTCATATTCTATGACTATATAATTCATAATCGAATTGCCCTAAATACATTAAGATCAATCAATAAATTCATGTCCAAAACAACAGACACATTTTCCCAGCATGATGAATATAACCGGTTGTTTTCTAACAATCGCCCGCCCGAGTTGACGTACGAAGAAGTACTCAAATAGCCAATCAGGGGTAATTGCACATCCCTTTAGAGATATACGTCCCTGTACCTAGCAAAATTAGTAAGGTGAGTTTTATCTAATTAATTTTATCCTTATTTTACAATATAGATAATGTAATAATTCGTGTTCTTCTCTCTATACCATATGTGTATAATTATGTTTGAGAATGCAAACTATACAGTGGTCACTGTAGATCTGCATGTATCCAGAAAGGCTATCATGAAATAAATGTTCCACTGAATTAGTAAAGTCTAGCTGTGTATATTTGAGAGTACTTTATAAAAGTCATGTCTCATAATCCAGGAAATACATTTGGGAAGGATATATCTATGCAATAAACTGATCGTCACACGCCCGACATTACGTCTTTTGACACACGTCATAAATAAACGTCACGTCAAACATGGATTTAACTGCGACGTAACAATGTATCTACGGAATGTCCATGGTTAAAATTGTATCTAACGATCCCTCGAAGCGGTTTTACCTTCTCATTTGAAAGTCAGCACATCGCTCATCTACCCGCGGCAATCAAATCGGAGACTTCTCGCTCCCGAGCCAAGAAACTAACCGATATAATTGGCCAATCTAGAAAATGTTAAAAAGGGGAGGGGTTGCATGTTTGCTCTATATTCGCCAATGTTATGCTATTGAAAAGGGGTATATATAAAATATTGTTGAAAGCGACGAAAAATACCAAGCAAACAACCAACCAACTTACTTGTTGGTTTATTTGGAGTTTTTATAGGGGAGGGGAGGGGGGTTGATTGTTCTCCTTGTAGATAGATTACAATACATTACGTTTATACACTTGAACTGATTGTATTGAAATAAATAAATTTGAAAATAATTTACTGGACTTTGAAGATTTATTTTACAAAATTTATATGGATATGGATGAGGATGAGAAGGGGGGCTTCAAGAAATGAGCATTTATTTGCCAACTTTCATAAGAAAATATTTATTTCAAGAGGTGTTTGAAAATGAGTGAATTTAATAGTTAATAGATTTTAATGTTCGCGTATTCAATATGTTCACAAACAGTTTTAATTGTCTTAATTTATTTATTGGAGATAAGCAAGTTTACAGTCATTTGTCAATTACCAAAACACTTCAAGGAAAATTGTGTATGTATCTGCAAACTGCTCAGGGGGCTATAAAAACCCCCATTTGTGTCTTTTGTTTAATGGTGCAGATAGATGTGAGAAACTGTCATCAAGACCCCAACTACAGTTATGTGTATTATTATTTTTCTTTTCCAGAATTTCAACGATGTCCTCCATCACAATTCGAATCACTATAGAATTCAATGATACCACATTTACCATGCAAACGATCAGCATTTCCTTCGTCATAGAGAGGCCTCCAAACACGGAGGGAGGTAATAACAGAGGCACAGTCGTTACACAAGATAGTAACCCTACCGACCCGGAGCAGTTTAGGTGCCAGGTTGGCCCATTATAACAGAGGAAGGAAAGAACAATAAATCAAGAAATATATACAATGTATGTTTCCATAGCCGTCATGTTTTTCACCATACTATTGTATTGTATCATTTATCATTGCAAAACAGAGATTTCCAATAGATATATCGAATTTGATTTTTGTCATTGTCGACTTCTATGCAATAAATGAAACTCTAGTATTGAAATACAGATCAGCTTGTATGATGTATAATAATCGTAAACCGTTTGACCTCACATATTGTGTGACGTTTGTTGCTTTAAATGACCGTCCTATATGTGTATTGTAAATGCAATATAATCGAATACTTTTGTTACGTCGTTTTCTGTGGATTTGTCTTTTTCACTTTTACGACTATTATCATGTTAATGTGCACGTCCTTGATGATTTGGGTCATACAGCTTGGCGAGAGGTCTTCTGTTTCCTCATTTACGTATTTTTTATTTTAGTTTAATTGGAATAATTTCGCATACAATATCATTTCTATGATTTTATTTTTGACATCCACTGCTTTACCACTATCATTTTGTTACTTTTTCTATCAGACTTTTATACAATAAGAATAATGCTTTCTTTGTCGTCATAATTTTAAGGACGGTGTATAACAAAGATGAATTTAAGCTTAAATAAACATACTTTTATGTAAAATGAATTGAAAAATCATCATGGACTACCAGGTTGGTGCCAAAAAACTATATTCCACGGGCGTATTCAGTAAAAGACAAGACAGCGAATAAGGATTGATTGAATAACTATTGTTTTACGTCACTCCACGATTATTTCACGAATATGATGACGGAATTTGCCTGATGCATTGTATAGAAATTTAGACCTTTGTATCGGACCCACCCAAAACAGTGAGGGGTCTTTTACGTGACACGGGGCGTCGGTCTTTACTGTTTCGTCCGAAAGACAAGAACGGTGCGTCCAGGACGGGAGTCGAACCCGGAATTTCTCGGTCACGAGCCAAGCACCTTATCCTCTAGGCTACACTAGCTTCAGCAAAGAAAGAAATGCCTATTGTTAAACTAAATAATATATAATCTATCTTTTTTTCGTAAGCATTTTTTTTCATTGGTAGGTGCACTGTCTCATCTAAAAGCAGAAAACCGAAAAGTCGTCAACGTGCAAACACCGTGGACAATATCCATAGGCACATTGTCTAAGCCCTAAAATTACCCCTTCGAGAAGAGATCTGGATAATGTGAACCATATATACTGTCATTAATACAGCTTCATATAAATCATGCATTCTGATAACATGCAAGAATTTGAGCTTCCTAGCTGGAGTTTGTTACTTATCGTTTATGAACACCTTTATATAATTTCACTATGTAGTGGTGACACCTGTCTGGTGAATGCCTATCAGCCTCAATATTTGTCCTGTGCAAGATCCCGCCTGTTCAAATCAATCAAAGCGGTTTATGCTTTACATACCAACATATACCATGCAAAGTGCCTAGGTTTATATTGTTTCGTCCAAAAAAATTTACAAAATGTCATAACTTCAAAAATCGATCCTGACGTCAGCAATGAAGTCAGGTACAAAAAAACCCAACCTGCCTAGCAGAAGAGCAGGTACGGAGAACAACATGGTATACCAGAGGAATACAGATAAAGATCTTGGTTAAAGGAGCAAACATGAAAATCTAGATGTGACACTGAGGACCTAATTGTTGATATAACCATTATTACCAGAATCTATGAAGTAGTGAGCAATAGAAGATTGATGTCAATACAGACGATCAAAACTGCACCGACGTCAAGGTTCATATTTTGTTAAGTATGATAAGGATCAGCTTTTCACAACAACACTTTTTCTAGGAAAGAGAAAACAGAAGACATCTGGAAAGCTGTCTGACACAAATCATCAAGGACCTGCACACACACACACACACACACACAAAATTTTAATAGTAGAATATACACGGAACGACATTACAAAAATATTCTATTGTGCTGCGGTTACGATGCCGACTTAGGACGGTCAATTGGAGTAACAATCGTCACTCTACTGGTGTGGTTAACCGGTTTACGGGCGCCCACCTTCCAACTCACCGTAAAAGCCGCACAATCAAAGGACACACATCTAAAATTTACAAATAATCCTCCAAATAGAGAACAAGGATCAGCAGATTTGAGATATCTGCCAAAAACTCTTACAGTGCCTAACCAAGTATGTGTAGTAACTTACTACGGTCAGCACTGCTGACTCAGCAGGCAGTTGGTATATAAAAAATTTACTACAGTACAGTCCAGGTATTTTGGAGAAATTGCACAAAACACTGTGGGAAAAACACCCCAAATCACAGCGGAAATCCAGGTGGAAATTTACTTGTGCTCATAAACACCCTTGTAAAATAGTCAGTGTTTACACATCAACTTACACTTGGATGTGGCCCACTGTAGCAGTTGGAAAAAGTACAAAACACTTGGACTGGCATTTAACATTTCTTACAACTTTGCCAACCTAGTATAAAACAATATTGTGAAATATATTCCAAAGCGGGGACAGCGAAGGGGGCAGTATATTGTGTTTTTTCAATGGCCAGTTCAGTGCGCTGGTTCATTTTCATGTGGTATCATTTTACTGATCGAGCAAATATGAAAGACTCACTCCCATCCTTGTACCATTTCCCCCCTACTCCTATGTAGCCTTACCGTACCACACCATACTGTAGACCAAACCATAATATAAGTGTGGGAAGTTACCACATCATTTACTTATACTATAGTGATGTTATCCCTCCTGAAAATTGAATCGTCATTAGACATTTACTGCACTTTAAGTCACACTTTCCTCTCTCAAAGAGACTTTATTCTTGGGATTCAACATTGCAAAAGAGAACACACTTGGAAGTGTTTAATCAAATGCTGTGAAAGTGAACATAGTCATTGGGTCACAATGTATTCTAAGGTTATATATTTTTATATTTTCATACCTACCTGAAAAGTTATGTTATGTCATATATTTACATAAATACCAGTAAACGGAAGTTTATGACATATTTTCATACATACATATATTCTGAATATCATCTCAAATATTGTCATGCCTACCCCTATACTGAGGTTTATACCAGATATATTTTATACACAGTTGCATACTGTATTTCATACCATATATTTTCCTACATACTTATATACTGAAGTTTATACCATGTATTTTCATACATACTTATATACCTGTATACTGAAAATTATACCATAAATTTTCATACATGCTCAGAACCAATCAAATAGTGTTTGTTTATTCATATTCTAAGTCATGTTACAATATACATTCCTGTATACTGAAGTATATTTCTAAATATATATATTGAATAATCAAATATCTTTAACCTTGTACTGAAGATTATACCATATATTTTCTTACATACCTGCATACTTTTTCTCATTTTTACAAATTTGAATACTGATATTTAAAGACATGTATATTTTCATACATACTTCTACACTGAGGTTTGTTTGATTTATTGATTGATTTTTGTTTCACGCACACGTATATGGTGACGGCATCTGCCTGATGCGGGGCATACAAAGTTTGACCTTTGCAACAGACCCATCCGAAGCAGTAAGGGATCTTTAACGTGCCATGCATACCACGACACGGGGTCTCGGTTTTTACTGTCTCATCCGACATGACCAGGGCGGGACTCGAACCCCGGCGTCCCGATCAGGAGTCCAGCGCGATACCACTAGGCCACGCCGGCTTCACCGAGGTTGGTAGCCATACATACCTGCATACTGAATACGGTCTTGACTGTAAACGTGGGAACAGTTTTACAAACTACAAAATCACTGTAAAAAACAAATTCTTATGATGAGCTATCACTTTATCTCAATACATTTAAATCTAACCTTTTAACAAAGCTATGAAATTTATTTCATATATAATAATTTAGGCAAACATTATGTACATGTAGTTATTAAATTGAACTTGGCTCTTAGTGCTGGCGGTCTAAGTTTGATTCCTGTTCCAGTATCATTATGTGACGGAAATATTGTTGAAAACGACGTGAAATGCCGATTGATCAAGCATTTACAAGCATTCATTAATTACTCAGAATCCATGTGGATTGTGGATTTTGCACACATTTTCATTTTTAGTGGCTGTTTAAAACAACTGCACGGAGTCCACCACTCCAAACTTTAGTGTTTAATTAGTCAGGTCTTATATCAAAGGGACAACATTTAGAGTGAATTACAAGGTGGCATTTGAAATATAGTTTCTTTCATTTAGATATGCCCATGAAATACTTATTGTCCGGAACTCATGTAGACTTCAAGATGCGTCTTTCGAAAGGTAGATACCATTAGGATCGTGACATTGACTCTTGTTTCTTGTTTTATAAGACACCAAGAGTGTTTTACTTATATGATGACAACATCGGTCAGAGGTATTGATCAGAAATTATACACTTGCAATGGATCCACCTATGTCTTTGGAATATCTTTTACTTAACATTTGTACGATGACATCAAAATTGTAGTCATTTCCCATCAAATTAACTTTTCCCGTATACATATTTAGTGAATAACATAAAGAGAGGGGTGGAGGGGTGTCATTACTCAGTAAAATCCGAAGAAGTGCCGAAGCGCAAACCATATCTCATAATGCATAGAATAAAAGGTCTATATCGTGGATAGTTTCATATTAAGACAAATGCGAACCCCAACAAAATCCAGGTGAGACCAGGTGCCCGGGTCGAGCTAAAATGTTCTGCTTGAACTGTAAGAGAGAAATGTATGACTGAATTTTACTTCAACTTCTTTTCTTAGCCAAAACGTCCAGATATATGTATAATGCCACTAGATTTTTCAAATTATATTTAGATATATCATGTCTTGAAACAGAGCTTACCAACTGGTATTGCTTGTATATTCCGCCGCTCTAATAATATTGCAGTTGTCTGGCGCATGTCCATTGGTCACAACATTTGCAGTGCATAGGACCGATCTGAATTAATGATGGAAGGTTTACATACCTATGCATATACAGGTTTCATCAGCATAAAATTTTATTGGAGTTACTTCCCTTGTGACGAGTGGAATGTAAGAAATCAATTTGTTGTGTACAAAATCCTGAGTTACTTTTTATATAATAATATGATCTATATAATTCTTAAGGGTATTAAATGATACCTTCATGTTTAACACTATCATATGAGCAGGTTGTACAACTCTTTGCCATCATGACTTCATATGAATCATATGAAATAACGCAAACTCGAGATACATGTATCTACCAATACAAATATTGGCCGCTATGACCTTACTCTCTAGGAGTAATGTAACCTCATGTCACACCTCAGGCATAACAACAAACATCTTTAATATTATTTTCATATCAAAAACATTTACCAGGGTGCATGTTTAGATAACTATAGATAGCGCCACATGTTTCAAATATCAGCTTATATACGCAGCTAACAATTGCGACTCGTTAATCTCCGATTATATGCTACAAATTTGAAATAAAAAAATGTTGCCCTCTAAGGGGATTGATTTAAATTATGACTATAACACAATAAAAGGCCGAGTATTGAATTCATTCCTATGTTAACAACTATGAAATACATAAATTTACACTTCTTAAAATGTCATGAAATGCACATTGCCAATTGCCATACAAATCTCACCCATGTACATGTTGACGTGGAGAGTCGTACGCGTGTTTCGATCTTAATTTCCACATTATGATATTTATATGTTTAAGCATGCCCTATGCATAAATTTATGGACCTTGCTGGTGTATCGAACCCATTACGAGAGTTGCTCGGTATCAGCATTATTTGTTCTACATTATGGGAAGGCAAGCATAACCGGTCATTGAAATTTATTGTATTGCTTACGACTACCAACTGTTGCACTTTTTAAAGTTAATCAAAATCAGTCGTTAGTTATGAAAATGTGCAAATCACTAATATTGACCTTTAAGACTTGCATTCCTTCACAGAGAGAAAGGATTGTTTTGATTTATTTGAACATTATGTGAACTTTGTTCCAGTTAATTGCGGCGTTTAGTGAGAATATATGGAGAACTACATATTGCTGGCAATAGACCTTTCAACAATAAATGTGGTCTTTCCATCCGTATATGCACAACAGTTATTCCGGACATATTGAACCTTGTTCGGTAATTGTAATTCAGGTTTGCAAATATGTTTGAAGCAGAGAATCTGGAATGGCTATTGCGCATACATGAGCTTTAAGACCGCAGATCTTTATCTTAAAAAGGTCTAGACGAATTACCTGCTAATTATCCTGAATATTTGAAACCTTTAGAGTGTTAAACATTCCCCAATTGGAATTCTGTACGCAGGATGACAGTAACAAGGAAGTAAATTATGCCTTTGGATATTTAATACACAATCGCAGGCCTTGTTGACGTGCTCTAGTAGTCATATAGCATATTGGTAGTTGCATTTCCCTTTAGATATATACATCGCTGTACCTAGCAAACCTAGTAAGGTGAGTTTTATTTCATTAACTTTATCCTTATTTTACAATATAGATTTTGCAATAATTCATATTCTTCTATCTATACTATATGTGTATAATTATGTTTGAGAATACAAACCATACAGTGGTCACTGTAGATCTGCATGTATCCAGAAAGGCCATCATGAAATACATATTCCACTGAATTAGTAAAGTCTAGCTGTGTTTATTTGAGGGTACTTTATAAAAGTCATGTTTCATAATCCAGGAAATACATTTGGGAAGCATATATCTATGCAATTGACTGATCGTCACACGCCCGACATTACGTCTTTTGGCACACTTTTTCATTATGGCGTTATAAATAAAAGACACGTCAAACATGGTTTTAACTGCGACGTAACAATGTATCTACGGAATGACCGTGGTTAAAATTGTATCTAACGATCCCTCAATTATATCAGTAATGGATAGGTGTGTATGTGGGGAGGGGGGGGTCTCACAATTTATTGATGGTGACCATTTACCCGTTTTACATAAAATTATCAAAAAAAGAGGGAGTGATATCTTGATTTTTATTGAAAAAAAAAATGAATGACTTTCCCTATACTCTTGAACACTGGTCACCGCGCATTGACGTAGGAAAAAGGAAACTTTTTATTGGTAGATCGAGCACAAGTAGAAAATATAACAACAACATTCAATATTTAAAATTGTCGGATCAACCGTGGGTCAATACAAGTCGTTAGCGACAAACGACACTAAAAAAAATTTTTTTACTGTCATTTGTTGCCTTCTTTCTTGTGCTTATATAGATATATATATATATATATATATATATATATATATATATATATATATATATATATATATATATATATATATATATATATATATATATATATATATATATATATATATATATATATATATATATATATATATATATATAATAAGTGTCTTATTTTCTATGCAGGAATAAAGTACAATGGCTGATGCATTTATTAAATATTATGCGTTAGCGCATTATATCTCATAAATACATCAGACATGGTACTCTATTCCTGCATGAAAACACAAAATAAGACACTTATTCTATATATATGCGCCAAAATATCATACTGGAAACTCCCATTTCCTATTTATAAACTGCATCATTTAATCATTGCAGAGGGAAGTTATAAATAGAAAGAAACAGCCGGTGTCCCATGACAAAGTTATGTTTATCCAGAATGACACACTTTTGTCAAATGTCGAGCAATGTAGCGCAAAATACTTTAATTATGTGACGCAAGGCTGGAAATGTCGAACCTTTCAGTACGACGTCTTAATCTTAACAATCAAAAGTTTCCCAAACATCGCTTTCTGTGTGGAAAAATGGGTCAAATATGGGGCGTTATGACGTCACCGATCAATGTACTTTATACAGAAATAAAATACATAGGTCTTGAAAGCTTTATCTCTGGCAATTACAATGGTTATATATATTGTTGAAAGCGATGAAAAATACCAAGCACAGAACCAACCAACTTACTTGTTGGTTTATATGGAGTTTTGAAAGGGGAGGGGGGGGGGGGGGCTTTGATTGTTTTACCTTGTAAATAGCTTACAATACATTGCGTATATATACTAGACCTGATTGTATTGAAATAAATAAATAAGAAAATTATTAACGGAGTTTTGAAGATTATTTTGAAAAAAAATATATGGATATGGATGAGGAGGAGAAAGGGGGGGGGGGGGGTTTCAAGAAATGAGCATTTATTTGCCAACTTTCATGAGAAATATGTATTTCAAGAGGTGTTTGAAAAATAGTCAAGTTAATATTTGATAACTTTTTAATATCACGTATTTCATTTGTTCACAAAAAGTTTTAATTGTTATAAAAGTCATGTCTTATAATCCAGGAAATACATTTGGGAAGGATATATCTATGCGTCACACACCCGACATTACGTCTTTTGACACTCTTCTTCATTATGGCGTCATAATTAAAAGGCACATCAAATATGGTTTTAACTGGGACGTAACAATGTATCTACGGAATGACCGTGGTTAAAATTGTATCTGACGATCCCTCAATTATATCAGCATTTATTTGCCAACTTTCATAAGAAAATATATATTTCAAAAGGTGTTTGAAAATGAGTCAAGTTAATATTTGATAATTTTTTTAATGTTTGCGTATTCCATATGTTCACAAAAAGTTTTAATTTTCTTGATTTATTTATTGGAGATAAGCAAGTTTACAGTCATTTGTCAATTACCAAAACACTTCAAGGATAATTGTATATGTATCTGCAAACACTGTCAAGCACATTTTGCTCAGTGTGCTATAAAAAAACCCCATTTGTGCCTTTTGTTTAGTGGTGAAGATACATGTGAGAAACTGTCATCAAGACCCGAAGTACAGTTATGCGTATTATTATTTTTCTTTTCTAGAATTTCAGCGATGTCCTCCATCACAATTCTAATCACTATAGAATTTAATGGTACCACGTTAATCATGCAAACGATCATCATTTCCTTCATCATACGGAGGCCTCCAGACACGGAAGGAGATAATAACAGAGGCACAGTCATTACACAAGATAGTAACCCTCCCGATCCGGAGTAGTTTATGCGCCAGGTTTGTCCATTATAGATGAGAAAGGAAAGACCACTACATCAACAAGTATATGCAATGTATGTTTCCATAGACGTGATGTTTTCCACCACTCTGTTCTATCGTATCATTTATCATTGCAAAACAGAGATTTCCAATAGATATATCGAATTTGATTTTTGTCATTGTCGACTTCTATGCAATTATTAAAACTCTACTATTGAAATACAGACCAGCTTGTAAATGTATGATAATCGTAAACCGTTTGACCTCACATATTGTGTGACGATTGTTGCTTTAATTTACCGTCTATGTGAATTGTAACTACAGTACAATTGAATACTTTTGTTATGTCGTTTTCTGTGGATTTTTTTTCATTTTTACGACTATTATCATGTTAATGTGCATGTCCTTGGTGATTTGGGTCATTCAGCTTGGTGAGAGGTCTTCTGTTTCCTCATTTAAGTGTTATTTTTCTTTTTTAGTTTGATTGGAATAATCTCTCATAAAATATCATTTCTATGATTTTATTGTTGACATCCATTACTTTACTACTATCATATTGTTACTTTTTTCTATCAGACTTTTATACAATAAAAATAATGCTTTCATTGTTGTCATAATTTTAAGGACGGTGTATAGCAAAGATGAATTAAAGTTTCAATGAACCTACTTTTATTTAAAATAAATTAAAAAATCATCATGGACTACAAGGTTGGTGGCAAAAAAAAAACTATTTTCCACAGGCGTATTCACTAAAATACAATAAGCATAGGCACAATGTCTAAGCTGTATCACACAAATCATGAAGGACCTGCACACACACACACACACACACACACACACACACACACACACACACACACACACACACACACACACACACACACACACACACACACAAATGATAATAATAGACTATACACGGAACGACATTACAAAACTATTCGATTATGCTGCGGTTACCATACCGACTTAGGACGGTCAATTGAAGTAACAAACGTCACTCAACTGGTGTGGTTAACCGGTTTACGGGTGCCCACCTTCCCACTCACCGCAAAAGCCGCACAATCAAAGGTCACACATTTAAAAATTTATAAATAATCCTCCATATGGAGAATAAGGATCAGCAGGTTTGAGATATCTGCCAAAAACAATGCCTAACCAAGTATGTGTAGTAACTTACTACGTTCACCACTTCTGACTCAGCAGACAGTTGGTATATAAAAAGTAACTACAATACACTCCAGGTGTTTTGCAGAAATTGCACAAAACACAGTGGGAAAAACACCCAAAATCACATTAGGAATCCGGGTGGAAATTTACCTGTGCTCATTAACACCCTTGTAAAATAGTCAGTGTTTACACCTGTCACATCAACTTACACCCGGATGTAGCCCACTGTAGCGGTTGGAAAAAGTACAAAACACTTGGACTGTTCTGGCATTTAAAATTTCTTACAACTTTGCCAAGCCTTGTACACAACAATATTGTGAAATATATTTCAAAGTGAGGGCAGGGAAGGTGGCAGTATATTTCAATGGCCAATTCAGTGCGCTGGTTCATTTTTATGACGTATCATTGTAATGATCGACCAAATATGTAAGACTCAGCCCCACCCATCCCTCACCCCCATCCTTGTACCATTTCCCCCTACTTCTATATAGCCTTACCGTACCATACCATACTGTAGACCAAACCATGATATAATTGTGGGAAGTTACCACATCATTTACTTATACTATAGTGATGTTATCCCTTCTGAAAATTGAATTGTCATGAAACATTTACTGCACTTGAAATCACAATTTACTCTCTCAAAGAGACTTTTTTTCTTGGGATTCTAAATTGCAAGAGAGAACAAATTTGGAAGTGTTTAATCAAATGCTGTGAACGTGAACCTAGTAATTGGAATTTTGATGCTGTTTGGGTCACAATGTATCCTGAGCTTATATATATTTATATGTTCATACCTACCTGAAAAGTTATGTTATACCGTATATGTACATACATACTAGTATACTGAAGTTTATGACATATTTTCATACATACCTATATTCTGAATATTATACCAAATTTTGTTATGCCTACCTCTATCCTGGAGTTAATACCAGATATATCTTATACACACTTGCATACTGTATTTCATACTATATATTTTCCTACCTATTTATATACTGAAGTTTATGCCATATTTTTTTTCATACATGCTCAGAAGCAATCAGTTAGTGTTTGTTTATTGATATTCTAAGTCATGTTCCAATATACATACTCGTATACTGAAGTTTCATGTATATATTTATATACTTGTAAATTTCTAAACCTATATATTGAATTATCATATATTTTCAAGTAACCTTTATACGGAAGTTTATAGCATATATTTTCTTACATACCTGCATACTGATGATGATAGCATATAGAATTGTATTTTTTTTTACAAATTTGAATACTGATGTTTAAAGACATGTATATTTTCATACATACTTCTACACTGAGGTTTGATTGATTGATTGATTGATTTTTGTTTAACGTCACACCACGAATATTTCACGTATATGGTGACGGCATCTGCCTGATGCGGGACATACAAATTTTGACCTTTGCAACGGACCCACCGGAAGCAGTAAGGGATCTTTAACGTGCCGTGCACACCACGACATGGGGTCTCGGTTTTTACTGTCTCATCCGAAAGACAGGACACTGGCATGACCAGAGCGGGACTCGAAACCTGGCCTATGATCAGTAGTCTAGCGCGATATCACTAGGTCACGCCGGATTCACTGAGGTTGGTAGCCATACATACCTGCATACTGAATACGGCCTTGACTGTAAACGTGGGAACAGTTTTACAAACTACGAAATCACTGTAAAACAACTTCTATATATTGAGCTATCACTTTATCTCCATTCATATAAATCTACCCTATTAACCTCCATTGTGGCATTTTGCTTAAGAGGTGGATTACCTCCTGTTCCAATATCATTATGTGACGGAAATATTGTTGACAACGACGTAAAATACGGATTGATCAAGCATTCATAAGCATTCATTAATTACTCAGAATCCATGTGGATTGTGGATTTTGCACAATTTTCATTTAATTTTAGTAGCTGTTTAAAACAACTGCACGGATTCCACCACTGCAGAATTAAGTGTTTAATTAGTCAGGTCTTATATCAAAGAGACTACATTTAGAGTGAATTATAAGGTGACATTTAAAAAAAAAGTTTAATTGATTTTGATATGCCCATGAATCACTTAAATGTCCGGAACTCATTTAGACCTCAAGATACGTCTTTCGAGAGGTGGATACCATTGAGATTGTGTCATTAACTCTTGTTTCTTGTTTTATTTACTTATATGATAACAACATCGTCCCATGCATTGCTCAGAAATTATACACATTGCAATGGATTCGCCTATGTCGTTGGAAAATCTTTTCCTTACCATTTGTACCATGACATCTTCACTGTAGTCATTTCCTATGAAAATAACTTTTCCCGTATACATATTTATTGAATAACGTAAAGCTTAAGGCATTAGATAAAGAGAGGGGTGGAGGGGTGTCATGCTAAGTAAAAACCGAAGAAGTGCCGAAGCGCAAACCATATCTCATAGTCCATAGAATAAAAGGACAGTATCGTGGATAGTGTCATATTAAGACAAATGCGAACCCCAATAAAATCGAGGTGAGACCAGGTGCTGGGGACGAGCTGAGATGTTTTGCTGGAACTTTAAAAGAGAAATGTACGACTGAAGTTCACTTCAACATCTTTTTTTAGCCAAGGCGTCCAGATATATGTATAATGCCACTAAATTCTTCAAATTATATTTTGATATAAAACATGATACATCTTGTCTCGAAAAAGAGCTTCCCAGCTGGTATTGCTTGTTAATTCCGCTGCTCTACCAATATTGCAGTTGTGTGGTGCATGTCCATTGGCCACAATATTTGCAGTGCATAGGACCCATCTGAAGTAATAAGGGAGGATTTACATACCTATGTATATACCATAACACAGTGCGGAAGTTTATAGTGTATGTACATACCACATACAGCGTTAGATCATAGTTTCTTGATTTAAAAGAAAAATCTGATATGCGGATTTGAAAACTGTTTATAATAATAGAAATCTAGTGTGATGACAACAGACCTATTTTCCCCGTTATCAGCAAAAGAGCAGGTACTCAAGTACAGCTTGATAAACTAGGAAAATACAGACACCAACATGAAAATCTAGGGATCACACTAAGGACGTAACTGATGATATTATTGCAAATCGAATACATCCACGACTGAGAATAACGGTCGTATTTTCATTTTAAAATATGAAGTCATACATATATTGCAAACAACAAAATTTATAGAGATAAGAAGATCGGTATTTAACACTAATGTAAACCATGGGGGAATGTACTAACGGCGATAAAGAAAGGTTTCATCAGCAGAAAATTTTTATTGGAGTTACTTTTCTTGTGACGAGTAGTCCGTCATCTATTTGATATATAACTGAATATTTGTTCATAAGTGAACAATATTATGTAAGTTATGTCCCAAATTAGACAGATTGCTCGTGATTGTAGTTTGTTTATGCAAATTTTGAGGTATTAGACAATGTAAAATAATCTATAAAAAGTGTAAATATTATCAACTTTCTTAAAAAATAAGTAAATATAGTTTGAGTGAGAGGACAACCACAAACATCGGCGACAGCGGGAGGTAACTCCAAATAAATTATTGCTTATGAAACCTATTCACATAATATACATTTACATTTGATATCCGATCAGAAATAATATAAATAATACTCAATGTATTTCACCACTCATAATCTCTGAAACATATTTATTATTATACATCTTCTAAATTTCTCTTGTGCAGCCTTAGTTCTATCATATAAGTTCTTGCATCAGTTGCATTAAGTTCTGCAAAAAAAATCATGTTAATTGTTAAATATCAAATGACATCAAATAACTTGTTATCATATTCATTTATTTGTATAATAATAATGCACACGCACACACATTCTTCGAGTTTTGTTTGTAATACAAATTTATTTCTTACTACCATAGGTATCGGACATAAAACCATAATGTCAATTCCTAACTGATTAGTACACATACCTGTTTGATGAATGTGTGAGTATTTGGTAGATATCCGATGTAGAATAACTGTGATGTAATTTTTCTTATACTATAGTAACTTTAACACTGCTGAAAACTAAACAATGATGTGATAGCAACAGCACTTTGAATCATACTGTAGTGCAAAGTTCTTATTCTGGGGTACGCTTGTATATAATATATCATGGTTGGCGTAGATTGCTTTATTCAGTCCTATGGACTTGCCATGTATGATCGTCTGCTTCCATGAGCCTGATTTACATAACAGTTATTTTATATCAAATATCTACCAAAACCTCACGCATTGATCATCTAGGTATGTGCAGCAGACGGTCTGTACATAAAATATATAAATAAATATTTGCCACCATAAATTTCTATACAAGCAGTAAAACAATGTTAAATTTACATTTCTCTGAAACTTGCAATGATTAATATAATGGCATAAATTCCAAAGTTATCTCTATTTCCTTAACATATAAAAATTATAAGACAGCTTATAGTTCATGAAGTAAAGTAAATTTTTAAAAAATTCTGATTTGAGATACATATATATATACATATCAGTGGCCAGTGCTCTGATTTATTTTTGATGCATAATTGTAATGATCTGCTTAAAGTGTAAGATAAACCCCCTCCCTATTCTTGCACCATTTTCTCTAACCCTATATTACCTTACTGTACGTTATCATACGGTAAATCAAACTATGCTATCAATGTGGAAATTTACTACATTGTTTTACTTACACAATAGTGACTTTATAGAAAACTCAATTATAATGTTACCATTTCCATCCTTTGATAGTACCACTCTGTGGTGTGCATATACCATGGTAGCATCAGAATGGTTTAGAGCTACCATGGTGATAAGACAGATTATCAGGGCGACGGAACTTTAAGATTGGTTCTGCCAAATATTGGAATCTAGAAGGACTATTGACAAATTTCATTTGAACTAGCAAAGGATTCCAAGTTAAACATCCTGAATGCAAAGATAGATTAAACTGAAGGGCAGCAGATGGCTGGACAGACATATTGGGGCAAAACTTTTGATAAGTGTGTCATTATTATTATTATAGCATGTACCACAAAGAATGCTTAACAACTATACAAATTGTGATCCTCGAAACTGTTCACAAAATTGAAAATTACAAGTATGTACTTAGAAGAAACCTTTGTGCCCACATTAATTTTAAACTGTTTGTGTCTATAGTCAAATCACTAAAATATGACTACCACCCATCTTGCCCATACTTTGAAACTAAATAAACCCCTTATAAACTAAATCCTAATTTTACATAAGTTCTTTCTACTCTGTTTAGGTAAAATGAAATATTTGACCGCTGTACCTGAATTAGTTCTCATATTCTGCATTGTTAATCTGTCAATCATTCCTGAACACAACCCTTGACAATTATAGATTCACCCATCGCCTTGCGGAATTTCCACTACATTGAAGACAATTTCCTTACTACTTCGGTCTGACAGTGGAGAACTGCAACAAGACATTTTCAATTTAAACTTTTATGTGAAAGATAAAATAGATTGGCTGTGGATTGAAAGACCTTAAGGTAAACCATTTGAACACCGTCATGATGTCTGGGTGGAAGTTGGAATGATTTCAATAAAATTACATAGCACAGAATCATGCGTTTATCATCACTTTTCTTACAGGGAAATGAGCAATACAAAATCCATTGACACCATTCTGTATTGTTTTTAACATAAATCGTAAATCAAAAAAAGTTCGATTTGTAACAACGCTTACAATATTTACAAATATATTAATGTTAGAGAAAGAATAAAATATCACAAATAAATTTTAAATCTTCGTGTTTTACTTTTATAGTTGATATAATTAAATCTTTACCATTACTTAATGTTAAGGACACAAAATTGCAAAATGTCAGAGAGTACATTTTGATGTATTATTTATCTCTTTCAAAAAGACTTCATTAAAGATTCAAAATTGCACAAGTTCGGAAGTAAAATGCTGTGATTGTAAATATGACAAATGGAAAGTTAGCGCGTTTTTGGTCACGTTGCATCTTAGGTTATAAACTTAAATTTTTCATACATACCTATATACTGACGTTTATACCATATATTTACATACATAGCTATATACTGAAGTCTATACCATAGATATACATACATGTCTGTATACTGAAGTTTATACTTAATATACACATGCATACCTGTATACTGAAGATTGTACCATATATTGACATACATATCTGTATACTGAGGTTTATACCATATGAATTACACACATACATATACCTGTATACTGAGGTTTATACTACATATTTACATGCATACCTGTATACTGAAGTTTATGCCATATATTTAGATACATACCTATATACTGAAATTTATACCATATATTTACATACATAGCTATATACTGAAGTCTATACCATATATTTACATACATGTCTGTATACTGAAGTTTATACTAAATATACACATGCATACCTGTATACTGAAGTTTATGCCATATATTGACATACATATCTGTATACTGAGGTTTATACCATATGAATTACACACATAAATATACCTGTATACTGAGGTTTATACTAAATATTTACATGCATACCTGTATACTGAAGTTTATGCCATATATTTAGATACATACCTATATACTGAAATTTATACCATATATTTACATATATGTACATATCTGTATACTGAAAGTTTTTAACATATATTTACATACATACCTGTATACTGACGTTTAAACCATATATTTGAATACATACCTGGGGCCTTATTCACAAAGAAAATTAAGTCTAAGACTAAGATTTGAGACCTATGTGGTAGCATATGTCTTAATTCTAAAAATTAATAAAAAGTTTCTGTAAACAGTATATCTGATAAGCTATTCACAAACTTTCGACAAATTCTTACAATAATGACACATGGTATTTAAGATCTTAGTTATTAGACTTAGTCATAAGTTTCTTTGTGAATAAGACCCCAGTATACTTAAGTTGATAGCTTTATAACATATATTTTCATACGTACTTATATAGTGAACTTTATATTTTAAATTCTCATACATACTTCTACACTGTGTTCACAGTTAATTTTCACATATGTTTGTATAATGAATCTAATATTATGTCTTTATATACATATCTCTTCACAGATGTTTATACCGTAAACTTCATACATACCTATATACTGATGTTTATGGCATATCTTTGCATACATACCAATACACTGGAATTTATAGGCATATATTTTCCTACATACCGGCATATTGAGAAAGGTGTTGTCCATAAAGACGGCAACAGTTCTGCAACAAAATCAAAATCAATTTAAAAGACAACAACTTCTCATATTATGTTATCACTTTTCCTACTTAGAAATACATTTATATCATTTCCAAAATCTATTAGACTAATTTCATACATTAATTTGGGAAAGCTTTGAATGGTGGTTAAATTGTATTTAGTTCCTTGTGCAGGTGATCCATGCTTCATTCCTCCATTGTGCCACTGTGTTTAAGATGTAATGTCATATTTTTAAACCATTTGAATAATACAAGTACATAGACATAGTTCAAAGTTAAAATGTTATAGCATTTCATGGAAAATTTCAAAATATTTCTTTTCTGCTCTGTCACCCATAAATGACATTACAGATGACATGCATTTCAAAGAGTTTTTAATGTTTATTTTAATATGTATTTCTGTTTCTTCTAAAGATTTCAATCTACATAACATTTTGTACTTGTATATTCTGCATGCTAGATATGATATGATATAGTTATAACATCTAGTTTTTTCATTTCTTTCTAAGTACAAACCAACGACAATATGTTTCCACTGTATATCAAAATTTAAAACAATACCTAAGATATCCCACAGCTGTCTTACATTTTCACACTCGTATATAAGATGTTTTGAGTTTTCAATATTAGCATTACAATAAACACAATGATTTTTAATGTCCTTCTTCCATTTACTCAAAAAAAGGTTATTATTCAATAAATTATTTAATAATTTATAATTAAATTCTGCTATTTTCTTATCTGGCTCTTCTTTAATTTTATTTCGGTATATGTTTTTCCATGATGACTTGTTTTCAATAAGGAATACTTTTGATAACATATTTTGATAATAGGGTTTTTGAAATTTACGTTTTAATACATTTTCATAATAACATTTGCACGTTTTATCATATATCGAGTGAAAGCCATCTTGAAACATAAAATAAAAAGAAGGCTTAACTGCGGTATAAACTGCATTAGAAAAGTCGTATTTTAAAATCATATTTTTAAATGCACATTGTATTGTTTTATATTCGCATAGCCAGTTCGATTTATTGTGCAATAATATAGATATGTCTGTGATGGGCTTTAATTGACCTTGTTCATTGAAAAAGTCTTTTACATACAGTATTCCACTTTTTACCCAGTTAAGATGGAAGAGTGTTCTCCCTTTGTGTGTAATATATTTATTATTCCAAATTGGTTGCTGTAAGAGATTATTAGGATTAATATCACATTCTATCAATTTGCTTTCATTAAAACTAATGAAAACTTCTTTATAAAATAAAGGCATACTTTTTACCAGATCAAAAGTTTGTATATTTGTTTCTGATGTTTGCAAAACAGTTTCCACCTGAATGTTAAGATTTTTAAGGTAAGAATTTAGAAAATGGTATATATTTCCATCTTTTTTAACTAATCGTGTAATCCATGAAGCCTTTAATACCTTTATTTTAGTTTCTATATCTACTATTCCAATACCCCCATCTTCTATTGAGCCAATCAGCGTGTTTCTCTTTATTCTATCTGTTTTATTCCATATAAAATTGAAAATAAGTCTATTTAATTTTTTGATATAGTCCTGTGGTGGCATAGGCAATATTGATGCAACATATATGAGTTTTGATATTGAAAGGGTATTAACAATGCATTTTTCCCGAAAATAGTTAATTTTCGTTTTTTCCATGATTCAAAAAGTTTTTCTGTATCATGATATATCTTCATCCAGTTTTTATTATAACAGTCTTCCTTATCATGTTCTACGTATATTCCCAAACATTTTATAGATTTTTCAGCTACATTTATATCAAATACTTTTTTAAATCTGTCCTTCAAATGTCCAAGTAATATACATTCTGTTTTTAACATATTTATTTTTGAACCTGCATATTTACAGAATGTATTTATCGTATCAATTGCATGTCTAAGTGACTCTATATCTTTGAGTGTCATGGTTAAAGCATCTGCATGGTGGATATTTTTTATTTCATTCTCCATATTTTTACATTTGAACCCCTTTATATTTAGATTACTTTTAAGCTTTATGGAGAAAAAAGAAAAAAAAAAAAACAATGGATACATTGTTTATCAACAACCCTAAAGGTCTGGCTGCCTGTGGCATAAAACATCCATAATATCAAGGACGGAAACATCCCCTGACATGTTTGATGAACTCAACAGCTTACTTCAAGGTTCCCGGATTCTTCGCTTTTCATCTCCATCTTCCATCTTATTTCAATCCCAGCAATGGTTTTAAAAGTCCCTGAATTTAGCAAAAGAAAGAACATTACTGGACCTATAAATATTTGTTTTACAGCACTTAAAGGTAATAGCCCTTATATAGTGTAAGCACCTGCCAAGTGCATTTCTTCATATTAATTCAGAATTTAGTTTTGTGTTATGGATCAACCTGAAGCACTAAGAGATCTTCACTTGTCATCATATACACGGTGACATGAAACCTCTGTTACACTGTCTCATCCAAGGGATAAAATGGGAAGCATAAGATAATGAATCACATTATAAATTCGAACAAAAGATGAAATCGAACTTATGCTTTTGAACTTGAAGCCAAGATGCCACCAACCATAGTATTAGAAAAATTGGACTCTCTTAATATGTTTAATGGCTTTAAGGTAATTTTTATAGCTTAATATTCATACAAACATACAGCATAATAATCATTTAGACAGCACCTAACTGTAAATCAAACAGACAGCATGATAAACAGTTAGATAGAATATACTACTCAAACGAAAGAAACAACACTATGGCAAGACAGATAGAATATATTAACAAAACAGAAGAAAACTGTAAAGCTCGATAGACACACGAACGCTTTGACAGATAGGACAAACAGACAGATGATAAATTCATCGTAAGAATAGATAGTAGATTTTTTTCATAGACTGCATAGTCTTCAAACGTCACTTTCTGTTTGACACTGGATTTTCAATTTAATACTCCAACTTTCCATTTGGAGATTTGTGATTAACCACTTTCTGCCTCGTGTGATTTAAAAAAATAAAAAAAAAAATACAACAACAGTAAAGGCGCTCAAATCTTTATAACTCCAACAATAAACGTTTTCCCATGAATCAAGTCCCTATCCATCTATTTATACTTGTGTTAAAAAAAATGTCTTTCAAAAATGCTTTACTTAAAATTAAAGTTAATGCTAAAAACATACAATGAATAGATAATACATTTTCCCTGATGTCCTGATCAGAATTCAAATTCAAAGCAGAAATGTTATATTTACCTTATCCCTTTGCTAACATGAAATGAAAAATTACAGAGTACAGTGCATGTGTAACAATATGAACAAAATGAGAGTTCAGGTATCACTTTTGTTATGCTACTGAGTACTGAACACATTTTTATAAAACCATTGTTATTTGAAACTTTAAAATTTACACATGGATAATCCCAATATGTTTTATGAAAAACTTCCGACAAGTGGAATGCACTGTATATAAGAAAGAAATATTTCTGATTAAAACATCAGGATAAACAATCTCTTCCTGAGAGAACGTTATTCATTTCACAATTTAAGGAAAATATTTTTGCAACCCCCCTCCAAAAAATAAATTAACAAATGAATAATTAATCGCAAAAAGATAAATAAAAACGACGACAAAAAAGTTTTAAAAACACTTTTTACAGCTATACACTCTGACATTTATGACTTTGTAACTTCGTAACATGAAATAGTGTGAACCAGAATTTTAGGCAGATAACTTGATATCAATTGTTTTCAATCACGACAAATATAGGAATGTTTACTTTCAAGTATTGTAGTGAGTAAATTTTATTTTAAATGTTGTTTTTATCAAACATATCCTGAACAAGAGAACGAAAACAATAGAAAAGAAAATAAACTCTGAAATCAAAATATTAGATATATTTTGCCCATGTGCAAAAATATCTCTGAGTCCTACGTGCCTAGTCTGAAAAACGGACATACATTAACATGGAGAATTTAGCAATATCAGAAACAGGACTTACCTTAGCAAAATATGGCGGATTTAATCAATCTTAACAATATATGATTAACAGCCTTCCACTTTGACGTGTTTGCTGGGTGTTGAGGTAGTAACCTGTCATTGAACGAATGCGCGTAACATCTAGAGTGAAATATCTATTTTAGGCGAGACATATTTCTAATGGCATTACTTCCGGATATATACAGTTGAATATAAACAAAAACACAAATGACTTCCATTTACATGTGTGCACACTTCACACAGTAGCATCGAAACCTCAAATGCATTATGTTGTGTCGTCTTCTTACTGGCAACCATCGGTACTTGAGAGAAAGGATTCTTGCATATTTACAATGCTACTGATAATCACAGTAACACACAGTGCACATGTTTGTAAAGTTAACTTCGAAATAGTCTAAATCGGCTGACCGATTTAATGCTCCGTTGACGTCAGACCGTAATGTGTGTAGGACACGCAAGCTTAAATTTCTAATTGAAGTTTTAACATTTCGATTTGAATATTATTACTATCATCAGGAAAACTTATGTGTTTTCTCACTGATGTTTCACACCCCACTACATTTGTTTTCAATTTGTACAAATATTTGAGTGATCCTATCCTCCTTTCAAGAGCAAATACACAGAAATAACCGTATAAATTGTTTATATAGTAAAAAGAGAAAACTGAGGGAAGATTTATCTATCGAATAATGGTTGTTATAATTGGAAAGAAATATCTTTGTTTTCATGTGAACTCCACCCTCTCCAATTCACATCAATAAACATATTTCATACATAGGTTCTTGATCTTATGTTCTTTACACTTTCAAGAGACATATTACATAACTTAAAGTGTGAATTGGTATGATCATTACATACAAATATCTGTGAGTTTTCTTAATTAAAATTATCATAGATTTATAAAGAATTTTTATGCATCATTAGATATCAAGTAAATTTATAGAGCGTATAATATAGTTGTATAGACTATTACAATCATGGTCTTTCATTTGGCTTTTAAAGAAAACCGGTCAACATTTTTTAGTTGTCAGCAGCAGATGTATAAACCTGTGTTACAGATACCAACGGACAATTTGTAAATCATGCTGGGATAGATTGCAGTATACGTAGACATGTATAACTAGCATTCGTTATATTATTTTAAAATACGATAGTCATAGAGGGGGCAGTGCTGTAACGGTTCAGTAAACACAGTATTTGGTAATATATTCAAATGCAAAATCTCCATATGAATTTAACTATTTAGGTATACATTACAAACTGTCAAAGAATAATATAATAATTGAATAAAATACTTTATTACAATCTCCTAATTAAACATTGCTCCGTTAAGTGTCTCTGAGAGGTAATCATACTATATGTGTTTTTAGAATTATATCCTGTTGACTTCTGAAAGCATTATCATTGTATAATCTGGAGGATGTTTTAAGAATTACAACTTTACAAATGCGAATTATAAGACGATCCAAGAAAGATAACTTCTAAAAAATATCATTGGCTGTAAGGCGATATGCGTACAATTTGAAGTTTTTTTTATTTTGCTTTGGTTTAATTATTACCCTTTATTTAGGGGTTATTATGCTAGTTTGTTGGGGTTGGGTTTTTTGTGTTTTTGTTTGTTTGTTTGGTTTATAATTATTATTATTATTATTATTATTATTATTATTATTATTATTATTATTATTATTATTATTATTACTTAATTATTATTATTATTATGATAATTATCATTATTTTGCTTTTGTTTTGTTTTGGTTTTTTTTTTCTATATCTATATTGAAAATACAGGTAAACACGTATAACAAATAATATGAAGATGATATATAAGTTTATATAGTACAAACATATAAATGTGAAGAAATGTAAAGATTGATATAGAGAGGTGATATAATATAAAGTGTAAATATGAAAAAGTAAACAAAAATAATACTGAAGAGTAATAAAATATACAAAAAGTCCATCGTTGAGTTGTCATCAATGATACTAGAAGATAAGGATAATAATATCGATTTAAGCTTGAATAAATAGTTACCAATAAATGAATGACTAAATAAAGTAATAAATAAATTATTATATGAAATACAAGTATGTCAAACCAATATATTCGCAATATTATAACACATATTCACTAGAACTGTGCATTCGAAAGGCATTGCGTTGATTCAGTATGTAACTATGTACTATGTATATTTGCAATATTATTGCATACATCGCAGTATTTTGTATTCTGACGTACTTTCAAAATTTCATATTTTTTTCTAATTTTATAGAACGGTAAGAAATAGTAACATTTCATAATTAAATTATTTTGCATGCGTTCAAACTAAAGGAATTTTTCTTATAGATTTGCTTCTCAAAAAAAAAAAATCTTCAATATTTTATTTTCAAAAGAAACCTTTGAGGATTGACATAAATCAACGTCTTGTATGATGAACACCTTTATTTTGTACAAATTTTAAAGATAAATCATAGCAAACATTAATGTCGAATGACAGTTCCTATAAGTATGTGCATATGTTTGTATGTTCAAGCAATCTACAAACAGAACAAAACACAATTTACCATATCCTAGCTTTACATACTTGTAGATCCCTATAACGACCATAAAACTTCCTCAGTGACAATTTCAAACGTTCCTCAACATATCCTTGTGAGAGTAGTTTCGTGGCAACAAGCCTCGCTATCAGGAAATTTTCGTATTTAGAGCATACCCTGGCATGGCGTATAAGTTGTGAAATGAAGACGCGGGAAAGGAAGGTATGTTGATACTCAGGAAAGGGAAGTTGGTAATAATGAAATTGAAATCGTCACTTTGTCATACAGAGAGGTTACTAATGAACCATCGTCACTAATTGATAGCAGTATATCGAGGTATGAAGCAGAAGATGCGCTGTCTGTAGTATCTTTTATCTCGGGTTCCTTTGGATATATAATGTTGAGGTGATCCTCAAATACAGGATTGTTAATCGACAAAACATATCTGTATCTGTATGTAAAGTTGAACCGAGATGCTAATTGTTTATTGCATTTAGAGAGCAGAGACTGTATGAATTCTGCTTCGTAAGAGTACAAAATATGTCGGCCAGCAGAGGTGCGTAATTAGTACCCATAGGAATGCCAACAATCTGTTGAAACACTTTTCCTCCAAATATCACAAAAATATTATGTATAAGAAATTCTAACATTTGGATTATCTCTTTTTCTGTATACTTGCTGCTGGAATCAGACTGTTCCTTTACAAAACATGTGTCGTTGTGGCCTAAAACGAGATATTTATAGCTGCGAATTCCTTTTTTTCTTTCTTGTTACAGTAGGCGTTTTGAATAATTGATGTTACTCTGTTCTTTATT
The DNA here is from genome assembly GCA_035048485.1 of Pteria penguin. NCBI lineage: Eukaryota > Metazoa > Mollusca > Bivalvia > Pterioida > Pteriidae > Pteria > Pteria penguin. The sequence continues at coordinate 29,080,424 of CM068584.1, forward strand.
TTTTGATACGGAATCGTTGTATAAAAGTCGAAAGGTCAAAAGAATTGATGTTAGTGACTTAATTCAAAATAGGAGATTTTAAGTGCTCTAGAAGTTCGTTGGAATTCTTTAGGATCCACATCTGATTGATTCCACTCCTCGAGTAAGCAGTAGAGCAGTATTTCTGAAGACCATATTTGATTTCTGCTAGAATTTTGGTGAGTAACATGGAAAGAGGCTTGGTGGAACACTTGGAAGATCCTGCTATGAATCGATGCTTATATGGAGTTTATGCATCTTTGGAATCAAAAAAGTTATGGTAGCTCGAGATCAGATTCATTTGTAGTAATACAGAATGAACCGAGAACTGACTTGTGATTATCCAATACCTCTGAAGGAGACAGATTTGTAACTATATAAGTTGGATTACCAGGCGTTGAATGAAGACCAAGCTCTTCTATAAGACATTTGATATAGTATGCTTTACATACTAATGTGTAATTGTTAGCTGCCTTGTCAACAGGAACAATAATGAAATTTTCGTGAAGTCGAGAAAGTTCTCTAACGACACTGGAGTCAAGAAATATAGATCAGTGTTTGTTCTTAAAAAACTGACAAAGTCTTCTAACTCTTTTCTTTAGCAGACTTCTGATCGACTTCAGCCATTCAGAAAGAGTGTCTAATTCAACCTTTTCTCTTTTAGTCCAACGTCTGGCATACTCTTCACATGAAAAAAGTCAATTACGACACACACCAATCTCGAGATACATGTAACTACCAATAAATATATTGTCCCCTATGACTTTCCTCTCGGGTCTTGGAGTAATGTAGCCTCATGACACACCTCAGGCATACAAAAAACATCTTTAATACCATTTTCATATCAAAAATAAATTACCAGGGTGCATGTATATATTACTATAAATAGAACTACAGGTCTCAAATATCAGCTTTCATACGCAGCTATCATGTCGTCCAAAATAAGTGCGATCTGTAAATCGCCTATAATATACTGCAAATTTGAAATGCTATCCCCTAATGATTTAAATTATGACTATAACACATTAAATGACCACGTATTGAATTGTTTCGTATGTTAACACCTATGAAATACATAAATTTACACGTCTTAAAAGGTCTTGAAATGCACATCAGTCAATCGCGATACAAGGGTCTACTTTCACATTCGTGTGAATCTCAACCATGTAAATGTTGACGTGAAAAGTCGTACACGTGTTCCGTTCTTGATTTCCACATTATGATATTGATATGTTTAAGCATGCCCTATGCATTGATTTATTGACATCGCTGGTGTATCGAATCCATTACCAGAGCTGCCCGGTATCAGTTTTATTTCTTCTACATTATGGGAAGGCAAACGTAACCGATCATTGAAATTCATTTCATCGTTTACGAATGATAACTCTTCTGCATTTTGTAAGGTTAACCCAAATCTGTCGTTAATTATAAAAGTGTGCAAACCGCCATTCCCCGATATTGAACTTTAAGACTTACTTTCCTTCACAGAGAAAAAGGATTGTTTCTATTTATTTGAGCATTATGTGAACTTTAAGCCAGTCCATACCGACGTTTAGGGGGTATCTATGGAGAACCACATATTGCTAGCTAGCAATAGACCTTTTCACGATAAATGTGGTCTTACCATTCGTATTTGCGGAACAGCTTCTCCGGACGGCTACATGTAGCTACAAACCTGAACGCACTGAATATTGTTCAGTAATTGTAAGAGATCACTTTGCATTCAGGTTTGAAGCTAATGACCTGGAAGGACTATTGCGCATACAAGAGTTGTAAGACCGCAGTTATCTTGAAAAGTTATATGGATACGAAGTGCTTCCCGTGATTCACTAGTGCGGTACTGCATACCTATTTAAAGTTTGCAACATCTCAGAATTCCGTAGTCTCGTTCAACCAGACGCTCGATTATCTCCGTGAACTCCGAATCGAGGGTCTGGTAAACAAGTGTATTAATGATTGCAACCGATAGAGGGCGGTGTGTACTTTCGGTTAAGTATAGCACGCCCATTAAACGAAACGTGCATGTTATTGTTTCTTCTCCTAAGCTTCAAATTACGACATTATATTTTAAGGGTTATCCATCCCTAAGAAAATTCTAATTAAAAATGCGTGCCTTTCATTTTTTTATTCAAGGAACATATAAAACACATATAAATTGGTGGCGTTATTTGTTTTCGTTTGATATATACATGTATATCTAAATTTATATACGTCGCTGGTTTGAGAAAGAAATCAAAATTATGAAGTCTTAACATGCTTTATTCATATTTTGTTATTTTTTAAAGATTGTAAGTAGTCGATCTTCCAAAGGGAAGTCTGGTACATTAAAAGTAAAAGAACACAAACAAAATATTTTACAAAATTATAAACTACCAGGTTCGAAGATTTGAGGGCATTAAATTTTTGGCCTGTCTGTCTGTGACAAAACTTCCACCTTGGCCATAACTTTATTCCATTAGATAGATAGATATGACATGGGTATTCTGTTAATAATGAAACTTTTTAAATGACAAAATGTCAGTAAGTATGTAAATAATATAATTCATGTTGTAAGAGACTGGAGAAAAAGAGGTGGTGGGATCCAGGGATCGAACCTAGAACCTTCCGCTTTTGTGTCAGACGCTGTCACCATTCAGCTATCGGGCTAGATACCCATGCGTCACAATATTATAGTGTTGAATAATTCTGCACCTTACCTGAATAGTTACTGACCTCCCTTTCAATGAAATTAATGGTCCATAATGTGTATTTTCTGGTGTATCTCGTTGATGAAATACTTTAGCTTTGCATCAGAATTTCCACTATATTGACTCGTTGTTTTTTAAAACTATATATAATTTCTTTTAATTTAAATCCATTTTTTACTATCGAAACATGGATTTTAACATGAAACATTGAATTGTATACATTGTCAAGTTTCCCATTTCAATAACTATTCCATTATTGCTTGATATTTCAGCAGACAGCTGACTTAATTATTGCTTAAGTTGCTCAGTCAATTACATATTGGGAGTATGTATCAAAATTATTGAAGCATAGTGTATTAACCGTGTACTAAGTAGGTTGGTACACACTTTTCTTGTCAACTCAATATGGTCCCTGGCTTTCACATGTATTTCACATCTGTTTGAGGTAGAAGGGCCTATCTGCATGAGGAATTCGATTCCAAACATCATGTCACCCTTCTGATAAAATGACCTTTGTCTATGAGGATTACCTCAACAGATATAAATTAAATGTAAATTTATCCACTCCCCCGCCTCTATGGATCCGCCACTAAATATGGATGTCTACAGTTACTACTTTGATGTGATGTCAGGTAACTAGAGTTATCCACAATACCCCAATATTCTCCCTGCAGTCTTTAAAGTGTTCCATAATGTATCGTTTTAATCTGTAAAATACGACATGCGACAAACTTTGGCAAAATTATACTATCGGAATTTCCCTTTGGATATTTATAAATATAAACGCCGTCCTTTGTAGGTGTCAGATGCCAGGATCGATATACTAGGTAGAATATACATAACAGAACTAGTAAGGTAAGTTCTATTTTGTTATTTTTATCTTTATTTTACAATATAGATATTCTAATAATTCGTGTATTTCTCTGTACACCATATGTGTATAATTATGATAGAGAATACAAACTATAGGCCTACAGTGGTCACAGTTGACCTGCATGTATCCATAAAGGCTATCGTGTAGAAAGCCTAACTGTGTATATCCGAGGGAAGGGTACATCTATACAAATATATATCAGTGAAAGGGGGGGGGGGTCTCGTAATATATTGATGGTGCACATTTACCCGTTTTACATAAAAAGTGACAATAAAAGAGAGAGTGTTATCTTGATTATTATTAGAATAGATTTTGCGAGTGTTTTCTCTTACGGAGGCGTTTCATTCCAATCCCTTCCTCCCTCATGCACCCTCATCGCCTCCCCGATTCTCCCTCCCGGTGTGGATTTTCTGGCTCCTTATACCTATCAACACTGAACACGACGCATTGGCAAACAAGGATATAACTATTATCAGTAGATCGAGAGCATATAGTTGTTGTCCTGTCTGTCTTTGTGTGTTGGTTTGCGTGGTCAAATCTTTAAAATCATGCACACATAACATTTCAACTTTACCAGTCAGTGCTTTTATATTTCACATCTGTGTTCATTCTTCCGAGACCTTTATACTGACCCCACAATTTATTATCTTGTTATCTTGACCTTCACATTTGACCTGTATTTAAAAATAATTATCCTGAGCCTTAACATCTTAATCATTGGAGCTAGGGATTACACATGTCACGTGTGATTTTCCTGTGGGAAGACCTTTCCATTGATACCATAGTTTTTGACTTTGTGACCTTGACCGCCAAGTTTGTCGTTCTCAATTACAAAACCCTTTTTACTTTGACCTTCGGTTTTAAACCATAAAGATATAATTTTGATATATGTATGTTCCTTGTGATGAGACTTTTCTATTTATATCATAATGATTACCTTGTCTCCTTGATCTTTATGATATATTTCGTTGTAAGTTTTCACCTGTATGGGTTAGGGCTTTCATATTCCTCGTGTCCTTGTTTTGGTAAAACGACACCATAAGTTTTGATCTTGTAGCATTTTTCGTCAAGTTTGCCCATGAAAACACCCCCCCCCCCCAAATGAAAACCAAAAAAAAAAAAAAAAAAACAAAAAACAAACCAAAAAAAAAAAAAAAAAAAAAAAAAAAAACCCAACCGCAAAAAAAAAAATAATATAAAAAACAAATCAACCCCCCCCCCCCCCCCCCCCAAAGAAATACTACTTTTGAGGAGGAGGAGGGAATCACTGAGGAGGAGGAGGAGGAGGGGCTCACTGAGCAGTGAATCATTGAGGAGGAGGAGATACGCTTCAATGATTTGAGGACACGCTTCACTGATCATGGATATACTAGTAATCACAGATTCTACACAGCAGGGAGCTTAATATCTTGATGCTCAATCCTAAGTTTTCCTTTATGTATATTGATATTGTGTATAATATTTCAATACATACTGATCATAATCACAGAAACCATCCCTTTCCAAGCGTCCTTTTGAAAATCGATCGATCAAGTCTTTACACAAATATGACAATGCGATACGTATGATCCGTACTGGTTTATTCAAGTTCAAGGGCATTTTCTCGAAAATCAGTCACCGGTAACTCCAGCGCTATTATGTTGGCTTATAAAGATAAATGACATTAAAGGTGAACCAATGAGGACTGCTACGATTCACCGGTCAAGAGACATAACAAATATAAAGAAAATAGGAGGGGGGACTGATTCCATATTCCGCTTGATCTATATGTATTGTCACCAACCCGTGTCGTAGCCTCTAAAAATAGACCAGGGAATTCCCCGTTATGGTCACGGGAGGGGGTCAAAAAGAGGCCAGGGGTCAATGGGTAAGTAGAGAGGTCACCCCAAGGTTCAAGTGGTCAGCGATGACATCACGACCGGAAGTCACGTGATTTTGAATGCCTGCCTCTGATTGGTTGAAAGTTTCTCGCGAATGTTCCGAGGTGGCATACTAGACTACTTATAGGCGATGGGGCTTTGTTATTTTACACGTGTTTTCCTCGTGGCGAGACTTTTCTTTTCTTTTTTCATTGCTTCTATAAGTTATAACCTTGTAAACTTGTCTGCTATCTTTAATCCACATTAAGAAATATCCTCATCAAGAACATCATTCTCCCCGGGGTCATAGTTTGTCGCAACCTCAAGTTGTTTCGATGATGATGTTCAATAAAAAAACATTGTTGCCCACTTTCTTTATTGTATTTTCTTATAATCATTAATTATCTTATTTTATCCAGTAATTGGTTTTATTTATTTTACATTTTGCGCGCGTGGGAGGGGGGGGGGGGGGGTGATTATTTTCATCTTGGGCAATAAAAATAAAAAGAGTTCCGCTTTCTTTTATGCTTTTTTTTTTTTTTTTAAATTCTATCATTATTACAATAACTTATTTGTTGTTTGATTATTGTTTTGCTTCACACCAAGATATTTGCATTAGTATGGCGAGGACACCTCCTTCTCAGAAATTTAGACCTATGGGAGACTTCTTGCTCCCGAGCCAAGAAACTAAGCGACATAACCAGCGAATCTAGAAATTTTTTAAAGGAAGGGGGTTGCTGTCTCCCATGAGTAATGTTTTGCACTATTTGGTCTGGAAAGAAAAAAATGGTCGAAAATGACTTTTTGGTAAAATTTTCAGACCCCTTCCCCCCAAAAAAAGAGGGGGGTTGCAACCCTCCAAATCCGTCAATGTTATGCTATTGAAAAGGAGAGTGGTGTTATACCATTTGTATTTGATCATAAGCTTTGAAAATTAAGAAACAAGATTTTCATGAAACTTGGTAGATATGAAATACTCAATGTTCCCTACGATTGTTGCTATTAGTCGGCCGAATCCGTCCTCGAGTGGATTAATACTTTCTTCCGGAGGATTTCTTACACAAACACACACCCTCACACCTATTATATAAATATAATTACGTGTATCATTAATTTTCTTTTCTAGAATTTCAGCGATGTCCTCCATCACAATTCGATTAACCATAGAATCTAATGGTACCACATTTACCATGCAAACGATCAGCATTTCCTTCATCATAGTGAGGCCTCCAAACACAGAGGGAGGTAATAACAGAGGCATAGTCATTACACAAGATAGTAACCCTCCCGATCCGGAGCAGTTTAGGCGCCAGGTTGGCCCATTATAACCGAGAAAGGAAAGAGCAATACATCAACAAGTATATTCAATGTATGTTTCCATAGCCGTGATGTTTTCTACCATTCCATTCCATTGTATTGTTTATTATTACCAGACAGAGATGTGCCGTAGAAATATCATAATTGATTCTTGTCATTGTGGACTTCGATATATCTACTTCTATTGTTGTTATACAGATCAGTATGTAAATGTATGATAATCGTAAACCGGTGAACCACACCAATTGCGTAACCTTTGTTGCTTTAATTGACCGTCCTAGGTCGGTATTGCATTTGCAATACAATCAAATTTTTATTATGCCTTTTTAATATGCCATTGGTGATTTGTGTCATACTATCAAATTGTTGCTTTTTCTATCAGACATTTATACAATAAAAATAAATAATGTTTTCTTTCTTGTCATAATTTTTAAGGACAGTAAATAACAAAGAGGAATTAAAACTTTAAACCTACTTATATGTTAAATGAATTGAAAAATCATTGTAGACTACCAGTTTGAAGCCAAACAACTATATTCCACAGGCATGTTCACTAAATAAACAAGACAGAAAAGAAGGATAAATGGAATAATGTTTTACGTCACTTTACAATTATTTCACGTATATGGTGACAACATCTGCCAAATGCATTGCATAGACATTTAGACCTTTGTACCGGACCCATCCAGAGCAGTGAGTGATCTTTTACGTGCCACGCCTACCGTAACACGGGACCTCGGTTTTTATTGTATCGTCCGAAAGACAGAATACCGGTGTACCCAGGGCGGGAGTCGAACTCGGGACCTCTCGGTCACGAGCCGAGCACCTTATCCACTAGGCCACACCCGATTTAGCGAAGAAGGAAAGAATTGCCAATTGCCTATGCTAAATGATATACAATTAATTCTTTTCGTAAGCATCTCTCTCATTGATCAGTCCACTGTCTCTTTCAAAGGCAGGCAATCGAAAAATTCGTCAACGTGGAAACATCATGGACAGTATTTATAGGTACAATGTCTAAACCCTAAAACTATTCGTTCGAGAAGATGCCTGGATAATTAGAACCGTATAATACTGTTATTGATATAGTTTCATATAAATCATGCATTCTACTAACATGCAAGAATTTGAGCTTCCCACCTGAAGTTTGTTACATATAGTTTAAGGACGCTTTTACATAATTTCACTATATAGTGGGGACACATCTCTGGCGCATGCCTATCAGCCTAAATATATTTCCTGTGCACGATCCTGTCTGTTCAAAGCAATGAGAACAACAATTTACATATCAATATATACCATGGCAGAGCGCCTCAGTTTATAATGTCTCGTTCAAACTGAATTTACTGAATCTCACATACTGTCTTTCAGGCTGCCAGCAAGTTAAGTATTTGATCACAACGTTTGATGGTGATGAAAACTAGAACTGTCTCGAACTTGATCTGTAACTCATGGTGGTATACTCACACACCAAAAATTGGATGAATATCTACAAGCGTTTAGAAAAAAGGTCCGGAAAACTGCCATTTTAAAGAAATTTTCCAATTCCAAGGGCCGTGATTCCGTCAAAAATGAATGGACCGCAACGAAAGTCGAACTTGATCAGTAACTCATGGTGGTAGACTCACACACCAAAAATTGGATGAATATCTACAAGCGTTTAGAAAAAAAGTCCGGAAAACGTGAATGTGACTGAGGGACTGACGGACTGACGGACGGAGTGCAAACCTATAGTCCCCTTCGGCGATGCTGGTAGAGAACTAAAAAAGAGTAATCTGCCTTGCAGAAGAGCAGGTACTGAGAACAGTGTGGTATATCAGAGGAATGCAGATAAAGATCTTGGTTAAAGGACCAAACATGAAAATCTAATTTTAAGTGTTGCAAATTACATCAAATTATCAATATCAAGAGGAATTATATTTTACATTTTCAAATATGATCTAAGTTAATAAAACAAAGAAATAATGCAATTCTAAACTAAATTTTTTAATATATTGGTGACAGAAGTCACTAAATTATGTGCCCTTTTTACCAAATACCACGTCAAAAAGTGCCCTTTTGTTGGAGAAATTTGTGTGCCTTTTTTGAATCCTAGATTTAACACTATCATACCCTTTATGAAGCATTATTAGGGCGCATCAAATAGTTCAACGAATATTGAATGGAGGCACTGTATATCATGCAAATCTTTTTGTTATTCAAAATTAATTTTAAAAGCTCCCCCAAGACCCACATGACACGTTAGGCATAATCGTATTGATTATAATTAAGTATGCAATGTATGTATATAAAAAGTTATTTGTTTTTATGTGAAAGGTGTATTAATTTTGAAATTGTTTGAAGAATTTTAAAGATAATTCACTATTTCATAAATCTGAAAGAAAAGAAGTGATGACACTGTTTTCTATTACATTCCATGTGTTAAACCACATTTGCCACGTGAGTTTCTGCCTAGTAAATGCAAATTGAAATTTATAAAGCATATCAACTGTATTCAGGGTTGCCACAGAATCTTGAAAACAGGTAATGTGCTTAAAAACTTCCTTTCAGGGAAAAATTTTTTTTAGGAAAATTTGAAAATTTTATAATTCATCTGCAGTAAAGTTGCCATAGTTTTTCATCAATTAATTGAGATTTGAAAAGAATAAAAATATGTTAATGGAATATTATTCATCAAAACCTGTGACCATTCTGCCTTCGTTTATAAAAGGAAGATAGCATAAACTTTGACTTGCATTTTAAATAATTAGTTTATCCTGATTATATTTGTATAATTTAATGAAACATTCTTATTAACATTTATTTCTAAAAATAACATTTGAAGACTGATCTTTATATAATGGGAAGATTAAATATGGTCAGGATAGACTTAATTATAAACAAAAAGGCATAATTTTACATTGAATTTTGAGTTCTTTAATGATTACTTACAATTAAGGGGGGCGTTAAAGGAATGATATTCAGTTAATGAATGAAAGTTTCCTAATAGATGAAGGTTTTCACTTTTTGTAATCAAAAGAGCTTTCAAAACCATTGAATCAGATGTTGGCCTTTTTGAACGCATTTATATGCTTTAACTGTCCAGGCTTCATCAGTTGGGAAACAGCTATAGCATTAAGATCGGCAGAAATGTAAACTGAAAACGGCAATAAAATAATTTTAAAAAATGGAAAAAAAACATTTGAAATACTGCAAATTTATTTACCTAAAAAAATGATTTTTTGGGGTTTATATATATATATATATATATATATATATATATATATATATATATATATATATATATATATATATATATATATATATATATATATATATATATATATATATATATATATATATATATATATATATATATATATATATATATATATTTATTATTGTTACTTTTCGCTTTATTTCCAAGAGTCCCATTGGACACATTGCTCACCTGAGCATCTGACCACAGAGAAAAGTTAAAAGGAATCTATAAACTTCATGATCTTTCAATATAATAAATATTCATGAAAAATATACAAAGTTGTTTATTTGAATCTATTTTAGATACTAGACCATATATGAAATGTTGGGGTTAAAATGATAACCTCACTACCTTCCACACCCTTTATGATCGCTCATCCTCTTCTAAAATCACTGTAGATTTTTAGTATATAATTTCATTTTTAACAACGGCAATGCACGGCACGCTATGACTATACATGTAGCTCAAATAAAATTGTTAATGAACAAATGATAGCAAAAGTAAATGTACTCCTATTGTGATCAGTTCTGCATTCATACAACGCTGACTAATCTAGTACTCGATCAGTAATTCAGCATTGCTAGTTACAGATTTCTCACAACCATAAAGACCAAAAACAATTTTTGAAATTTGATATAACACAAATGAACAAAATGAACAATACACATGTAGTTTCGAAATTTCTTTTCAATCTAGTCATATTGTTTTATTACAAATTACCCTTAAAATTCGTTTATTGTAGGTATTCATGTTATGTAGCTGTGAAGTTCATGATTTACATCTTTGTGGCTCTTGCCTTCTCCAATAATGAGATCACATTTTTATTAGAAGTAGGTACATATACATGTATTTATTGTATTTATAGTTCTTATTATTTGGGACAAGGTCTTATCACATTAATTTTACTAAGTGGTAATTTGTGTGATTTGCTGAGAAGTCAGTTAGGATTTTTCGAAAATGTAAAATCTGCCAGCATTCTAATAGAACTTTAAGTCACAGGTATAAATAGGCCTTCTCATATAACTAGCTTTTATCTTTAATGTTTTGAATACTTTTTATGGCCAGTGGAAATATGGAATATACATTATGTCACCATAATATTTATACCTGAATATTGAGCTAATGCTACAATGCACTCTTGTCCAGGATAAGTTCCATCAACTGCTAATGCTTTCAATTCTGTATGAATATCCATTCCTTGATCTTGGAAAAATGGAAAATTCATTGATATTTAAGCGCATATGATTAACAGCAGATTCCCTTAAAATGTCATACAAATTTTCATCCCCAGTTAATGCATGACTAATTGACCGAAAAAGGCAGTTGCCGTCCCCAAGTACATTCCTGCGTGCCAGACCATACTCAGCCAAAAATTCATTTTGTCGCCGTATTTCATCTGACTGAAAGAAAGAAAGGGTTTTCATGTCTTTATGTACCTTTTGTTTACATTATTTAATGTTGTCAAAGTATCATGATATTATATTGAATTGTAATAAATATGTAAGTGAAAAATGGAATTTTCTTATTATTATCTTGAACATATTGGCCAATATCAGATGACATTTTGAAATAATGGCAGATTGTGCAGGATCTGTGGTTCGAAAATTAATTTATGCACTTTTCGTATTCCATCAGCATCAAGTTTCATCAAAATAGCAAACTGGAGTTACCTCCCTTGTCTGTTATTTTATAGACCAAAGACCACATTTGCATAAATCAACCACCAAATATTAAAAACTGTTTGAAAATCAGGAAAAATTCCTGACTTGTTGCAATGCTTGTACAGTTTTCCATTTAGCTATTTTAAAAACAACATGCAACTTTTTTAAAAATAAGTAATTGACATTTTCCTAAAACAAAGTGTATTGGTACAAATATGAGTGCAAAGTAAATCATGAACTCTTCCACAAAATGATAGGCGAGGGAAATGCATTGTAAGTCTAGATTTCATACTATTGTGATATAGTGAGATTTGATATTTGACTTTGTATATAGTTCTTAGATAAAGATGTGATATCTTTCATTGAAACTTGTATATAGAGTTTCCAGTAAGGCAGTATCCTTGCAAATAGTACTTGAGTTGCACCGTCAGGAGTAACAGATAATGGATAGCCACTACACATATATAACAGATAACATAGGATGTTTCTTGACATAAGGAGTGTGTCATTTTTAAAAAAAATATTTTTAGTCAATATTGATCAATACATATTTCAATGATGATCACACCAACATGGACAACATTAGTCTATTGGATGAAAAACCGATAATCAAAAAAGAAAATGGCAGAAGTCATTGGATTTTTTTTTTTTTTTGATAAATTAATCAGGTTTCATGCCAATATATACATTTATATGTATAAGTATTTACAAACAGAAATGTGTACTTGAAACAAAAGTTAGAGATAAAGGGATTAATTGTCACATTTGTTTGCTTCCTTGAGAGAATTTAAAGTGTTTTCTAATTTCTTATAATCGTAAACTAAGAAGACAAGTTGAACAATCAACAAAACATCTGAAATGAACAAACCACTGAATTTGGAATCAATTTATTTGAAATGACACTGTTTGTAATGGAATTTGCATACAAACCAAAACAAATTTTTCCAAGGAAGGGTCTGTGATCTATAATGAAATGTATCTTACCTTTAATATCGATAACAAAAAAATAACAAAAAAAAAAAAAAAATAATAATTATAAAAGATAATAATTAAATAGAAAATACATAGATAATGTAACTTCTCTATTTCAAATTTTATTTTAAAATGCATTAGCAGTTTCATCATTCAAAATGTACACATTGTATATTCAATGTTACTTTTCATCCAAACATAAAATTTATTAAGTAAAAAAAATATGATTAAAACATCACGAGATATCAAACTTTAGATATTTCATTGAGAACACACCAGGGTTGGCTGGGTATGATTGGAGGCATTGGCAGGCTACAAAGAAATAAGTCACATGTATTATATATGCTTATATGATGTCATATATAGATTATGAATTACAAAACTTTAAAGTATGGAAATCTCTTTATATCAATATATGGATACATTATTTTTTACACAAATAAATCATTCTAAAGAAAAGTGTAAATATAATATTTAAGTGAATAGATCATTATGAGACATCAAACATGATAAAACTACTGTAATAAAACCTATGCTCTCAGTCCAACATGAACATGAAACAGGGATTTTAATTAGTGATTATAGTATTTACATGTTATCATTTTAATTTAAATTATCTCACAATATTCATATGAAATACAAATTAAATACAACTAAAATAAGTCAGCGTGCATCAATCAATAAAAAACTTCCAATAAACTAAATGCAGGTTGAGCTATGGAAGTAACCCTAGTAAGAATTGGTATATATATATATATATTTTAAACAAAAGAATATTCTCATATTGCTTGAAAGAAATTCTTTCTTCAACTATCTCATAATAATTATTTTAAGATGGTTTCAATCTTATGTATTGGCATTACTTTAAAATTCTATATTCATACAGCATTACATATCTATTACAATTAATGGTGATATACCACAGATAGATCTATAAACTTACAATTAATGGTGATATACTACAGATAGATCTATAGACTTACAATTAATGGTGATATACCACAGATAGATCTATAGACTTACAATTAATGGTGATATACCACAGACAGGTCTATAGACTTACAATTAATGGTGATATACCACAGACAGGTCTATAGACTTACAATTAATGGTGATATACCACAGACAGGTCTATAAACTTACAATTAATGGTGATATACGACAGATAGATCTATAGACTTACAATTAATAGTGATATACCACAGATAGATCTATAAACTTACAATTAATGGTGATATACCACAGATAGATCTATAAACTTACAATTAATGGTGATATACCACAGATAGGTCTATAAACTTACAATTAATGGTGATATACCACAGATAGATCTATAAACTTACAATTAATGGTGATATACCACAGACAGGTCTATAGACTTACAATTAATGGTGATATACCACAGATAGGTCTATAAACTTACAATTAATGGTGATATACCACAGATAGATCTATAAATTTACAATTAATGGTGATATACGACAGATAGATCTATAGACTTACAATTAATGGTGATATACTACAGATAGATCTATAGACTTACAATTAATGGTGATATACCACAGATAGATCTATAAACTTACAATTAATGGTGATATACCACAGATAGATCTATAAACTTACAATTAATGGTGATATACCACAAATAGGTCTATAAACTTACAATTAATGGTGATATACCACAGATAGATCTATAAACTTACAATTAATGGTGATATACCACAGACAGGTCTATAGACTTACAATTAATGGTGATATACCACAGATAGGTCTATAAACTTACAATTAATGGTGATATACCACAGATAGATCTATAAATTTACAATTAATGGTGATATACGACAGATAGATCTATAGACTTACAATTAATGGTGATATACTACAGATAGATCTATAGACTTACAATTAATGGTGATATACCACAGATAGATCTATAGATTTACAATTAATGGTGATATACCACAGACAGGACTATAAACTTACAATTAATGGTGATATACCACAGACAGATCTATAAACTTACAATTAATAGTGATATACCACAGATAGATCTATAAACTTACAATTAATGGTGATATACCACAGACAGGTCTATAGACTTACAATTAATGGTGATATACCACAGATAGGTCTATAAACTTACAATTAATGGTGATATACCACAGATAGATCTATAAATTTACAATTAATGGTGATATACGACAGATAGATCTATAGACTTACAATTAATGGTGATATACTACAGATAGATCTATAGACTTACAATTAATGGTGATATACCACAGATAGATCTATAAACTTACAATTAATGGTGATATACCACAGATAGATCTATAAACTTACAATTAATGGTGATATACCACAAATAGGTCTATAAACTTACAATTAATGGTGATATACCACAGATAGATCTATAAACTTACAATTAATGGTGATATACCACAGACAGGTCTATAGACTTACAATTAATGGTGATATACCACAGATAGGTCTATAAACTTACAATTAATGGTGATATACCACAGATAGATCTATAAATTTACAATTAATGGTGATATACGACAGATAGATCTATAGACTTACAATTAATGGTGATATACTACAGATAGATCTATAGACTTACAATTAATGGTGATATACCACAGATAGATCTATAGATTTACAATTAATGGTGATATACCACAGACAGGACTATAAACTTACAATTAATGGTGATATACCACAGACAGATCTATAAACTTACAATTAATAGTGATATACCACAGATAGATCTATAAACTTACAATTAATGGTGATATACCACAGATAGATCTATAAACTTACAATTAATGGTGATATACCACAGATAGATCTATAAACTTACAATTAATGGTGATATACCACAGATAGATCTATAAACTTACAATTAATGGTGATATACCACAGATAGATCTATAGATTTACAATTAATGGTGATATACCACAGACAGGACTATAAACTTACAATTAATGGTGATATACCACAGACAGATCTATAAACTTACAATTAATAGTGATATACCACAGATAGATCTATAAACTTACAATTAATGGTGATATACCACAGATAGATCTATAAACTTACAATTAATGGTGATATACCACGGATAGATCTATAAACTTACGAATAATGGTGATATACCACAGATAGATCTATAAACTTACAATTAATGGTGATATACCACAGACAGATCTATAAACTTCATTTAATTCTTGTATTATCATCACATACATGTACTTCTGTCTGTTTATTTACATGATGTTCATAGCACTTTTATCTTACTGGTAATGAATTTATCCATTATAGATCTACTTAATTGTGATTAAACATGTGAAATTGTGAATTATTATATTTTATTATATACACACGTTTGTATAACCACTGCCATGACTTGGGTGCAGAGCATAAACATGATCGTCCCCCAACCCTTAATTAAATTGAAGCTCAATGAGAGTATCTGATAAAAATATTTGTCTATAATGTCAATTGTATATAACGTCTATTATATATAGCAAAGTACATACTAATACACCAGCCGAAAATGGGGGGTCTACCAGGTCAGACTTATAATTTATATATCGATAAAGTTACTTGCACATGAAAAATATACACCACTAACACTTGTATTATCAATATTAAAACATTATGAATATATTGTATAGTAGAAGAGAAACACAGGACAAGGACCTTAGATATATGTATCGTAAACGCGTACTGTATCCTACTAGTACTAGATCTAGCGTAGGCTTCATGTTGACTGATAATGAACTACGGAGATTAATTGAAACTGAGAGTTAAACGCTATTTTGATTCTTCTATCTCATTAAAAATATCATTTCAACATCTGTTTCATTCATGAATTTTACTTTATTGATAAAAAGTATTCACATCAGAAACACTTACAAATATTCCGAATGGAGAGAGGAAAGTAGCCATTGCTATATAGATAAAGCAGAGACTGATGAAAACCACACGCATGCGCAATCGCTCCTAACACAAAGTAGAGTTAGGGTCAGTTAACCATGCATCGGAAATGTACCTAACATCGGACAACTTTGCATTAATAAAAATATCTTATACACGCACGCTTCCTTATTATTTTTTATGTATACGCGATCATATAGATACAAACTCTCTACTGACGCTGATATTTTAATCACGTGACTTTCTCCCCCGCTTTTTATCAGGTGCTATGTATAAAAGTCATGTATTTACAATTTTGATATGTTTCATAATGTTTTCTTTCATTATTTTAACATAAAACATGTGAAAAATGTGAAAGAATAGCATTGATCTTAGATGGTGATGGTTTTTAATCATATATGAATTCACCATACATCAGACACAAATTAACCATGTATCGGACGGTGTCCGATGCATGGTATGCCTATTTAACAATGAAATCATAGACGTATAAATAAAAGGGACCGCCGGCTCGTGACGTCACATTATAGATTCTATTCATTGAACTCGATATTTTCACAGCGCCCTCACCAGCGTGCATAGAAAGTAACCATCGTAAACAAATATGGCGGAATACGCGGAAGAAACAAATTCTTTTGTTGAGGTATGTTAACTTATGTTTCCAGGGTCCGGCGCCATAAACTGAGAATTTACTTAAGTCAAAAATTTCATCATTTATTCCATTATCAAACGTTCAAATAAATTTTAATGCAGAATTGTTTAATTCTATTTATCAGTAGAATAAAACTAAATAAAATCCAAATCCCAGTTATTAATTCATTAATGATCAGAAGAATATGAATTTTTGACTTAACTATATTCTCATTTTATTGCGCCGGACCCAGGTCTTTTTCACTTTTTGTCGTTATTATTATTTATTTAAATTATACTTTCAGTTGGACCTATGGCTAAACTGCAGTATAGGTTAAATTAGCTAAAATCCACGTTTTTGTCATCGTCGTAAAGCACTGCATCATGCATCGATGATCAATCGCCAGAGCTGCAGTGCAGAGGCAGAGAAGATTCCATGGACATGGGGTATTATGCCATGTCAACTGTGCAAGGCAGTAGAAGAGTTAACTTTGTTTTATGCATCAGTGTGGTTAAAGAAGCCAGTGTGAACTCTGATTTGAACCCAAAACCGCAGACAGACTCTACCTTTTTAACTACCAGGTCCTCTATAAATATGTGTCTGCCTAATGGTTATAAAAAAGGTTAAAAAGGTTATAATGGTGCATGTTTAATGTCAATTATCATTATTAATATATCAAATTGTAATGTTTATTATTTTAAAGTTTACATGTATATTTATGCAGTTTTGTAACAGGACACAAATATGGATCACAACAAAATGTGTAGTATCATTGATAAAATGATATATAATTTTACTTTTTTATTGGTTACTATATGAGAAGGATGTCGAACCAAACAACGACTGCAAGTTTCAGAATCAGCCAAGACCCTCTGTCACTTCACTAGTCAATGAAGATTATGACAGCCATCCAAAAAATCTTAAATGACCCATTGATCCCTACCTCCATGAAAAAAGAAATTCTGATTCTGAAATTTATTTATTTGATAGATAATCTTTTTAGTGTGTTTCCAGTTACTTTCATACTTCACAGTGAAATTTTAATTACTTTTCCAATAAGCTTACAGTCAATATTGTAGGCAACACCTTTCTCATGTTGTCATCAATGTATCACAATTCCATGCAAGTTCTCTTCATAAAATATCACTGTAAATTTCAACAATATTGGTCAATCCTACTCAAGTAATCATCTGGAAACCATCTGGACAGACAGACGGACGGATGGCAAATACTAAAGTTACCTCCCATTACACTCGCAACTCGCAGGTGAATAATAACCAAAATGGCGATCTATATATTGCATTCATTTGACCCATTTTACCATAAATTTCAATCATCTTAAAGGAAATTAAGCTTATAATGTAAAATTTATTGCTTTCTAAATCTTAACCATTAGTAGATTCGATGAATAGAGTATACCCCAATGTGATATCACTTCTCATTATGGTATGATGAGTGGTCAAATTCTTTGTAAATATACCGTAGTCACAAGCATTTATTTTGTTTATGTTTTGAACTAAATATCAAACATTAACTCTGCTAATGAATTGCTTTTCACATTTTCAGCTTCATGGCTTGCTGAAAACATGCATGAATTGAACTTCAACAGACTAGAGAGCAAAGTATTCTCAGCTGCTACAAGAGAAAAGGCATGGAGTTCGTTCCACAGACTACTTCCAGAACTTGTATCATGGCTTGAAACTCAACTATCGAAACCTTTGGCTACATTTTTATGCCTGAAAACTACCAAAGAAATTATTTCGACAAAGTCTCATGTAGTAATGCATGAAAACAAGGAGTGTGATATTTTAACCACAGAGGAAACCGATATAATTTCATATGTTGTGGGTTTTATGATTTTAGATCAGAGAGAAAGTTTAAAGAAGAAGTGAAAGGCATCAAAATTTTAGACAAATTGACAGAAAAGCCATGCTTAGAAAACACTGATAGTAGCCAAACAAAATTAATCTATACTCTGTCAAGAGGAGGACTTATTGTGGCAAGTAATGCAATAATCAACAATTTACTTCAATAGAACTGAAATTTCGAGGACTTATAAACAGTTCTGCTGCAAATGAATTTCCTTGCCTTAAGAATTTTTTATCCATTGTATGTGAAGATGAAGAATTACTGATACATTTTTATATGTTAACCTACTTTGGTGAGGAAGATTCAGATTCAAAGTTACAAGAGACATTACTTTATTACATGGTAAGTCTCTTCTTCCATGTAAGACGCAACAGTGTTTGCCGACAAAAGATGGAAAGCTTTTTTTTCAAAAGCACAAGCTGGAAAAGACATAAGGCTCTGCGAAAGACTATTGAAAATTAAAAGAAATTTTTAGAATAAATGCAATTTATGTATTTGAGCACTAATATCCAAGTGGACAAAATGCTTCCATTATACATATGTACATGTAGTATAATGTACAATTCATTTAATGAAATAATTGTACTATCCATCATGTTAAAATCTTGTTATTAGATAATGTTCCAAATCATGATTTATCTGTTATGGTGATATTTATGATGAATGGTTAGATTTTATTTTATTGCATTAAAGTGGTATACCGTATGTTAAGCAGTACAGCCAATATAGGTCAAAGAAAGGTAATTAACGAGAGCCGTGATTGGCTGATGTGGTGCATGATTTTCTCGAAATTAAGGTGGATAACCTATGATAAACTGTTAACATTCTGATAGAGGAGGGTCTGACAAACATTTTGATATGTGGAGTATATATAGCTAAAATGTAGGATGTTATGTAAATCTTGCTGGAAGTACGG
Source organism: Pteria penguin (assembly GCA_035048485.1). Classification (NCBI taxonomy): domain Eukaryota; kingdom Metazoa; phylum Mollusca; class Bivalvia; order Pterioida; family Pteriidae; genus Pteria; species Pteria penguin. The sequence continues at coordinate 29,100,412 of CM068584.1, forward strand.
TAATTTAACATGGGACCCTATGGGAAATGGAATTACTATGCATTGACCTATAGGCCAAATACTAAATTTCTCAAAAATGCAGTTTGACCTCATTTTATTGTTCATGCAGTCCATCTAACCTAAGAACATATCAAATTTGCCCCAAATTTTGATTCAAAGTGCCTAGAATTTTCAGTATTGAAATTTCTAGAAAAAAGGTGGTGGTTTATTTTGCCAAATTTTAACAAATTAGTTTTGTGTATTTTGCATGCATGACTGATTTGATTCCATTGTGTCGGATATTTAAGAGATTTGAAACAGTATTTACAGAATTTTACCCCAATATTTTTGGATTTTGTGCACTTTTTACATTGTGGACTGTGAAACTTGAATTTGTAAAAGTACACTATTCGATGTAATTTTTTGGGATTTTCGATAAAAATCATCATATGATCTTCCCCGTACACGTCAAAAACACCGAATTAAGCCGAAATGCGTATAACATCCATCATTTACCGCCAAAGTTCTACATGAAATAATAACATCATGGAATGTCTGTATTTTTGTGCAGAAAATGGCAAATTTAGCTGTCAAGAGTATTATTCAAAAATCAATTTGACTCATAAATTGATTAAAATTTGATGAGAACTTGTTTACTCAATGTATAATGAAAAAAAAAAACTGAAAGGCTAAACCAGGTAAAAGTCATAAAGTGTTATCAATTTACAGGCCCCTTAGACATGACCCCTTATCCAAATTTGTGCCCATTTTCAGTACACTCCAGATGGGAGTAGGCATCTTTAAATTGGCATTGCTTACGAATTCCTGCATGGATTTTCATGAAATTTGTGTCATTTTATTCAGAAATTAACACACTTTTGTTTGATAGCGGCTTTCCTAGTTTGATAAAGTAGTTAAATGCCTCTATAGGTCAAAGAAAGGTAATTAACGAGAGCTGTGATTGGCTGATGTGGTGTAGGGAGAGAGGTAAATTTTGATTCGGGTCGGCATTTTTTTCCGGAAACGGACGGTCGGTCCGGTACGAAAAATCGAAAGTTTGTCCTTCAATCAAAATATCTTTATTCAATTTTCTTTATAAACGATTACCTGCAGGAGGTTTTCTATTACAGTTTTGATGACAACTACAGCCTAGTCCTCTCTGAAATGTTTTTCCCCTCCGTTGTTGCGTCCGGAAGCGTAAAAGCCGATGGCAGTCCGAATATTATCTTGCGATTGTAGTAGTTGGTTGAGAGGAAAACATGACATTTCGGGAACACGACGTTTCGGGACCTATACGAGATTTCGGGATCTAATATGCGATGTTTCGGTATTTAAATACGACGTTTCGGGATCTTATATTAATAATTCTTTATCTTAAGCCTTAGAGACGATAATATTAATTATGATTATATTTATTTTTAATGTTATGTTTTGTGTAATCATAATGCTAAAAGTCTTTTATTTATGGATTATTGATTCAATCTGTTTTCTCTTAACAATAATACTGATGTCAACTCATAGTATTCTCTCAATGTAGTTTTATGTTTATTTGTCTTTTTGACATGTATATGGGCATGTATGTGGTTTTATGTTTAAATAGAAAAAAATTTCAATATTGCTATCAATCCATTCAAGAATAAAATAACTCATTTTGGGCACCAAATCTCGTCAATTACTTGCTGATGGTCAGTGCAGTTATTCTCTGTGACACTTCAATGTGAGTGTCGTAATGATTTATTGCCAGGATCTTTTAGTTTATAAATGACAAACCTTTATTTTTATTTATTTTGATTTATTTCATAAGGTAAACATTAATTACAAGCATATTTAGATTATTATGGCAATAATTCAGCACTAAAAATCAACTTCATATAAAGATAATAACAGACTAATAAATTATATGTTAATGTGAACCATTAGAACAATATGATATCATAAGACATAATTTAAGAAGGTCTTAGATTATGTATTATCATTTTTCACTACATATTAAAAATTTAGAGAAACTTGATACAAGGGTGTTGGCACAAAACTGTATATAGCAAGCTCTGAGAAACAAAAATTGACTTAATATATTAGCACTAATAGAAGTAATGCACAAAGTTTATAAATATACATGTATATCAAAGAGTTCGTGTTCAAATTCACATTACAGCTGAACGGAAGGTCCATAGATATGAGCACATCACCTAAAAGCTTGGTGGCGCTGATTGTTCTTGCCTTGTATGCTTCCCAAAGTGCTGGTATTTTCCCCTCCCGAGTTGCAGTTCTCTTTCTCTGATGACGAGTCAACTTCTCGGAAAGTAAACGAACTTGCATCGGTATGTCTTCTGCCTCTTTGTAAAGTTCAATTAGGAGAAGATAAAACGGAACTGGACCTCGTGTAGTTGTTTTTGAGTTTAAGCGATTGTGGTAGCCTTCCAGGTCGTTGTTTATACGTATGTGTTGACCAAATACAGACCATCTCTTTGGAGTGAAGGTCCTGGAAATAATCCAAGTGTTGTACACATAGTCCATGAGACTCATCAGGGGTTCTGAATCAGCCCGCTCATCTAACCAGAGAAATGTGTCGAGGATATGTTCATGGGGTAGGAAAGGTAATGCAAGCACCTGTCTGATGAAGTCATAGACATCCCCGCGTTGATTGTACGCAACCTGCAGTCCTTTCTCTTGGCACTTCCTAAAGACAGCTTGGGTCCAATGAAAAATACAGCCTTGAATTGTCACCCATTGGAATCTGTCCTCTAGTGCATTCCATACAGCTCTTTCAAAATCGAGTACTGCCCGCTCAAGTTGGATGTTCTGGTGGGTAAAAAGATGGTCTATAGAGCGAAACACTTCATAATAATCGTCCTCACTCTGGCCAGTCATGAAGCAATACATCAATGGAATCTGTTTCAAGTTGTTGTCGGACTCGATGAAGGCGTTGATAGTAAAAAGTTGTTGCCATGGCTTGTTCACAACGCGAAACGTACCGTCCATGTACCATGTTTTAGCTTGCCCAAGAAGCCTCAGTTGGAGATCAGTATACATGAGAAAATGACGCTTTCCACCAACAAAGATATCATCGCGATGTAGCCCAGGTGTATTCATGTCCATGAAATATTCATCTAGTTCAAAGACTAAATCAGTTGGGTCATCTGGACGCCGAGTTTGTCGCTGTCTCTGAACTGCCCGGACAAGGTTGTTGACTTTGGGTCTACTAGGAGCTGGAGCCTCGGGATCTCCAAACTTTCTTATGGCATCCTCAACAACCCGTGGGTGTTGAGGATGCCAACATGCTTCTTGTCGAGTGTACATGTGTATGTTAAAATTCAAGTTTATCAAACAATGTTCCTTTATCGCTAACACGATTGATTTTACAATATAAGCTTTATAATTACCAAAAATTATTTTTGAATATTGGAATGTTACGTACATTTTTCCATATATCTTTAATAAAATTAGTTTAAATTATTTTCTAAACGCATCTAATATGTTAATTTATGAATTGTAAATGTTTGCAATAATTGAAGATTATAGGATATTCATTAGGTATCAAAACATAGTACTTACCGGTACCACATAGTCTGTGGGTCCATCTTGAACAAACATCACATGAAATACCAGGGTTACAGTGTTGAAACACTACACAGTCGTCAAGCTCGGACATAGTGGAATGATGATAAAACAGACATTTGAACTATATATAATAACTACGTGGATAGTTACATACTCCTAATTAAGTAGTTAATGTCAGTTACCCTTTGAAGTTCTTGTTCGTGTTTATTATAATAAAAACAAACAACTTTGGTTTCAATAATTTATTTCAATTACAACGTAATCAAAGCATTCCATATTAATTGTTTATTTTGCAATAAGAATAAATTTTAATGAAATTTTATGAAATATTATAAAATAAATAAATACGAAAGTCATATGTTTGATTTTCATAATGTTTTATTCATAAATAATATAATAAATAATTTTATTTAATATGCATCATAAATAAGCCATAATTCACGCACAAATTCTCCTAAGAATTTCCAGTTGAATATAATATAATACATATAATATATATATATATATATATATATATATATATATATATATATATATATATATATATATATATATATATATATATATATATATATATATATATATATATATATATATATATATATATATATATATATATATATATATATATATATATATATATATCCGGAAACGATGTATAGCATATCCCGAAACGACGCATTCAAGTCCCTAAACGTTGTATATATTTGATCCCGAAACGTCGTGCACCCGGTTGAGAGCTAGCGCGCTTGTGAATCGAAGGTCACCACAACGGCACAAGAAAGTTTGATTTAGAATGTATTTCAAACTAAAATATGTCGAGGGGGCGGTGCCAGGGGGGCGGGGGGCGGGAAGAGGAAGGCTAGTGCCACTATAAGTCAAAGTAAAAGGAAAAGGCTATAAAATATGAGAGGGAGGGGCGGGAAAGTGTTTTTTGCAGAAAAGGAAAAAGGGCAGAGACTGGCAACGAATGCATCCAGTTGTTTACCGGTCCGACGTCGGCGTCTTGGTCGAGGTTCGTATTGTCTGCATTGACGATCTGAACTTTCAGGTACAGGTACGTATTGTGTAGATCTATGTAATCATCCCCCACTCCCGGAACGTGGAATTGTATGTTACTTCCGCCGTCGATGGAATGCAAAGGTTTGTGTTCTATCCAATGTCCCGTCTCGATGTTGGCTTGTGTGGGTGGAACGGCAAAGAGATCCAATTCGGATTTCATGCATTCGCACGACTGTTTGTGGACCAAAGACATATTTATGATTCCAGACCTTGGAAAATATCTCTCCTGTTTCGCCTGCGTGAGCTCTTCTTCTTCTTTTTGCGATGCGGTGTGTCGATCTGTTGCGAGCGTCTCCTATTTATAGTTTTTTGCTGCGGTCCGACGGCATCCAAAGCAAACTGTCGTGCGTTTTCTAATACGTTCGTACCCATCTCGCTCACTCTTCGCTTGGCGGCATCTTTGAGATTACGTCTGCTCGCCACGTCCCTTGCTACGTTTAGCCCCGTAGACAGGGCTTCTTCTCCCAATGCCTTGGCCCCACTTTTCACCAAGGGAACTACCGATTTCAAAAGACCTTTGAACATGCTACCGATTCCGTGACCCCTCTGTGTCTTTGCACCTCGAAAGGTGGGTAATCCGTTTCCGACTTGTTTTCTGTAATACTGCTCTATGGCCGTGTCGTCGCAGCGATATCTGTTCCTTTCGAAACAGCACACCATTTTTTTTCTCTTTTGGAACTCGTCTCGTAGGTTACGGTACGTGTTATGTGTAAAAGTCCAGTGTCTAACCTCCTATTTATAGACTATTAGCCGGGTCTGGCTTTGCGAAAGTGTAGCGTCACCACCGACTTTCTCTGTTCGAAAGGTACCAGTTCACCCGTGTCTTTGAAAATCTGTATTTCCGGGATCTCGAAATTATTCAGTTGAACTGGAAAGTAAATGGATCTTTTCATACGTGCGATTGACCATTTGGCCCGCTTGTCCTTCTATGGGTACGATCCTCAGTAAGGGAACGTACTTGTCCCCCACTATGGTGGGTTCCACGACATTACAATACACGTACAGAGAATAAAATCCGGGATCTAAATCGCACACCCGAGATCCCTCCGTCCTTCCGAAAGGGATTTCCGTCTCCTCGAATCCCAACATGTCGGCCAGGGAGGGAGAGAGTTGGACGGAAGTGCCGGGTTGTACGATGAAGGTCACTCACTGATTCGTGTCGTTGAATTTGATTTTGATTTTGTTTCTAAGCTCACTCATCATCATGTCCTTCGTTTTTCTCAGAGCTTCTAACAATTTCCTAGGAGGGGAATAAAATCCTTTTTTGAGAATTATCGAGTATTTGGTAGAGGTTGTGTCGTCCACCACGTCCAAGTTGATGAAGTGTGTATCGTCTCCCACGTTGGACCACAAATGAAAATATTGGATCTCCGTCAATCCCACTTCCCACGGTCCCTGTAACTGAATGGCTCGTGGAAGTTTTACTTTGAAGTGTGCTACGGTATTGTTTGGAAAGGTTTCCATGGATCTGTTACTGGGGAGCGTCAAGTAAAACATTTTTTTTTCTCCATCGACGAACAGATTTAAATGATCCGAAGATCTTAATTTCTTTTTATACTTCTTTTTTAGAGGATGTCCACTTTCGGATTCTTGTCGGAGTGATGGCGTACGGCGCAAGTCTTTTAGTTCCGATTGTCTTACGCTTGGAACGGCGTAAGGAGCGTGACGTGTCCGTCGTTGGCACCCATCTCTTACTTATTTCTTCCAATCGGGAGATATCGAGGCTGGACTGGTCCTTCGACACGTCGTTCGACACGTCTTTCGACCCGTCTTTCGACTCTTCTTTCAACTCTTACAACTGCTTTCGTGTAGGCGTGTAACGAGGGGTCGGCATCGTCCAATTGGAAGAATCGTCGGTCGACACGTCGGGAGGAAAGTTTTTCATGTATTCCCATCTGCGGGGATGTCCTATCAGTTCTTGGGGAACGTTCCTTTCTTTCAGTCCCTTGGCGAAAACCTCCCAACCTCGAGGGTTAGAGTGTTTCCTGCTTCTAAGCATGTCGTTCACTAAATCCACCATGTTACTGCCGGGTACTAATTTCTGATCGTAAATGAGCTCCCCCTTGTCGTTCCAACGCATGTCTGAATGAGACTTGATTCTGTCGATCAGCCATTTCGCTTTTTCTTGCATGGACTTGGGAACGCTGTCCAAGATTTCACGTTCCGTATCGTCTAGTGGGCGGGTTCCACTCGGGTCCCCTCTCGGGTTCCCTCTCCGGTTCCGCCTTCGGCTTCGCCAAGGGCACGGTTCCTCTGGCTAGGTCCGGATTTCATATTCGCATCGTTGGGAACCACTTGGACTTTCACCGGGGGTCTCATGTTCAGGTATTGATCTTGCATCCTTAATTGTTTCACGAGTTTCTGTTTGTAGGCTTTCAACCGCTCGTCGGCCGATGTCTGTCCGTCGGTTAAATGGATTGGAGTTTCTTGTCTCGCATCCACCAAGAGGTAACCGTAAGGTCTGGAAGTGGCATGTGCGAAGGCTTCGAGCACGTACGCTGCATGACCCGGATACATCTGTCGCGCTAAATGAGAAATCTGAGATCTGTCCCTGGGGTTCTTGAAGATCGCCATGTAGTGGGCATTGAGACTGACCGTACGGCTTTCCGGTCCCTTGTCAAACAGGTTCTGTACGATGTAGATCACGGACGTGTTTCGATGATGACTCTTTTCCGTGAAGAGAGACGCGATCTTCTTTTTGTCGACAACACCCATCATGTCGTCTAATACGAGGAGGTGTTTTCGATTCGGATCCAAGGCATCGACATCCGTCAGACCTTGCTTGAATTCGATGAAACCGTCTAAACTGTCGTACAAGGGCTGCCACTCGTTGTAGTGAAATACCACGTGGTCCGGTACGGGGTGTATCATGGATTCTTTCGTCCGCAGCAAGTGTGCAACGAATTCCGATTTACCGCAACCCGTGGGACCGGTGACGATGCAAGTGAAAGGATGTTTGAATCTCGGGTCGCCCATGATTTTTTTTTTTTTTTCGTAATGCGAATTATGTCACCGACTCTGTCGCCGACTTTTATTTATACTTTTTGGCTTCCGTCTCGGTCATCCACGTATCAAATTTGGAGGGCCAACCCAACCATTGCACGAGTACTTCCTTTTTGCCTTCTTTGGTTTTTTTTCTCTTCACGATCTTTTCCATCTTCATAAACAAGTCCGTCTTGTCCACCTTCTGTAGTTCACTGCTCGAGAAACTACCTTCGATTCGTTCGCCGTCCAAATCTCTCAACTTGTACACGGCGACGTTCCCTCCTCCTCTTCTGTACCGATGGCTCACCTCGAACACTTCGTGCGTCCATTTTTGGAGAAATCCCCTTCTGAACGTCTTGCTTCTGTACGTGATGCGCACTCGGTCCCCCACTTTGAAACGAAATCAAACTCTCTTCTTGGGACCCTCCCTCCGTTTGGCGAATAAGATGTACTGGGTGTCTTCGTCGATTTGGGATGGAGCGAACCCGTGTAAGGCACTGTGTCTGGTGTCGTTGTAATTCCGCACCAGGTCGTTCAAGACGTCCACGTAAGTCTCCGTATCATTGGCCTCCATGTAACGGTACATCACGTTTTTGAACTTGCCTATGAAGGATTCCGCAAAGGCGGCTTTGTGATCGCTTAGACTTTTGATCGGCACCACCCCGTTCTCTCCGAAAAACGTCTTGACCTGTCTGTTGACGAACTCCGTTCCCTTGTCCGTTCTCAAGAGTTGGGGTTTCCGTTCTCGAAAGATGGCTCGAAAGGCAGAAATGACGTTTTGGCCGGTTTTGCTTTTGAGAGGTACCACCCATGCGTATCTCGAAAACGTATCGACTGCGACTAATAGGAAAGTCACTCCCTCGTTACTTCTCTTCAGATTGGACACGACCGCCAGATCAACGTCCCACAAGTGATCTATCCCAGGGGAAATCACCTCGGATTTGACGACTTTACGCTTGACCTGTCGACGGAGGGCGTGGGCATCTTGGTTGCGTAACCACTTTCTTATCCGATATTTCGAGACGTCGTGTAACCCCCTCTCTTTTTATTTCGTCAAAAAGTGCTCCTTCTCCTCCGTAGGCGCTCTTCTCCTCGAGGTCGTACCACTTCCGGCGTAGATACCGTCTACCCGCTTTTCGTCGTTTGACATCGATCAGTATCGTCGTCAGACAGCGTATGATGTGATGAACGAAGTCGAAGAATACTTTACACATGCACCTCAATTTAGTCGTCGATCTGCCATCCATCGCTAGAGATGGTAGAGATTTGAAAAAAAAATCGGGTGAGTCGGTCCTATATATAGTTTTTTTGTTATTTTTGTTTTTTTTTTTTTTTTAGGATGCCGGATCCACAGACTTCACAGTTCTTTTGTTGGGTAGAGGCACTCTGGCCACACGGCAGGACACGAACTACGTTCTACCGGGGATTCTTTCGGTACTATCTTCTCGAGGTATCCCTCCGTTGCCGAAGTCGACGACACGCACGTGAGCAACCTACGATACGTCCATCGTGATCTGCATTCGGTGAAAAAACGAGGAGCCATCTCCCCTATTTATACTTTTTTTTTTTTTTTTTTAAGTGTGAATCGCGCCCGGTGTCCCTCCGTCGCCGAAGTCGACGACACGCACGTGAGCAGCCTATGATACGTCCATCGTGATCTGCATTTGGTGAAAAAACGAGGAGCCATCCCCCCTATTTATACTTTTTTTTTTTTTTAAGATTTCCCTCGCTCCCGAGGCCCCCCGAAACTCGCCCCCTTCCCCCCCCATGTCCCCCCGGTATGCGAAGCGGTCCTTTGGCTTTTTGGTCCTTTGGATTTTTCACACGACTCATCTCCAGCGTGCTGAGAGTGACGAGAGCGCTAGGAGTGAAAAAAAGATTTCGTAAAAAAGTCGCCTTTCGTGAAAAACACGAGCAAAAAGTCCCCTTTTCGTCAAGATTAACATGGGAATTCCCATGGGGTGGGCAAAATTGAGCGAAAAGTCACCTTTTGTGAAAAAAACGAGTAAAAAGTCACCTTTTGTGAAAAAAATCACCTTTCGAACGAGTAAAAAAGTCGCCTTTCGTGAAAAACGCGAGCAAAAAGTCCCCTTTTCGACAAAATTAACATGGGAATTCCCATAGGATGGGCAAACCTGAGCAAAAAGTCGCCTTTTGTGAAAAAACAGTAAAAAGTCACCTTTTTTCAAAAAAGTCACCTTTCGAACGAGTAAAAAGTCGCCTTTCGTGAAAAAAAGCGAGCAAAAAGTCCCCTTTTCGACAAAATTAACATGGGAATTCCCATAGGGTGGAAAGAAATGAGCGAAAAGTCACCTTTTGTGAAAAAAACGAGTAAAAAGTCACCTTTCGTTTTAAAAAATGAGTAAAAATCCACTTTGGTACGAGAAAAATCTAGTTAAAGATGCATGTTTTGAACGATAAATGAGCAAAAGTCGAGTTTTTTACTCGTTTTTACTCCTCGCGCTCCAGAGGCTCCACACACGTCACGTGGAAGGAGTGGGGGGTGGGTGGGGTGTCCCATCGCCCCGGGTACGCACCGTTGGCGCATCGGCCTCTCTTTTATCTTTCATATTCTCTGTTTGAGTGTACATAGTACGACAGGCGAAAGTCGTTCGTGTGAAATATGCAACTATTTTTTTTCTCTTATGGATAAAAAACAAATGTATTGGATTGATGCGTAAGATGCCGATATCATAAACCATTTGTCTGATTATGTATAATGTTTCTTAATGTGTAAAATCTTGGAATGACTTTATTCTATTAAAACATGTGTACACACACTAGCTATGATTGATTTGAGACATTGCTTTTTTTAGTTTTTGTCACGTTAACTACTCATGTATATATTCATATGTTAAATACAACGGTTTATGATACATATTATGGTCTGTCTATTGGATCTCTTCCCTTCTTACTTATAGTAATCTATAGTCATTTACTTGTTTTGTAATAATGGCATGAATGTCACAATTTGTCGTTGCCTGCTTATGCCTCAGAATTCGACCCAATATCCTATTCTATTCTATCTCATTCCTTACACGACCAGAATTAAACGGATCAAACTCGGAGTACACACTCGAACCACCCATGCTCCATGCTCCATATACTCCATATATCATGCGAAGGACACATGTGTGTAGACATTCTAAAGCAGTTACACATTCTTTTTCGTGATCACTATAACATTTCTATCATTACAACGATTCTAAATACACATGACATACTTATTCTTTTTTTTTTGTTTTGTATTACTTTCACTCACTTTTGCATGTACCCCGGTACACCCTACACTCCAGCATACCCCCCCCCCCCCTCCCGTAGACTCGTGTGTGTAGACATTCTATGGCACTAACACATTCTTTTTCGTGATCACTATAACATTTCTATCATTACAACGATTCTAAATACATACGACATACTTATTTTTTTTTTTGTTTTGTATTACTTTCACTCACTTTTACATGTACCCCGGTACACTCCAGCATACCCCCATCCCCCCTCCCGTAGACTCGTGTGTGTAGACATTCTGTGGCACTTACATACTTAAAACCTATTTATATTTCTATTGTTTACTACTATTCCATTCGTTTTCATCCTTTTTTAACTCGACTTCTCTGACGATCACACTTCATCGACACATTTTCGATACGGAACAGAGAACATTCGCTAGAATCCGATCGTCGGCTTTTACACATACGATAACTGTACTGTAACAGTAAAATCCTACCTTTTGTATTTTGTTGGCAAGCGACGACTTCGATCACACTCTTTCTCTCTCATATTTCGTTTATTATATATTTTTTAACACATTATATCCTCTTTACACTTTAAGAGAATCACCGCATTCCAATAGTGGCAATACGGGGTTTTCCGTTCTAAATATACCTTAATTTTTTTTTTCACAATAACAAACAACGACAATCAACACTACATCAATAGACCATTTTCGAATTACCGTTACGGTTCGAATTTTACGTAGCTATAATCTAAAACCTTGCTCATGCTTACTTCCGGTTGATTGTTGTTACCGTGCAACTCGAAAATAGATCTCGCGTAAAGCGGATTCACTGATTGATTTAGACTTTAAAAGTAACTCCATTAGAGAAAGGTGACTTCTTATGAATACCAAAAAGACCAATTGGTGAAATTATGCAGATTTGTCGAGGAGTAGTCCGACTTAAACAGCTGTTGACAGTGTGAAACTTGAAATGTTGCAATGAACAGTTGATGGTCGTGATGAACAGTGAAATTGAAAGACTAAGACTGCCAAAGTTTTTCGTTAGTTCGCGCTCGATGATTTATCATTAATGTTTATTGTTAGTCCGATACATAATTAATAATTGTTCTTTTCATGATACATTAAATTATGTAACTGACATGCATGTTCCATATCTTTTTCTTACATTAGTATTTATGCAGCTACAAGTGTGCTCATGAATTGAGCATTATACTTCATGATGAACCTGACATGACGTGTCAATACACCACTCAAGATGCACATTGAATATCCATGATTATCAAGGATCAAGTGGCATTCTCTCACTATGCCTATGGTTAAGGACCTTAATCTACTAAGACTACTTTTTTCATCTCTTCCATACTCCATATAGTAATTTGCTTGAGACATGCATACAGCAATATATTCCTTTACCACTATTATCAGCTGATAATGCCTATGCAAAATTGCTTACAAAGGAGACTGGTGCAACAGAAACTTATATTGACTATTCCATTCCCACTTGAAAAAAGTGAAGTCGAAATACAGTTATCATCATCATAATGTCATATTTCTAAACTTAGTAAATACCTCTGTCATACCTCGTACATTAATGAAAATAAATTGTTATATCACAATTTTCAGCAAATATTTCTAAATGGAAAGAGGAGAAAAGAAGAAGTTGATACTTTTATTTTGGATAGAGAGATTGTTGTAGAGGATGATTCCTAATATCAGGGTTGGTTTAAGAGTTTACATTTAATTCTCACCCACACATGGAGTATGCAGATATTATGATCTTTTACTAGTATTAGAATAAGTGTGGTCATTATGGGGAAATTTAGAGAATTTAGCCCTATAAAAATTATGAAAGCTATATTATAAGCTGTTTGTGGCAAATTACATAAGTGATGTTGAGATTTATGGAGAGTTGATATCGATTCAAAGGAGTGGCTACACTTGACTAAAGCATACCAGTAATTACATATATGTACAAACAATATTTTATGGTACATGTACATGTGAAAGTGTACAATGAATATTAATACTAATATAGCCATTACTTATATTCTAACAAACTTAAACTCTTTAGCTCTTATACTGATAGTAGTTTTTGTGGCAGGATTTTATTTTCTAATGCAGTTTATCATTGTTTTTGGTGGCAACTGTGAGAAGTGCAAGTATTAAATGGCTTGAAATACATGTACAGGTCTTATTTGCACTTGATATGCTGGCCACATTTCCATTTCAGCACCATGCATACAGTTCCATCTATGTCATGATCATAGACAAGATTCTGTGTAACACTTTTTATCAATGGGAGATCATACACAGTTACATGTAGTGATGGTAAACTGTATCAGTTACTTTTTAGTTTTCATTTCCTTGACTTTCTATTACATGTACATTTTAAATTTTCAACCTTTAATATTGTTGGATAATTGACTGATTTATAATTGAGAAAAACATCAAAGTATACTGTGATGAATCAAACATTTTTATAATAATCAACATCAGTCATTACATTTGATTGATTTATTAGTTAGCATAGATATGATTATATGCATGTACATCAATGATAGGACTCCCAAGAAACTTTTTAATTAAATTAGTAAGTGAATTTTTTTATCACACCCTGTTATATTAGCCTATATCAAATAAGACAGGTCCCCTTAACAAATATTTTGTATTTTCCATCAGCTCCTGTTGCTTTTGATATCTCTCTTATCCTCAGAGGTGAAATGTATCTGTCTCCATATCTCTTCTCAGTGATCTTCAGATTTAATATCTGTATGTATCTCCATATCCCTTATCAGAGGTGTATGTAACTTTCATCTTCAGAGGCGATATTTGTCCGAGTTTGCATATCCCTGCTCAGTGGTGTCTGTAACTTTCATCCATGATTCCACAATGCAGTAGGAATGGTCATCTCCACATGACTCTGAATTACAGAAAATGTAAAATGAATGATTTTAATGTAACCAGCACCTTGCTGTTTTCTCATATGATTTAATACATAACAAATAGGAGGTCCATGACCATAATTATGTAAACCTACCTAGATGTTTTATGGTAAAATGATGAAAGCACTGATCAACATAGCTGATTAAAGTGAAAGTTTCAGTAAACATAAATTTCAGATATTTCTGAGGGAACATATTGTTATAAGAAATACTTCTGAAAGTTACTTAGAGTTACTAATTATTAAATAGACTTGTATGAATTACTCAGTTATAAAATGGAAATTTTTACATTTTTCAAAAATCTCTCCACATGGAACTGATGATCATCTCAGTGATCCTGGACGTCAGTAGTGGTACAGTACTCGGTAGTGTCAGTATGGATAGTACCCGGTAGCAATGTCTCAGGTTCTAGTTCAGCTAGCTTTACTGGTCCGATGCTTCTCTTGGTTTTACGGGCATTTTGAAGTAGGCACATAATGTGGGAATTTTTAAAGTAGGCATAATCTTTGGTATCAACATAATGCGAGAAGCAAAGTCTGCGATTATATGCAGACTTGTAATTTTTTTTCTCAACATCCCTTTGCTACGTCGTCTTCTTTTTCCGCTAGACAAAGAGGCGAACACAATCACTGCGTCAGGACAAAATATAGGGACTATCTTTCATCATTTTGTCACTTGACAAAGGCTTGACAATCGATAATTTGTAAAACAGTGTTACTTTTATGGCTATCACGATGTTTACGGAACGTAACTAAGGAAACCGGAAGTTGGCATGCACAAGTACCTAAGGATTTCTAAATATAACTTCAATAAAATACGGGTTTATAACGGTCAGATTCTGTAACTCGAAAATGGTCTATTACGAGAGTATCGGGACTATATACATAGGGTCTCGTGAGAAGACTTACGGGGTGAACGTCCGTTACCAAGCGGTTTACGCCGGTTACCAAGAGAGTCGATTCCATCCCCCCCCCCCCTTTTTTTTCATATCGTCAAATTTCCCATCATACACTTTGAATCCGAGGAACGATCGATATATCGATTTCTCTTTCGTTTCGTGACGTCACTCGTGACGTCATCACTCCCAAAAATTGTGCAACTCAAAAACCTCATTTTTGAGGTCTATTTTTTGAGAAAGTGAAAGTAGGAAATCACCAAAATTCACAAAAAATCGAAAGTGAAAGTAGATAGACCAATCAAAACGCTCCATTTAGGGGGGTTTCCCAAAAATTCTAAAAATAGCCCCCCCCCCCCCCCCCAGAGTGGCTGTCTATCATCACTAAGACATAAAATTTGCTTAACAAACATTTTTATACATGTAATGATATCATCAATTTCCTAACACTTGTATATTTTGTTAAAGTATCAGAAAAAGAGACTTATATTTAAATTTTAACTACTCAATTCTAACGTTATATTTCTTTCATTCCACTTTTAGCATTTGGCGTCAAGGAGATGAGTGCAGTTGCAGAACATTTTGGTCAAACTATGAAGAGGTCTTGGGGAGATTTTGATGTAGAGGACCTCCTGAAGTAATGTAAGCTCCTGGAGAAAGTGTTGTACAAAACGTAAGTATTTACAAAGCACAGAGGCTACAACATTTTTTGATATCAAATGTCAGACAGAACTTGACAATGATAATGGCAGGTAACTTTCTTCATTGTAATTTTCATTTCAATTCAATGACTATTAAGCCCTAAGAAAAAAGATTCAGAAATGTTTTGTCTGGTCTGTCTGTATAATTGTTTGTCTGTTGTAAAAACTTCATAACTTGACCTTTACCTTTGATTACAGTGAATGGGCATCAATGTTTCTCAATCATATCTTTTTTCCCATAAAGACATGGCTCCAGCCTTTCTTCAATGAAGTAGGGAGAACTGTACGGCACTTACAAACAGGATTTCCCAACTGTGATGTTAGTAGTAGACCTTTTTTTCTGCTTTCCACCCACCAGTGTTTCATGCGAAAAAAACTTCAGCCAACTTAAACTGATCAAAACGTGTCGACGTACGAGGCTTAGCGGGACCACATTAAACAACCTTCTGATCATCAAGCTGTCAGAGACTGGGATAGGAGAGTTCAACCCAGAGCCAGCAATTTACATTTTCATGGTAATGCATTTTTGTTCAGACCAAATGATTGCATTGGATAGAACAAGTACACTTTAAATTAAGCTGTCTATCAGAACATGCTATTAATTCTATTTGTGATGCCAGTTCAAAAGTTCACATACATTATATTATATAACTGATCACCTGTACTTTCAGTCAAAGGGCCTTCAAAAACGACATACCTCCTACAAGCGATGTTCTAAGGTCAAGGGTGCAGATAAAGTTCAGAAAACAGAGCCTGCTGTAGTTGAAGATGGTGACATCCAGGAGATATAATACAGATGTGGACGTGCAGTCAGATGACGAAGCTGATAGTGAGCTTGATGTAGAAACTGAACGAAGTCTTCTTAATGAATTGTTTGAGAAAGACGCGGACAATGACAATGACAATTATTGTGAAGATTTTCAGAATGAAGACCAAACATAGAACTTGTTAACCATGTTTTCACAAGATGAATAAATTTAATTTCAAATCTATAAAGTTCTGTTCTATCTAAATGAGTTGGATATATCATAATTGATATCAAGATCACACAAATTTGACGGTCTGGTAGAATTGCTCCAGGTCTGGTAAAATTTCTACTTTCACCAGACCTGTGGTCCTGTAAAAATTTCAACTTTCGCGTAGACTGGTAGTACAGGGGTAAATTTATTCTTAATTGTTTTGATTACATACATAAGCTTAAATCATATTAAAAACAGGCCCTAGCAAATATTGGGGTCAAATTCGTCGTATTAAGCGAGATATGGCTGTCTAAAACTCGATGTTTATAAACAGCATACATGCTTATTTAATGAAAGGACATATCACGTGATCATCACATGATTTATTTTTGAAACGAAGTCAAGGATGTCGAGGCATGAAGAGTTGGTAATTACTTGCATTCGAGTCATTTAAGGGTGGTATCTATGGATAACGTAAATTCTCTCGCCCATCCACTTTCCTTGTTAAGTCTGTCTCCATGCTCTTGGTTTATATTGAACTGCGCATGTGCGAAGCCATGTTGTAGTTGTATTTATGGAAACGTTTCTTTATTTATATTCCCTTTTTATTTTGATATCTCTTAAAGTGACAGGTAAAAAATAATGTAATTTACGAAAAGTTAATAACTTTGGCCATTCTAGAAAAATACACTTTTTGTTTTATTTGCTATAATTTTGAAAATTATAGGGTATACCACTTTATGTTTCATGAATTGAAAGATGGCAATCAATGTCTTTTTATTTTCTTTAGTGGGCTGTGGCTTATAACAACAGGTCGCTTCTCACTTCTGCCAGCAGTATTTCCCTTTGGTGTTATTTGAAAAGCTAAGCTTCTCTGAATTCTTAGTTGATACTCTTGATAGCTGAAAACAAAGATAGTATTACAGATTTTATTATCACAATATTTATCATTTAAATACATACATGTAAAGCTATTTTACAAACTATTGCAAAGCTTAATTTAATATAACTGGTACTTAAAACATAAAGATATTCTACAATACAAACCTTAATTAGAATAACTACCTGAATTGGTGAAGTTGAATTGTCATGTCTTCTCCCTAGCCCATGATGCGGTCCAAAATGTTCCTCCAATGGATCTTGGGAGAAAGTTTGAGTTAAAACATATGGTACACCATTTTGTAGAAGGAATTTTGTGGCCTCAACAAATGCATTGACTGTAAAAAATGTTGATAAAATCTTAAACAAAAATTACATTATTAAATCAATATGCAAAAAGAAACAAAGACAAGGTCAAAAGTCATGGCATCAGCATAAAGCACTTGTCATAATGAAACAAGGTCAAAGTCATGGCAAAACTTAAAGTTCTGGTCATAAGGAACCTATGTGTGATGAATAATTTTCATACTTCTCTTGCTGAGTTACTGAGACTTTGTTTCAATCAGAAACTTTAACCAAAATGTTGATGGACAAACAGATAGACATTACCAATCTATAGACCAGAATTGTATAACAATCCAGCCAAAACAAACCCCAGTAACTTGAGAAAGTTAAATTTGAGATAAACTTATAATATAAACTAAATATTTGTAAATACTCCATTTGGTGATAATTACTGTAAACAAATGATTATATGAATATTCACATTATATGCTTACCTGTCATGACAATGCCCTCGTCTGTCTGATTTGACAAAAACATTTTGTTCTGCTCGGACTTTTTGAAACCTTGGCGGTTTCTCACTGAAGAGAGCCAGTTTTGGAGACAGCTCAAAAATTCTTCTTTTAAAAAGTGAGAATTGAAAAAGGCCATTTTTGTTTCTTTGATTAAAATTATGAGTGATTATAAAATTCAAATTCATAACAAAAAGTGGATCAAAGTGTTCATTTTTCATTGTTTATGCCTCTTAATGATTAATGTTGAAAATAATAATGGTTCACAAGCTATTAACTTGGTGATTTCAAAACATAAGCTGATACCTGAAATCTTGAATCATCTATTGTCTTGTATGGAGCAGTGTCAGGTTTTCTGGTATGTTTAGCCTCCTTACGGGATCGTACGTTCATACAATCAAAAAATCGATCAACCAGATGAAAAAACTTTGCAGTTTCTGCCATTTCAGGTCCATAATATGCCTTCATAACATTAGCAACTGTATTGCTCATAACCTGTGATATAAAGGAAAACATATTATTTTTTAATTCGATTGCAAAACAAGTCTGATCTATGAAATGGCAAAGACTGTCTGTCTGTCCGTCATCAATAGTTTGCATTTTGTGTGATCACTAGCATACAGTTAATTATATCAACTTAAAACTTGGGCAGTTTGTAGACAATGACAAATTCTTTCAGACTGCTACAAAATTGATAATGCTTTTCTTTATAATCTGGTCCTACAATGCTGGATGGTTTTTTGTTGTGATTAATATAACAATCAAAGATAAAAAGATATAAAAAGTTGAGATATGCACCTGAGCTGCAAGACGTACACTCATTGTTGATGTTGGTGTTAAGTAGACATGATCATAAGACAGCTTAGTTCTATATACATGTAACTCTCCGCTGGTATCATCTTTGTAAACCTGCCGCACATGGTCCCATAAAATATACTTCTTGTTGTTCTTGAAAATGAAATATAATATTCGGGTAAAGAAAACAAAATCAATCAATAATATCATTTTCAGTTTTAAATTAAGAAGCTTGGAAGAAAAAAGAGGAGTTACTGGCTCAGTTATGTGGCAGAAGTCACCATGGAGCTATACAATACATGAATATAAATAATATACTAGAACATATAACACATTACAAAAATATTTGATTGTAGTGCAATTACGATACCGACTTAGGACGGTCATTTAATTTGACAAAAGTCAGACAAAAGGTGTGGTTAACCGGTTTACGGGCCCACCTTCCCACTCACCGTAACAGCAGAACAATCAAAGGGCGTACATTTAAAAATTTATAAATAATCCTCCGTGTAAAGAACAAGGGTCAACAGGTATCGCATATTGAGAGGTCATAAAAATATAAACACGTAAGGTATTGTAAAACACATAATGGTATATAAATATATGCGACATCAACATGATAAACCGTGCTCTGCCAGTCCGAAAGCGAGCTAAGACCCTAGATCTGTAGGAGTCCCGACTAACAGTCAGAGGGGACGAGGTTCAGGACCATGTCTCCTCTGAAAGAGGTTTGGACAAGGCCCATCATATAGTCCCCACCGCCCTCTTAGTCAGCGTGCAACATTCAAGTAAAAGTCTGCATAAGGGGCCAAATACAAGACCTATAGTCTTTTTGATGATCTCAATATCATATTGTCTATTTAGAAGACGTTTGACAATTTTATTACATGATAAAATAACGTTATCGGAGCCTTTTACTTTCCTTAGTTTATATACGAGATCACCGTAAAAATTAGGATGGGAAATTCCATTGGATACATACTGTTGAAAAGAAATATTTCCAAATTTAGATAGTTCTGAATAAGATCTGAAGAATTTCCCGAATGTTTTTCTTAGCTTGTGATATCTGTAACCCTGAGTTAAAAGTTTAGTAGTAATTTGTAAATTTCATTTCTGATAGTCCAAAACATCGGTGCAGCCTCTGACAAATCGAACTAATTGAGATATATAGATACCATATGATGGGAGTCGAGGGACATCGCCATCCAAGTAAGGGAAATTTACAATAGGAAATCCAAAATCCTCACGTTTATAATAAATATTAGTATATATTAGGTGGTTGATAATTTTGATGTTTAAATCTAAGAAAGGTGTAGATTTATCTCAAGTATTAGCTTTATTCAATGTGAGCCCTGGTGGATATATTTCTAATATAAATTGTTCAAATTCAGGGTTGTCGATAACCAAAATGTCATCCAGATATCTGCAAGTATTATTAAATTTGTCAATGAGGTCAAAACGTTTTGATTTTTGAATAGAAACCATAAAATCCCTCTCATAACAATAAAGAAATAAATTTGCTATCAGAGGCGCGCAGTTAGTACCCATAGGAATCCCAACTATTTGTTGATATATCTTCAATTATGGTAGAGAAAAATATTTACAAACCCAAAGATAACGTGTTCCTCCTTGCTTCGATTTATGTACATTATTCCTTATGGTTTTCAATAGATGAGGTGGATTATATCTTTCAATAGATCAGATATAAAGTATAAATTTCTTTTATCCTCAGCAAACATAATTTCTGTCTTGTAGACCACTGCCTCATTTCCTTTCCTGTGCAATCTGTACAAGCGTTGGTTACAAGGGGCTTTATCACTAGTTGATGACATAACCTTAAAATGAATTATATAATGCACATTAGGTATATATTGAATAAGGACTTTATGATGATCATCAATAATTCATTTATTACTTTCCCTTTTTCCTTAAAATGAAAGTATAATATGATATCAAGTAGTAGACATTTATTTGGTCTATTATCTAGTGTATAATGTTTCAAATTGTAGAAACAATCATTTCATTTTAACACAGATTCTAAACTTCAATACTGAAAATTACCTATAGACCATTTAGCTCAAGGTAGGAAACTGCTGACCACATGAATGGATAGAGTACATCTGCAGTTAGTGTTTTTTTGGGGAAATGTCCAATCGACATCTTGATGTGGGAATTAATCCCAACAATCATAAATACAAGAATATGCGTTGCAATTCTTTCAGTTTCATCCTGAAATCATACATAAAGTTGTTGGGTGTATAAAATTCTCTCCATTCAATTCCCATGAGATACATGTGGCAAACTGATAATCCAAGACTTAAAATTGGCACTCAAGGTGGTTTGACATAACCTAGGCTATAGATTTGCATGAGGGCGTTATAGGGAGAAACTAGTTCTTTTATTATACTGAAATTTTACATGTTTATGGAGTTGTAAATGTTGATTCGAGTTGTAAATGTTGAGGCCTGTAATCGTTGCCATATTGGATTTCTATGTCTGTTATATTTCCATGTCATTAAAATTATGACACAGCCATTATGATGTATTTTTGATTAATAAGTATTTTTTAATAATTAAAAATCAATCAGAATCCAAGAATTTTAACAGAAGCATAATAATCAAAAGTGCATCTATAATAGAATAAGAATAAATGAAATGCAATGAGCCTCTAATTTACCTTATTAAAAGACCAGGTACTTGGATTTGTAAATCCAACAAGATTTCCACTCCTCTTGTCATAAACGAGGTCAGCTTTCACAGACATCTCGTCATGTAACAGTATTACATATTTCTTCTCACCTGGGAGTTCAGCAGACAATTTACTTAATTCCTGAAATTGTTTGTAATAATTGTATTAAAAGTCCTTTCTTTTGCATGTACTACATTCAAAAACCAAAGATAGGAGTTATTAAAACAACTAAATAGGTAAAGGGGTAATATTTTATTTAACGAACAATCATTATTTATTTCACGGCCATAAAAATACATTCAAACCTCTTATTCAAGGACCACTGAAGTTGAAATCCCCAAAGTGGTCGCATAAGACAGGTGGTCCTTGAAACCAGGTTCTCAGTGAAGACTTATGATAAAGACTTTGTACATGATTAAGAACAAGTGAGAAAGAACATATTTTTATTATACGCTTATGCATATATACATGTACATGTATGCATGATTTTGTTCAACATTTTATTTACACATGTACATAAATTTATATTTATTGAACTTGCAAAAAGTCTTTAATTGATGACTGCTTTGGCATAACAACATACATATAACAGATTTCGTCTTTTGCTACCATAATATGAGACAAAAGTTCTATGTTGCCATGGTGATTTGCAAATGCCTTGAGTTTATCTAAATATAATTGAGCCTCTGGAAATGAGCACACATCTACTTTATAATGTTTATCATTCTCATCGTCACTACCATCAGAAATATCATTCATTGTTTGTAATATTGGAGCATTTACAGTGATTCGCCTCGCAGTAGTGTCCTGAAACCAGGCTTATGTGAGTTTATTTATCTCCTCATTCCCAGTATTGTGACGAGTCCTCTTTCGCTGCGGATCAGTGTTTCCTTCGAATTCGTCGATAAATTCCTTTTTCCATTTTAAAACATTCAGAATTTGTGTTTTCCAGACATCAAACTGTGCGGCTATATTTCGTTGTGATAAACCTTTTTCACTCGAATGTATCACTTTAATTTTATCTTCCTTCAAGAGTCGCTTTGGAGAGTTCGAAGCCATATTCATAAATGAAACAAAGAAGTTTCACATTGTATAATGAGTTTAAAAACAAATCAATTATATTGAGAAGTTGTTAGATAATTTTTAAGACACTTTAAACACAGACCCAGGTAAATCGCCGTTTCATGGTCGGTCAATTACAGGTAGAAGGGCGGTCTATCACGCTTCATTGATTTATAATGACCAATTTTAAAAGGATAAAAAAGCGGTCGCCACACAGGTTGAAGTTGGCGATCGGGAGTTAAAATAAGTGGTCTCTGGTCGCGTGAGAGGTGGTTGGCTGAATATAATTCGTGTAATCACGGAGTGTAGACTTGTTAGGTAATCTCACCACTCCAGATTCTCGCAGGGCTTCATAAGCTCTTTGACTTTGAAAATTCAAATAAATAGCAAATCGTATCATCATCGGATGCCATCTCATGCTGTTAGGACTGTAGGAAAATGCCTTCTTTTGCTCCTCCCAAAACAAGCTCATGAGAGGATTCTCTTTTTCACTGGTTTGCAAAGTAGAAAATAAGCCCTCACTGACATCATGACCAATGGTGACTGTGTTTTGAGCATTAAGAGATCCTACTAACTTTTGGAGTTACTTGTTGTTGATTCTAGCCGATTTTAGTTCATTAACAAGAAGACCATGTCGAAGACATTGTAGTGGGTGTTAGGATGAATTTTCCTTGAAAAATTTTCACATTTTTGTTGTAAGATCGTGTCATGAACTCTTTTACATGGCTGACAAATGTTATTGTGTACTGCTCCTGAACATGCCTTTGCCCTTATAATAGTAGACACTATCGGTTTTTGATTAACAATAGTGGTAGTAATGAAGCGATATCCCTGGCTACCTACAACAGCTCCCTCTATGTCTGAAATCCCACTACACTTTTTTAATGTATCAAGATCTCGTAGAAGTTTCCTTATATGAACCCTCTCAATATTTTGTGGAATGATGTCATTTTTTATTACCACTTCTGAAAAAGAGAATATGAGATTCAAAACAAGATATATCTTTTTTTCTTCTAATTTTAAAGTTCACCTATAGTTTCGTTCTTTACTTTTACTTGATCAGTAAGAAGTATTATGTATTACTTGACCTGTGTTTTAAATCAGAATCATGAAAAGAGAAATCCAACATTATGCAGATTTTTCTATTACAAGAGGAGTAACCCAGTATCTCCACCAAGGTGCAATGGCTCGAAATTCGCAAAAAGTTAGACAGTCAAATTAGTAATTTTATTAAAGGAAATTAAAATGATTTTTATCATACATGTGATTAATTGATTGAAATTTGTTTAACATCACTCCAAGAATATTTCACGTATATGGTGGTGGCGGCATCTGCCTGATGCATTGCATAGAAATGTAGACCCACCCGAAGCAGTAAGGGATCTTTTACGTGCCACGCCTACCGTATATATATATATATATATATATATATATAATATATATATATATATATATATATATATATATATATATATATATATATATATATATATATATATATATATATATATATATATATATATATATATATATATACACACACATACATGTACATGCATATACACATACACAACCTGAATTATGAACCGATGAACTCTTGAAATTTTCAATTAAACATTTTTAAAAAGGATGCAAAGTAAATTAGAAAATTAAAATAGATAAACTGAAATAAACTGCAAAACCAAATTAAATCATAAATGTGTTTACATTGACTCATGCAATTAATGACAGGAGGTTTTCTGATCTCTGGTTTAGGAGTGACCACAGACTTTTGACGGAGGTTGAGGGTCGGAAAACCACCGTGAATCAGTTTCTTGCTTTTACCTGTATCACATGCATGATAGGTATACTTAGGTATAATTTACATTTGTTTTTAAAAAAGATCAATATAGTATTTTTTATACGAGCATGGCCTGAGAATATAATCCTTGTGAGAAAATATGACGTTTTAAAGACAGTCTGATAAATTGACAGATGAATATCAGTTGCATATGATATATCATGAAGTATAACCCTCAACTTTTAGTACACTTCGTATTGGAAGAAGAAGAAGAAGAAGATATTACGTCCTTTGATACAACACTGTGCTAATGTCGTGTAAAATGAAAGTACAAATCCGCTATTTATTTTGTCAATGTACTGCAGTACAGTATGATCCTTTGGATTATTTACTAATTATAATAAAAACTATCGTTTATAAGAAATAGATCAACAGTATGATAATCTGATTATCAACAAATATACATTAGACAGCAGTCTAAATAATAAGAAGCTTCGTAGTGAAGTCAAAAACTTCACGTACCATGGAAGAGGAAACATCTCTGCTCAAAATGGTCCGAGCAAATATTTTGTCGGGGTTGAACGATTTGTCAGCTCTGTCTGCAATGACAACAAGCTTTAGCCTCCATTTGTGATCTTTGGGGAACGAGAAATAGCTGACATTGGTGGTTTTTGTGAAGCTGTTGTGGCATCCCACTATACAAAACAGCACGCCGGTGAGGGCGCTGCGAGAATGTAAACATCGCGCGGTGACGTCACGAGTCGGCGGTCCCTCTATTTATAAGTCTATGGTGAAATTGATTAATCAGAAATTCCGTTACGCCAACCTGTAGATATTGTTACGGGTATTTGTAAATAGGTGTAAATTAAAATAGCTATAATATTGTTCAATAGATCTACACTATCTAGATTTTTTTTTACATATATATGTATTTCAAGATTTAGGTAGAAAAATGTTATATCCAGGGGGAGGGGGAGGGAAGCGGGATTCTGGACCTTCCCTGGAGATTTTTAATTTTTTTGTTTACCAAAAAGGTAAGTTTTGGGGTTGGAGCCCCTCGTTTGAAAGAAAAAAAAAAAAAACCTTTTTTGGTTTTACCAACTGCTAAAATTTCTGGATCCGCACATGATATCGCTAACATATTAAAACAGTATGATTTCGATCTGTATTTAGTTTGAATGTTGCTGTCAATTTCAGAAGACAATGAAGAACGTTATAATTAAGGAAGTGTATGCTGTAGGAATAACCCGTATGATAGACATGCAGTGGCTATATATGACGATAGTGAAAAAACTTGTGTGAGAGGGTATTTCCGTAGAAATGATGCGAAGAATATCCACAAGATTCTGAAGGAGGGTCATCCATGTGGCCATATTTATGTAAAGGCAAAGGATGTCCTAACTAAATTCAACAGATTCAGTGGACCCATGCAGAAATGTAATTTGGGATTTCGAACGAAGGACATTTATGTAAAACACATACAAGAATTATGTAAAGAATTTTCTTTGGAATTTCTGATTTATTAAAACATTCAAACCAAATAAGTATATTATATTATTTTTTTTTTCATAGGCATGCCACGAGAAAAACGGAATAAATGGAGTCAAGAGGCCATGAGTGCGGCTCTTCATGAAGTAAAACACGGTTTGCTTACCATAAGAAAGGCGGCTGCCAAATATTGTGTCCCGAGATCGACATTGGCGGATCGCGTCAGTGGAAACGTTGATGAGAACGCCCAGAATGGGAAGAACCACTTACTATCAAAAGCTGACGAGACCCATCTCGTCGAGCTAGCCAATAAGCGGGCGCAGATGGGAATTGGATTTACCAAGTCTAATTTTAAAAGAACTGCACCTGTCCGACCGTCCCAGTAACATTTGGAACATGGACGAAACGGGTATAAACCTGTCTTCGGATTCTACCAAAGTGGTAGCAAGGTATTGTAATAAATTACGAATAAATATGAAATCGAACCTCATTGTGGCATTTTGTCAAAGACTAGTCAAAGTAAATCATGAAGAGTTCAGAAATAATTGTTAATTGATATGTTGATGTGGCTTAAACGCGGAGATAGTGTAAGGCTCTCGTGAAGAGTGAGGTTAAAACCTCGTACTTATTTGGGTACAATACATGTCATGAATGCCTAAAAAGATATACACTAGATAAATAAGAATAAATGTTTGACAAGGAAAAAATGTTATGGATATAGAAAGATTTCATTAATACCTCTTTTATACCCTTGCATATGATACAGTAAAATTCGAAGGGGCATATACTTGCTAAGAATGTGTATTCAAAATGGGGAATCGAACCCTACTGAATATTGGCGTTTGGAATTTTAACGCATTTCTGATGGGTAATAACTTTCATAACTCAGAAGTTATAGGAGTAGATCAAATGCCCACCCTCAGCAAATTTTATGACTGAGATTTTACAAGCAACTAAATTAAAGAAGGATAACTTTAACAAGAATGTTATAAAAAAGATATTAGTTCTGTTTTTAGAAAAGGTTTGAAGTACATTCAATGCAAATCTGGGAACAGAGAAACGGTTACAATGATTGCTTGTGGCAATGCAGCGGGATATATACATGATGCCCCCAAATTATATTGTTAAGGGCAAAACAAAATTGGCGCTGCGATCTTGGGACACGGACAGAGCCCCAGCAGGATCTTTTATCAGTGTATCTGATTCAGGAAGGACAAAACAAAACTTATATTTTGGTGGTCAATATCCGTATTATTTTAGCCGCACAAACCCCAAAATGATATATTCATTCTTGTTTCAGTTACGCCACGCCAAGATTATTACACGTATGAAGTGTTATGTTATCTACATTGTACTTCATGCTTTGTACTCAGTTCATACCTTTTCAACGAACCCACCCGAATTAACAAGGCATCTTGTACGCGGTAAGCGTGGCATGGAGCCTCGGTTGAAAGTACTGCTAGTCGCATTTCGAAACGGTACCTCTCGATCACGAGCAATACATCTTAACCGACAGAGCTTTGCAAGCTTAACTCAACATTAAGACCTACTTAAACTGTTCACGGTCAGAACCAAAATATCCCACGATTCCTTTACTAAACACATTAAAGTTTATCTTTTTTTTTAACATCATACAGCAAAAAAAAAAAAAAAAAAAAATCTGACGCAAATATTAGACACATGTATTATACATTGAATGGCTTTCCATAAATAAAAGAAATCTGATGTATTTTATTTCTATTCAACAATTCAGATACTCACATTCCTCTTAATAGTGCTGCCAGATTAGGGCTATTGTCAGGTTGGGCACCTCCTACCCAACCTGGAGGGGTTCCCTGGAAACTATAGTTACTGAAATAAGAAAAAACGTAAATGAAACATTATTGTTGTGAGTTTGCATAACTCTAAATGTTAACATTTAGACGAGAGAATGTTGATATATTGAAAAATGTCAATCTGTATAGATAAAATAATGACAACGTGGTATAAATATTAATAAGCATAAAAACAGGTAAAATTAGCATTATATAACTTGGTAATGCTTAATTAATCATACTTACATTTCGCTCCTCTCAAAAAAGGGGCTACACCCGGATTGGAGCTGGAAACTGTCGTTACTGAAATAAGAAAACGTAAATGAAACATTATTGTTGTTGTATTACTACCGGTACTAATACTACTCAAAATGTCAACGTTTTAGATTTTCGAATGTTGATATATATATATATATTGAAAACACGTGAACTATCACTATGCGTATAGTTACAATAATGACAACAAGGTGTAAAGTATACATTAACATCTATACACAATTTAATAACGTATGCACTATTTAACACCCCTTACCAAGAGAAGTAATGCTATAATTGATAATGCTTGATAAATCATACTTACGATTCATTGAATTCTAATAGCGGGCTTGATTTAGGGCTACTTGTTTTGGGCTACTCGATATTTCTATAATTTCTTGTCTGAAATATGAACGATTTCATTACTAATGAAATAAGGTTGCATACCACTAAAACATTATGGATAGCCTTCAAACGAAAGAAAATTTTTCTTTACGAAAAAATATAATAACATACCTTTGATCCATTTTTTTTTTTTTGTTTTTTTTTTTTTTTTGTTTTTCAGGAAGAACAAGGAATGCCCAGAAAACTATGAAAATCGGCTTTTATTAAATTACTCGGGTTCTTTGTTCCTACCAAACTTTGTTAAAACAACCAATGGGGTTTGCAGTCTCTATGCTAATTTGAATAAAGCCCTAAATTACTGGTTCCTGGGAAGAAAGAAAATACAGATTTATAGAAGACTAAAGTTTGTAGGGTTTTCTTTGTGATCCGAGGTATTACGCGTTCATGTTACACATCTGCACCGGATAAAATTTACATATGATGAAAAATAAAATGCAAATATGTTTTCCGCCTGGTGATAGTTGTAATAATGTGTTATGTGGTATATTCACATAGATTGTAAGGTACTTATACATGACATAATTATTTAATTACGAATAAAGCAACCTAAAATAGTGATTTCTAATGATACTTAAGGAAAGTGAATTTTGAATGCCAAATATTTTAAAGTTACTTTTAAAAAAAAAAAAAAAAAAAAAAAAAAAAAAAAAAAATACAACGTCTTTAATGATACGTAAGGAAAATTAATTTTGAGTGTTTCTTTGTTTTCTTAAATGTTACATATTCATAAAAACGTCAACTCCACAATCTCAAATTTGCACAAAGCTAGCCAAATTCTACTGATGTTTCCCCTGGATAGTTTAATCAAAATAAGATTGCTAAATCTACATTTTTTTCTGTAATGTAAGTGCATTCCTTTAGAGGTCACGTCAGATTCACCTAGTTCCCATATCCCCCCCCCCCCTCTTTCCCCCGGTCAGTGACTACTGAATCAACGTGTGCTTCTTCTGTACTCTATGTGCGTTCCGAGGTCACGTCGGATTCACGTTCCCGGGTTAGCAACAGAAACGAAGCATTATGCAGGGTTTTATGTATTATTATTATTATTATTATTTAAATGTTCTTTGTTCATACCAAACTTTGTTAAAACAACCAATGGGTATGTAAAGTGTTTATGCTTATTTGAATGAAAGCCTGTTGGTTCCTGGGAACAAAGAAAATATACATTTATAGAAGACTGAACTTTGTAGGGTTTTCGTTGTGCTCTGAGGTATTACGTGTTCATGTTACACATCTGCGCCGGACAAAATTTACATATCACGAAAAATAAAATGCAAATATGTTTTCCGCCTGGTGATAGTTGTAATAATGTGTTATGTGGTATATTCACATAGATTGTAAGGTACTTATACACGACATGATTATTTAATTACGTACACTGGACTTTAAAAGAATGATTTCTAGAATGTTAATATACTTAAGTTTCTGTTTATTTGCTTTCTTACAAACATATTATGATACAAGATTTGCCATGCTTTCGTACAGATATAACGGTATAATGAATTTACTACACGTGAGCGACTGTGTTTGATTTAAAACACGATTAAGAATGAAGCGGACACGGGACAGATGAAGATCATGAAGATCAGGTAAGATCATTTATATATTTGTTATTAGTAATATCATATTACACTACTGGGTAAAAAAACTCCTGAGAATCCCGTTTTTCACTGCAAAACTCTGCAACACCCTGAAAAACACTGAAGTCTGCCTGAAAAACACTGAAAAACTCTGACGGCCCTTATAAACACTGAAAAACTCTGAAGTCTACCCTGAAAAACTCTGAAAAACACTGACGACCCTGAAAAACTCTGCAAAACTCTGACGCCACTGAAAAACTCTGCAAAACTCTGAAAAACCCTGAAAACACTGACATCTACTACGATGCCCTCCGGCCGTGCGATCACGGCCTCGTGTACTTCTATACGGTCCCTTCTATAAGCCCTATGAGCATTAATGTATATAAAATGTGATGAATTAATTAGTAGTGAATTAGAAAAAAAAGGAAAGAAAAAATAAATAAAACATATCTTGCATTTTGTACGGAGTTTTAAAGTGAAATTATTTTAACGAATCTCTAAATTTAATTTTACTGATGCATTATTCAAAACTAAACAAACCCAGCAGAAGCGTACTACAATACAAAGGCTTTTATCACCGAGATTTATATATGCATTTGTATTTCCAAATGAAAATGTATGTACATATATTCCTGGTAAATATTACTGTTTCATAACTGTATATTTAAATAGTGAAGAAAAATAAAAAAAATTATAAAAAAGAAGCTCCAGAACTATAAATTAGTGAATAAATGATAAATTATTGATTAATAAATAAAAAAGTGAATAAATAAATGAATAAACGAATAAACGAATAAATAAATAAATAAATAAATAAATAAATAAATAAATAAATAAATAAATAAATAAATAAATAATATTTGAATGTGACCAGTACCTATAAATTTTATACGAAAAGCGAATTTAATACACCAGTACTGACAGCAAATCTACCACAAAGAAAATTGCTTGTCATTCATTTTAAATAACACAATGCATTCTATTCCAATTCTGTTGCAACATTTATAGAGACTATACCCATATATTGTATTGTGACATTTAGGTTTAAACACCCCCCCCCCCCCCTCTCTCTCACACACACACGCAATACTTTTTTCTCTATCAATACTCTTCACACAAAATTAAGATATACAAATTTAACCTTTGTTCTTATTATAACAGCGTAATATAACAAAGTTAGAGGACAATAACTTTCTTTAACTGAAAATTTTACGTGTCTACGTGTTGCTCTTTCATTCGAATGACATACGTAAATTTTGTCCTATAAAATATCTCAGTGATTAAGTATTCTCTCGGTATTCAATAATGTTGCTTGAAATAGCATCAAATAAGTTTCAATATATCAGTGTAACAACGTATCTGCCGTTTGTTATATCACTACTTACTTAATCTACATCATGTAACTCTATACAATAAAATGATTTTATCTAACAGCACCACCCCCCCGCCCTTTTCAATGGGAGACTGTGCCCCCCCCCCCCCCCCCGTAACAATGTATCCAGTAAGGGTCATGTATAGCTATGGCGAATACAAGGGCGCTCGCCCTGTTGACTTGGACATAGAAGTCTTGCATAAAAATACCCTGTCCTGTCAAAACTAGCAAAGTATCTGACCTTTATTTTCAAAATGACATATAAATTCAAGTAAACGGTGTCATATTTAGAGCAAATACCTCGATCTGTCCCAACCTATGGATCCAAATCGTAAATTGTCGAATAGGATGTTTAAATCATATAGTATATTTAAATTGAGACCCTTCTCTCTCTTATATATATATATATATATATTATACTAGAATATCTTCATCAGAAAGTAACGGCACACGCATGGAATCTGAAATTGCTTTATTTTAATCCGACATGTCTTTGATTTTTTACCTTTATTCTACATGTCATCAGTACTCTATTACGTAATAAACATCCGGTTGTTTAACCCGGTAAATATCGCTCGTAATCTCATATAGTTTGTTACCAGTCCTATCATGCTGTAAACTGGGAATCGTAATTAACACTACCTTCGTACGTATTAGGGAACAAAACATATTTAGTAACAGGTTGAAACATATCTACCACAAAGAAAATCGCTTGTCATTCATTTTAAATAACACAATGCATTCTATTCCAATTCTGTTGCAACATTTATAGAGACTATACCCATATATTGTATTGTGACGACATTAAGGTTTAAACACCCCCCCCCCCCCTCTCACACACACACACGCAATACTTTTTTCTCTATCAATACTCTTCACACAAAATTAAGATATACAAATTTAACCTTTGTTCTTATTATAACAGCGTAATATAACAAAGTTAGAGGACAATAACTTTCTTTAACTGAAAATTTTACGTGTCTACGTGTTGCTCTTTCATTCGAATGACATACGTAAATTTTGTCCTATAAAATATCTCAGTGATTAAGTATTCTCTCGGTATTCAATAATGTTGCTTGAAATAGCATCAAATAAGTTTCAATATATCAGTGTAACAACTACTTAATCTACATCATGTAACTCTATACAATAAATATAATAGTCCGCCTATTACGTATTGTAACAATGTATCCAGTAAGGGTCATGTATAGCAATGGCGAATACAAGGGCGCTCGCCTAACAGCACCCCCCCCCCTTTTTTTTAATGGCAGACTGTGCCTTCCCCCTCCCCTTTTTTCTTTCAAAAATTTCTAGATCCGCCTATGAACAGTATCTCCCTTATTACGTATTGTAACAATGTATCCAGTAAGGGTCATGTATAGCTATGGCGAATACAAGGGCGCTCGCCCTGTTGACTTGGACATAGAAGTCTTGCATAAAAATACCCTGTCCTGTCAAAACTGTAATAAACATCCGGTTGTTTAACCCGGTAAATATCGCTCGTAATCTCATATAGTTTGTTACCAGTCCTATCATGCTGTAAACTGGGAATCGTAATTAACACTACCTTCGTACGTATTAGGGAACAAAACATATTTAGTAACAGGTTGAAACATATCTACCACAAAGAAAATCGCTTGTCATTCATTTGAACATATCCAAGTGCTATTCTGTTCCATTAATTTACATACGGATTAAATAATTAGCTGCGTTACGGCCTGTAGCGAGAAGGAAATACGCATACCCAAAGCCATGCTCGTTCACTCAAGTTGGACACTGTTTAAAAAAAAAGTGGGAAGGGGGTTGGTAGAATTAAATTAACGCAACTTCACAGCGTTTTATCGACGAATGGCCGCTAATTTATGAGGAATGCAATATTGATTTATCAATATTAATCATGAATGCCTTTAAACTCGAAAGAGAGTTGGGAGCGGCCTTAAGGTCGTAACATAACGATATTTGGGTGGATTCTTTACACAGATTGGAAAAGATGTAAAAATAAACATCAATCATTATGTGTTATTAAGATAATTGATAGGGATATATAGAATTAATTATTTCTTTTTTTCGGTATTTATTTATCTATTTACAATTAAAACTATGCGTTTTCTGTAAACTTCGTCTATCGATTTTTTAAAATCTTATTATTTTCATTAAATTTATTGTGATGTATTTTTTGCGTCCGGAAAAGTTTAATGTTAATATAAATAAATAGATGAATTAATAATTAAATAAATGGATAAATGATAAATAAATAAGAAAATAAATAAATAAATAAATGAAGTCTGCCGAGGAAGGCCGCTGGCCGAAATGTACGGAAA
Organism: Pteria penguin; assembly: GCA_035048485.1. Taxonomy (NCBI): domain Eukaryota; kingdom Metazoa; phylum Mollusca; class Bivalvia; order Pterioida; family Pteriidae; genus Pteria; species Pteria penguin. The sequence goes on from CM068584.1 coordinate 29,133,968, forward strand.
AATAGTGCTTTTATTATAAATAAATAAATAAATAAATACATAAATTTTAAAATGTCTTGTTCTATATTTTGTACTTATTTCCCCCTCCCTTAATGCACCTCTATGAAACAACGATGTTAAGTAACATGCTACTGCTGTAGTTAGATTATTTGTTCGTTCGTTTGTTTGTTTGTTTCATTCTTCTTTCTTTCTTTAAATCGATAAATAAAACAAGTGACATCGCGCTGGAAAGTCATGTGTCAATAAAATTGTTTTTGCTAAGTACGTAATTCATGTAATTTTTTAAACTGCAAATGTAAAGATCATCTTACAAACGTAAATCAGAATAGGAACAATATAGTAATTTTATCTATAAAAATCGTTAAAATAAGTCCTTGACAAATGGTAAGAAAATGAGTTTTTTTTTCCTTATTCCCCGCTTATAAATTCATCACATTTAATATATATTAAAGGTCATAGATAGATAACAGCGAACCATTTTAAGGGCTTATATTATAAAAGGGACCGTATAGAAGTACGCGAGGCCGTGATCGCACGGCCGGAGGGCATCGCAGTAGGTGTCAGTGTTTTTCAGGGTTTTTCAGAGTTTTGCAGAGTTTTTCAGTGGCGTCAGAGTTTTGCAGAGTTTTTCAGGGTCGTCAGTGTTTTTCAGGGTAGACTTCAGAGTTTTTCACTGTTTATCAGGACTGTCAGAGTTTTTCAGTGTTTTTCAGGCAGACTTCAGTGTTTGTCAGAGTTTTTCAGGGTGTTGCAGAGTTTTGCAGTGAAAAACGGGATTCTCAGGGGTTTTTGGACCCAGTAGTGTTAAAGCCTTAATGTTATACCAAAGTAGTATATAGGAGGAGTAATAGTGCCACTCATTATAATATACCATATTGGATATTTATAATCTCATGGGATTCAGAGGTGAGACAAAGTGTTTGAATAAAGAGTCTTCTGTCTGGTTAGTTTCACTCGAAACAATTATCAAAACTGACCTTAAACAATTCCACTACACCTAAAATCTAATGTGCTCGAAAACACACGTAGACATATTTCACTTTATGTTATTTCAGATTTTTGACGACTGGATCTCGGATGAAGAGCAGACAATTACATGTAAGATATGCGGTAAACAATACCAAAATAAGAAAGGATTGGTTCGACACGAACAAGCAGAACATTCCAATCAACGGGCTGACTGCTGTCAATGCGGGAAACAGTTTAAATATAGATGTGCTAAGGTGCGACACGAAAAGTCTTGCCAAAGCAAAAGCAAAGACCCTATCCATAGGTGTAAAGACTGTTGTCATGTATTTAGCTGTAAAAGTTCGTTGACGAGGCATCAAACAGCCAAACATTCAAACATACGCTTTACATGTGACAAATGCGGTCGACAATTTAGTTACAAAAATAAGAAGGTTAAACACGAAAAGTCTTGCCAAGTTTTCCAATGTGGACAATGCGGGAGGATTTGCTCCAACAAATATAACTTTGAATCTCACGAAGCCAGTCATCATGACACATCAAAAAGAAATGAGCGCAAAAGGAAGAGAGATCTTTCTCCACAACCTTCCACATCCAAATCCCCAACTCTAGATTCGCCACGGCCTTCAACGTCAAAATCTCCGTGTAAAAATACATTTCGTGGTAGACGATGTACTGAAACCTTCGACAAGATATTTTAAACCATATGGAAACGCTGCAGTGTTGGACACACCGGTCTACATATCTAAAAGATCAGGCATCGACAGACTAAGCCGGAGATTCTCAGAAATGGACATGATGGCAAAATTACTGCGTACGGGATCCAATACAAAATGGATACCAGTTCTAGTCACCGTAGTCACTAGTTCACCGTATATCACACTAATTTTCCCTTAAGACGTGGGTCTTTAACGGATCACATAAAACAGAAACCTTCTATCATCTCGCTTGATTATGATCGACATAATGGAAAACCTTATGAAGATAATCTATGCGCTTTCCGCTGTCTCGCATTGCACAAAGGTTACGATGTCAAGAGTCTGGAAAAACCGACCCACCAATAATAATAATATAATAATCGTTGGAAAGAATTCAAAGGCATACATCCAGACGACTCGTTCCAAGGCGTATCGTTTGACGAATTCCCCGAGTTCGAATCACTGTTTGAGGTCGATCTCGAGGTGTACTCGCTCGATGACACTGGCTTCGCTTGGAGCATATACAAGTCAAGAAACCCTTTTCAGAACACCTTGTACCTCAATTTGCACGAACAACATCTGTCTTACGTCAAGGATTTCTCTCAGTATGCCCAGAAATTCCAATGTCAGACCTGCGATCGTCATTTCGGTACATCATACAAACTGACGCGTCACCAGCGCATGTGTAGTAGGAAAACCAAATTCATATACCCAGGGAGATTTCATATACATTATAAAACGATATTTGAGAAACTGGAGGAATACAACATTTCGGTATCCGCTCATGATCGAACATTTAATTGGTTTATTGTTTTGACCTGGAGGCAATGTTACAAAAGGTCCAAGGGGATAATTCTACACATTTAAAATGGACGCAAAAGCACGTGCCCATTAGCATATCAATCTGCAGTAATGTACCTGGTCACATGGAACCGCGATGCATCGTAACATCTAATATGGACAACTTGGTGTCAGAAGTGATAGACGTCATGGACGACATTGCCGAATGCGTTGGAAGACTGGAAGACGAAAAGTGGGGCTGGGCAATGAAACTTCTTAAGGACATGATGAAAGAAAGTACCCCCAACGAAGAGGAAGAGTTTGAAGAAAGTGAAGAAGAAGAAGAAAAAGAAGAGGATGATGGCATACAGGATGTTCCTAAGAAGGACAAAGATACCCTTTTGAACTCCTTATATGGTGAATGCTATGGTTACATGCATGAAATACCCGTTTTGGGGTTCAATTCTGCAAAGTACGATCTAAACTTGATCAAGAGAAATTTTGCAAGACACCATTGTATGGAAGAATCTAAAGGTACCTTTGTCGTGAAGTGGAACAACGAATATGCCTGTATGTCTTCTCCTACTTTGAAATTCCTAGATGTAACTCATTTTCTCGCACCTGGAACCTCTTAGTCCAAATTTCTAAAAGCATATGGCGTCAAAGAATACAAAGGATATTTCTGTTACGATTGGTTTGACAGCGAAGACGAGCTAAATCATCCGGAACTTCCTCCTCACGAGAGTTTCTACAATACTCTCAAAAATACAAATATCAGTGAAGAGGTGTATGCCTTTTGTCAAAGAATCTGGCGAGAAAACGGAATGCGATGTTTTAAAGATTTATTGACTTGGTATAACAATTTAGATGTCAAGCCATTCGTCACTGCTACGGAGCGACTACAGAGATTCTACTTTGCCAGAGATATAGATGTTTTCAAGACGGCCATATCCGTTCCCGGAATAGCCCGGCAGATGTTGTTCAAAGTCGCAAGAGAGGCAGGGGTAAAGTTTGCCCTCTTCGATAAAAACAACGAAGATTTCTACAAGACCTTCAAAAACAACATCGTCGGTGGTCCTAGCATCATCTTCAAAAGACACCACGAGGTCGGGAAGACACACATCCGACAGAATCCCACGAAGTCATGGAAAAAAAATCAAAGGTTTTGACGCCAATGCCCTTTACCTATGGGCAATCGATCAAGAAATGCCCGTAGGACCATTCATACGGCGTATGGCAGAAGATGAGTTTAGACCCGAAGTCCGTGATCGGTATATGATAGCGTATCACTGGATGGATTGGTTAAGTCACACGTCTAATGCCTGTATATTTCACAAGCTCAACCAGGGGACGGAGAAGAGAGTCGACGGTTGGGATCCCGATACAAAGGCCGTATATCAATTTCATTGGTGCTATTTTTATAAACACATATGTAAACTTACTAAAAATATCCATGACAAAGACTGGTGGAGTAAACAAGCAGAAACCTTTAAAAAGACGAAGACCATCAGTGCATTCATTTGCAACTCTGGATACAATCTCGAGGAGATGTGGGAATGCGAATTCCAGACATATTGTAAAGATAACCTTGGTGTTAACAAATTTATCGACGGTCGCAGACCCAGATACTTTCGCAAACATCGGGGAAAGGTCACACAGGAGGATATCTTGCGAGGTGTACAGAGCGGAGATCTATTCGGCACTGTCGAGGTCGACATACGCGTTCGAGCGTCTTGGATAAAAGAGATGAAGACGACCTTACAGCCATTCGAATAAATTGCAGAAATGTCACCTTTATTCTGCACGACCGACGTTCCTTTTGAAGCCTTTGGAGATCACATGCAACAACACGTAAAAGATTCAAATATTTCTCAAGCCCCTCGTAGACTTCTCGTCGGAGGTATGTCAGGCGAGAAAATGCTTATAGCCACACCACTACTCAAGTGGTATCTCGATCACGGAATGGAAGTGACCAAAATTCATCAACTCGTCGAGTATGAGTCAAGTTTCTATTTCCGTGGTTTCGTAGACAGGAAGCAAGGAGAACAGAAGATGTCCATGCGGAAAAAGCCATCATTACCGACACGATGAAACTCATCGGCAATTCTGCCTATGGTTCTTTAATCATGGATCTATCCAAACATCGGTCCGTTCAATACTTTCAAGGTGAAACTGAAGCCTGCTTGAAGATCAACGACCCTCTTTTCCGCAAATTGGAATGCATGGAACCCGAGCAGCAATACTACGAGGTCGAAATGGCAAAGAAGATCATCAAATTGAACCTCCCCATACAATTAGGGTTTTTTATTCTCCAGCTGAGAATGCAAAACTGAGGATGCTGGACTTCTACTATGATTTCTTGGATCGTTACGTAGATCGCCAAGATTTCGAATATTTGGAAATGGAAACCGATTCCGCATACATGGCTATTTCTGCTCCCTGCTTTGAAGAAGTCATCAAGCCAGCGATGAGAGAGAAATACCATCGTGGACTCGAAGGATTTTGCAACGAGGCATTAGTAAAAGCGGATTCGAATTTTCACTGGTTTCCACGTACCTGTTGTAAAAAACAAGCAGCATACGCGAACGGACCCCCGGTTTGTTTAAAACTGAGTACGAAGGCGACGAAATGATCGGACTCTGCTCAAAGACCTATATTGTCCGAAAGAAAACGAGTTACAAGTCATCCAGTGCATCCGCGGCTGCTTATCGTCTGTTGAGAAAGGCCAAACGACTGAGAAAGCGACCCATGTCAATCGTCTCCAGGATTCACAACGACTACAAATTTAGTTGTTGACGTTCAAACGCGTCCTCCGAAGCGCCGTTTCCTCATCTGGTAGCAATAGAGGTTTCAGAGCCAGAAACAACACGATATATACTTACCAACAAGAGCGTCGAGGTTTCTCGTATTTCTATTGTAAAAGACGAGTGCTTCCAGACGGCATACATACGGAACCATTACATTTGATTGTACAATACTCCAATATCGAGGAAGAAGAAGAAATCAACGATTTACAACTTACAGATATCCTGAACGGTCTGGCAAACGAGAATGAGGGCATTACGACACTAATCAACATATCTACCTCTTCCCTTAGAAAACTGGGATATCAGAATCTGCGGGAGTGGTTGAGAGATCCAGGACACGTATATATAAGCGGCTTATGTAAATACGTTTCCGGTGCAAGACAATCGCCATGGTTTAATCCATTCTCGTTGTCAAAGCACACGCGCGAAGTATCAATGCGTCTATACGAAACCTACGTCAAAAATTCTCCTCTCATCAACGATCTCGTGTCTTTACGCGGTAAAGTGCTCGGTTGTTGATGTCTTCCGGAGCCCTGTCACCGAGAGATTCTGATCAAATTATTGAATGAACGCATTTAATTAACTAATTAAAACAGATGGAAGATGATCAAATCGACAACACTATCCTAATACATCTGTGTGCGTGGCCGATGAACTGGTAATGACATAATACTGGAATTCCATATTACTTGGATGTGATATTACAACCATATGTGTGTGTATATAAAACTTTTAATCGTCAATTGTTTAAATCGCATTGCGTCCATGTTGTAAATATTCACTTATGTTTTTGCATTTACATGATTTCTGATTTTAATACAATGTCAGTTTGTAATAAAGAACAATAGCATTCGGAAATTTCATTCTTTTATTCTGAAGTATGGATACATAATGAGAGACAAATTTATCATTTCGAACGAAATCGTGGTTTACAAAATCACGACAGATGTCTGTCATTGTTCTTCCGAGATGTCGTTGAACGATAAAATAGATACAATATTGACCACAAACATCAGAATCAATGTCCTGAAGTCTGTCTTTGAGGTGCATGTAGCTAGGTCCGTTAGCTATCAATACATTTCTAAAACGAGCATGATAATGTTCGGACGGTCATCCCAGAGAATCGAAAAATTCACAAGGTCTTCCTTTAGGAGGGAAATAAAATGCCGTCCAGTGCTGCCCCGATTGAGCACAGGGATCCGTGTTGAACAAGTAAAAAGAAGGTCTATCGGTCACAATGGCTGGAAACTCGTCTGCACAGATGACTTTGCCTGTAGGAAGACGAGTCTCGATGTCGAGATTGTTCATTGCTTGTAAACACTGCGAGATTGATCGATGCGTAAAATTTCTGGAAATTTTCCATACATGAGCAAGGTCACGCTTTCGGGTAATGCTTTGGTAAACCGCAGTTCTAGGCGACAAAGTGCTCTTCTTTTCACGTTGAAATCCACGTATGGATTAAGATCTAATTAAAATAGAGTGTATCCTTCTGCATATTCTTGTCTGTCGATCCGAGCATCCTTCTGTAGAGTTTGATAGGCACTCACGTAGTTGCCAGTTGCAAAATTAGGTTGTAAAGGTTTGGCCGGAAGCGATTGTCCGTCCACGTAGAATGCCACGAAATTACAATAAAAGTGTTGGAAATTGAAGGGAGACTTCTTATAATCTCCAATATAGGCGCTGCTAGAGACCTTTCCTAATACGAGTTGAGAAGGCACTTCTCCTTGAAACACGTTATCGACACTAAAACTGAATTCTCCTTTGGCGATGGAGGCAATCTTGATTCTTGACGTCATCTAGGGATAAATGGCAGGTGTCTTCTCCAATAATTTTTCATGAGCCATGGTGAGAGCCGGGTTAGGTCTCTGTATGCAAACTTTTAAGGTGGCATCGACGATTTCGACTTTTTCGTCCGGAGTGCTAGTGTTAGACATCAATCGAAACGCATGTTTGCTAGGCCATAATTTTAAGTCTACGGGAATACTGTTAAGAATAGGTTTGTCTTGCGAAAAGAGATCCAAAATGATAGGTCCTTCTAAATCCAATAATCCACCTCTTTAAGTATACTCTGATCGCTTGAACAACCCCGTGTTGGAACCCGTCTTGGAATCGGTATCGTTAAATGCTTCTCCACTGTCCTTGACAAACAATTGACCGCCATTCTTAACAACATCCTCTTCATTATTGCTCAACAAAGTATCGATATACGCTTTGTATGGATAATCGGTTCCCAGCTCGGACACCGACTTTTGTTGAAGTAGACACTCCACGTGAGAGAACAAGCTGTGCAATGGTGAATTGACCAATCCCACGATATCGTTTTCCGTCACCCCACTTTCGTCTCCTTTGGTCAATTTCAATTTGACTTGTAGGCGACTTTGTTTCAAATCCAAATATCCGCTAGACTTGGGGAATCACGTGAAATTCTATGGCGGCATCTCCTCCTAGTTGATTGATCAGTTTAAATTCGATCCATTCTCTGACTTGGACATCGGTGTCGGTAGGCGGTGCCTCAAAGAAAGACAATTGATGTCTGTGGTTTTCTGCCATGTCTAATGAACGTACTCGTTGTCTGCGCGCAGGTTTGAGTCTTTTTCCGATAGGTCCCAGAGGATGGTTACCTTTGCGTTTATCGCCTCTTATAACCTTCCCTCCCTCACGCTTCAGTTCCGACTTCGCTATCTCGACTGCTTGTGCTACGGGTGTCACCAGCATGACGTTTGACGTTCGAGCGATTTTTTCAGCTCTTTGTTTCGATCCACTGCCCACCAGGTATCGACCTTTATGATCCGGTTTGACCCGTCCCTCCGAGATGTCGATGAAGTGTTGTTCCCAATTTTTGAAGTCTGGAACGTAGGGTACCCATTTGCCTTGGGTGGAGTCGTAAATCTCTATGGAACCCATGTTCGTTTTCTTAGCAATAATACGCAACACAGTGTGCCTTCCAATGGTATCGTGGTTTTGAGATCACTCCCTTTTATAAAGAATCGCAAACTCGTTAGCACTTTATGGCGTAACCCAAAGAAATAAGGTTAGTCAAAGGTCAGATGAGTCAACACCGAATTTCTAGTCAAAGATTTTCCATCGTCTTGTGCGGCAGGAATGGTACGGAGAACGGGAAACAAAGTATTCTGGATATAAGAGTCTTCGATAACGTCACAGCATACGTGTAAACGTTGGTGAAAAGGGCGACGAAGTGTGATTTCTAGCAAGGCACATTCCCAATTTCCGTCTAAATTGTATGTTTTGGGTAGGATCACCGTAAAGTCCTCCGGAGAATTGTTTGAATGAAACGGCGAGGAATCGGTGCTTGAAACGTACAAGATGTGTTCCATGTTTTAGGTTTTCGATACCAACAACACCTTCCTCTTATAACTTCTGTCCGTATTGCTGTAGATCATTATTTGAAATCCAACTGTTAAACTTTTTGGCCATCCTCACCATTTCACTAACACCTGGTTTCCTTTACGCTTTAATACTCTTTCTATAGATAGGTCGTGTCATCCGTTACGATCACTCTGGACAGTTCCGACTCGTAAAAACTACCTTCTATGGCATCCCTTTCTACGTCCTGTAATGTATAACACGGAATGTCTTGACGCATGACTCGCAATGCAATCACGAAATATTCTTAAGTCCATCCCTCGTCATACTCGCGTTGGAAAAGTCGCTGCAGATGTGAGATTCGCACCGTATCTCCGACTTTAAATCTGAAACGAGTAGCTGGTCCTCCTCGTTTAACCGATGTTTTGGTTTTAGGTGGTCGAATACCGTGTTGAATCTTTCATATATCGACTTGATCTTTTTTCCTTACGATGCTAGGAGCTCTTTTAATGCTACGGTGATGCGTATGGTTATAACTATGCGTGATCTTCTCCAAGATGTCGATCCATCGGTTGGTCTGATGGCGACTGCGATAACGACTGATTCTAGATTTGAGGTTCTTGATGGCTCGTTCTGCGTAATTGGCTTTACTTTCGTTTTGGGTGTAAAAATGATCTATTCCGAGCTTCGTCGTCAATTTCTGAACAGTCCTATTCTTAAATTCTACATCTTTGTCCGTTCTCAGTTTCTCCGGAATCCTCCCTCGATCGAATATGGTTTTCAGTGGCAATGCCATTTCCGAACCCTTAGTCGTTTGCAAAGAACCGTCCACGCGTAACGAGAAAAGATGTCGATGACCACGAGGAAATATCCGAATCCGTCGTTTTCTTTGGTATATACAGTCATGGAAGCCGTATCGGCGTCCCATTGATAATCGATATACGGATCGGAACGACGACCTTTCGTCTCTTGAATCGACGTCTGACGTGTTGATTTAACGTAAAGGTTTCTTGTTTTTGCAACCATTTTCGAATCTTTGCTCTTCCCAGGACCTATTTTCCTTCTCTGCGCACGGCTCTATATAATTTTTCTAGTCCACCGTACGCCCCGGCATGACGGGGATCGTAGTAAATAGATTCTAAGTAGTCTTCATAAGTCATGATTATTTTTTCATGGTCGTAAATTGAGTACTCTTATAAACATGTCACTTCAACCAGAAGAGTCAATGGTCTCAATGGTCGTATAAATCAATGCTTCTTCGATCAATATCTGTCGACTGTTTCACGACAGTCTGCACAAATCGAATCTACGTCGAGTTTCACTTCTTCGATACCCTCCATACAAAATTCACACCGAAGATAGATGTATACCCGATCACATGAGTTGCAGAACGGTTGTTTATATTTTGGACATCTAATTCCGATGTCGGACCATTCCGAACAATGTCGACATTTATAAAACTTGCATTTATCTCCTTTACAAAGAATACAGCACTCCTCGCAGACATCTGCATTGCATTCGTGACATTGATATCTTAGCTCTTCTACGTCTCGCTTACAGTGAGAACAAGTAATATACGCCGTACCGAAGAGGTCCTCTAAGAGGTCGTAGTCACATTTCCAACATAACATTTCGTTTTAACATTGGGACAGGTAAGAGTCGTGTTAGCATCTACTGAATTATGTGCCATCTTCGAAACAACCTGTTTCTTTCACTGTCAGACGATGAATGACAACTTTTGTTTTGGGGGTAGTAAAATATAAAATGAAATGAAATCTAATAATAATTCAATCATTTATTGCCCCGCTCACACCACGTGATGAACAAGGATTAGGGCCGTCCCGTTGTTCGTCAGTTACAATGAATTCAAATATGAATAATGGATATCTATCTCACTACTTTAGTCAAACTTTGCCTCGTGGCTCGGAGCGATGTCTCCATCGTCCAAGTTTAGTCATTTCGGATCCTCGATAGACATACACACATCATAAATTCATAGATATGGAATCAGTGCTAACCAAACGATGAAAAGTTGAATACACGATATCGCCAGCAAGAAACAAGTCAAGTCTAAACACGTTTCGCAACATCGGGATTTATGTTGCCTCACTATTTTGAACGTGCGCATGATTCTCTGTATTGTATTTTGAGGATCATATTCTACTGAAATCATCGGTATTTGAAACGATCAATCCGTAACTAGATCTTCTGTCGTCAAGGTAGGTGAGCCGGCGTCGACCAAAGCATCGTTGTCATTCTGCACGCTTTTCTCTGATATGTACACTTTTGTTTTCGAACTTTGACAGCAAACAGTCTTGTTTGGGCTTTTGCAATGTATTTATCCAGACTCCCAAGGTTAATCGTTTTACGGTTTTGCATCGAATTCTCTTATAAGTTTGATGTCAATTCTAAGATGACGGGATACACGGTGTCGTCCATGTCTGTTTCTGATTTTATCCCAGCAATGAGCAAGGCAGCCGAAAAGTGTAGAGTAAAATAAATAGTGTCTCTCCTAAACATAATGGCAGGAAATAACTCGGGTTCGTAAGTCAAAGGAAACGGAGTGTTTTTCTACTTTGACGGAAGCTTCTATTCGATGAGAAGCAGATGCCGTGACGACCTTGACATCAGTTACCATAGTGCAATAATCTTTCTTTTTCAAGATACGTACGTATCTTGTCAGTCTCTTTATACCCTCATTAAAAGACGAGCATCTGCCATTACAATTGATGGATCCACTAGCGAACACTTTACAATCTCCGCCGAGCTTAGGCTCATGCCATATTAGTCCACTAAATCGTGATGGATTATATCTAACAACATTGAGGTCATCACTCAATCTTTGGAGATCGATCGTACGATCTAGCCTTCCTTGCACAACCACATTCGTAAAATGCATGATCAAAAATGATACTAAAGTCTTGATTTCACTGATTTTGTGACATTTAATGACATTCGCAACAATACAAATGATAAAAAAATGACTAAACTATATATATTAAAGAAGCAAAATTCGAAAATAAATATTTACACAATGTCAAATTTTTAGCATTCGTCAGTTAGAAATATATCCATGTTGAATGCATCGGTGGACTCGGTGGAATTGTCCATGGTTTTATCAAGGACTCCGGTGGAGGCAGTGGAACGCGTCGACTTGTCGGCGGACCAGGTGGATGTTTCTTTTTCCTCGGTGGTGGAGAGTGTGGAGATATGCCTTTAATCACCATAGGATCCGGTGGTGGTTGTGGTGTATCCGATCGTTTTTTTCTGTGGAGTGGGTGGGGACCTCGTGGAATCGAGTGGAGCGAGTGGAGAAGTCCTTTCGTTTACAACGAGGTCGGGTGGAGTCGGTGATTTTCTATGTCCACGCAGTGGAGGCTGTGTATCTTTTTCGATCATGAAATGTTTGTTTCTGGCGTGACGTTACATGGCATCCTTTCGCGTAAATGTGTCAGTACAAAACATACACGGTACTGACGAGGAACTAGAATGTAGTAAACGTTGATATTTCTCGTAGGGTATTAAGACGGACATTTTAGCCATGGTAGATGATTCAAGGCTAACCTCAAGACGAGTCGAATAAGATTGGCTGCTTTCAGCACAATTTTTTTCTTGTGTTGAAATTTAAGTTTTCTATCTCCCACAAGGTACAACACTTTTCTGTATTTCTTCAGTGCCTGTTGTTGCTCTGTGGTGAGAGGTACGTTTCCTTTCAGTACGTTGTGTATGATTTCACTTACAGCTTTCAGTTGGGAATCGTAGAGTGTTTGAAGTAGAGCTTTTCTTTGCACCAATCTTGCACCGACAAACAATTCCAGAAAAGGAAGTTGACTGCTGAGTAATCTGCTCATGATTGTTTAAAGGAGTTTCTCACATCCTTTTATAAACGTTGATAAATAACCGGATCTTCGCCAGGAAAGATGTGCGTGCGCAGCCTAATTTGATCTTCGGAGTGAGGAGATGTATCCACTAACAGATACCCATAGGGTTCTTTCGTGGCATCTGCATATGCCGAGGTCAAGAAGTTGCCATAACCCTGAAACAGTTGACGACCTAGGAAGCTTATTTGAGCCGCATCGCGGACATTCTTCATGAGAACTAAGTAGTACGTATTTAAAGCTATCGTGCGTGATTTAGAGCCTTTTTGAAATAAGTTTTGAGTCATGAAGATGACGCTAATGCGTCGATGATGACAGCTTTGTGTGAAAAGTAATTCCATTTCCGTATCATTTAATAGTTGGTGAGCTAAGTCATCAATCACGATCAGACGATGGTGTCGATCTATGGTAAATTCATCGATCTCCTCTCGCGTAGGAAGTTTCATGATTAAATTTGGTAATTCTGATTCCATCTCGTCGAACAAAGGTTGATGGATACCGTAACAATACATAACACGATCTGGCGGCTCCTCCACATACATATTTCCGAGGTTCTGTAACAGTCGATGAAAGAACTTTGTCTTTCCACTTCCGGTCTGTCCACTGATGCACATGCTCGAACATGGAATGAGCGGTAGTATGACGTCATTCATGTCTATTTAAAGATGGTGAAGGCAAAACGTATCCGATGGCACTGCTTAGCAAACTAATCCACAATTCGTTTTTTCGCTGTTTAAAGATAAATTGACGATCGACGTGACCACGATGACATAAACTAATAACATTTGACAGAAATAAACAATTTCTGATTTTGGTAATGCTGTTCCTAAAAATGTCCAGCAGCTATTGGAGTCTTGGTTACGTTCCATCTTGTAGCTGTTGTATTTCGTCATTCTTACTCTTATAAACGTTCCTCCAATTTCAGTTCGCACACAAATTTATGAATCCTTACAAATGTATCGAGACTTAAAAGAGTATGGCACCATTAATAGCAGATTAAATTAACAATATGTCAAAATACTAGCTTCTCTGCTGTAGTGTTTCCTCAAAATAGCAAGTTCACGTACCAGTTTGGGTTACAATTAGAGCAGGTCAGTGCTCCCATTTGATTTTGATGATCCTCTCTCATCTCACAGAACTGCACTTCTTTCAGTTCTTTGCCAATCAGCTCATTAACTATTGGCAAACATTCTTTCAGTTGATTCCATTGCTTAAAATTAAAAGCAATCCCCGTTTTACTTGGACAGAGATCCGTTTTTCCACTGGGAATGAACCATTGTCTGATGTTGACGCATGCGTATCCGCTTCTGAGACTCACGATTTGCTCCCAAATGCACCATGTAGTCGATATTTTCGTTGCTGAATTTTTCGATTAAATCATCTACATCTGTGACGTGGCGATCGACTAATTTCTTCCATTTCTCGAGATTTAACGAAATTCCCTTCTTAGTGGGAGAGATGTCGCCTCTGGCATTCTTCTCGTAGATTCTTATGTGCACCAAAGTTTCGTCTCTGAAACGATTCACCACCAAGTAGCATCCATTTCCGAGATCCAATTGACACAGCGGAGCGTCTTTGGACAGCTTTTTCTTCTTTTCCATTTCGTGATTAGCTTTTTCTGACACAGTCACTTCCGATGTAATTTTCTCGTTGTCTTTAGAAAAAATTCTCTTTCTCGATATTTTCTTCTTTGGGGCATTTGGCACTACCAACACTGGCGTTACCTCTGGAGTGGTGTTCATTATCGGTATGTTAACTCTTCGCTCGTCTGAGTATGAGTGATACGAAACAAACCCAAACGCGAGAATTTATATACTACCCCGTAGCGTGGGTACCCCGAAAATCTAGGTCAGCGATGACTTATCGAAACAAAGAAGGATAGCGTGGGGACGCTATGATTTACCGATAGCGCCGGTACGCTTACTCTATGAACCATGGCATAACAAAAAAAGACGACCTTAGAAAAGCGTCGGTACGCGATGAAATGAGGGTAATAGGTCAGCGCAGCGTGGGTACGCTAAAATTCTAGATTAGCGTGGGGGCGCTTATAAAGTAGGTCAACATTGCAATTCACGGGTCAAGTCCGTACACTCCACCCTGTCATAAGAGCATCGGCGCAAGAAAACATGCACAGGTGTTGGGGTGTGTGAATAGCATTGGTGTTAATCAAGGCATAATTTGCATATTATCATGTAAAGTTTATTCATTGGAAGCGCTGTAACATCTCGAATCATGAAATGTAAAACTTTATAACGTAAATATTATATAAATGTATATTATTTCTTAAAACCTATATCAGAGTTTTCAAGTTCCATACGCTACATGATATGTAAACACTTTCGAAATGAAAACATGTATTTATTTTATATACAGTTTGATTTCCAAAAGCCACACTCAATGCACGTTTTAACATAGAAACACATCTGGGTTTCTTTTTGTGAACTTTTGAGTGTGAAATATAATAAAATAAAGCAAATGGAATTTGAGCAGAGAATTATATCGGTATGCTTACTCCATGAACCCTGGCACAACAAAACAAAGACGACCTGAGATCAGCGTTGTTACGCGATGAAATGAAGGCAAAAGGTCAGCGTAGCGTGGGTACGCTAACATTCTAGGTTAGCGGGGGAACGCTTATAGTGTAGGTCAACCTTGGGATGCGATGACTCACGGGTCACGTCCGTACACTTCACCCTGTCATAAGTACATCAGCGCAACAAAACCCCGACACTCTAAGAGGTGTCGAGAGCCCTTAACATACTACTATCATGTCTGAATATTAATTTGTTATCCGTCATATTACACTTTGAATTTCAGGACGGTGTTTGGACCTTTTAAAAAATACTGGAAAGAAAGTATCACAACGTTCCTGGCAGAAACCGGCTGTTCTGTTACCCATGCTAATTTCTTCCGTTTAGTCTCTCAAGCATGGGCAAAAATTTCTCTAGATTATTTAGTAAATGGATTTCGTGCAACGGGTATCTATCCATGGGATTCATCTGTCATACCTATGGAGGCCTTTCTACCTTCTACACTTTACTCAGAAGGTTCTACAGGTAAATTTATTGTAACTCATCTTCAATATTATTAAAATAAACAAAACTGATATTTTAATAACAATATAGATGCAGTAAATAAATTATATATATATATATATATATTCTTTTATCAATATTTCAGCATGTAATGAAACTACACGTCCTTTGAGCATTGCTGTTGATGACATTCTTAATATTCATGCATTGAGATTACCAAGGGCAGTACTGCCATGGATTTAGGAATGAACATCGATAGCAATGGAGTGGTGTCGCCCAATCCTAATCCAATAGCTATCCCATCAGATCCTCTCCCTATAGCTGCCACGTCTGATTCTTGCCCACCAGAATTGACATTAGCTTTGCTGGAGTGTTCCTTGGACTCGGCATCGAGGCGCAAATACGAGGCAGCATTTTTATTGGGTAAAGATATACCCGGGGATAACAGATTTCAAACTTGGCTTACATATAAAAAAGGTAAACGATCCTGCATGTCACGTTAAAATACAATGTGCTAAGGTTTTGCATTATGACTCTTGGTAACGGATAATATCAATTGATTCATATAATGAAGAACATTTT
This sequence comes from Pteria penguin, assembly GCA_035048485.1. Taxonomy (NCBI): domain Eukaryota; kingdom Metazoa; phylum Mollusca; class Bivalvia; order Pterioida; family Pteriidae; genus Pteria; species Pteria penguin. Next base: position 29,150,038 of record CM068584.1, read on the forward strand.
GTCTTGGTATGCCTTCATAATCAAGGGCTGTGTCGTTTAATTGTAGTAATAAATTTTGCAGATGCTCTCACCATCACTTGCCGAGGAACCAATAGATACTCTTACCGACCCTTCCTCACCAGACTGCAAGGAAAACTACATCCACGCCAGGATATTTCGTAATATCATGTGATGAAGCATTCGAAAACAAACAAAAACAAAAAAAAAAAAAACAAAACAAACAGAATTCCAAAAATTATTAAAATCACAAGAAAAAAAGGTTAAAGCAAACAAGGTGAAAATCAATAAGAAAAAATATAATCGTAAAAATACAGATGCCTTTTGTGTTATATCAAATTGATGATGAAGAGGAAAGTGGTGTAGTCAGTGGAGTATAGTTTACAAAATATGTCTGTATACCGGTATTTAAATGTTATCAGTGATATAGATACGAACTGTATCAAAATCATGTACCTAATGATAGCATTTGTCCTTCAATAGACTTATAAAAGTAAAAACTGAAGGGAAAATAATGTTATCTCTAATATAATGTTTAAATTATAACTAGTAAATGTTCCTGAAAATGATGATAAGAACCATAGGCGTAGCTAGTGTAGTTCTGATGTGGACGCCTAAATAGACAGTGGGTTTGGGGTCAGCCCTGAGGCACCCGACGGGTGCAGGGGGCGAAGCCCCGGAAGCTGATGGATAATAGTCATTTTAGTGAATTTTCGATCCCCCAGAACTGAGATATTTTTCAGCGTATTTTCATTATTTGTATGCAACCGTGTTCTGGTTTTTTTTTTTTCTTCTTCTTCTTCTTTTCTTGGGCGAAAAACAGATGAAGTTGGTTTTTTTAAACTCAAAGACTATAGATACGAGAAGATCTGACATCGTTGTATGACGAATCCACTGATCGGTATTCGTAATATCGACATAACCAGACAGCCAACTGCCTTTGTTAAATGGTTAACTGGTTTCTGGACCAAACAAGCGTCTGATATATAGGGGCAGACAGGGTGAGAGCTAAAGAGGGGAGGTCAGGGGGCGGAAGAGTGAAGTTAAGGGGGAGGGAGGAAGAAAAATACATAGTGGGAGGAGGGTCATATTTCTTAAAAACGACCGGATACGGCGGGAGCCCCCCCCCCCCCCCACGGGATGGGAAAGTGGGAGAGGATTCCCCCTGCCGCCCCCTTTGATACAGTAGATTTAAATTTGAAGTTCAGAATTTAGTTGTAGAGGTCATGGAAATACTAGTTTTGAGTATGACTATTTGAATCCAAGTCTTTTCTTTTTTTCTTTTTAGTGCGGAAATCGGAGAAATAGACTACTTTCAGTAGTACTGAAAGTAGTCTATGTCTCTGGCGAAAATGATGTGTCCGATCCATGGTATGACCCGTCCGATGCATGGTAAAATTAGAAAAAGATGGTAATATTTTGCTTATTCGGTGTCTGTCTAGAATTTTCTCTGGGCGAGTACTTCAAATCATTGCATAAACCCCAAGGAATACCGGTGTTACAACACGACAGAGCTAATTTACATAGTAGTGTAATGTCCGGATTATTGTGAACCGTTATAGGTTTGATGTATATAATAGGTATGCACGGGAATGTTCTAAAGAAGAATAAATGTCAACTTCGATCCTCGTTATTTCTTTATGTCGGCAGGCAACCTGTAGATAGAATGCACAGTATTACAATGGCGACGAGATGATTTAGTGTCTACGGTAACTGAACATTGTAGTGAAAATCGGCTGAAACCCCATTTCACAATGAAATACTGTATACCGACAAGAAACGATTTCTAATTTAGCTCGAATTTACAAACGGTACTTCATACATTTGGGAAAATGGCTACTGCTTTGCCCCAATTTCCACAATTCGATGTTCATCATGATGAAGGAAATGTAGCAACAAGGTGGAAAAAATGGTTAGAGGGTATAATAACCTTACTGTTGCCCTTGGTATAACAGATAAAAATAGACAAAAGGCTCTTCTTCTGCATTACACTGGTACAGAAGTATATGATATATTTTCAACACTAACTTTAAATGGTGGTGAGGAAGATGTGTACAAACAAGCCACTGATGCATTAAATACATATTTTGCACCTAAAGTTAACCGTGAATTTGAAGTTTACAAATTTAGAAATGCCAAGCAAAATGTAGGTGAAAATATCGACACTTATCACACTAGACTTAGAAAGTTAGCTGAAACTTGTGAATTTGCCAATATTGATGGTGAAATTAAATCGCAAATTATACAATCATGTGTGTCATCAAGGTTACGTCGTAGGGCCTTGCGTGATGAAACGAACCTCGAAAATCTACTCAAACTAGCGCGTTCATTAGAAATAAGTGATACACAAGCATCTCATATTGAAAAGGATCAGATCCCTTCCAACATAAACAAAGTAAATACAAGCTCGCAGTATCCATCTAACAGAGGTCGCGGAAGGACAAGAGGACAAGGTGCACAGAGAGGTGCCAAGCGTACAAGTTCGCATAAAAAGGAGCGTTCAAATGCTAGTGTGACAAATAAGAAATGCTTTAAATGTGGTTATGACTATCCTCATAAAACTAGATGTCCAGCAATCGGTGAATTATGCAAAAAATGTGGAAGAAAAGACCACTTTGCACGCGTATGCCAATCAAACTCAAAACATGGAAAAGTTAAACAAATACAGGAAAATCATGATACAGGAAGCCGTGATTCATCAAATTCGGAGGATGATTATATTTTCACTATAAATGATGCTGTTAGTACAACTACACCAAAACACCCTTATGCGAATATACTATTAGGGAAAACAAATCTTAAAATGCTAGTGGACACAGGAGCAACAGTAAATATTATCTCCTATGCTACATACAACTCTCTTAAAAACAAGCCAGAGATGAGACAATCTCTTAAAAAGTTATATGGATACGACAAAAGGGAAATAGACATTCAAGGTTGCTTTGAAACAAATATTGTGCATAAAAGCTCTAAAGCAGCGTGTAACACAACTGTATTCGTAGCAAAAGGAAATCATGGATCGTTACTTGGCTACCCTACTGCCGTTGAATTAAACATTATTCCCGTTATAAGGCTCGTATCAAAAGATCGCACTGAAGAGATTTTATCCGAATATTCAGACAGTTTGAAGGTATCGGTAAAGTCAAAGATGTCCAATTAAAAATTCACATAAATGAAAGTGTAGCACCAGTTGCTCAGCAACACCGTCGGATACCGTTTCATTTGCGTAAAAAGGTGGAATTGGAATTAAAACGTTTAGAAGACTTCGATATCATTGAGAAAGTCGAAGGCCCCACCCCTTGGGTCTCACCCATAGTTGTGGCTCCAAAGCCTAAGAACCCAGATGAAATCAGAATATGTGTGGACATGAGGCTCCCAAATCAAGCTGTTAAACGTGAGAAGCATATAATGCCAACTATTGAAGATATTTTAAGTGAAATTGGTGGATCACAGCACTTTTCAAAACTGGATTTAAACGCAGGATACCACCAGGTCGAGCTCGCTCCCGAATCTAGAAATATCACTACGTTTACTACACATGTGGGACTTAGAAGATACAAGCGACTTATATTTGGCTTGAGCAGTGCAGCTGAAAAATTTCAAAGCATTATACGAGATAGCTTGGAAGGAATAAAGGGCGTCAGAAATCTTAGTGACGACATTATCGTACATGCTAAAACACAGGAAGAGCATGATGAACGTTTAAAGGCAACGTTTCAGAGATTACGAGAGAGAAATACTACGCTAAACAAGGCCAAGTGTGAATTTAATAAAGACAAGATCGAGTTCTTTGGATACGTGTTTTCAGATAAAGGATTATCAGCAGATCCTAAGAAAGTTACTGCGATCAAGGAGGCTAAACCGCCTATGAATATAAATGAGCTAAGAAGTTTCCTAGGCTTAGCTAATTATGTATCGCGCTTCGTTCCTAACTTTGCAAGCATCGTATCACCACTGCGGATTTTAACACACAAAAATGCAAAATGGAGGTGGGAAAAGGCTGAAAATGATGCGTTTGTTAAACTGAAAAACAGTCTTATTGAAGATGTGATGGAATATTTTGACCCAGCAAAACAGTCAGTATTAATAGTCGATGCTAGTCCAGTAGGACTTGGAGCAGTCCTGATGCAGGAAGGTAAAGTGATCTCATATGCAAGTAAAACACCAACTGAAGTTGAATCTCGTTACTCTCAAACAGAGGAGGCTTTAGCAATAGTCTTGGGTTGCAAACACTATCATCTTTAATTATATGGAAGGCCGTTTGTGCTATATACAGATCATAAACCCCTGGAAGTTATATTTAACAATCCCAAAAGCCGTCCACCGGCACGTATTAAAAGTTGGAGATTAAGGCTTCAACCATATGAAATTGAGGTCAAATATCGCCCCGGTAAGGAATATCTAGCTGAATTTATGTCGAGACAGCCAATTAAAGACAGTCTAAGTAAGAGTTCTAGACATTCAAAAGTGGCTGCGGAATATCTAAATTTAGTCGTTGAACATGCAATTCCGAAAGCTATGAGCGTTTCCGAAGTATCAGTTTCCATAACACAAGAGAGTACACTTCAATACCTCATGAATCGACTTGCTACGGGAAATTGGAGTTCACTAGACTCTACACATGAAGCGTAGCCTCATTTACGTGTTAAAGACCAACTCGGTATTGCATCAACCAAGTTTGGAAGTATCTTGTTTGATACTCGTATCGCCATACCTCAGCAACTTCATCAGAGAGTAATCAATTTAGCTCAGGAGGGCCATCAAGGCCTCGTTAAGACGAAACAATTACTACTGGAGAAAGTATGGTTTCCTGGGATGAGTAAATTAGTTGAATCTACATGCCGTGAATGTATACCGTGTTTAGCAAGCACGCCTTCAAATAATATCGAACCTCATAGGATGACTAAAATTCCCGATAACCCGTGGACACACCTTTCGGCAGATTTTTGTGGACCATTTCCCTCAGGGGAATACTTATTAGTGGTCATCGATGATCAGTCTAGATTTCCTGTAATCGAATTTGTGCATTCAACTTCAGCTAAAGCTGTCATACCTAAGCTTGATAAAATATTTTCGCTATTTGGTATACCTGAGGAGCTTAAAACGGACAATGGACCACCGTTTCAATCCATCGATTTTGCAAATTTTTCTGATTACCTAGGTTTTCACCACAGAAAAATAACACCGTTATGGCCTAAAGCTAATGGCACAGCAGAGAGGTTTATGCGAACCCTCAATAAAACCATAAAAGCTTCAACAGTCGAATCCTTAAACTGGAAGCAAGAATTATTTAAATTCTTAAGGAACTACAGAGCTACGCCACACAGTACAACTTCAGTATCACCTGCAGAAGCATTATTTGGACGCCAAATGCAAACTAAATTGCCTGAAATACAGATGAAATCTCAGCGTAAAACGCAGAAACACATCGTAGACAATGATGACTTTCAAAAATTAGCAATAAAAGAACACGCCGATCTCAGCAATAATACCAAAGAGTGCAAGCTCAAAGAAAATGATTTTGTATTGGTAAAGCAACAGTGTAGACACAAACTTTCTACACCGTTTGACCCCAAGCCACTATGTATTACAAGTAAGAAAGGTAGTATGATCACAGCTAGTGATGATTCTGGTCACAAAATAACACGTAACTCATCATTCTTCAAAAAAGTGGAAGGTTTAAGAGCGCTACCAAAATCACAAAATGAGGAAAAGGAAGAAGAAGAAACAGAAGATGTTCCGAGTGATTCAAAATCAATCGAACCAATACCGAATATTAATCCAAATGAAACATCTAGTCGTCCTGTCAGGATTACAAAACGTCCGGCCTACTTGTGTGATTATCTTACTTAGTGAATGATATTCGTGATGAGGCATAATAATCCTCATGTTATCAGTGATATCCTCATGTGTTCAGTGAAATTTGTGATGAGGCATAATAATCCTCAGATAGTTTATTTTAAGACAGAACGTCTTATCTTGTTTTATTTTATGCCATCTAGTCATAAAGTATTATTGTATTCATTTATTTTGATGTTCAATATATACATGGTTCTATTTTTAAATGTCTTTTTTTATGAAAGTTAAGTCAAACAACTTTAATTTTATGATTAATTTTTATTGATTTTTCTTTTGTGCATCAGTATCAATCAATATCAATTGATGAATATACAAAGAAGGACATTTAAAACAAAAAGACATTCAATAATAGTTAATCATAATATTGATAAAATTGTTCAGCTTTATATTGTGTAATATACCATGTAAAAAAAAAAAGAAAAAAAAAAAAAGAGGGTGAATGTAATGTCCGGATTATTGTGAACCGTTATAGGTTTGATGTATATAATAGGTATGCACGGGAATGTTCTAAAGAAGAATAAATGTCAACTTCGATCCTCGTTATTTCTTTATGTCGGCAGGCAACCTGTAGATAGAATGCACAGTATTACAAATAGTATACCGTTGGCATTTGTATATGAAAGGGTGTCGGATGCATGGTTAACAAACTCTACGTAACGCGCTTTGGGATTTCCCTTTTGGATATATATAGATATATACACCGTATGTCGGCAGGCAACCTGTAGATAGAATGCACAATATTACAAATAGTATACCGTTGGCATTTGTATATGAAAGGGTGTCGGATGCATGGTTAACAAACTCTACGTAACGCGCTTTGGGATTTCCCTTTTGGATATATATAGATATATACACCGTGTGAGATGAAAGTCGTCGTTTGTATATGACAGTTGCCAGTATCGGTTCGGATATCTCATTAGTAGAGTGTCCACCCTGGGCGCAGAATTCTCGTTTTGATTCTCGAGTCCAGGCACAATAAATTACCTACTAGTATTTTGTAACATCTACTCAGTGGCGGATCCAGGATTTCCGAAAAAGGGGGGGGGGGGGGGGCGCCCATGGGTTTTATCCAAACGACTTAATTAGCAAAGTTTGGTGCTAAATCTGGATTTTTACTGGTAAATATGTGGCCAAAAGGGGGGGGGGGACGGGCACCCGACCCCCTATAAATCCGCCACGGTGTACCAGAGACATATATACACATGTGTATACATATCTCTGGGTGTACTGATATTTTTGCAAACGTGCACTGTGCAGACACAGTCGCGACTATATATAGAATTGTACTTTACTTTAAGCAGAGACATATACATGTATGTCTATGTCTCTGCTTTAAGAGACCAGATTAATAAGAAATATGAGGGACCCGACAGGGGGATAGCCTTAATCTCATCTCCCTTATCTCCTTTCCCATTCCCTCCCTCTCTTCATGTCCACCACTCAAGTATAGAACGATGCGTGAGGAAGTGATTTTGGTCTATAATGAAAGGTTTCGAGTACTTTAGAGAATACTACAACAAGGAGATGAAGGTAGTTAGTTGAGCGATTTAGTCCTTTTGGCATCGGGTGGGGGTGGGGTTAGGGTTAAATTTTCAAAATTTGGAAATAAATTCAATGACGGATTATTAACCATTCCAGCTAAGGTGTGTCATCGTCGGATGCCCCCGGTCTTTTGCTCTCATACACGTACCATACACCCATGCTATCTCAGACCACAGAAAGGACTGTGGCATACACGTACTATACACCCCAGAGCAAAAGACCGGGGGCATCCAACGATGAGGTGTGTATACATTTATATTATGTGAGAATATGCATCCGACGATAAGGTGTGTATACATTTATGTTATGTGAGAATATGCAACATAAAGTATGTGAACATCTATCTAATTAATCTAAATATTGTAATTCTTTTAATAATCTATTAGTACATAATTCATATTGGAATTGTCCTTAATCTCTACGTTTTATTCTTATATTAAAATTAATCAAGTTCATGTCCAAAACTACAGACACATTCTCCCAGCATGTTGAGCATGCACGGTGACGACTTCGCACTAGTAGTTTTCGTCTACATTTCCATTTCCATTTAACCTGATATATTTTGTCATAACAAGAGTGAAACCGCACAAGGGAAGAATATACATATTAAAACTAGTAGGCCCTAAGGTAAGTTTTATTTCATTAATTTTGTCATTATTTTACAATATAGATATTGTAATAATTATTGCATTTCTCTGTACACCATCTGTTTAGTAATTGTGATTAGAGTACAAACTATACAGTGGTCATTGTATACCTGCATGTATCCATAACCTGGGCTATCATGACATACATGTTTCACTGAATCAGTAAAGCCTAACTGTGTATAATTAAGGGTACATTACTATATAAATATTATGTCTCATAATCAAGGAAAAACATTTGGGAAGGGTACATCTACATAATTATTTCAGTAAAGGGGTGGGGTGGGGGAGTCCCGCAATATATATTGATGGTGCACATAAATTTACAGCCCGTTTTATATAGAAAGCATCAAGAATAGAGGGAGTTAGTGTGATCTTTATTATTATTGGTATAAATTAAATTTCGCGTGTTTTTCCTCTTAGGCTCCCTCATACTCTGCCCCCTCCCCCAGTTTCACTGCAGATGTGTAGAACAAAGGTACTCATCGAAGATTTTCTGGCTCCCTATATACCCATCAACACTGGTCACAGCGCATTGGCGTATGAACAAGTGTAGATCGAGGGCCTTTAACATTTTAACTTTAGGCCTACTCAGTGCCTTTGTGTTCTTCGTTCCGAGATCTTTTTACCGAGATCTTTGTGTTCTTCGTTCCGAAATCTTTTCATATTTGACCTCCATATCAAAATAAATATCCTAACCTTAACATTTCAATCATTGGAGCTAAGGATTATACACATGTCACATGTTATTTTACTGTGGCAAGACCTTTCCATTGATATCCCGTCATTACAGTTTATGGCATTGTGAACTTGACCGTCAAGTTTGTCCTACTCAATTACAAACATTTTACATTGGCCTTCGGTTTTGAACCAAAGAAGATATAATTTTGATATATAACAAATATGTTCCTTGTGATGAGACTTTACTATTTATACCAAAATAATTACCTTGTTTTCATATTTCACGTGTCCTTGCTTTGGCAATGCATTTCAAATGGTACCATAAGTTTTGACCTTGTAGAATTTTTCGTCAAGTTTGACCCATATAACAATATAACAACCCCCCCCCCCCCCAAAAAAAAACAACAAAACAACAAAAAAAAAAAACCAAAACAAAACAAAACAAAACAAAACAAAAAAAAAACCACACACACACGCAAACAAAATACCCCCCCTCCCCAAAAAATAAAAAAAAAACAAACAAAAATTTTTCACCTTTTCCTTCATTTTCGAAATTCAGGCGAAGGGGTTTTGATATTTTACATGTGTTTTCCCGATGGCGAGACTTTTTCGTTGATTCTATAGTTTTGACCTTGAAAACTTGTCTGCCATGTTTAACCGGGGACGTATAGATATATACGTCCCTCGTTTAACCCACAATAAAAATAAATATCCTCATCAAGAATATCATTGTGCCCGGGGTAATAATTCTTTCAAACTACGTTTTTCGACAATAATGATCAATATAAAAATATGGTTACCCCTTTCTTTACTGCATTTTCTTTTTTCCATTAACTATCCTATTTTATTGTTTATTCATTTATTTATTTTTATTTTACTTTTTGTGGCGCGGGGGTTATCTGCATCTTAGGCGATAGAAATAAAGAGTTCCGCTTTTGAATGCCTTTTTATTCTAGTATTATTACAAGAACTTGTTTGTTGTTTGATTATTGATTTACTTCACACCAAGATGATTGCAATAGTGTGGTGAGGACACCTTCTTGATATACTTCTCAGAAATTTAGATCCAGACCTACCCAAGGTAGTGAGGAATCGTGTACGAGCCAACATCTACTTGGAACCGGTACTTCAGTTTTATCATCTAATTCGAAAGTCAGCACGTCGATCATTGACCCACGGCAATCAAATAGAAGACTTCTCTCTCCCGAGCCAGGAAACTAACCGACATAATCGACGAATCTAGAAATTTTTGAAAGGGGGTGGGGCAGTCTCCCATGAGTAATGTTTTGCACTATTCCGTCTGGAAAGGGGGTAAGGTTGCAGCCCTAAACATGGTCGAAAATGACCTTTTTTGGTTTGATTGATTGATTGATTATTGTTTTACGTCACTCCACGATTATTTCTCGTATATGGTGACGGCATCTGCCTGATGTATTTTGCATACAAATTTAGACCTTTGCAACAGACCCACCCGAAGCAGTGAGGGATATTTTATGTCCCACGGGCCCTCGGTTTTTACTGACTCATCCGAAAGACAGAACTCAGGTGTGCCCAGGGCGGGGGTCGAACCCGGAACCTCTCGATCACGAGCACAAATAGAACCAGTGAAACACCTGGGAGTACTATGGACCTTGGATCTCCGAAGAAATACCTGTAGAAAATAAAGACAAATTAGAGAAACATATAAAGCACAAAGACACTACAGCTAACAAGACACCCTATATTTCACTTATATGCGTTCCCCGTCTGGGACTCGAACCCACGACCTATGGTACCGAATCACCTAGCTGTCCTGCATCCGACCCTCTAACCGACTGAGCTAGCCGAGCTTCACAAAAAGAGCTTTAATAGCCAATCGTTAGTTAATCGCATGCATGTCAACACGACCGCGGAAAGTGAAGTGATTTACCTGAGGTAAACGCAGGCGAATCCTATGAAAGAATACAATCACTGAAAGAGAAATAAACATATAAAGCACAAATAGAATCAGTGAAACACCTAGGAGTGCTATGGACCTTGGATCTACGAAGAAATACCTGTAAGAAATAAAGACAAATTAAACAAACATATAAAGCACAAAGACACTATGTACAGCTAACAAGGCACCCTATATTTCACTTATATTCGTTCCCCGTCTGGGTTTATTTGGAGTATCTGAGAAAAGGGGGGGGGGGTGTTTGTTTGATTGTTCTCCTTGTAGGTAGCTTGCAATGCATTGCGTTTGTGTACTTGAATTAATTTTATTGAGATAAGTAAATTTAATTTAAGGGGTTTTGAAGAATTTTTTTTACTATGTTTAAATATGGATATAGATGAGGATGGGGTCAAGAAATGAGCATTTATTTGCAATTTTTATAAGAAAATATATATATTTCAAGAGTTGTTTGAAAACAAGTCATGTCAAAAGTTATTTGTTTTAAAAATTTTTGCGTATTCAATATTTTAACCAAGAGTTTTAGGAAATAAAATCGTGGAGAAGAAGAATGGTGGCATAATCATTTTTACACATTTTAATGTCATTGTATACAAGTATACAGCCATTTGTCAATTTCCAATACACAGTAAAGAAAATTATATATGTATCTGCAAATTTTGTCGATACAAGATACAAGACCCATTTGTGTCTTTTGTTTAATGGTGCATATATATGTGAGAAAATGTCATCAAGACCTGAACTACAGTTACGTCTATTATTATTTTTCTTTTCCAGAATTTCAGCGATGTCCTCCATCACAGTTCGAATCACTATTGAATTTAATGGTACCACATTTACCATGCAAACGATCATCATTTCCTTTATAATAGGGAGGCCTCCAAACACGGAGGGAGGTAATAACAGCGGCACAGTCATTACACAAGATAGTAACCCTCCTGATCCGGAGCAGTTTAGGCGCCAGGTTGGTCCATTATAACACAGAAAGGAAAGAGCAATACATCAACAAATATATACAATATATGTTTCCATAGACGTGATATTTTCTACCATTCCATTCTATTTTGTATTGTTTATCATTACAAGACAGAGATGTGCCATAGACATATCATAATTGACTCTAGTCATTGTGGACTTCGATATATCTGTCTCTACTATTGTAATACAAATCAGCTTGTAAATGTATGAAAATCGTAAACCAGTGAACCACACCAATTGTGTGACATTTGTTGCTTTAACTAACCGTCCAAACTTTTATTACGTCGTTTTTATGTCCTTGGTGATTTGTGTCATACAGCTTGGTCAAATGTCTTCTGTTTTCTCATTTACTTAATATTTTTAATTTTGATTGGAATAATTCTCATAAAATATCATTTCTGTGATTTTTATTGTCACCTTTCACTGCTTAAACACTATCACATTGTTACTTTTTCTATGAGACTTTTATACCATTAAAATAAAATAATAATATAACAAAGAGGAATTAAAGTTTCAATAAACCTACTTGTATGTTAAATGAATTGAAAAATCATAGTAGATTACCAGTTTGGTGCCAAACAACTATAATCCACAGGCGTGTTCACTAAATAGACGGGACAGAAAGAAAATATTCCCGCGTTTCGATAGAATAGCTGGAATTATTTTTCTATGCAATACGATATTGAATGAGTTTTAATCACGTGACAAGTCACGTGATTTAAGTGCAGTCATCTGTGTAAGACAGAGAAGTAGTCATTCTAGGTCCGTGCGTTAAACAATCAAGTTCATTGCCGGCGTGAAAAAAATGGATTCGACCGCGGAGAGCAATGCCACGCTTTCGGATATTAAGAGTTTAATTTTCACGCATTTCAAAGATTTCGAGAGATCTTTTTATGAACAGAAAAAGGTTAATGATGACAATATTGCAAAAATTGAATGTATCGCGAGGAATTCTAATGATTACACATTCAAGAGATGAGGAAAGAAGAACAGTTTAAACATTCTACCAAAGTAATGGAAAAGCTAAAGGCGGCTGGAGCTTCGCTTGCAAACGAGGAGCCAGATGAAATTTGCATAAGCAGCGCAAAGAAAAGTATTTAAGAAGGTATAGATATTGTTACTCATAGACAAAAACTTATTAAATTGGCCGATAGTTCGAAATTAGGGTGGAAAGTAGTCGACCAGTATGAAACACATCAATTAGCTGAAGATAGTGATGATGAGAAACGTATACATAAAGCGGAGGCTAGGGCAGAAAAACATGAAAAAGAAGAAAAAAAGAAAATTAACTACTATATTTCGTAAAAGATGGTCTCCTTATTCAACACAGACGATTCCGGTAATTCAATCGAACACTCTCGGGGAACAACGTTCCGCTTCAAGACCCAAGCCAGGTTTATGTTTCGCATGCGGAATCCAGGACATTGGAGAGGGGACATTGAGTGTCAAGCTAACAAGACGAAGTCTAAGATAAGTAAATCTACTAATGAAAATTGTAATTTGGTTAGCGATTACGAATCTTTTGTCAGCCCTGTTGGCAGGTTATTGCAAAAATATGATCAATGGGTTAAAATCTGTTCAGATTTTTACATATTAGATATTGTATCTCATGGATATAAAACTCCCTTTTACACAGAACCAGAGCCTATTATCATAAAAAATAACAAGTCTGCTTTTGAAAATACATCATTTGTAGAGACAGAATTCGGCAAGTTGTTGAAAAAGGGTTGTAGCACAAGAGTGGAAAAAGTACCCGAGGTTGTGAACCCTTTATAACAGAGATGGGAAAGCTCGCCTGGTTTTAAACTGTAGACACATTAATTTGCATATTTTTAAATTCAAATTTAAGCTTTAAGATGGATCAGTAGCCAGAAATATTCTTCAAACAGGTGATTTTGTTTTCACATTTGACCTTAAGTCCGCATATCACCATGTTTCTATACATGAGTCTCACAGAAAATATTTAGGTTTTGCATGGTATTTTGAGGGAGGAGAGAAGATATCTTATTTTGTCTTTAATGTGCTTCCATTGGAATATCAAGTGCTGCTCATATATTCACTAAGCTTATGAGGCAAGTGGTAAGTTATTGGAGAAAAAATGGCATCAAAATTGTTGTTTACTTGGATGACGGCTTGGGTGGGGCCGATACTCTTGCAGCTGCAAAGGTTGTAAGTTCAAAGGTAAAGAGTGATATTGAATCTATAGGTTTTCTCATAGCAAATGAGAAAGGTGAATGGGAACCTTCAAATAAAGCGATTTGGTTAGGTCTCTGTTGGGATTTTAAAGTAGGTGAGTTGAAAGTCAGTTGAAGCGAGAATGGATCGACTATTAAAATTTCTAGGTCAACTGCTTACTGAGGTGAGAGATAGTTCAAAGGTACTTATAGGGGCCAAGCGCTTAGCTGCCCTGGCGGGGCAAATCATATCGATGCAGATAGTTTTTGGCTCTGTCGCTGGATTGCACACTAGGTATATTTTTATGGCAATTAATAGCAAAGCAAGTTGGAATGCTCCTGTTTTAATGAACAAAAATGCAAAATGAAATTATTTTCTGGAAGGAAAAATGTAATGTATTTTCTGGAAGGAAAATTTGATGAAATTATTTTCTGGAAGGAAAATTGTAACAAATTGAATCGCACTGATATTGCATGTAAGATGCAAAGAGATGAGGACGTAATTATTTACAGTGACGCTTCTCACTATGGTTATGGGGGCTATATTTTAGATAGACTTGGTAGTGAGGTTGTAGGCAGTTGGTCTGCAGCAGAAATACTTGAAACCTCTACATGGCGTGATTTAGAAGCTATTAGCAGGGTACTGAATACACTGGCTTGCGATCTGGAAGGATCTACCATAAAGTGGTATACTGATAGCCAAAATGCAGCAAAAATTATTGAAATTGGTAGTAGAAAACCAAGCTTGCAAAAGATTGCATGTGATATAGCAAATGTATGTGAAGAAAGTACATTTTCAGTTGCTTCAGTATGGGTAGGTAGATCAGAAAATACACGTGCAGTTTTTCTAAGTAGATGCAACGACAGTGATGACTGGATGATAGCACCTCTTGTTTTTAGAAACCTCAACAAATTATGCGGTCCACACAGTGTAGATATGTTTGCTACAGATTATAACACGCATTGTGTACGATTTAATTCACGTTGGTGGTATAAAGGCACAGAACAAGTAGATTGTTTTAAGTGCAGCTGGAAGGGAGAAAATAATTGGTTGGTACCCCTCCAAGATTGATATGTAGCTCTATATCAAAAATGAAATCGGACGGGGCATGCGGAAATATCGTAGTTCCAAGATGGCCATCTGCGCCATTTTGGTCAATGCTCATTAATTGCAAAACTTGTCAACATTTGTAGAGTTAGGCCGTGCATGTGGTCTCCCCGGTAGGGGGAAAATGGTAGCATTTAGATTGAATTTTGTTTAATTCAATTTTTATTTGCACTAGGTTTAAATGATAGCATAGAGCAAGCATGTGCAGACGCTGGTATTTAAACAACGCCAGAAAATGAGTGTATAAAGGAGAGTATGTGCCATTATTTGAAATTATCGAGAAGTGAAGCTACTTTTTCGAAATATTCATCATATTTTCGTAAATGGAAGCATTTTGTGCAGTGAAAGGGTTTTCATCATTACCTGCACATCCGGTGCAGTTCGCATTATACATAACTCATTTGCTAGATTCTGGAGCAACATATTCAGTGTTAGTAGTCTGAAAGTGCGCTGTGAAATTCGCTCATAGTCTACATGGTCATCCCGATGCAACTAATAACTCATTTGTCGATCATTTAATTGAGTCAGCGAAGCGGATCGTGAAAAAAAAACCGGTACAGCAAAAAGGAGCCTGTCACCGTTCATCATTTACAAAAATTGTGTACGAAATATCAAGATTGCAATAACCTTTTGATCATTAGAGATTTGTCTATGATTTTGTTAGCATTTTCAGGTTTTTTAAGATTTGATGAATTATCACACATTCGATGTTCAGATATCACTTTTTGTGATGATCATTTTTCTGTAAATATTGGAAAAAGTAAGACTGACCTGTATCGTTTGGGTGAAACTATTGTTATTAGTAAAGGGGAATCAGTTGCATGTCCTTACTCGATGTTGAGGAAATATTTTGATCAAGCTTGTATTGACAAAAATAGTAAAAATTTTTAGTTTCGTCCAATTTTTAGATCTGGAAATAAATGTTCACTTATATACAAAGATAAATGCATTAGTTACACTATAACTAGGGAGTGTTCACTTATAAACAAAGATAAATGCATTAGTTACACTAGAACTAGGGAGTGTTTAGTAAGTCAACTTAAAGAAGTGGTGGGCGATTTGGATATAGGTATTCATTCACTTAGGGCAGGTGGTGCTACAGCAGCTGCTAATGCAGAGGTAAATGAGAGGTGTTGGAAACGCCATGGTAGGTGGAAGTCCGATTCATCAAAAGATGGATATGTTAAAGACTCACTGAAGTCTAGATTGGCTGTATCAAAATCTTTGCATTTATAGTATAGTATATATTTATATATATGCATTTATAATCTGACATTTTTGGGTGATAGCAAGGCTATTTGATTGTTCAAATTTAAAAATCGTGTTTGAAATTTACGTTTAACAATTTACTAAGCGACGTTTTTCTTTATCTTAGATTTTTTCTATTTCTCTCATCTCCCTAACTTTTTGAATATCTATTGTGCTATACGTCCAACATCATACAATGAGTTTTTCATTTGTGTTTTCTGCATAGTGAAAGGGAGTAAAGCAGAGAATAAAATATTCCCGCGTTTCGATAGAATAGCGGGAATTATTTTTCTATGCAATACGATATTGAATGAGTTTTAATCACGTGACAAGTCACGTGATTTAAGTGCGGTCATCTGTGTAAGACAGAGAAGTAGTCATTCTAGGTCCGTGCGTTAAACAATAAAGTTTTTCTTAATTTTATTATATGTAGTTTGACAGAAAGGGATTTTTATTGAATTTTTTTTTTGATAATTTTTGTTTGTTTGTTTAACAGGTGAGAAATGTGTTTTTTGATTTGATAAAGTAAGAAAAAGAACATAAGTATATGTATTGATAAAAAATATAATTCATATTAATAAAGGTACAAGTATATATTTAAAGATTAATTAAAGTGAAGTCTGTCACTCGAGCTGGTCCAGGTGACATAACATTAGTGCGAAATTACACTGTTACAGACACAGGTTTCCATGCAACTCTTTGGCTCTATACTAGTATATCTTTGGCTTTCTGCTGTGGTTTTTCCTGGGCGGTTATGATCATTATTGGACCACTCTTTTTAGATTTTTATATTTTCGCTATAAATATTTTTGTATGATTGCATTGTAAGGTCCCCAAGAAGACGAGTGTGTGAACGGGTTTGTTCGATTATGAAAGTATTTTGTTATATAAGAACCATTTATACATTAATAGATTATTACATTTATACATACATGTACCTGTAATAAATGTCGGCAATTGATTCGATTGTGCTATACGGCCAACATCATACAATGAATTTTTCATTTGTGTTTTCTGCATAGTAAAATGGAGTAAAGCAGAGAAAGAAGGACTGATTGATTGATTGAATATTGTTTTACGTCACTCCACGATTATTTCACTTATATGGTGACGGCATCTGCCTGATGCATTGCAAAGACATTTAGATTTTTGTACCGGACCCATCTGAAGCAGTGAGGGATGTTTAATGTGCCACGCCTACCGTGAGACGGGACCTCGGTTTTTAGTGTCTCTTCCGAAAGACAGAACACCGGTGCACCCAGGGCGGACCTCTCAGTCATGAGTCGAGCACCTTATCCACTAGGCCACACCGGAAAGAAATGCCAATTGTTTATGCTAAATAATATACAATTAATTTTTTTTTTTTCATAAGCATCTTTCTCATTGGTCAGTCCACGGTCTCATCCAAAGGCAGACAACCGAAAAGTCGTCAAAATTGCAAACACCGTGGACAGTATGCATAGGTACAATGTCTAAGCTCTAAAACTACTCCTTCGAGAAGATGCCTGGATAATTAAAACCATAAAATACTATCATTAAGATAGTTTCATATAAATCATACATACCAATAACATGCAAGAATTTGAGCTTCACAGCTGGAGTTTGTTACTTATGGTTTATGGACACTTTTATATCAATTCACTATATAGTGATGACACCTGTCTGGCCCAAGCCTGTCAGCCTTAATATATGTCCTGTGCAAGATCACGTCTGTTCAAAGCAATGAAAGGTGTCTTTAACTTACATACAAAATATACCATGGCAAAGTGCCTCGGTTTATACTGTCTCGTCCAAACAGAATTTAATAAAGCTCATAACTTCAAGATTAGATCCTGATGTCAGAAATGAAATGAGGTACCCAAAAGACTAATCTGCCTTGCAAAAGAGCAGGTACCAAGAACAGCTTGGTATATCAGATGAATGCAGATAAAGATCTAGGTTAAAGAAGCAAACAAGGTAACCTAGATATGACATTGAGAACCTAATTGTTGGTATAACAATTATTACCAGAATCCAATACAGACAATCAAAATTGCGCCGACGTCAAGGTTCATATTTTGTTTACTATGACTTTATTTTATTGTCCACATTAATGTTGTCATGAACAAGAATGTAAAAATTATAATGCAAATCCTCATTTACTTTTTATACAAAATAAAGATCTTGATGAATTTTTGTAGTGACTCAGGTACCACCTGAATGTTAAATAAAATAATATATTCACTAAAACATGATTACTATACTTTTCTTTACATGTTCTGGTCTAACAGCAGGTGTATAAAAATTGTTGCAAGCAATGTTAAACATCAATTAACAAAATGTTGATATTTAATGCATAATTTTATCATCAATTACTATCATCCAATGAGAGTCAAGATAGTAGCTTTATATCGGTAAAAGGCATGATAAAAATCATTTTTTCCACAATTATCGAACAACAGTCATGATGATAAGCTTTTGTTGTAATTAGAAAAACTGTTATGTTAAAGAGAGTCCACATTCATACCTTTATAATGGATATGCATACCTTTTCATTGGATATCCAATGAGAAATAATATAAATAACGAACAATTTATTCCACGAGTCATAATCTATTTAACATTTCTATGTCCATACATCTTCTAGATATATCTTGTGCAGCCTTAGTTGCATCATGTAATTTCTTGCATCAGTTTCAGTGAGTCCTAAAGAAAAAACATTGATGTTAATTGTTAATACAGAAATTCATTTCATCATAACATACTCTATATATAACTATTATAATAAAACACACATATTAATCATTGATGCTGCCCATTGCATTTGTTGTATTTAGCAAATTTTCATTTTTTTTTTTCTTGCCGACAATTGAAATTCAGAGAGCTCTACTATTTCCTCCAAATATGAAAAAAGATGCATGAAATGTTACACATGTATTGTATATATGAACACTGGTATTCATGATATTGAGGTGTATGTGTAACAGTACTCCTGTAAAAACCTCATGAATGTCATGTGATCACTTTTGATCATCAATATCAAAAGTTATAAAAAGGACATATAGTAATACTTTTTTGCAGTTTCAGTTTATGTTTTATTGTCAGAAAAAGAAGCCAGTGATGAACCCTATGACCCTAAAGCTGTTGGTTGTTGGTTGGTTGATTGGTGTTTTATGTCGCTTTCAACAATTTTTCAGTTATATCGCAACATGGAAGCAGGACGTTACCAACCTCTTAAACATAGTGGCTCAACCCGGGAATCGAACATCCTTACTAATAAGGCGGGTATTCAAGTGACTGGGGTATTATCATATATGCCCTGATAGTACTTATCAGCAATTAGAACTTCACAGAGGGGATATTATCCTTACTGTACACAAATTACAAGACTTCAACTCTTACAGAAAAAGGTTTATATTAAGAAGTGTAATATCTGGGAAAGATATTACTGAATATTTTAGACTGAGAACATAGATATACAATGATGTTACCTCCTGAAGTGGCTTATCTCACTCAGTCAATTGAGTCTTTTCATTAAACAAAGTTACTTCCCATTTGGGATAGTATCTGACGTAAAACAGTTATGATGTCATCAAATTCATATGAAAAGGTCATTTGTGGATTGTCATTTCCCTGTGTTTTAGATCAGTTTCCATGGAATTCGATGACTTCATAAGTGTTTTACGTCAGATATCGTCCCAAACTAGAAGTAATAGATATAGAAAATATATACATCTTAATTCTGTGCACCAGATTCGCATTACTCTGTATAACGAAAAGACCGAATTGGGTGGGACAACATTTTCCTTAATAATCGGGTATGCATGCTATGCCATCACAAGTGACAGAAAATAAAACAATGAAACATTTTATATTCTCATGCAAACACTAAACATCTCGAACACAAACAAAAAGAAGTGAAGCACTAGAAATACCTTTATGGTCTTCAAGAATCGAAATAAAGGCGGAGTTGACAGCTTTTGCCATGTTCTTGGCATCTCCACAAACGTACACACAAGCTGCTGATGTATCTAGAATCGTTACAATATCTCGCCCGCATCTCAGTAAATTGTGCTGAATATATCTCGGCACATCTGCAGGCTGTTCATCTCATGTAAGTGAGTTATCACCCCTGTCTGTTTGAAATGCTCCAAGTCCTCCCTATAAGTAAATGCCAATTATCATTTAATACTGTTATATGTTATCTAGTTCTCTAGGAAATAGGACTTTTAAGATATTTAAGACAGGTATCTAACATATAACAATTCCTATGGACATGTGATGTTCGCCCTCAGATTCAATGGAACTAGTTTACGTCAAATAATGAGAGATATCTGCGAAATAATCTTACAATGATCAACTAAGTATGTGAAGTAATTTACTAAGATCTGCAAACAGTCGGTATATAAAATAAGTAACTAAGGCATTAGACATTTATCACACCTTTGCTAAACCTTGTATACGACAG
The DNA here is from genome assembly GCA_035048485.1 of Pteria penguin. Taxonomy (NCBI): domain Eukaryota; kingdom Metazoa; phylum Mollusca; class Bivalvia; order Pterioida; family Pteriidae; genus Pteria; species Pteria penguin. The sequence goes on from CM068584.1 coordinate 29,170,649, forward strand.
TGAGGCAATGATGAATTAACATTTATGTAAGATATATAATGATTAATAAAGTGAAATATATTCCCAAAGGGGAGGGGGGAGGGGGCTATATTATGTTTTTTCAATGACCAGTGCAGTGCTTTGATGCATTTTTATTATACATTCTCGTTGTAATGATCAACACAATATGTAAGACTCACCCCCATCCCCATTCTTGTAGCATTTTCCCCCTCGTCCTATGTAGCCTTACCGAACCATACCATACTGTAGACCACACCATAATATCAGTGTGGAAATTTACCACATCTTTCACTTATACTATAGTAATGTTAACCCTACTAAAAACTGAATCATAAGAAGACCTTTACTGCACTGTAAATTATACTATTCTTCAAATCCTTTCTTCTGTGGTATGCTTTTAAATCTGGCATCATAGTGGACTTGGATTGTTTTACACCTTCAGTCATAAATCGAAGTGTACCAAATAGAATACTCACCTGAACAGGTAGTCTCGATTTTGATGTCTACAACCATAAAATAGCCAGACATCGCCATAGGAACTACAATCTGCAATCTCTGACCTCTGTGCCTCCCGGTGTCTACAGAATCCAATGAATGGAGCGACACCTGTCCCAGGACCTATCATGATGATAGGAACTGACAGATTATCAGGCACACGGAACTGATGGGAATCTGGAAAGAACGAAAATTAGCTTATTTCATTTAAAGTAGCATAACATTCCCAGGTAAACATTCTTCTTGCAAAGATAGTTAAACTTGAAGGGTGGCAAATGGCTGGAAAGAACCAGAGGGGTCATGAATTCTATAAAATTGGCATTATTATACAGTCTTCACCACAAGCCAACGCTTAACCACTATGCAAAATCTGATCCTCGCAACTGTTTGCAAAACTGAAAACGATTCATGTGTACATAGAAGAAACCATTATACCTAAAATCACTTTGAACAACTGATTGTTTTTATAGTAAAAGCACTAAAGCATAACCAACGTTCATTCTACCTCTACTTTGAAACTGAACAAATCCCCTTTATGAACTAAATCATAATTTTAGAAATTTCCTTCTACTCTGTTCAGATAAAAAGTAACATTTGACTTCTGTACCTGAATATGTTCTCTGGTAAGTATCAAGTTCTGCATTGCTGTATCTAAAGTATGAGCTGTGTATGAAACCTGGGTACTCTTTGTCAATCTGTCAATCATTCCTGTACACACCCCTTGACGATTATAGCTCCGCCCATCTCCTACAGGAATTTCCACTACATTGAATACAATTTCCAAATTACTTGGATCTGAGAGTGGAGAACTAAAATAAGACATTTTAAATTTTAGATACAGTTTAAACTTTTATGTTGTATATAACTTTCACAATGATTAAAACCAAAATATCAGTCTTCTCTCCTTAAAGTGTTTCTATATATATACATATTTATATTACTTTGACATGATGATGTTCAAATTTGACGAATATGTGGAAAAGAGATTGATTCTAGCAATGAAAGCATCTCTTGTGAGGGCCTTAATCTATACTACGTGAACTCTTATCACAAAAGCTGGATTGTTTGGAACTTTGAATCCTGGCATTTACTTATCATGGCACTACCTGTTTGATGAGACGATAAAAACTGAGGTCCCATGTCCAGTAGTCACGCACATGAAAGATCCCTACAGTTTCCAGAGCTTTTTATCAATAGAACCACTTTTATAGATAATAAGAAGATAAAAAGTATTGCATTGGATTGGATTTGACTGGTATACATGTACCATGGGTACATTATTGGGAAATGGTTCTCCTTGTCACACAACAGACAAGCCTGAAAAACAGTGGTTTCTGAAAGCATAACTACCGAAAACCAGACAGAACCAATAAAATATTGTTCGTTAAATCCCATTGTAATTAACAATTCAGATATCATTTTACCATGTGAAACTGATATATATATATATATATATATATATATATATATATATATATATATATATATATATATATATATATATATATATATATATATATATATATATATATATATATATATATATATATATATATATATATATATATATATATATATATATATATATATATATATATATATATATATATATATATATATATATATATATATATATATATATATATATATATATATATATATATATATATATATATATATATATATATATATATATATATATATATATATATATATATATAATATATATATATATATATATATATATATATATATATATATATATATATATATATATATATATATATATATATATATATATCTATATATATATATATATCTATATATATATATATATATCTATATATATATCTATATATATCTACGTGGCAACAGCTCTACAACAAAATTATAACAAATTTAAAAGACACCATTTCTCATATTTTAAAGTCGTCCCTTGTCCTACATACATATAAATATCTTATAATCAAGCTATTACAATAATTTCATATATGAATCTGGGTAAACGTGGCAAAGTAGTTAAATTGCTGTTGGCTCACATTGCAGAGGATCCATGTCTGATTCCTACAATATGCCACTGTGTTTAAGAGGTTGTCTACCTCCTGAGGCAGTCTCATGATAAGACTGAAATATTGTTGAGAGTACCAGTTAATCAAGCAATTATACATAAATTAAGCAGAATTCATGTGCAATTTTTCTGGTGTAACATTCTTATTTTTGGTGGCTTTTTAAAACACATTCCCATGTAACGAAATGCAGCAAAGTTCCTATCACCGCAGAACAATGGTACATGATGGAAGAAAATGAGGAATCCAGACTAGCCCACAGGCTAACATAACAGCTAACTTTCCTATTTTTCGCCCACTCCCAGAATTGAGAGTTGAATGAGTCAAGTCTAACATCTTAAAGACTGCATCTAAAGTGCATTTCAATCAATGTTTCCTCATGAGTAACAACTGTAACCGGTACAAGTGAAAGGTCTGCCAACTTACTTGCAAATGGTCTGTCATTTTCTTAGACTACTCCAATTTTTCTATATTATAAGTTACAAAATGTAAAGGATGCAGGTTTTATCATGCATGTATTTTACCAAAACTATTAAGGTATTGGAAAATCCCTTCTGAAACTGAGTTTCAACTTTAGCCTCACAGTGAAACTAAATATCTGACAGAGTTCACGTATACCATGTCAGTTTTTGTACAATATGCATTGTAATCCTATCCTAAGGCATTCAGTATAGATAACAAGTATACCTGTATAGCTGGCAGTGACATAATAAATGAAACTACAGTGAAACGTGAATCCCCATGCAATTTTTAAATTGGTTAACAAATGAGATTGAGTGTTACAAACAGGCTACATTAGACTATATAATCAATGGATGTAACATTTATATACAAAGCTAGTTGTCTGGCTACACATGGCTGACAAGATATAAAAGCATTCAGAATGTCCAGGATGGAAACATTGGCTTCTCTGATATGTTTAGTGTATTCTGTAGCTCCCTGCTTTCTATATAGTTCTTGAGTTCTTCACTTTTCACCCTCATCCTGTGTAAACTCCACTAATGTTCTTAACACAGCATGTAATTTATTGATTGATTGATTATTGTTTTATGTCACTCCATGATTTTTTCACATATATGGTGGCAACATTGGCCTGATGCATTCTATTGATATTTATACCTTTGCAATGGACCAGCAGTGATCAGTAAGGGATATGTGTGTGACATGGGACCTTGGTTTTCACTGTCTCATTTGAAAGACATGCGCATGGTGGGATTCAAACTCAAAACCTCTCAGTCCTGTGCCAAGCACCTCATCAACTGAGTTTCACTGATCAACATGCCAGTAACCATTGAAATAGACAACATATTACTGGACATATAACCATAGTAATATATTTTGTTTTACGCCATTCCCAGAATATTGCACTATATGGTGCCAACATCTGCCTGGTGCACTGCTTCATAATTTTATATGTTTGGACTCATCAAAAGCAGTGAGCAATATTTGATGTGCCAATATATACTGTGAAACAACACGTTAGTTTACAGGGATATATTTGGAAAATACACTTAATGGGCCATTGGGGCTATGCAATGCCCTGGTGGAGGGTTCAGGGGGACAAAACCCTGCATGAAAATTTGGGTTTAAGGCATTTTGAAGGACATCTTGGGCGTATTCATAATGTATACTTTTCAAGATATTATATATATGCTACTTAAGTTATCAAGATAGTTACAGATATTCATTGAAAATCTAAGAATTTGATCAATATCATTTCAAAGAAACAAGAAGTTCCAACTCTGTGTTCATGACCACAAAATGTAATCAGATGATTGTCAAAATACCCTAATTTTGGATTTTCTCCAATCATTAAGTGCCTCAAACAAATCAAAATCTTTCAACTCTGGTCCATTTATCATAATGTTCAGTAAGTATTCACGGTGCTCAGCACTGATTCTACTACAGATCAGCGTTTGTTACTCTGTTCTGGTAACCAAAGCACCGTTCTCTGCCTTTTGGCAGCCATGCTGCTTTCAATTTGGGAAATTTAAAAAACTGATCTATGTCACCGCTACACTTTGAATAGCTAAGTGTTAAATAGGTTGTTTTATTAAAGGCTCATTTATGCGAGATGAACTTTACTGTCATTTAAGACTGAATAAGTTAGACTGCTTGCAATGTATATCATACATGACCCTACATAACTGATAAAGTGCATTTCAATCATGGTCAGTCATTTCTCAGGCTACATCCAGTTTTTCTATATTATAAGTTACAAATTGTAAAGGATTCCGATTTTATTATGCCAAAACTCACAAGGTATCAGAAAATACCTTCAAAAATTTTGTTTCAATGTTAGCCTCACAGTCAAACTCAAAATCTGACAGAGTTCACCAATACCGTGTCAGTGTTTGTACAACATATGCATTGTAACCCTATCCTAAGGCATTCAGTATAGATAACAAGTTTAACTATATAGCTGGCAGTGACATCATAAACAAAACAGCAGTGAAACGTGAATCCCCATGCAGTTTTTAAACTTGTTAACAAATGAGATTTGGTGTTACAAACAGGCTGCATTAAACCGTAATTAATGGATGCAGCATTTACATGTATATACAAACCTAGCAGTCTGGTTACACATGGCTGACAAGACATGAAGACATTCAAAATGTCTAGGATTGAAAGATTGGCTTCCTTCATATGTTTAGTGTGTTCTGTATCTCCCTGCTTACTACATAGTTCCTGAATTCTTCACTTTTCACCCTCATCATGTGTAAACTCCAATAATGTTCTTATCACAGTCTGTAATTGATTGATTACTTGGTATTGTTTTATGTGATTCCACGATTACTTCACATATATGGTGACAACAGCGGCCTGATATATTCTATAGATATTTATACCTTTGCAATGGACCAACTCGAACAGTAGGGGATATCTGTGTGAAATGGTAGCTCGATTTTCACTAGATCATTTGAAAGACATGCACCTGGTGGGAATTGAATTCAAGACCTCTCAGTCATGAGCCAAAGACCTCATCCACTGAGTTACACTGATCAACATAACCAGTAATCACTGAAATAGACAACATATTACTGGACACATAACCATAGTAATATATTTTGTTTTACACCACTCCCAGAATATTGCAATATATGGTGGCAACATCTGACTGGTGCACTGCTTCATAATTTTATTCTATATTCAATTCTCAGTATTTCAATTATATTTTTGCACAATTTTCTACATAATATTGATGAATGTTTTAAATATGATGTAAAATAATATTATGTTATAAACCTAATTCAATATAAAAAATAATATACGATTAAGATTTAAATATAATGATGACACAATGCTTATGAAACAAGAAACCGTTAAGGACGGTATGACCGGATTGCAGATGCTAAACACAAAATGTTGACGACAGACGGATGAACAGACAGGGGGACGGACCGATTTTGCCAATTTACGCAACTTAATTACAAAATGTTGATGCCGTGTGGGCGGACAGACGGACGGACGGACGGACGGACAGACAGACGGACAGACTGATTTTGCCAATTCATAGACCAGAATTGCTTTGCAATAACATTAACAATACATGTATGCAAGTGGTCACCCTAAAGGCAAAAATCAAAGGACTCAAAAGTCCTGAGAGTCGGCTTTGCTGATTTTAAGTATGTAATCATTTTACCATTTTAGTGGCGGATTCAGGATTTCAGGAAAAAGGGGGAGGGGCAAAAATTAGGTCTTTGTTGCAACTACATCGTCATTATACCTATGTACAAAATGCTAATAAAATTTGTTCTCTTCATACTATCTTACGGCAAAGAGTTTGCAATTGCTTGTATCCGAAATGAACGTGCAATCGACAACTGCATGTCAACAAGTTTTACTGCATTGTTGTCAGGAGTCGAAGCTGAGCCAAGGAACGACATTCCTTCAAGTGGGACATTAAATAACCATCTTATTCACGATTCTCATAATGTTTTACAATCATTTATATTTAGAAACATACAACATTTACCTAAATATTTATATTGCATTTTCATTATCAGAGGAAATGCGGGAAGATCGATCTTTAAGTTTGTCATATATGTGAAAAAGAACTAAAGTTCCAGAACATGTTGGGGAAGACTTTAATTGAAATATCTCGATAAAAACAAGCGATACAAGATCAAGAAAAATGCTTTGTCCGGAGAATTACACAATCGAGTACATCCGACGGTGTCGATGGTAAACACATCGTAAAGTAGTCACAACTGCATATTATTACGCGAAATTTGAAAACATTATTGCAACTCCTTTTTCGAGTTATTGAAACTAGTTTATGTTTAGCTTAAATTAACTGAGCTAAAGGTACATTGTGCTGATCAAGAATTTTTAAGACAACATCAGTAATTTTTCGGCACTTTATTTTTCAGCGGCGTAGTAAGCTCTATATCGGTAGTGAAAGTTATAACCCCTGAAAAGAAAGTCATTGCAATGAGTGCGGCTTCACCGAAGCTGACTCAAAATGTGTGTTCACTGTAGCGTAAAGTCAAGGTCAAGGTCACTAAATTTATGTATTGGTTGAATAGAACATTCAAGTATCTACAAACCTACCAACTTTGACATAAGTACCCTTTCGGGTATAAAAGAAACCAAGCTAAACGCAAATGCTAAACGCAAAATGTTGATGCCGTACGGACAGATGGACGGACGGACAGACGGGTTTCGCCAATTCAAAGACCGGAATTTAACAATCAGCCATTGACATGATACGTGCTATAAAAACAACATAATAATTTATTTTTGCATGTCTCTATCCTGGTGCAGGACGAGGAATCTCTATAGACCTCTTTGGCATGTTCAGTGTAGGCATGCTTCATGTTATGAGTTTGAATCCTTTTCCCATTATCTATATAAGTATATTATGTATGATACCAAATATATCTCATGCTATGCATTATGATTAAAAACCTGCCTTTTTCAGCAAGTTGCTATTGGCCAACAAAAGTCTTGGATCATCATCTTGTAACTTAATTTTTATAAACTTATTTTATCAATAATATCTAAATGTTATCTGAGTGATTTAATCTTTAATCTAACATTTCTCATATGTTTAAGTAAATGCAAAACAGCTGTATAATAAAGAGTCATTAATTATCATCAGAAACTATTGACTTAAAGGATACAACTTTGCCTTCAGCTGCTGTGACACTTCTCAATTAATGATGATTAATGCATGATAACTTGGAAAAAAAGCTGAAATTTTGCCCAAAAAATTGCAACAAATGATTATGTACATGAACTGCTTCATTTAAATGACAAGGCAGATTCTGCACAAATATCAGTAGCCACAAAAGATAGTCAACTCCGAATCACCAAGCACATGCTGGACTTACATTTGAAGTATAATGGCCCTGAAGTGTAAAAATAAATTTTAAATTCATAACATAAGAAAAAATCAATTACTACTACCAAACTTATGAATAAAATATTTCATTTTGTATTTAAAAGCTATAATGAGATAGGAGACATCTCTTCTCAAAAGGAATGGAGCATAGATCTATACATGTATGTGCGTTATCCGCATTAAACTACCTATCGCATTTGTTTACCGCGGCAATGAGTTTGCCTTTCCACTCCTAATCTTCAGGAAATGCAAAATAGCTTATTTTTTTTTCTAAATTTTCTTTTGTTTTTAAACTATGATTATGTCAACACAACACAGCAGTGGCAGCGCTTAACACTTCCTATATCTGCTTTATCATTGAACAGCCATTATTGTTTACGTAGCAAAGTAACTCCAGTAACACCTGGTGATGACACTGCTAAAATCGGAACATATGCTCGATTATGTCCGTAAACTCCGAATCGCCAGAGATTTACTGGTCTGGTCTTGTTGGATCGAGTAGTCCTATTATATGGGATCAATGTAGCAATTATTTTCCATAGGGCTACATATTAATAAATTGATAAATTTCTATGAAAAAAAATATTATTTGAATTACCTTTCACATTTCAATTCAAAGAATGGTACCCCATACAAGTAAAAACACCAAGAAAACTATACCTCACCGTGGCTTTTCATTTTCAAAATTTGCATTACTTACAACTTACCCTCAGTCCGCAGAAAATGGACTTCCAGAAAATACCATAGGCTTTGTTATGAAACATTCTGCCCCAAAAATAGAAAAGTATAACTGTAAAAATTATTTAGATGTCAATTTATAGTCCATATAAAGTATGTTAATCCAAAAGATGTTTCTGGAGAAAATATCCAATCATAAGCCTGGGATCCTTTATCCCGAGCAGGACTTTGGGTAGCCAAAACACTTAGATGACTTGAATCTGTGCCAATTGGTACATTGATACCTATAACAATTTGTCTTATAAACCTGTAGGAGGCAAATTATGTCTTTTCAAAACATTGTACATGGCCATAGATATCTCACAGAAATGCCAAGCAGAGCTTTTAACGAAGCTTACAAATTACATGCTGGAGATTTAAGGGTCATGTGACACTTATTGTGAATTCTGCAGGTGATGTGTCCTTGGTTCGATGCATGTGTCTCAAGCACCAGGTGTTCCGGGTTCTCAAATGACACAAATGACTGTACTCTAATGCATTCCCAGATTCATCAAATCTGGGAATATCTGCTGCTGTTAGTTTATGGTACAGCATATAAGCAACCTGGTGGGCTTTTTCATGCTTAAATGATGCTGTACCAGGCCATTTCATCTTCATAATTTCATTACCAAGGCCATGGTTTGATATTTCCCCTATAAATTCCCTGCAATCCTGATTATTGCTCCTTGGTATTGACAAAGACTCAAGCTTTGAAGAAATTTTTTGCCAAAAAGACTCCATCAAGTTACATATATGTTCTCAGGCAAAAATAAAAATAAAAAAATAAAAAATGAACAAAATGAAAATTTTGCTATAGGTAACTCTACTTTGTGTTAGGAGCAAATTGCGCATGCGTGTGGTTTTCATCAGTCCCTGCTTTATCTATACAGCACTGGCTACTTTCCTCTCTCCATTCGGAATATTTGTAAGTGTTCCTGACGTTAATACTTTTTATCAATAAAATTCATGAATGAAGCAGATGTTGAAATGATGTTTTAATGAGAATTAATGAATTAAAATAGCGTTAAACTTTCAGTTTCAATTAATCTCCGTAGTTCATAATCAGTCTATATGAAGTCTCTGTTTACTTTAATAACGCGCTTACGGTACGGAGTCAGATACATATATCTAGGGTCCTTGTCCTTTGTTTTTCTTCTACTATACAATATATTCATAATGTTTTAATATTGATAATACAACTTTTAGTGGTGTTTATCCGTCATGTACAAGTAACTATATGGATATATAAATTTTAAGTCTAGCCTGGCCTGGTAGACACCCCCCCCCCCCCCCCCTTTCGGCTGGTGTATTAGTATGTACTTTGCTATATATTATAGACATTATATATAATAGACATTATAGACATACATAAGCTGAAATATTGTTTTAAAGGAGAACAATGGAACAATGTAGGTGGGATTGTGGTCAATGTGTTTCAAAAAAAAAAGGGGGTGGGAGTGGTCGTAATTAATAATTGGTTTACACGACAGTCAGTTATATAATTTTGTGTCTTAATTTTACATAATTTAATGAATGATATTTAGTCTATAAAATATAAACATGTAATATTTTATAGATTATATTGTTATCACTTTGTTTAATAAACATAATATTTGAATAAACATATATATATATATATATATCTTTCAGATACTCTCATTGAGTTTCACTTTAATTGAGGGTTGGGTGGAAGATCATTTTTATACTGTGCTCCCATGTACAGCATTTCCAAGTCATGGCAGTGGTTGTACAAACGTGTGTATATAATAATAATAATAATCCACAATTTCACATGTTTAATCACAAGTAGATCTAAAATGGATAAATTCATATATTACCAGTAAGATACAAGTGCTATGAACATCATTTAACTTAATAGACAGAAGTACATGTATGTGACGATAATACAAGAATTAAATAAAGTTTATACACCTATCAGAGGTACACGTATATCACCATTAATTTTAATAGATGTAATGCTGTATGAATATAAAGTTTTAAAAAAATACTAATATATAAGATTGAAACCTTTTTAAAATAATTATTATGAGATAGTTGAAGAAAGAATTTATTTCAAGCAAAAGGAGAATATTCTTTTGTTTAAAAAATATATATATCAATTCTTACTAGGGTTACTTCAGCACAATAGCTCAAGCTGCAGTTAGTTTATTGAGCGTTTTTATTGATTGATGCATGTTGATTTATTTTCTTTGTATTTAATTTGCATTTCATATCGATATTGTGAGATAATTTAAATTAAAATGATAACATGTAAATACTATAATCACTAATTAAAATCCCTGTTTCGTGTTCATGTTGGACTGAGAGCATAGGTTTTATTACAGTAGTTTTATCATGTTTGATGTCTTATAATGACCTATTCATTTAAATACTATATTTACTCTTTTCTTTAGAATGATTTATTTGTGTTAAAAAAATATACCCGTATATTGATATAAAGAGATCTCCATACTTTTGAAATTCATAATTTGTATATGACATCACATATAATGCATTTGACTCATTTTTTGTAGCCTGCTAATGCCTCCAATCATACCCAGCCAACCTTGGTGTGTTCTCAACGAAATATTTAAAGTTTGATTTCTCGTGCTGTTTTAATCATAAATATTTATTTGTTACTTCATGAATACATTTTATGTTTGGATAAAAAGTAACATTGAATATACAATGTGTACATTTTAAATGATGAAACTGCTAATGCATTTTAAAATCAAATTTGAAATGGAGAAGTTACATTATCTATGTATTTTCTATTTAATTATTATCTTTTATTTATTTATTTTATTTTTTTGTTATCGATAGTACAAAGGTACGATACATTTCATTATAATTCACAAAAATGCCCCAGATGCAATGATATCACACTTGCAGCTATCATTTCCCATTATAATTTGATAAATTTACCTGAGCATTGTGCTAAATTACAGATACCAGCTCTTATCTATGTCCTTAGCCCATTTGCCCCCAGAAGTGACAGCTAATTTCACAAGTTATTAGCTGGCCACAAGAAAATAGATATTATAATGCAGGCTGACACAAGCCAGTTAATGGGCCTTCAAAATAATGTAATTGCAATATAAACACTACATGTAAATTTGATAACCAAATTTATATATGGGTACATAATACTGCCTTCATTTAAGTAAGGTAGCTATTTAACCTATATATGAACCAATAGAGAGAAATGCCCCATTTTTAAGCCCCTAAAATCATACACCACCTCTAGTACAGAAATTACAATACATTGGAAATGAAATTTGCTTTTAATAGTTGCATGCATTTAATGATTATTTTCTTTCTCGCATATAAATTCAATACAATATGTCTACATGCACCAAACTTTGTTTATACCTTTATAGTTTATCATTCTTCAAATCAACAATTTTTATATCATTTTCAGCTAATCCATCAAGGCATTGATGTTTAATGTTTCTCTTAGACTACCAAACTACTTATCCAAGTTATTCAAAATTATATCTTTTACATATAAATTTTCTTTTTTACTTTAACATGTAACACTACATTTTTTATACGAATATATATATTGTTTACTCCACTCTGTTTATACTTTTTACATACATTTGTACACACTTTGCCTATGATTCCAATACCAAAATCAAGTGAAAAACCTATTGCTATTAGCAGTGAGTTTTATTAAAAGTCTGGAATGTATATTTCTATATCGAGTAATTTGATGGTGTATTACTACATATTCATTCAAGACACTACCCATATTTAGATATGGATGATATAGTGGTTAGATATTAGGATATAAATCAAGATTTAATACCCAGCTTAATAGGGTAGTTCAATACTTGCTAGGGCCTAAACTAATACTATATCATTTACATACTCATGATATCAAATGTATATTATTGTGAAGTGCGTATTTTGCAGTAAGAAATAACGTTAATGATCATGCATTTAGTGCGAGTAACTTAAAAGTTACTCACCGATGAGATGGTGTCCGGCCTCTCAGGCGAGATTGACTAAATCGGGCGACAGGTAAGACACAACTGATTCTATACCTCCCAGCTGATTGTGATGTCACATGTAGTTACTTAAACCCCGATCCCGAATAATATCACTACAATATTACTATCTTTCATAAGTTATTACATGTAACCCTTTTCAATGATTAACCTGCTATAGCTATCAATATTATTATATGTATTTGTAAATGTTTATGTTTAACACCACAGCAGGCTTATTTCACCTATATCATACGTTCTTCTTCCATATGAAGTGCACTCGTAAATAGAGTGTTATACTTCATATGTATATTACTTCACTTGCACATGTATATTATGATCAGGAAAATAAATTCAATTTTTTGTAAGTATTAATACACATATATATCCACACCAGATTTACTTCACCTATATTACATTTAGAAGTTATCAATTTGATTGTTTTGAAGTGTTAACCACACCAAGCTTAATTCACCTATATTATGTTTGGGAGGTAACAATTTTGTTTGTTAGTGTTTAGCATTTACTTAGCTGTTGCCTGCAAGATCAGAAATAGAATTCAGAAACCTGAGAGTTGGCTCATAAGTTATTAAGAACAAGTTCATAATCATATACTGTATTACATTTATATACCTTATTTAAGGTTTCTAATACTCCATTAATATAATATATCACCAAAGAATAAGACATACATAACACCTATATTATGTAAATTAGGTATCAAGAAATAATTTTTCCCCTCCCCTGAAATTGAAAAGGAAGAAAATAGAATAATTTGTTAACCAAATTCGGTAGTGGGAATTACCGAAAAGACCGGATATACCGAAAAGACGGCAGTAATTACCGAAAAGACTATAAAAACAACCGAAAAGACCATTATAATTTATAATGAGTGTGTCTAGATTATCGACAATACATGTATAAACATAAACCTTGAAGTTATTTTGATGTGGCTTCATTATATTTGATAAGATAGAAAATTCCATTCATATTGTTTAAGATATTCAGTGCTGTATTCTTTTATCATTTATTGTTTTTTCTTATTTCAACAGAACTATATTCATATATAATTCTTGAAATTTGTAGCACATGTATATACATCACATGTATAAGTATATGTTTACTGTCTTGTACCTCGGGCTTATACATGTATATGCACATGCGCTGATGTATTGGCAAGTCTAATCATAAATGAATATGCTATTAAAATATTATTCCATATATTGTTGATGCTATATTAATGAATAAAGAATATTAAAGCATTAAATTTTCTGTTTTATATCTGCTGCATTTATAGCAGAAAGAGGTGCAACCGCAAAATACAGTTACACTCATTAGAAGTCAATCAGAGGAAATTACAGCTAATGTAAAATCAAATATAATGAAGTCACATCAAAATAATTTCAAGTTTTAAGTTTATACATGAATTATCGATAATCTAGACACACTCATTACAGATTATAATGGTCTTTTCGGGTGTTTTATGGTCTTTTCGGTAATTTCCCGGTCTTTTCGGTAAATCCGTTCTTTTCGGTAATTCCCACTACCCACCAAATTTGACTCTTCTTTGCCCATCATATCCATCCAATGTTTTCACAAAGCTGTGCCATATCTCCTCAATTTCTTGAGCCCTCTGTTTTAGAGCTGTCACTACGTGAAGTCTCAAATTCTTCTTTCACTCTATTTTGTACTGTACGAATGCTGGATGTTTCGGTACAAAGACATTTCGGTACATAAGAAAGAGGTTTCGGTACAAGCAAAGACGTTTCGGTACAATGAAGAGGACACTTCGGTACACTAAAAAGATGTTTCGGTACATATGTTTGGGTGACTTATTCACTATATTTTAGTTTGTGTGTGACATGAGACAGTAAGTATGACTAGCCAAACAGGTGACGCTTACTCCTATAGACACATGGGTTAATTTTACTAAAGGACGTAGGCCCAAACGTATATGTATACATAAACTTCATCAAATAACATTTTGTATCCACTCTAAAAAGCTCCTTAAGAAACTTTAGGCACTTCAAGAAAAATGCAGTTTACGTCCATGCAAAAGTTAAAAAGTTTATGTCTATATGTCTGCTGTTCGGCTTATGGTCTTTACAGGTATTTTAAGTATGTATGATCACAAGTATGCAAGGGAAAAAAGGCATATGAGTAAAAATAAATAAATAAATAAATAAACATATATATATATATATATATATATATATATATATATATATTTATATATATATGTACATTGTATATAGTCTTCATTATTGTTTTTAAATAAGGTCACACATATCGCATATCCTGAAGTACCGATGGGACGTACAGCATGGCACATTTCCGTAACAGTTTGCTAGTGCTGAACTTTTTTACTTTTTTACAAGATAGATTGTTATAATATCCATTTTAATTTGCTTCTGTACCGATATTTAAGCACCTGTACCGAAACGATCAAAGTCATGTACCGAAACGTCTTTGTACCATGTTCCGAAACGACCTATTTTTATGTACCGAAACGTCCTTGTACCGAAACGTCCTGTACCATTTTGTACTCTGTCTGTGCCACTGTACAATGTATTGTTTCTCTATATATGTACATGTACTTCTAATACATATAATAATAGAATCTACATGCAAATCATCAATACTTATTTCATTATCTATCTCAGTCTTCAAAGCTCATTACAGCTTCTCTCGAATTAAAGTTCATCTTATCATGTGGGTATATGCAAAATGTATTCCGAATTTCCTCAGTTTGCCAATTAACACGTTAGGTAAAAATATTTCGATTACGTAAATGAATATCAATTCCATTTTTTATTCAAATTAGATCTACATATCACAATAATGACGTGAAAAAGCCTCATTATTACCTGTTGTAAACTGTTCTGTCAATGCTATTTTACATGTCAGGGTGGCACGATTATGATTGGCACAGATTCCAAAACTTAAGGAGGAATTAAACACTATCCGAATATAGCGCCGTTCGGAATGCATCGGTTGATAAAAATGACGTAAGATTGTTTACATTCGATACAAAGCGATAGAAGAGCAGAAGACACGATTGAGGCGAATATTGAAAGTTAAGATGAGTAAAAACGAAAATCTCGATGTAAATTTGTTTCTGATAATCAAATATCTTAATCAAAAGTGGAAAAGGGAGCATTTAAAATCGAAAAGTAGATCGGAACTAGCGTACGCGTACAAAAACCAACCGGCACACGTGTACTGTACCCGGGCCGAGTTAGCAGAGAGTAGCTGAACGATGTTGAGCGAGATTTATGTTGGAATACAGGAAGAAGAATGGTTGAGGTACGGTTTTTTAGCTCAACATACTGATGATACTTAAATGCTGTTTGTGTGACTCGTCTAAATTTACCGTATACAGTACAGGAGCAGAGGTACCAAAAAAGAGGCCCCTCTAAATCTGCCACCACAGTCGTATTTCAAACCCAGGGCCATGTACATGTATCCTGTATTTATGATTTATGTACAAGTAATCAGTAGTTCTGTATATCATTTACAATAATACTGTATTAAGTGAGAAAATATGAAATACATTAAGGTTCTTAAGAAACAATTCAACTAAACTTTTATAATGCAAATATTTTCAAATAGGGGGAGGTGTTTTGCCATCCTGTTTATCATTCTGGGTAGAGAATGCCTGTTTATTTGAAAAAATCTAGGTCTTCAGTTGAAAATAATCATGAAATGTCATGACTATACTGTAGTATGTGTTTTTAGGAATGCATTAATTTCTATTACATAACACATATATAATAATCAGCTAATCTAAGTATTGATCAATTACAATGTAACATATATAGTACACTTAGTATGTGGAAGAAGAAGAATCTTCTTGTCAATACAGATCAAGTATAGAATTTTGAAAATGAGGCATTATCATCCATTCTTTTATATTTTCATTAAGATATGGCCTAGGAAGCATATGCATATGAAGTGCACAAATTCTGGATGTAGTGTGGTGACATGTCAGGTTCCAACTACAAAAGGGATCTACTGGTGGATTTGATATAAATAAATAGGCTACATTAGGTAAATTTGCCATTTTGTATTTAAACCAATAATTATTCTGCATTTAGCTAAGATATCACATGATTAATATGAATAATAACATGATCTGATTTCAGAAATACTTGTAATTGCATTGAAATATTTTATTATATGTCTTTTGATTTTATAATGCTAATAAAGGCATTCTTAGTATACCAACAGATTTAAAGTTTTTCTTACACAATCCAAAAGCTTCATGAGTGAGTTATATTCACAGTTTTGTGACAGTTGTGACTGTTGACTTTCACACTTTCAATATTATTCTGAAGTGTCAAAATAAAAGTCCCTGCACTACTTTTAACTTTGTGTGTTTTTTACCCCTCCATCAACCAAGATAGCTGCCAAGAGGGCAATGTCTGTGATTGGCTGTCCTTTTCATTTTATTACTTTTTGTATGATCGCCCAGGCAGCTTAAAACTACATGTATATCCAAACTTTCAGGAGTAATAATCAATCAAGTAATTATACTGAGTATGCATATTTGTTGTATATTCAAAGCAGCAGCGTTTTGTGACATTTATCACATTCTAAGGGATTTATATTCAGATTCTGAATTTTAAAGGTGTTTGCACTAAATCTCCTTAGTTGAGAATGTGTACTTTTATCAATTTCTTTAACTTCATTTTTATTGTTAAAAAATAACTAATTCTTATCCAGATAGCTTTGGGAGATTAGACCATGTTACTGAAAAAGGGAAATTTTTAAAGTTATATAAATTTGTTTTTCTTGGATTAAATTAAGATCCTTTGCAATGTATTATTTCAGGTCATGTTACAATGATGTGGGTAGTTACAGATTAAGCTGGAATCTGATCATGGTTAACCTACTTTTGAATAAATTATTTCCTTGTCGGGAGGAGATTGCATTATAAACAGAATGGAATTTGTGTTTTGCTGACCAAAATGGAAGACCAGAGTGCAACTGAGCTATTGTCCAAGTGATTATATGTGGTCCTACTGTCAACAATCTGTAAACATTTTACCTTTTAATCCAATCTCAGATGGTGGGATATACGTTAGTTTTAATATAATAGTCGGTCAGCTGTCTCTCTATTTCTCTGCAAAAAGTAGATCTGTGCCATCACTTCTGAATGATAAGTGATGAGGTTTATATTTCAAATGTGAATTCCATGTGGAAAGACTCTGTCAAGGTCAAATTTAGAGTCAGAGACTTAGATTTTGGGTTTTGATTTACTGTTAATTTAAAAAAAACCCCAGCAGTATCCTTAATTATTAACATATAACTATTCAATGGAGAAAGGGCTTTATTATTTCTCAATATCTATTTGATTTGGGGCAAGAAAATTTCTTACCATTTTACACACTTTTTGTGTGGGCTGTCATTTTCACAAACACATGTGGTTGAAGTTGGATGTTATTTTATGGCAGATCAAAGTGACACATTTTTCAATATCTTTGGTGGTTATTAATTTATATGCAGATTATGTACTATACATCATTGTCTTTTACAATGTAATTAAAAATGACATAATAAATCTGAAAAATTGAATCACGAATTGTGTTTTTCTAGTGGTTAATCAATGTAAGGAAAGATGTTAGTTGATGACTATTTGAACAGTTACATTGGAATTCAAATTGTAGCCTTTTAGTTTAATTTTGTTCACCAAAGCCAGTAATACCTCTTGCATTCTTATAATAAATCCTCAAAACACATACCTGATAAAATTTGTTAAGATTGTACTATAGTCTAGATTTGTCAGTAGGTGGTGCAACAATTGATAATATTGTTTGTCACCAAATTTTCTCTGCTTTTGTTTCAATTTTTCTTTATTTATGCATAAGTGATATATAGGGATCTATTTCAAACATAAGATTACATCTTATTCTAGAATTTCATTTCATTACAATTTTGACATCATTTGTCTTGGTCATTTTCATATGTAACATTGTGACTTTGGTGAGCAATTTTGACCTTCTCGGGCCTCTTTTTAAATTTTTCAATTTAGAAATTGATCATAAAATGTGTTGAAATATATGATATATTGTTATCATTCAAAATCAATTAATATTAAATTAATTTTAAATGTTTATATGTGTTTCATGTTTATATTTATATGACGATTCCCAAATTGGACAATTTCTGACATGTCAAAATAGTCAAGATTTGGTGACCATATTTTCTATTCCTGTGGATAAATTTTCTTCATACCCGTATGAAAATTTCTTGAGGATTCCTTACGGAAAGTATACGGAATACTTAAGGATATCTTATGGAAAAAGATTTCTTCAGGAATTTGCGAAAATTCTTAAGTAAAATCTTGAGGAATCGTATGATTGAATAAATCTTTAACTTTAAATTCCTTACGTACTCCGTATCTTACGGAATTTAAGATTCCGTGAGACAACATGGATTTCAGAAAAGTAACAGAGTACCTGATGAGGATCATTGATTTAACACTTTTCATTTTATTGCGTTAAGTCACATTTTGGAATATGTATATTACAGAGTTTTTAACATGATTTATATGTCATAGCTTGTTTTCTAATCTGATTCCAGTCTATTTGGGTAAAAGCAAACAAACGACGTGTTGTTTTTATGTATATCTACAAAAAGGCATCCACAACAAATATTCTCTAGTGGAAAA
This sequence comes from Pteria penguin, assembly GCA_035048485.1. Classification (NCBI taxonomy): domain Eukaryota; kingdom Metazoa; phylum Mollusca; class Bivalvia; order Pterioida; family Pteriidae; genus Pteria; species Pteria penguin. The sequence goes on from CM068584.1 coordinate 29,189,939, forward strand.
ACAACAATACGACGTGTTCGAACAACACCTAAAATGGGAGAGTTTTGATAAGGCCGTAAAATCCGCAATTCTTCACCAACTGCATAGTATATGTTATCGCTGTCACCTGAATCATCAGTATTTGATTTCCTGGTTTCATACTGGCAAAAATATCTAACTTCAGCAAAACGATTTTCCCCGCAGTTGCTATACATCACGGTAGAATTATTTCTTTTAATCATCCTTGAATATACTTTGCCGTAAATTAAACAGTCACGAAATGCGAGTCTATTGAATGCAATCACTCTTTTGGGAACTTGTGTCTGAAACGTATCACAAAAAGAGCTAAATTCGTCATCTGAAAGTTGTCTTGGATTCATTGCACCCAAAATGTATATGTAGTCTTTTATTTTTCTCGTTCTCTTGAGTGTGTTTGGATGTTCGATCTCGTTGCAAATACTTTCAACCAGTGATCCTTCAGGTGCAAACTGCTGTTTAAGTTCAGGTATTTTTTGAACAAACGATACTCCATTAATTATTTGCGTGTCGATGTTCTGAGTACCTCGAATTACACTTAAGAGAAACCCATTTTTATTTTCAAAATGAAAACAACTATGCGTGTACAGTGGGCCAAGCATTCTTACACCATCGGCAAGATGAAGAAGCTGGTGCAAATTCAGTGTCATGTGCGCTTTATCATATAATGTTTCAAAAAGTTGGCAAAATCTAAATAATTTTCTTTCAGCTTCATCAATATCTTCTGTTGATGACCCATCTTTCAAGAGAGTATGTAAAGCGGTCACAAAAAGAGAAAAATGTGAAAATCTTTCTGTGTCAAGAACACCATTCAATACAGGAAGTCCATAGAAAAGAAGAAAAGATCTAAATTCAGTTGCTTTCCAATATTTTAGGTCTTTTTCTATTGACCTAGGTAACCTTGATATTTCTATTGTGGGTAAAATTTTTTGTAGCCTTTTATCAACCTCGCAGACTAATGAATGGAAACTGTAATCCTCTCTGGAGAATTCCGGGGCAAACCACATTCTTATCAGGAGTTTTTGAATTCCAAGAAGCACACAGTGCATATAATCAATTGCAATGCCGTTAACAATATCAAACATGGGAAACAATAAAAGCCATGAAGGTCCCTTAATGCCACGTACACATGAAGTCGAGACTGCACCAGTACGATAACCTACTGCCTCTTTGGAATCTCGCAAGACACTTTGTTTTGTTCTCTTAGGCCCCTTTGGATCCGACGGTTGGTATGGAAACACCATAGTTGACCCCCTGCCTACCCTCTCTGACTCTCCTTTTTGTAAACATTTCCAGCAACTAAAAGCACCGTTGTACTGTATCGAGTTACATAAAAGGGATCTTGCGGGCAAATCAGCCGTGGCTGCAAGTAAATATCCTTTACATGTTAAATTACCTATTTCAGGTGATTTTACATTTATTCCTTTTTCAAGCTGTTGAAAAGAGTTAAGGAATGGTTTTAGAAATGTTCCCATTGCTGGTTTTTGGTTCCCAAACCACAGTCCAGCAAGAAGCATGTTTTCAGTTTTTATACGATGGGAATATGGCAGCTCATTAATCACCAAGTAGATCGGCCAAATAGATACTTTACTAGATTTGAACACAGGGGCGCCATCTGTGTTCAGAACAAAGGAAATATTGTTTGGACTAGAGAGAGGGCCACTATCCATACTCAGACTTTGGTATAAGTATCCGTCATATATATCTCTCAACAATCCATTCTTTGGTCTTTCAAACTTTCTTTGTAAAAGTGAAAAAAATCCATTTTGAGAAAATAGAGATTGAATTTGCTCTGCAAGTTTAACTTCAAGAAAGTACTCCTTTTGTTCATTACTTAGAAGTCTGCCACAATGGGTGTTCGAACAAACGGACGATTGATTATCATAATCAATATACTTTAAACAAAAGTTGCAATAATAATGCTTAATCAAGGGGTTTTTAAGTTTTATGAAGTATTTTTTGAAGTGATATAAACTCTTGCATAGATTGTGTTCATTGGGTAAGGTAAGATTAATTATATTCAACAACTGTTGGAGTCCGTCTCCTATAATGTTATGTTTCGTAGTAAATGTCGCCAAAAGCAGCATGAACGCTCCAACGGTTATATCACTCCCAGAAAATATAGGCTTCGAGTCCTCGTCATCAGTTGGATTACAAAGTTCATTAATATCATCTTCATCGGCGTTCAAGTCCATTTGGCATATTTCTTCAGATGCGTCGTAATAAATATCGTTGTCCTCTGGAACTACAAGAAAATCGTTCTCATCAAACTCTATTCCATCTATCTCAGTTGACACTGTCGTCTCTTGAATTGAAGATAATCTTTCAACGTCAAAGTTCTCTGCTGCATAGGATAGTTGTGTATCTTCACTATCATCTATAACTGGTTCTACTTCAATTATCTCTGGTCTAAAAGGAACCTATGGAGATAATAAATCAGAATTTAGGAATAAAACTAAACTTAACTTTAAATTAGCGTTAGCGGGAATCATATATTAACTGAATTCAATAAATTAAAACCAGTGTTAAAACAAAGATTTATATAGGTTAGACTAAAAAATCAAGAGACCATTATACAATCTTAGTGATTCTAAGCAATATAATAGGATGATCGTGAAATAACCCCCCCCCCCTTTTTTTTTCTATCATCTTTCCTAACTCATAGTTAGTAGAACGTACTTTTGTCAGGAGCGCAGACGAATGTAAAAAGTATTTTATTATTTGACACACTAAAATTATACTAACATTAACTAATTTACACTTACCTCAATACTTTCTTCTGTCGGTCTATCGATGTTACTTTTAGGGGCACTCCACGAATCGTCAGACGAAATTACATCTATCCCCGGGGTCGGTTTTAGATTTTCGAAATCGTAAATTTGTTTTTTCAAGTTTTTCTCTTTATTGTAAGGTCCTCGCCTTTTACCCCGCCTTGATCTCTCCGCCATTCCGACCTTTCAGTTTTTCCGTTTTCACTGCCCGAATTATACATTGCGAGGTAAAATGGGATTTAAGTATTATATAAATCTATATTTTAAAATAAAGTATATGATTTGACATGAATAATGATTTTACTTGTATTTATGTATGCCTTTTCATCCAGTTTTAGAATTACAAAACAAAAGATTATACAAATCGAAATCTAATATATTTTTTCTTTTTATAAATAATGTTAACCCCAGACGGCCCCTTTCTATGGGGATGCAGTGGTCAGAGATTACATAATTCTCACATGTGGTCAGAGAGTTCAGGCGTTAGCTGATCACCATCTCATTACTTGTAGATATCGCAGGAGAGAAAGAGAATTCTTAATTTTATTTGACGCGCTCTCGCTTACACAGTCATCATGCTATTTGGATGTATATTTTTTGATTCGGACTTTACACTTTCTGTCGTTAATAAAAACGAGAAGGATCTATCCTTAATAAACAAGGATGCGAGATTTGAAGAGAAACAAAGGATAAAGATGAAGTGGGACAAACGAACGCATGGGCGGATCTAGAAATTTTTAAATGGGTGGGTCGGCATTTTCCCGCAAAATCAACATTGCTTTATTTTAGGTAAATCCGCTCACTTTACATGTAAAAAAGAACCTCATTATCAGGGGGGCGAATAAAATAGTCGTTTTTTATAGGAGCAGTCCGTTACTAAGCCAAAAATTATGAGAGAATGCCGAGTTTTCTATACAATAATTAAGATTTTAGAGTATTTAAGTTCCAATATAACATATAAATGGTTTCATTCTAAGGCTATTTTATTTGCCTTTCGAACACTCTCTACCTCATTACATATAGCAAATTCAAAAAGACGTGATCCGTCGACAACTGTACTATTTTTACCAAGTCGGGTATTGAGTGACGTAACATATTGTTGAGTATTATTTCTTAAACATTATTTGAATATTTCATATGTTACAAATGACTTTAATGCACTTCATCAATCAACAACACATAAAAAGAAAGTACGTACAATGCATGTAATTATCTATAATGCTACTTTTAGTTGACATTAATCCACAAATTCTAGGAGCAAGAACGGTTAAACCCAAAAATGTGGGAGGCATCCTAATCACACATAGCTTTACATATCGCTTTATTAGAACACTTACATGTACTTTAAACGTGTATGTTTGAAATTATTGCGTAAGCGTGCATCGGCATATCGTATGGCATATTGCGATGCATTTGCTCAAAATTCGTATTGCGACATAATCCCTATACGGTTTTGTCTTTTTATAGCTTAAGATACTGCTGAAAACTTTTGGGTCAATAGTATCTAAAGTTATAATGTACAATACATTACTAAATATAGAACATACATACTTTTTAATTTAGTGCAACATATGCGCATTTCGACAACTTATGTCTCTTCAGTGATAATTAAGATTACTGACATTTTAACTGCAAATGTTCAAAACGTAATACGAAAGTGAATAAAGTCTTGCATCTGTGGCAGTCACAACAATGTACCACAGTGACCATGCATGGGTCCTGCAATTTAGAGGTGAGACCAGCACCCGAGCCAAAAAAAAAAAAAAAAACTTTTACGCGTGTTCGATTCTAAGCCTGTATTCAAACTCCAAACCCCTACTCACTCTTGAGTTTGAGTACGGGTGAGGTTATAATCTTTACGCTTTCGATCCCGATTCCTGTGAGTGCATACAACACATTTCTGAATATGGTCCTATCCGATTTTGAAATTTTGGAGAACATACTCGAGCACGCTGTCATGCTCCAGATATTCTATAACCTTGATAAACTTCGACTTCGAGCACATAGTCACTTTGGAGCACCGAGTCGTGCTCTAAAATGTTTTATAAAGGTTCTGTTGGGGGAGTGAACGTCTCCTGTTTAACTAGCCACACCGCCACGATTGTCCAAAACATACAAGCTTACATAATATTACCCTCTGTACATAACATTTAATACGACGAAACACTGTAAAGAAAAGGCCATAGCCACACACAACATATGAAGAGGGTGCAGTAACATTTCAGTGCTATGAATAAAAAACTCCTATAAATATTTACCTAACCGTTCCTACTTCTAACTTTATCGTCTTAGTCCTACAAAATTCGGAAAATACTTTGTTTGTACATTTTAAGTCTAGATTTACCAATTCTAATCTCATTTCTACACTCAAATAAGTAATTAGATTGTATAATATGCATAAACAAATTGAGGCGTTGTTCATAAAAGTTCACAAAGTTTAGTGGAAATTCGGGCGATTTTTTTCATTTATCGATGCATCACGCTTTATAGGGAGATTGTTATGTTCCAAGTTTTAAGGCAATTGGATCTTTATCAATATCATTAAAGAATAGGCATGGTATGAATAGAAATCTCTCATTTACAAAACAGAAAAAAAGAAATATAACTTATCGAAGCGACTCTTTGTCCACTCAATGAATCTGTTCCCATAAAAATCGACCATTTTTTTCGCCCCCCCCCCCCCCCCCCCTGGATATGTAGCATCAAGGGATATAAAAGTTAAACTTACCATTTTCATTCACTTTTACATTATTTTATATGCACATATTTTCTTTATATCCGTCTGACGGTTACATAATTGCAAAAAATGGCCACTCACCATATGTAAACTTGCCTCATTGATCGGGAGTTTTACTATGTTGCAGTGCATCTCGCAGAGCAATTAATAAAATCTGACAGTTCTAAACCGTTAAAACGACAAACCTTATCCGGCGAGCAGCTGTATATACGTACACAGCATGCACCGGCGCTCTGAGTGACGGCATAACACAAATATTATACTATTGTTTATAATGCGTGAATTCTTCCCCCCCCCCTCTCTCTCTCTCTGGAAGGTCATTTATATGAACCTCAAAGGGGGGGGGGGGTCGGGACCCCCTCGACCCCCCTCTGGATCCGCCAGTGCAACGTTTACTGTAACAATCATCAAAACCAGTGGTGAGTATATAAATATCGTCCTTAATTTGCACTATATACTGATACAATCTTATATAAAAAGTATTATTTATTATTGTGCAAGATATTTAATGAAATACTGAATCTTAGTTTTAAAATTTGAAAAAAGTCCAGACGCGCATGCGCGAGCTCCTTACATTCCCCCCAGGAATTTTGGTTTCGAAATCGAGCAAGATACATACTGAAAAGAAAATAAACACATAAAAAGGCGTAACATATAACGGAAAGCAACAAAGTCTACAATAATATACATGTATATGCTCCATGCATGATGTATTAAAAATCGTTGTTTCATACTTTTCTTTGTTAAATCAAAGTGTAGTATATATATATATATATATATATATTATATATATATATATATATATATATATATATATATATATATATATATATATATATATATATATATATATATATATATATATATATATATATATATATATATATATATATATATATATATATATATATATATATTTATATCTGTGTGTGTGTTTCACCGTTTCTATTTGTGCTTTGTATCTCTTTCAGTGATTGTGTTCTTTCAGAGGATCCACCTACGTTTACCTCGGCTAAATCCCTTCACTTTCCGTGGCCGAGTTGCCATGCATACGATTAGCTAATGATTGGATATTAATGCTCTAATTTTGTGGAGCTCGGGTAGCTCAGTCGGTTAGATGGTCGGATGCATGGCAACTAGGTGATTCGGTACCATGGGTCTTTGGTTCGAGTCCCCGTCGGGGAACGGATATAAGGGTATATATGGTGCCTTATTACCTGTAGTGTCTTTGTCGTGAATATTGTTTATCTATCATATAGTTGTTATTATGCGCAAGTTGAATAAGTACAAATGGAGCTTGACAAGACTAGTAACAAGTAAGCTGCATATAACATGGACATTGCATAGAAACATGAAGGAGATATATAACCCCTCACTTGCACTTGTTTAATTCTGCATGGATTCTCAATAACGCCAACTACTGTCTGAAACTAGATTAACATCTGGACACTCCCAATGATGACATCTGTGTCAAAAAGTTACTGTTGAGTGATTAAGTGATAAGTACATATTTTGGTACTTAAAAGAGATGCGTTCATCAAAGAGGCGAAATGATCAAATTACTTTTCGTGACGATATTAATAATACCATATTATATAAGTGCACCCCCTACCGTCATTTCTGTGGCTACATGTTTGTAACAGATGTCATGGCTTTTATCGGAGTTATCCAACAGCGCATCAAATTAATCTACATTGATAAGCGAAATAAGTGTAAAGGTATAAAAGAGGAGGAGGGGGGGGGGGGGGGGGTCCTGGTCCGAAGATAAACTGGCCGTAAGAGCAGGGGAATGCGGATGCACCCCAAATATATGAGCATCATGAAAATTATATATGAAAGCTGATTGTTATCAACTAAAAATAGAGATACTCCAATTCTTGCCAATGCAAACATCGTATAAAACAGCGTTGATTTAATGGATTTTATCTCATTTAAAGTAGTGAGATCAGAGACATATATGTCTCTGGTGAGATGGTCCCCCCCTCACCACACACACACACATACAACTATAATGCAGGGGTGTATTTTTTTTTTTTTTTTGCGGGAAGCTAAATTATTTTTATACCCACACCTAAATTTGAGGTATTTGTTTAGTGGTTTATTTTATATATATATATATACATATATATATATATATATATATATATATATATATATATATATATATATATATATATATATATATATATATATATATATATATATATATATATATTTATATATTTTTTTTTTTTTTTTTTTTGTTTTTTTTTTGTTCTTTCTGATTTTCGTTCCCGATCGCGACAGTGGTCTATAATCATTATCATATTTCTTATTACCGTCTTTATGTACGGATTCGGGGCGGATCCAGGATTTCCGAAAAGGAGGGGCCCACATTTGTATTATCCAAACTTTTCAGCCATTTTGGTGTCAAATCTGGAGTTTTAGTACTAAATACGTGGCGAAACTGCGAATGAAATATGATTTAAGATACCATGTCCAGAAAGCCATCATTAAAGATAAAGCAAATATTTTTTCTTTGTAGAAAGTAAAAAATTCTTGGATTTCTTTGCCTCCAAGGCTAGCGACGAGATATTAATAGGGAGAGAGGATTCATTAACCGCAGACGAAATTCTAGCGTCACTTTTTGATTTTGCCGAGAGTTGCCAACACCATGGAGAGAATTCCAGTAAACGATTGGCCAAACCAACACACAGAGCAATTGAAAGCCAAAAACAAGAAAATGAATTCAGTCCAAAGAAGAAGAAAACGGAAAAGAAAACGGAAAGTACGCCTACAAAAAGTATGCAGCAAGAAAATGAAACTGGTCTAAAGAAAAAGAAGAGAGCAGAAAAAGAGAAGAAAAATGATGCATGCTTGATTGATGTAAAGAAGTCGCTTAAGAAATCTGGAAAGCAAAATTCAAAAGAATTAACAACTGACGGCCTTACATTTGAAGATGGACCAAGCAGCCACAAAAAGCGGAAACAAAACTCTATAATATCGACAAGTAACCAGGACTCTTGTGAAATATTGGACCAGTTTCGTAATGGTTGTGAGAGGTATGATATCTCACTTACAGAAACTTGGGATATTTGCCAAGGAAAAAGAAATTTTCCAGGTACGATTTTAAAAATCTTATTGATTTTTTTAAATAATTTTTTTACTTCATACTGATATTAAGACGACATTTGTTATACTTCATTACAGTACATTTTTTCCTGTATTCAACTTTCCACACGTCAATGCAATTAATACATTCCATTGAATGATTGATTGATCGATTTTTGTTTAACGTCACACCACGAATATTTCACGTATATGGTGACGGCATCTACCTGATGCGAGGCATACATATTTTGACCTTTGCAACGGATCTATCCGAAGCAGTGGGGGGATCTTTAACGTGCCATACTTATCACGACACGGGACCTCGGTTTTTACTGTCTCATCCGAAAGACAGGACACCGGCATGACCAGAGAGGGACTTGAACCTCGGCCTCCCGATCAGGAGTCCAGCGCGATACCACTAGGCCACGCCGGCTCAATACATTCCACAAGGAATGAATAAAAATATTGAAACGTTTAATTCTCATTTTAAACGCATGATACTGATGTCTATGAAAGAATATCTTTTACATGTATGCCAGACTGGCATGCCTGATCAGTCCATAATCCAGGGCTTTTTGCAATCAAGATTTAAAATTATGGAAAATTATGGAAACTTTTGGTAAATATACTTGTAGCCGGATATTAAAACATTATTTCCATTTGTAATTAATGGAATGGAGACCGAAGAAGTAGTAACTTTAAGACTGAACTTATATGGAAGAAGTAGCTTTAAAAATCAAACAAACATGTAAATGTCACCAGTGCTTTATCAGTGCTTCTTAATTCAGTAATATATCTCATCTGTTTTTCCAGAACCCAATTCAACAATCATCAGACATATAAAGGCTTTAATACCATTAGTGAACCAGGATCTTAGGATATATTTTAAGAGATTGGTTTCCTTTGCTGAGAATGATAATGAAGTTCTGGTAAGAATATCTAGATATTTAAAATAAAATTGAAACTCTTATCTATAATGTTCAAATGTGATATTTAAGAGCTAGGTTATAAATTACATAGATGAAGTTTCAAATCAATATATCTTACAGTGTAATCCTGTTTAAATTTAATAAATGCTTCCTTAGGATTTAAATAATTACATCTTTTGCAGATTGAAAATTTAGAACCAGAACAAACCAAGAGGACTGAACAGGTGAGGCAATATGAACTGAATACACTTGATCTTTATCATTTAATTTCGTTCAAATAAAAGTTTGTAATGATAAATTAATTAATATATGGATCAAAATAAAATTGAAACTCGTATCTATAATGTTCAAATGTGATATTTAAGAGCTAGGTTATAAATTACATAGATGAAGTTTCAAATCAATATATCTTACAGTGTAATCCTGTTTAAATTCAATAAATGCTTCCTTAGGATTTAAATAATTAAATCTTTTGCAGATCGAAAATTTAGAACCAGAACAAACTGAGAGGACCGAACAGGTGAGGCAATATGAACTGAATACACTTGATCTTTATCATTTAATTTCGTTCAAATAAAAGTTTGTAATGATAAATTAATTAATATATGGATCAAAATAAAATTGAAACTCGTATCTATAATGTTCAAATGTGATATTTAAGAGCTAGGTTATAAATTACATAGATGAAGTTTCAAATCAATATATCTTACAGTGTAATCCTGTTTAAATTTAATAAATGCTTCCTTAGGATTTAAATAATCACCTCATGACCATGTCCGACTTCAAAATTAAAACTGATAAATCTGATCTACTAACCATGTATTGGCTCCCAAAACTACATAAAAGTCCATATAAATCACGTTTCATATCTAATTCTAGCCACTGCTCTACTACGGTACTATCGAAGCATATTACGTCTGCTCTAACTGCTATAAAATTACTTTTGGTCGATTTAAAATTCTCATGAAGTTATAGACAAACATCTTTCGCTAAATTTCAAAGCGACTCAAATTTCTACATTTGATTTTTCTACACTTTATACATCTCTGCCTCATGATTTGATTAAAAGCAAGTTGCTGTCTCTTATACAATGGTGTTTTCACAGTGAATCTAAAACGTACATATGTACCTCCAATAACTCTGGATTCTTTTCCAACAAACAATATACTTCATATAAATACTGGACTTGCAAGGAAATATTTATGATAAACGTGAGGATTTTGGATTTCCTATTGTAAATTTCCCTTACTTGGATGGCGATGTCCCTCGACTCCCATCATATGGTATCTATATATCTCAATTAGTTCGATTTTTCAGAGGCTGCACCGATGTTTTAGACTTTCATAAACGAAATTTACAAATTACTACTAAACTTTTAACTCAGGGTTACAGATATCACAAGCTAAGAAAAACATTCGGCAAATTCTTCAGATCTTATTCAGAACTTCTATCTAAATTTGGAAATATTTCTTTTCAACAGTATGTATCCAATGGAATTTCCCATCCTAGTTTTTACGGTGATCTCGTATATAAACTAAGGAAAGTAAAAGGCTCCGATAACGTTATTTTATCATGTAATAAAATAGTCAAACGTCTCCTAAATAGACAATATGATATTGAGATCATCAAAAAGACTATAGGTCTTGTATTTGGCCCCTCTACAGCCTTATGCAGACTTTTACTTGAACGTTGCACGCTGACTAACAGGGCGGTGGGGACTATATGACGGGCCTTGTCCAAACCTCTTTCAGAGGAGACATGGTCCTGAACCTCGTCCCTCTGACTGTTAGTCGGGACTCCTACAGATCTAGGGTCTTAGCTCGCTTTCAGAATGGCAGAGCACGGTTTATCATGTTGATGTCGCATATATTTTTTATACCATTATGTGTTTTACAATACCTTACGTGTTTATATTTTTATGACCTCTCAATATGCGATACCTGTTGACCCTTGTTCTTTACATGGAGGATTATTTATAAATTTTTAAATGTACGTCTTTTGATTGTTCTGCTGTTACGGTGAGTGGGAAGGTGGGCCCGTAAACCGGTTAACCACACTATTTGTTTTGCTTTTGTCAAATTAAATGACCGTCCTAAGTCGGTATCGTAATTGCACTACAATCAAATATTTTTGTAATGTGTTAAATGTTCTATTATATTATTTATATTCATGTATTGTATAGCTCCATGGTGACTTCTGCCACATAACTGAGCCGGTAACTCCTCTTTTTTCTTGCAGATCGAAAATTTAGAACCAGAACAAACTGAGAGGACTGAACAGGTGAGGCAATATAAACTGAATACACTTGATCTTTATCATTTAATTTCGTTCAAATAAAAGCAATTTGTTATGATAAATTAATTAATATATGGATCATGTTCATATCTCCATGCCTTATTTTCTATTAAGATAAACATCCACGCAACATATCAGCCTGATTACGATCCCGTATCTCCAGAACCAGACTATAATCAGACAGTGATACATGACACATCTGATAACACCATTCCTCAGTTCCCAAGGAGATCCCCAAGGAAGCATTCTAGTTCAACCCAACAAGTAAGGAAATTGGTCTTTTTTTTTTTTTTTTTTTTTTTTTTTTTTTTTTTATTTTCATATATTATACACATATACATATAATACACATACATACATACATATAACATACATATAGATACATAGTCATATGACAGATATTTATCATATACTTTTCCAAAATGAATGTTATAATATTATGAAATATTAATTATAGTACAAGTGACTTATATTTTGTTCTTGTGATATATTTATATATATATAACATGAATGTGAAGACATACTCAGACACACACAACATACACGCAGGCAACATATTTTATTAAATCTAAGAATATAATGCTAAATATCTGTATAATTAAGTAACAAAATATATTGATATTGGTTATACAGTTTTTGTTAATAAGATATATGATATTTTGATATTATACTAACAATATGTCATGAAAAACTTGCCAAATTTCATTAAATTTATCATATTTTCCATTAATACTGTACCTTAGTTTTTCAGTGGCATAGTAATCTTGAAGATATTTTATACATTTATCAAAAGCAACTGTTTGTTTTATAATTCTACATTTATAAATATATAATTTGATTAAAACAATACAAATATTGACAGCTTGATGTCTGCTTCCATCAAAAAGGAAAAGTACATTGAACATATTAAAATGAAAATCATATATATTATTTTGATTAATCCAGATTTCTATCATATTCCATAGATCTCTGATAATGTCACAATCGAAAAACAAATGTGTAATTGTTTCCTGATGTATTTTACAAAAAGTACATAGCGCATCGTTTCTTACATTCATTTGATATAAAAGTTTATTTGTGGCAATAATACGCTGTACAATTCTGTACTGGAACCATATTAATTTGGTATCTATGGTGAATTTAAAAGCACACAGATTTTTATTTTTCCATTCAATAGCTTGATGTAATATATTCTCCCATTTTGCTTCATGTTTTTTATATTCAATGTACATATTGTTGTGAATAAAAAAATTATAAATTGTTTTGGTTCCTTTGGTGTCACTACAGAGAGTTTTAATAAAGCATGGTCTTTCCGGACCAACAGTTTTACATGGATAGGGGTATTGGAATATTGTTGGCCAATTTGCCTGGATTGCATGTTTAATACCAAAGAGCGAAGTAAACGGGCATTGAAGGTTATAGTTTGTTTTAATAAGCTCCAATGAAATAAATTTTCCCTCTGAGTCAAATAAATCCCCAATATTTACAATTCCTTTGTCATACCAAGATTTGTAAAAGATTTCAGACCCTCCTATTTTGACATTGGGGTTATACCATAATGGCGTATTCATTATTTTAGAAGGGTCTGAAATGTTTTCCAACATCTTTAAGTCTGCTAAATAGCTGAGTGTTTCTTTCCAAAATGGATTTTTTATATTTTTGATTACCTTTTTTTCATATTCCCCACCCAATTTTGAAAATTTATCAACTTCAAAGCCTGTAGTGTCAAAAAAAAGTTCCATCCATTTACACGGTTTTATATTATTAAATATTTTCCTAAACCAAGATAATTTTAATCCTTTAATGAAAGTTTCTATGTGAGGCATTTTGCAACCCCCATCCATGTAATCCTGAACAAGTTGTTTTCTTTTAATTCTATCTTTTTTATTGTCCCAAACAAATCTGAATAGGGTGTTTTGAATTTGATTAATAATGCTAATATCAGGACTTGGTATTGAAGTAAACAAATGAGTAAGTTTTGGCACAAGAATAGTTTTAACCACAGTAATTTTACCAAGTGGGGTTATGCCCCTTTTTGACCAAGATATAATTTCTTGTTCTAAAGTTTTAATTTTATCGAAATAGTTTGCACTTATAATATTTTCAACATTTGCATTGAAATTGATACCAAGTATATTAAAATTATCCGTTGTCCAGTTCAGATTATATTCTGGACATATAACATGTAAGTTTCCAATTTTGGAACCTATCCATATTGCTTTTGTTTTATCGATATTGGGTTTTAACCCAGAGTATTTAGCGAATTGATAAAGTAAATTTAAGGTACTTTTAAGACTTTTTTCAGATCCATCTAAGAAAATAGTTGTGTCATCTGCATATTGTAGTAAACAGTACTCTTTGTTCTTAACTTTGATACCTTTAATATTCTCATCATGACGGACCAGAAGGGCTAAAATTTCAGCGCAAAGATTAAAGATATATGGGCGAAATGGGATCGCCTTGTCTACAGCCTCTCCCAATTTTGAAGAATTTAGAAAAATTTCCATTTTGAATAACACATAACGATATGTTTGGTATTCATTATTCCAATCCATTTTATAAAGTCATTTCCAAATTTGAAAAACTTTAGAACATTTTTGATATATTTCCAGGAAATAGAATCGAAAGCTTTTTCAAAATCTATAACTAAAAGCATTCCTGGAATATTATTTTCTTTTACAGTATGCAGTAAATCATAAGTGAGACGAGTGTTCTCACCTATAAATCTGCCTGCTAAAAAACCCTTCTGATCCTCATGAATGAGGTTTGGTAATACAGATTTTAATCTATTTCCTATGCAACCAGAAAGAATTTTATATGTGACATTTAATAAAGATATAGGTCGCCAATTCTTTAATAATGTGCGTGGTTTGTTTGGTTTTGGTATGATGGTTATAATTCCTTGTCTTTGGGTAAAAGATAATTGATCATTTAGAAATCCAAAATTAAGTGATCTTACCAAAAATTCTCCAATATCTTTCCAAAAGAACTTGAAGAACTCGCACGAAAATCCATCTGGTCCCGGGCTTTTATTATTTTGCATGCTTTTGAGGAATGTAGCTGCCTCAGTTGTCGTAATAGTACCTTCTAAATTCTCAGCTGCGATATTATTCAGCTTAGGTACGTCATCACGTTTTAGGAGGTCTTCTAAATTGACATTTTCTAGTGTATTATCTCTAGATTTATAAAGATTTGAATAAAATTTTTCTATTTCAGTAAGGATGGCTTTTTGGTCTTGGATTGAGGTGCCATCACTGTTTTCTAAGATATTGACCGTTTTATTAACATAATTTCTTTTTTCTAAAGCACAAAAATATTTTGATGGTTTTTCTCCTTCCTCAATCCATCTTACTTTAGATCGAAGCAGAATTCCTTTCATTTTTTCATGTCTAAGATTTTGTAGTTCTAACCTACATTCCTCAATCTTCGGATCCTCAGGATTATCATGGAGTTCCTCAATTTCTTTCTCTAATTTTAACATTTTATTTTCTTTATCATTCTTTCTGTAGGTTGCATAGGATATAGTATAGCCTCTAATTGTAAGAAGAAGTTGTTCAAAAAACTGTTGGTCATTGATAGTTAGATGTAACATATTATTGTCTATATTGGATAAATTATTCAAATTATAAGGAGATACTGCATACTGAGTTTTTACCTCATGAATAGCAGATTTCACAATACATACATAATTAGGATCTTTCAATAATGATGTATTAAACTTCCAAAAAACCTTTACCCTTCTCAAACGTTGAAAATTTCAAATGTAAATAAATCAGAGAGTGGTCAGATCGATACCCCGGTTTTATAGCAGAATTTTCTACTGTGTTCATTAGTTCCTCAGATATCAAGAAGAAATCCAATCTTGATTTTTTTATAGGATTCTTACTGAACCAAGTATATTGTTTTTGTATCTGCATGGAGAATTCTCCATGGGTCCACTACATTGTATTTATTCCTGATTTCTAGGACTTTTGTTCTTGCTTTGGGGTTAATTATGGAAGTATGATTGTAGTAATCTTCCTTAGGGTCTTGGACTAAGTTAAAATCCCCATTGATAAATAATAAAATCATAGTTATTTTCTGCAAGAAAGGAATCAATTCTGCTATAAAAACATGGACTATCTTTGTTGGGACCATATAAATTGATAAGAGTAAGGTAATATTTAGAAAATATCTTCAATTCGAGAATTTGAAGATTTCCGTCTGTATCAGTATAATTTCTGATAAGCTCATACTCAAAATTGTTATTGAAAAGTATTGCTACTCCTCTGGCATTGGTTTTGCCAGGACTGAAAAAAATATCATACCCCCAACACGATCTGACCATGCTTTTATCTTCATTTGTTAGGTGCGTATCCTGCAGACAAACAATAGAGTACTGTTTACCTTTTAAATAATTGAGAACATCTCTTCTCTTACTAGTATCACCTAAACCTCTACAGTTGAGGGATGCAATCTTCAACTCACACATAAATAGAATATGTAAAAGATACAAATGCTAAATTAATATGTGATAATAAATATGTAACAGATATACAAAAGACGATATATCAATGGATCTACAATGGTTGTCCTGTAAGGAAGCTTAAAAATTATCATTTGCAAGTTTCTCTGAAAAGAAAACATTTCTAGAATTTTGTGAACTGTAACTACGACGTACAAAAAACGGGTTGCCACACACATACAATGACATAAAGACAATAAACAAAACACAACTATACAGTAAGTATAAATGTTACGAACAAGCTTAGTCATAATGTCATAAGCTTGAAGCCTCGGGTTATTTTAAGGAAACACAGATTGATCCTTACCCCAAAAAACCGTTCTTCACCTTAATGATGGTTTGGTCGCACAGGAAAGATATTAAAAACGACATAACTATAAAAATGCAATAGTACAGCATATGATATCGATTTTACTCAAAACCGGATATAGCGTGGTATTAGGAAAGACATAATACGGAACCTACAATGTAAAGTGTCTTGTCGAATATTCCGGAAATATCTTTAGTTTGTGATTTAAAGTCTTGTTACGCTTGAACAGCCATTCACCTGGTTTTCTTCGTTTTCGTTATTATATCATCATTAATGTCAAACTTTACCTTTGTTCCATTGCTTTTCAACTGTCCATAGACGCTACCGTTAAAGTACCATGCTTGTTCGATATTTTCCGATTCTAAGAGTCTCTGGATTAAGATAGAATTTAATTTCGTTACGTCATCTGTTAGTTTGACACCTTTGCCACTGTTTTTGATTAGTGTTCTTTTTCGCATAATTCGTGCCTTGATGTCCGAGTTTTGCACTTTCACTAGAATCGGTCTCGGTACCCCCTTCCGCCCTGGGATGCGATGGATTGCCGCGATTTCGTGGTCCTTTAATTCCAAGCCAGCTACTGATTGGAGCATTGATCGTGTAACTCCTAGAGTATCCTCCTGTGGTTTTTCCGCTATTCCGTGAATCTTTATGTTGTTCTTTCTGGAATACTGCTCATCATAATTCGACCTACATTCGGCGTCTTTTGCAATTTTCTCCGTTATTTTAAAATCACTTTTTAATTCCCTGATAGTTTTATCTTTGTCAGCCATGATTTCTCGTAGTCTGTGGTTTTCAAGTTCTAATCCATCTATCTTATCCTTTAATATGCCTTCTAATTCAGTGTTTTTCTTCTCTATTTCTGTTATTCTATTATCGAGCTCTGTCTTGTGTTCTTTTAACATTTCTGACACAATTGATGTTACGACTTCTTTTAGATCACTTACTTTCACCGTGCTCTTTAATTCCGATTTTATTTCCTGCAATTCCGACAGAACTATGCTCATTTCATCGGCGCTTGTGTCCGACACTTCGCTATGTGTCCTCTTACTGGGTTGGCTTTGACTTTTCTTTGTTTCTTTACTGGCGAAGTATTTAGATTTGCTTGATGTCGACGCCATATTGAGTAGTTATCACCGATTGAAAAAGACGATAAAGCCAATAATGTCCAATATTTGCAATCAATTAATATTTTTAAATAGCACAAGTTGTTCCTCATTCATGAAATAAGTTGTATGGCAAAACACAGTATCCTAATTTCACTAATATTCCTGTTTTAACCAAAATAAGCCGGAGCGATTTAACTACGTGATCTCACTCTCGGCGCCATCTTTTTTTTTCTATAAAATTGGTCTTATCCATTATTTGCATGAAGCTTCACATATAAGCAATGTTTTATAGCTCTAGTTATTTTAAATTATGAGGTTTTTTTCTTAAAAACACTCCTCCCGCTCACACACACACACACACACATACACACACACACACACACACACACACACACACACACACACACTCCTCACAGATACTCTAATTTGAAATGATCAAACAAGCTGAATTGAGCCTGGATTTGTGTAACTCTAAACCCATTTGTTTTTATTCAAACAAAACAGGATTTTTTTGGGGGGGGGGGGCTTGTCAGGTTTTTGTCAAATTTTTAACTTTGCAAGGGAAGAGACGGGCAAAGTGTTATACAAAATCTCGAGTTCAATTGATGATAATGCTAATACATGTCCATTAAGTCATATCTAATTGCTTTTCAAAATTAAAGTTAAAAGTAAATTGGCCACTCCTAATACATTCATGTTCTTTAAAGGAACTAATTGACGTTTCATGTTTTAAAAAACTATTACATTTAACATCTGTTTTGGAGACCTCTATTCAGTCGGAATTCAAAGTAAAATCATTTTCCAAAATTGTAAGAAAACACCGAAATGTGCAAAAGGGGGTTGGATTGTTAATCCGTGATAAACTTAATATGTTGTGCAATTATGTTTTACTCCAGGCTGCAGGTACTCAGGGTGTGTTCTTAAACTATACCATACCCCAGCCATATGAAACTCAAGGATGGTTTGGCTACAATTCCAGCTTTTTGGAAAATAAATCTACCCCAGCTTCTGTTCAAATGCAGGATCCATCAATGCCAGCTTTTCAGTCCTCTACGTCAGAAAATCAATACTGTACTATATTCAGTCAAACTGGACTTAAACCTGCTGCATCACATTCTGCAGTATCTCAATCAATAAAGGAATTTCCTTTGACAGAACAATCAAAAAGCAAGATGTATTATGGACCTGACAAAGGGCAAGCAAAAACACCAGACAGAAAGGAAAAACCACAAGATAAGGTATTTGCCTTGGCTTAATTTAAGATTCATTTATCTTGATAGTTTACAAACAGAATCTTGTATTATTGAAATAAAAAAGTAAGAAAAATGTGAATTAATAAACACTTCATTCAAGGTTTTTAAGCACTGAATATATACATCATTGTATCATGATAACTGAAGAAGGACCACCTAGAACAAAGTATTCATTATGCCCCCCCCCCCCCCTCCCCCCCAAAAAAAACTTTCGGGGGAGCACACAGTCGCTGTAGTGTACTTGTGTTTGTCCGTCCATCCATCCAATCTCATATCCCTATACCTTTCATCAGAATTTGTTATATTTCAAAATCAAAATGCTTTGTTAAGGGCTTTTGAACAAAGGTCACTCAAGGTCATTTCTGAAAAGTCAAGGTCACAATAGAAAGTTTTATTTTATAACTAATCAAGGTCAAACTTCCTCATTTTAGCTTAAGATACTGTGATCACTTGTTCTACAGTTGACACAATTGGACATCTATATGATACATTGAGATTTGAAATCATCATCATCAATTGATACCATGATTTCCTATATATTGCGTCATTCATTTTCTTCATTATTGCTGTGTTTCTTGGAGCATCCATCAATTTTACTAATTCTTTTGTACATGTATATGAATTGAGTCATCAATTTCCTGCATTATAGTTGCCTTAGGGGAGCATCCATCAGTTTTACTGATACTCTTAATTGTTATGATTACTTTTGTTACTTTTGCATCAGTTTCACATTTCATAATTTGATTTTATACACATAATGTTAACATTTTAATTCCACATATGAAATTGGTACAAATTTCTTTTTCGAAAAATCTTACATTTTGAATAATATTCAGAAAAGGATCATATACTTGTACTAAGTAATTAAAAGTAATGTATATTTTAATATTTACAGATATTATTGATTGAGGGTCACAATGTAATGATTAAACGAGATGACCGTAAACTAGCTTGTGAGAAGGCATCGAAGGCGACAGACAAGGGCTACACCTTTGATCATTCCATTACACTTTAACTTTGTTATCTTCTTTGAGTGTTATGTAAACTTGTGCATTTTTTTAACTCACTGAATAATCTTGCGTTATGTCATATTACAGAATATTCAAATTTATGTATGCTTAATAAATTCTAATAATTCCTTAAATTTTTTATTGTCCGTAAGTAATCTTCCAAATTCCGTAAGTAATCTAAATTCCGTAAGTAACCTTCCAAATTCCGTAAGTAATGCTCCAAATTCCGTAAGTAATTTAATTTCAATATTCCGTAAGTAATTTCAATATTCCGTAAGTAATGTTCAAAATTCCGTAAGAATTTTTATGATTGAATGAGTTTTTCATTACGGAACTGCAATTAATCCGTAAGGATTCATCTTATGGACTAATTTACATATTTCACAGAAATTCCATAAGGAATCCATAAGTAATATG
This sequence comes from Pteria penguin, assembly GCA_035048485.1. Taxonomy (NCBI): domain Eukaryota; kingdom Metazoa; phylum Mollusca; class Bivalvia; order Pterioida; family Pteriidae; genus Pteria; species Pteria penguin. The sequence continues at coordinate 29,210,376 of CM068584.1, forward strand.
ATGACTTTCCTTAAGGAATCCCCCTAATTTTTCAGCCAAATATTGTTAAGGACTAATAATGTTTCCATAAGTATTCCGTAATGTTTCCGTAAGGAAGATTCCGTAACTCTTAATGTTGTGCATTTGGACACTAAGGATTATAGATATAATATTTCTTGAAAATTGAATTTGCAGATTTTTGTAAAATGCTGTTTTAGGGGAGAAAATAGGGGATTTTTTCTACTGATTTTGTATATTTACTGAAACCTTTCTAGCACAGATATTGAAATACACATGTAAGTTCTTTCAAAACAATTTCTCCTTGGAAATTTTACTAAAAATTATTCCTTTTCTGATATTGATTTGTGTTTCTGATATATATTTACATTTGGTAAAGTTAAAACATATTAAATTGACCTTGTAGTACCTTTCAAAGGAACTCCAAATATGCCTCAGAGGGAGCTTATTCAAAGTCAAATTTTTCAGAACTGTGTGGATAATTTTTTTTTCATACTTTGCAATTTAGTAGATATCATATTCAAATACTAATTATGAAAAAAAATGAAGAACATTGAATTCGGGAGTCAAGTGTTTAATTCCTCCTTAAAAAGTGGTTTTTCCTCTTTTTTGACAGAAGCCAATGCGCATGCGCGAAGTTTTTTCATGCAGTCTCCGCCTCATCGACGCATTTATTAAAATAAAGCGTAAAAACTTTCATTGACTCCTAGACTGGAGTTACCTGCTCTTGCTTGCTATCGCTGGCTCCTATCAAAAAGAGGAAAAAGCACTTTTTGAGTTTTGGAGTCTGTGCCAATCATAAACCGTCAACTGTCACATGTATACAAACGACGACTCTGAAACGAAATGTTCAGTACAATTTTCATCTCACACGGTGTATATATCTATATATATCCAAAAGGGAAATCCCTTGTATTGCACTTTGTGGCCGATGCTATATACACGACCGTCGTGCAAATAGCCAACCATAACGTATATAGTCTATATACACGACGATCGTGCAAATAGCCAACAACATCACATATATCGTGCGCGGATACAGAGGGGGGTACCGGGGGTCTGGACCCCCCTGGCATCTGAAAAGTTTACCAAAAATGGTAATATTTGGGCATTTTTTGGTTGGACTCCCCCTGACAAAAATTTCTGGATCAGCGTATGCAAAGCATGGATTTGATACATGATCAAACCGCCACAGTATATTCATATGTATCCAGCCGCTTGTTATTAACTCGGCTGACAGGAATTACTTACAGCTCATTCAGTGTAGCACTGGATAATGTTAAACCAAGTTACCCAATTTCGATTCCTATCAGAGGTAGCACTTATATTATTACCCTGTTACATTTGGAGCCCAGTGGGGACTCCAACCCTAGACCCTTACTTTAAAAGCAATGACACTCCTATTTTTTTTTCTTATTTCTCAATTCGTAATTCAAATCAATATTTATATTTATCATACAATTTCTATGATTCAATTTCATATCAAGAAATCAAATTACAAAAGTCGAGTTATACTCGAATGGGCTAGTAAACGACATGGCGCTTTTCATTTCGTTGGTATTAGAAAGAATCCAAAAGACTTCCGCTTGACGATAAGTGATTCCCCGTTTTTATGAAACAACTAAAACATGAATAAAATTAGGTCAATAAAAACCGACCGTGTACATGTAAATATATTTATGTAAAAGGCGCACGCCTATCATGCATATAGACAATTGATAACATCAACCCATGTTATTGTCTTTTTCTAACTTTAAATTTTTGTTATTTAAAGTGAGCACATGACTATTAGTCATGTGCTCACAATAAATAACAAAAATTTAAAGTTAGAAAAAGACACTATTTACACGATCGTCGTGTATATAGACTGTAACAGACTATATACACGACGGTCGTGTACACGTCCGTCATGTATATAGCCACTGCCACATTGGGTTTGGAATTTCCCATTTGCATAGTGGGTAGCACTTTATGCGGAATTTCCCTTTTGGATATATATAGATATATACACCGTGTGAGATGAAAATTGTACTGAACATTTCGTTTCAGAGTTACAGTTGCCAATATCGGTTCTGATATCTGATTAGTAAGAGTGCCCATCCTGAGCGCAGAATTCTCGAGTCCAGGCACATTAAATTACCTATTTTGTAACATCTACTCAGTGGCGGGTCCAGGATTTCCTTAAAAAAAAAGGGGGGGGGCACACGTGTTTTAGCCAAACGACTTAATTAGCAAATTTCGGCGCTAAAACTGGATTTTTACTGGTAAATATGTGGCCACGGTGTACTGATATTTTGCAAACGTGCACTGTGCAGACATAGTCGCGACTGTATGTAGAATTGTACTTTACTTTAAGCAGAGACATATATATCTATGTCTCTGCTTTAAGAGACTTCAGATTAATAAGAAATATGAGGGACCCGACAGGGGGATAGCCTTAATCTCATCTCCCTTATCTCCTTTTCCATTCCCTCCCTCTCTTCGTGTATACCTCTCAAGTATAGAACGATGCGTGAGGAAGTGATTTTGGTCTATAATGAACGGTTTCGAGTACTTTAGAGAATACTACAACAAGGAGATGAAGGTAGTTAGTTGAGCGATTTAGTCCTTTTGGCATCGGGTGGGGGTGGGGCTAGGGTTAAATTTTCAAAATTTGGAAATAAATTCAATGGCAGATTATTAACCATTCCAGCTAAGGTGTCTATACATTTATGTTATGTGAGAATATGCAACATAAAGTATGTGAACATCTATCTAATTAATCTAAATATTGTAATTCTTTCCATAATCTAAATGACTATATAATTCATATTGTAATCTTTACGTTTTATTCTTACATTAAAATTAATCAAGTTCATGTCCTAAACTACAGACACATTCTCCCAGCATATTGAGCATGCACGGTGACGACTTCGCGCTAGTAGTTTTGGCTGCGTTACTTGAATTAGAGTTATACATACAAGGGGAGAATATATACATATTAAAACTAGTAAGCCCTGAGGTAAGTTTTATTTCATCAATTTTATCCTTATTTTACAATATAGATATTGTAATAATTCGTGCATTTCTCTGTACACCATCTGTTTGTTAATTGTGATTAGAGTACAAACTATACAGTGGTCATTGTATACCTGCATCATGTATCCATAACCTGGACTATCATGACATACATATGTCACTGAACCAGGAAAGCTTAACTGTGTATAATTAAGGATACATTACTATATAAAAATTATGTCTCATAATCAAGGAAAAACGTTTCGGAAGGGTACATCTTCGCACTAAGTCGCCGATTTCATAGTTTACTTTACTTACATTTCGATCATGCTTACGTTTCCGTCTCTCTGACGATCTCTCAGGAGTATTACGTGCTATCTCATGAATTTCTTCGAGCTTCTCCTGTAGGTCGCGCACATACTCTGCTTCATTTCGGTACGAGTCACTATTAGTTGTATCTTTTTCGGTTAACAGATCAGTTGGAACTCTAGCCTCTCGTCCATATAACATTCTGTACGGTGATATGTCTGTACTGTCGTGAGGGGTATTATTGTAAGCAAGAACAAAATAATCTATATATCGGTCCCAATCTGTTTGATTAGCACATATGTATTTTGAAAGCATATCTTTTATAGTCCTATTTAGTCTCTCAACCATTCCATCAGATTGTGGGTGATACGGAGTTGTCCTTGTTTTATCTATTTGCAACAGACGGCAGTTCATGAAACAAATTACTTTCGAATTGTCGGCCTTGGTCCGTATGAGTTACTCCAGGGAATCCGTATCGTTTGATCCAACTCTTGAATATAATATCGGCAACAGTTTCTGCGTCCACGTTAACTAATGAATAAATCTCCATGAATTTCGTAAAACAGTCTGCAACCACAAGAATATATAAATATCGGTTTTCTGATCTGGGAAATGGACCAGCTATGTCGATAGCTATCCTCTCAAATGGTTCACCACTACGATGATGCTTCATATGTGACCGTCTCTTTCGTGGTGGGGTTTTCTTTCTTCGCAAATATCACACGATAACACGTAGTCATGCACACTCTGTCGCATCCTTGGCCAATAGTAACGAGAGTTCTGCAATTCTGAAAGGGTTCTCTTCGCTCCGAAATGTCCTGCACTATTTGAATCATGACTATGCCACAACACACAATCAAGTAACTTGCGGGGTACACAATACTTTAAACTTTCGCTATCGCCACTTATCCATCGAATACACAAAACTCCGTCTTGAATGCACAATAAGTCTTTGCACTCGCTGTTTTACATGAAATAAAAGAAAACGAGGGTTTCTCTGCTTTCTCTAACTAATGAATGATAACACTCATAGCACTGTCACTAATAAATATAAAACATATATACCTTTTAATTTATGTTATGTCTCTTATGTCTCTTCAGTGATGCTCGTGGCCAAATGATTGGACTTCTCAAAATAGCTGGTATTTTCTAATGTTAATTCGGTCAAGTGATTCGGATGGCTGTTTTCTTGCTCTTGTACGAGAAGGTCGATTCGCTTTGTGTTTCTTCCTGGTTTGAATTGGCGCGCACTGGGTTGTGGAGTCACGCGTCACACCATCAAACAGAGTCACTAATGGATACACATCACTGTCTGAATCGATGACTGAATACACACTTTCCCTTAATTCCTTCACATGAGAATAAGTAACATTCTTGTCACAATTGTCGTACCGTTTACACTGTTTGCATTCGGAGTTACACGTTATCCTGGATAGTGCTTCCGCATTTCCATGGCATTTCCGGCACGATGCTCTGTCTTGAACACGTATGGTCCTAGCTGCTGGAGCCATCTCGCCATTTGCCCCTCCGGTTCCCTCATTCTGTGGAGCCACACGAGAGAACCGTGGTCCGTTCTCAAAAGAAACTCTTTACCGAGCAAGTAATGTTTAAAATACTTTATAAAATACACTACTGCTAACATTTACTTCCTAGTCACACAATAATTTTTTTCCGGTTTTGACAATACACGGCTTCCATACGAAATCACAACTTCTCGACCGTTTTGGACTTGAGATAGGACTCCTTCTATGGCATCACTACTAGCGTCAGTGTCTAACACAAAATCTCCTGCATTTAAATCCGGGTATCCGAGAATCGATGACGTCACAAGTTTATCCTTTAGAAGATTGAACGCTTCATTACATTCTTCAGTCCAATTCCAAACACTGTTATTACCGGTAAGAGAATGTAAACATCAAGCGACACTTGCAAAATGAAACGGCGATAATAAGTAGCTAATCCGAGAAAACTTCTCAACTCAGTAACGCTTCTTGGTATTGGCCAGTTTTTCACATCACTGATCTTAGACGGATCAGTTTTAATTCCGTCCGCTGTAATTATGTGTCCTAGGAAATTCACTTCTTTGCACAGAAAGTGACATTTTCTCGCCTTTAATTTCAGGTTAGCACTCTGCAGTCTATCAAACACAAGATTAAGGTTGTCTAGATGTGTCTCAAAGTCTGGACTATACACTATAATATCATCCAGATATAAGTTTGAAGCACGCCACTGCAATCCACTCAGAACTTTTTCTATCACTCTCTGAAATGTCGCAGGCGCATTGCACAGTCCAAATGACATCACAGTATACTGATAGTGTCCGCCACGAGGTGTGCCGAAAGCTGTTTTCTCTTTATCGAATTTGTTCATTGGTATTTGATGGTACGCCATATTAAGATCGAGTGATGAAAAGCAAGTTGATCCTGCCAGTGAATCAAGGTTATCCGCAACCCTAGGATTAAGATATGCGTCCTTGATGGTATTTGCGTTTAGTCTCCGATAGACTATGCAAAGTCTCCAGCTTTTGTACCAAGACTAATGGGGATGACCATGGGCTACTTGACTTCTCTATCAGTCCTTGCTCCTTTAACTTCTGGATTTCTGTGTCCATAATCTCTCTCTTGAATATCGGAACTCTTCTAATTTGTTCCTTAAACGGTAGCTCTTTCTTGATATTGATAACATGTTCTCCAACACGAGCTCGCTCTGGTGGTTTACTCGGGTCCGCAAAGGCATCCGCCCTTTGCAATATGAAATCCTTATATTTCTTCGCTTGATCCTCCGTCAAGTTTTTACAACCACTTTCTACCATTACACCGAGGAATTTCGGAATTATCCTGTTTTGGTCTTGCCAATACGACAGACACTGGGATTTCCATCAGAGAGTGTAATAGAATCCACTGGTTCACAAATCGCCACTAGTGTGTTTTCTTTGACACAAACCTTTTCGTCTCCTGGGTTCAACACTCGAATAAAGATATTCGTCTGATCTTTATCCAAACTAACTATTGCGCGCGCAACGACCAGTCCATGACTCAGCACAAATTTTTACAGGTACCACTATGCCATCAATTAATGCACATCCAGAATTATACTTTGCTTCTATCGCCTCTTCATGATGAGAAGGAATAACACAATTCTCGGCACACAGAATTTCGTAGCCTGTTAAGTTACTATCGGTACTCGGACAATGTCTAAGAACACATTTATTGGTATCATAATTCCACTGACAAATGAATTTTGACATAAAATCGAGTCCAAAAAGGTTACGTTTCACGCCTCCTACGACAACACGAAATATCACATTAAATCCAGGAAAAGAAATCGTCATCTTAGTTGTTCCAATCACTTGTAAGTTGCGTCCATCGGCGGTTTCAAATGTCTTTTTTGCGCGCTCAAGCACAGGTCGTTGCTCTTGAAGAATGCTATAATACACATCTTCTGTAATGAACGTGTTAATTGCACCTGTATCTAATTTCCCTGGCTTCCCTTGGATAGTCACAAATCTTTCACTACAGTCAATATCACGATGCTTAACAATGTCTGTTTGCGTTCCCATAGTAACCGATTGCGAATTATCACTATCGATTTCTTGGGCATCTTGACATTGTAGTTTATCTGTACTAGGCCGCTTCATATCATGTGTGGCCGACGCAAGGCCTACTGCCTCGGCCGATTGGCGTTTAAAGGCTTAGCTCCTCTCCTTTCGGACACATATTTACGTTCTGGGCAATCTCTGTATAGATGTTGATTTGAATTGCATTCATAACACTTCTTTTCATTTGTCTCTCTTCGGGCAATACTTCTGTTTTGTTTCGTGAATTTACAAGAGTCTCGTACATCATACATCATATTTTTCTGTCTACAGACCTCGAGTTTTCAGTAATCCGAATGCATTCCTCCTGCATAGCAGACGTGACAGCCTCCTGTAGACTCCTTGGTCTGGAGCGTTTCACAGCTAGGCGGAAATCTTCTTCTTCGCTGCAGTTGTCTATGAATGTCATTAAACTCGCTTCTTCTACGTAGTCCCTATTACAGGGATGAGCTCGTCGGTACAAATCAGCGATTGCCTGGCCAAAGTCTCTGAAAGACTCATTTTTGCATTTCTTTCGCAATTTTGCTTCCGCTATGTAGCTCTCCTCCATCGCACGATGACCAAACCTTTCATCCATATTTTGGATCAACGATGCGTAATCCATCATGACGCAATCCGGCAGCCCGTATGCAAAGGTCTCTGCTTGGCCACGAAAGGTTGATAATAGGACTCGTCTTTTGGTCTCCTCAAACCATCCATTGAGCGCGGCGACATTCTCAAAGTATCTGATAAACTCACTCCAAACATCCGTTCCGTCTCCTTTGAAATTCCGTTTCACAGGTACTCCTACTGCATTCGCATTTTGGTTTGAAGGCGAACTTAAACTCACAACATCACTAGAAACTGGAATCCGTGTGTTATAACGATCACTACACACTTTGAACACTACACTAATCACTATCACAATAATAAGAGCTAACAGTATATATACTAACATTTCGCGCGATGCACTGAGTAACATATATCCTGGAATATATCTATATGCACTGTAGATTCCTGCCACACAAGAGAAAACAATAAGCAGCCAATATTTCACAACTGCACTCCATCCATCCAAATGAAAGTTTCTATTATTCGATGTCGCATTTTCATTCATTCCGTTAATAATACGGCTCGGTGACTCTTTATTGAACTCTGGTAACATTTCTCTTTGCATCAGTTCGTCCCGCACTACCGGTATGTGACATCCTCGTGTTTGGCGAACTTTCTAAGCGTGGCGTGTCGGCCATGGAAAGATCTCCAGTCAGTTCGATATCCCTTGGAGACTGCATTTCTCTATCTCCAGAAAACAAGATGTTTAAAATCACAGTTCCATGGATTAGTGTAGCGATTAAGCGAATTAAATCCAGTTTGATAGAAAAAGTATGTTATTTCACAATATTATTTCACATTTATACGATGTCCACATAGAGGACAATAATAACTGCGGACTCTCCTGGGAGGAATGTTTACAAAGCTTGATGTACAAGTTGCCCTTGGTCTTAGAAAAATCGTACCACACTGGCCACAAATTAAATACTCCTTAACAATAACGGTGCACCGTAATTTAAAATAGTAACTAGTATTTCGGTATGTCACACGACGTCGTCATATCGGATAGGTTTGATGCATGACATTGAAAAGCACATATTCCGTGACATTAGCAGTCAAAACTACACACTGTTTCTTTATACGCTTTAATTCTACAACTGCAAGCCGGGCACTTATAATATCTGCTCACGTCTCCATTTTCCCGATGAATAACGAATTTCTTGTCTCTCCTTCCGGATAAAGAAAAACAGTTACGACACTCTTTGTATAGTTCCAATGCAACACTGCCCACGTAAACATACAATCCGTTTTCATTTAGATTATACACATACCCATATTTCTGTAGATTTGTATTTGAAGTCCTTGTGGACATTTTAACACAGATACAAATGTTGAAATTCACATTTCAGACAAGTATATTTAACCACAGTCGTCTCGCGCACTGTTATTGTCATTCACGGCAAACCACTTTTTAAACAACGCACCGCACTGTCACATTGAAAATCACTTTTTCATTTCTTCAGGCACATAGATGCATCTCAATTTATTTATAAAATTATGTTCGTGTAGCTACGCTGCTAATAACTTATTACGGTAAGAATCCTCACAGCTGCCACCAATTGTAACGCGGTCCGAGCGGTCTAGGCACTGGTAAATTAATCCAATTAGCACATAATGTGTCAAAGGGCTAATTAGTCAATTAGTCCACATAATCGGAGCGGTCAATAGGGTCGGTAAGTCTCGTCATGTGACTACCGAGATATTACGAGACTTGGCACTTCCGGGTACAACATCAATTTGGCTTTAACGCTTCAATACTGGGCAAATTATGTGAACCAGCAAACCAAGCTATCTCGTAAAAGTGAGGCAGCAGTAGAGAGTGGCCGTGTGCTACGATTTACGATAGATGAATTGAGAGTGATAAATGCACATGTCCAAGCATCAATGAGGGATAAATCCTACAAAGTGCAGGTACGTGTAAATAACTTGTAACATGACCTTCATGCATGTCATGATCACCCTCAAGCTGTTAACAGAGTGATGTGTGCCTGTGTTGAACAGAGGATTGCAGCGTGAGAGAGAGAACTTAAATTCTTTACTTTTATTACAAACCAATGGATACGTTTAGAAAAATGCGCAACTATATGTTTTAGTCATTCAATTCTTTATTACTATTAGACTCCAGCAATACCCACAATATGGCGTAAGCGAATGTATGTACATACAACGATACATATAATCATTACATTAAATCACAACATGAACAAATACTTCAAATATATATACATAGACATATATACAGGTCTAATTTATAATATACATGTTCATCAAATTACACACAATACTATTATACAGAGACATATATACAGAGACATATATAAACATATGAATTATGATATGTGTATACAAATCTGTTATCATATAATAAGATGTAATGTAATGGGGAAAAAATGACTAGTTCTATTTTCTAAAAGATTCAGACATAAATATATAATATATAAATGTACAGACACATGTAGTAGTAAACTTATGCAGGAATTAAGGAAAAAAGGGTTGCATTGTCTTTAATGTCTATATATATCCATTTCACTGTAAGCTTTAGTTAGTAAGTATGTATGTCAGGGGTACTGCTAAAATTAAATGTAATGTTGAATTAAGATTAAACAATCCTTCTTTATTACACCAATGTGCATTGGGGCATTATAATTTAGTAAAGTAGGTTCGATTTCTACCATTGGTTTCAAGTTGAGGGATTGATTTACTTTTAGTATTTATTTTATGTAGCATATTATAGATGCATTACTTGTATAGTTTCTCCAAGAGAGCAAAAATTTGGGGTTATTCTTAAAATGAATTTCTTATATAGGTTTTCCTAGAGCAAGAAAATAATGGGGTAGTGCAAAGTTCTTCATGTGAATGTCCCATGGGGAAATATAAATGTCATCATGTAGCTGCAGTTTTATTATATGGGTATGTGTAGGGTTATGATCAGAGTATTATAATTTTTATTTTTAGATTTTTATTTTCTCTGTTTTACATTAATATATCCATCATTCACTCAAGGTTCTTACTAGAAAGTCATGAATGCCATTATATTAGTCTTAGGACTCATCTTCTAGAGGTGTTAATGAGAATACTGAATCAATCATTTATTCAACATATCAACATATCCAAAACATAATATGCTTTTTAACTCATAGTCACAGTATACATAGTGTACATATACATGTTAGACTTACATCCATTTTACCGATATTATGAAATATTCATCTACAGACATTTCGTCCTTATGTTTGAAATAAGATTTTTGAAAATATTTTCTTTATCAATACTTATAAATTAATCATGAAGTACAAATAATGAAGTATTTCGATTGTAAATTTTAGGGTAGTTGCAAATTTATATCCTTTTTAAAATGCTTATAATCATGACAAAATGTTAAAAAGAATACTACTTTTAGATACAAACGTTTAAGCAAGACAGATGTAAAATGTGGATGGTTAAAACATCCAAAATCTGCACTTCCAAAGCAAACTGTCACCATGAAGGAGCTCTTTCCACCCAAACAAGCAGAGTATAGGTACAAATTACAGATATTCATTTTATTTCTAGTTGTTTGAAAACTGTATTATATTGAAGTACTTAAAAACGAATTAAACTCCACTCATACATATGTGGAAAGCCCTACCTCAAAAGACAGCACCTTGCACGATCACCTCATGACCATGTCCGACTTCAAAATTAAAACTGATAAATCTGATCTACCAACCATATATTGGCTCCCAAAACTACATAAAAGTCCATATAAATCACGTTTCATATCTAATTCTAGCCACTGCTCTACTACGGTACTATCGAAGCATATTACGTCTGCTCTTACTGCTATAAAAGATCATATTATCAAATATTGTGATGTCGCATTTCATAATAGTAACATCAATTACTTTTGGTCGATTAAAAATTCTCATGAAGTTATAGACAAACTTCTTTCGCTAAATTTCAAAGCGACTCAAATTTCTACATTTGATTTTTCTACACTTTATACATCTCTGCCTCATGATTTGATTAAAAGCAAGTTGCTGTCTCTTATACAATGGTGTTTTCACAGAGAATCTAAAACGTACATATGTACTTCCAATAACTCCGGATTCTTTTCCAACAAACAATATACTTCATATAAATACTGGACTTGCAAGGAATTATGTAAAGCACTAGATTATCTCATGAATAATATTTTTGTGCAATTTGATGGCAAGATATATCAACAAATAGTTGGGATTCCTATGGGTACTAACTGCGCGCCTCTGATAGCAGATTTATTTCTTTATTGTTATGAGAGGGATTTTATGGTTTCTCTTCAAAAATCAAAACGTTTTGACCTCATTGACAAATTCAATAATACTTGTAGATATCTGGATGATATTTTGGTTATCGACAACCCTCAATTCGAACAATTTATATCAGAAATATATCCACCAGAGCTCACATTGAATAAAGCTAATACTTGAGATAAATCTACACCTTTCTTAGATTTAAACATCAAAATTATCAACAACCTAATATATACTAATATTTATGATAAACGTGAGGATTTTGGATTTCCTATTGTAAATTTCCCTTACTTGGATGGCGATGTCCCTCGACTCCCATCATATGGTATCTATATATCTCAATTAGTTCGATTTGTCAGAGGCTGCACCGATGTTTTAGACTTTCATAAACGAAATTTACAAATTACTACTAAACTTTTAACTCAGGGTTACAGATATCACAAGCTAAGAAAAACATTCGGCAAATTCTTCAGATCTTATTCAGAACTTCTATCTAAATTTGGAAATATTTCTTTTCAACAGTATGTATCCAATGGAATTTCCCATCCTTATTTTTACGGTGATCTCGTATATAAACTAAGGAAAGTAAAAGGCTCTGATAACGTTATTTTATCATGTAATAAAATAATCAAACGTCTTATAAATAGACAATATAATATTGAGATCATCAAAAAGACTATAGGTCTTGTATTTGGCCCCTCTACAGCCTTATGCAGACTTTTACTTGAACGTTGCACGCTGACTAACAGGTCGGTGGGGACTATATGACGGGCCTTGTCCAAACCTCTTTCAGAGGAGACATGGTCCTGAACCTCGTCCCCTCTGACTGTTAGTCGGGACTCCTACAGATCTAGGGTCTTAGCTCGCTTTCAGACTGGCAGAGCACGGTTTATCATGTTGATGTCGCGTATATTTTTATACCATTACGTATTTTACAATACCTTACGTGTTTATATTTTTATGACCTCTCAATATGCGATACCTGTTGACCCTTGTTCTTTACTTGGAGGATTATTTATGAATTATTAAATGTACGTCCTTTGATTGTTCTGCTGTTACGGTGAGTGGGAAGGTGGGCCCGTAAACCGGTTAACCACACCATTTGTTTGGCTTTTGTCAAATTTAATGACCGTCCTAAGTCGGTATCGTAATTGCACTACAATCAAATATTTTTGTAATGTGATATATGTTCTAGTATATTATTTATATTCATGTATTGTATAGCTCTATGGTGACTTCTGCCACATAACTGAGCCAGTAACTCCTCTTTTTTCTTTCATATTTCATGTTTTTTTTTTTTTTACCTAACTACTTGTAGCAAGAAGTAAGAAATAATATACTGAAATGACAATCATAAACATCTAGATCTATTTTTGAAATTTAGATTTAATATAAATTTAAAAAGCTTTCAGTCATGCCTGTTATAATATATATAACTGACAAGTCAACTAGATCTCATGTAATTTGTCATTCTGTGATGGTTTTTATCATGTTTATATGCTACGCATTTCCATCCAGAGCCCTTAAAAGAGAATTTGTCCAAGAAGAGCATAAATTCCTCTATAATGAGCTTGGGCGATTAGGTCGCTATACAGGTTGAACAATATTGAGTGAATTAAAATATTATTGAAGTTGCATGTTGGAATTATTTGTTAATTTTGTATTTTTTATACATTTATTGTATTGTATTGTGCTTTGTATTGTTTACTTCGTTCAAAAATATCATTCCAATGTAACACACAACATCAACAGTAAATTTAGCAAATAATATTGATTATTTTCTATCTTAATGTTTCAAAGAACTGATTTTGCTGGTAGGATTTTAAGTAAGAATTCTTATTCTAATTTAATGATACTTTGTCAAAATAATACAATCAGTCTGTGAGTTTATTTTAAGTAAATGAACACTGAAGTAACAGTCTGTGAGTTTATTTTAAGTAAATGAACACTGAAGTAACATATATTCTATGTACAATTCACAGCATGATGTGTGCAAATTGATATTGAAAAATGTAATTGTTCTTATTCATATATATATCCATTATAACTCTTAGCACTACACTGGGTTCTACAGAAGGAACCTGTGGAAGAAGACAGGAAGATTTCTGTTCCCTTGATTGAGGATTTACTCTTAAGCCAAGAATATTTGTCTTCAGATCACCCTCAGACCTGGCTTAGACAATGGTTACTCGTTTCTGATGAAAAAATCACTGAAACAGCTAGATTGACTGCTGGTCAGCGTGAAAATGCTTTGTGGGCAGCTGTCAGAAAGCTGCGATTTACAGCATCAAATTTTGGACAGATCATTGGTGCTGCTAAACGCAATCGGTATTTAGTAATATTTGTTTTATGAAATACAAAGCAAGTTCCAGTAATAATAATTTTGTCAAAAAAGATAAGCTTTGCCCTTCTACATATATTTTGAAATTTTAAATTTTGCAATCACACAATAATAAAACTGCATTTCATTAAATTATCATTCAGATTGACACCTTCTTTAAAGAAGCGACTTCTCAGTGCATATAATTTGGAGAAGAGGGCACCAATCCAGTGGGGCATAACTTATGAAGCAAGGGCATTAGAAGCCGATTGTAAGATAGGTGGTGTATCTGTTATGCAAACAGGCAAGTTATGATTTAGTATAATAATAGTAGTAAGTTCATTAACATTATTAAATGTTAATTCTGCTACTCTAACTGGGTTATATTTAACTTCCAGCTTTTGTAAAGTACCAACATATATATTACCTATTTTATTCATAGGTATATGGTTGCATGAATCTGGCATACTTGGTGCATCTCCTGATGGCTTTGTGAATGGAAAATTCACAATGAGTTGTGCAAGAGTCCATCTTCAGACAGTCAGTCCACCATTACAGTGCTTTCCAGACATTGTGGAAGTTAAATGTCCATTTTCAGCCCGTGAGATGACTGTTCATGAGGCTTGCACATCTCTTAAAGATTTTTATCTGGGTACAAATTTTACATCTGTAATAGTATAAACATATTTATAGCATGTATAACATTTAATAACAGTGATATTTTTGATCATATATATATATATATAGTGATATTTTTGATCATATATATATATATATATATATATATATATATATATATATATATATATATATATATATAATTTAATGTTAATTCTGCTACTCTAACTGCATTACACTCTATACAAAAAACTACAGAAATAGAAACATATATTAGGGTTATATTTGATATTTCCATGATTTATATATATATATATTCAATTTCTTGAATTTCAGTAAGCAATGGAGATGGACACTTATCCCTCAAAGTACACATGATTATTGGCACCAGATTCAAGGCCAGCTTTTCCTCACAAGAAGTCAGTGTTGCGATTTGATAGTTTGGACCCCAAAGGACATACAAATAATTAGAGTAATCAAAGATCCTTCATGGATGGTCAATATATCCACTATGTTGGACTTTTATTTTGGAAAATTCCTTCCATCTCTTGATTGATTTTTTATTAAAAACACGTATCATTGTAGTGTTTATATACATGTACATAAAGAAAGAGAGATGTGTTTTATAAATTAAGGAATTTAAACCTATTCAAATTTAAAAAGTTTCATTTCTATAAAGTAATATCTTATCATCATGATGAAAAATTACCTGTATTTGGATTTGAACCTAAAACTTGTCCCTTCAGTTGAAATGAGTTGTGTGTTATCTTCTGTGACTTTGTTATGGTGTAATCCTTTTAGTGGCAGTTAAACAAAAACCAGGCCTCCTCACAACAAAGTAGGACTACTTAGAGGAGGGAATTTAAACCTTACATGACCTTAGACGATATGTGACCTTAGACCTTATGTGATTCTAGACATAATGTGACCTTAGACCTTTGGTGACCTTAGACCATATGTGACCTTAGACCTTATGTGACTCTAGATCTAATGTGACCTTAGACCTTTTGTGACCTTAGACCTTATGCGATCTTAGACCTTGCATGACCTTAGACTTACGTGACCTCAGACCTTGTGTGACTTTAGACCTTACATGACCTTAGACCTTAGACTGACACTTATTTTGACCTTTGAATAGAATCATGGGTCTTCATTTGCAGGCATCTCATATTTGTCAGCAATTTCTTTCAGTAGTGGAGCTTGAAGATTTACAAGACACACACAAAGCTGAAATATTTTTGTTGACACATGCCTATATTGAGCAGGAATGTGACCAAGAATATCATAGTTCTTTATTCTTTCATTTGCTCTTTCAACATGAATTCTACTTCTGCCAATTTTGTAACATAATTCAGCCTCTTCTTTAGTGAAATGAGTCTTATTTGACAAAAAAGGTGGAATATTCAAAGATACACCTGCAGGCAGTTTGTCAAATATGTTAAACCCCTTATCAGCTAAAATGAGGTCACCTGGTTTAAGCTTGTCCAGGACTTTGCAATGTTCAACAATTGCAGCATCTGAAGTAGATCCAGGATACAGGTCAGAACAAAATACTAATGCTCCATTTGGTGCTACACAAGTCACTGCTTTTACTGTATGTCTACTTTTGTAATTGCTATAAGCAAGAGATTGACTGTTAAGGTCAGATGGTACATCTTGAATTATTTCAGTGGCATCCATTGCAATCCTGGCTGATGCAAATTCCTCAAAGGACTTGGGCATTGAACCTTTACATTTAAGTTGACTAGGCATACCAATCCTTAACATAATACCATCATATAATATTTCATGCAGGGCTGAAATGTAAGTATTTACTATATTCGATATAGTTGCCTTACTGGTATTAAACCTTTCAGCCAGGTCCATATCTCTGAAATTTAAACGAAGCTTCATCAATGTGATAAGCAGCTGGTCCTCAACACTAAAGCAGGTAACACCCCATCCAGTATAATAAATAAAAGGACCCATACGTTTCATTAAAGCCACAAGTATCAAAAATACATATGCTGGAAATGATGTATACAGCAACATCTGTAAAAAAAAAAGCATTGCTCAATGTGGTATGGGACATTTACTTTATCACAAAGGTTCTGAAATTTGAAAATTTTAAATTATATAAATTATAGAAAACATCAAAGGACCTTGCTGGATACAACCGTGTTAAAATAGCAACTTTCAATTATTAGATGTGAAAATTGACTCACTCAAATGTCACAGTTGTGTCTATGAAATTTGGATAGCAGTGGAAAAGCGTTGTCACAAGGAATGCACACATGAAATATGATAGCTTTATCCTTTAGTTTTTTAGTGAGTATTTGTATGGGAAGCTAAAAGCAAGCTTCTTATTTGACATATTGTTCAATTGAGATCACAAGAATACTAAGGTTACTCACTTTTTCTGTGTTTCCTATAATGTTCTGTAATGTCATTTGTGGTTTCCTTAATTATTGCAGATAATCTATTTCATTTTGGAGATCTATTATCTTTTCCTCGAGGTTTTGAATTATGCCTACAAAATATAGGAAACATCTTGTTGTAATCTGTATATATATGTATAAATATGCATATCATTATTGCAAAGTTCATACGAGTGTGTCTTATTCTTGTATTTAAAATATTTATCCTAAGTTAACTTTGTAAAGTACAGTTACTATTTTTTGTTTTTGTAAATCTTATTATGACCTTTTAATGATTGAATCAGATATCACATCATTATCTACTATGCAAGTTTTTTTAATAGTATCTTTAAAGTAGAACCATATTTTATTGGAATAAATACTATATAACAAATGACTTTCATGATTCACTTACTATAAGTTTCTTTTCTATAGTCATTGCAACCAGTTGAGGAGCATGGATTATGGTACCTATGATCATCATATTTTGATGCAGGCTGATTCATGAAAAGATCTCCCATGGCTCCCATTTTGTTTTTATTCGGTGGATTTCCCTCATTTGGACAGGAAACTGTATCTTTTTGTTTTATCCTACATCTTTTATAGGGAAACAATAATCAATATCATCATGATTTATATGTTTATAGTATTAGTTTTGTGTCTGTACTTATTTGTTTGTGATGCATTTCTATCCTCATCTACCATGACACAGAGTCATGGTATCCACAGGGTTAGAATCAACGACCCTTCAATTATAAGCTAAGCACTGCATTATGAGCCTTGTAGACTCAATAGACCATTTTCGAGTTACAGAATCTGACCGTTATAAACCCGTATTTTATTGAAGTTATATTTAGAAATCCTTAGTTACTTGTGCATGCCAACTTCCGGTTTCCTGAGTTACGTTCCGTAAACATCGAGATAACCATAAAAGTAACACTGTTTTACAAATTATCGATTGTCAAGCATTTGTCAAGTGACAAAATGATAAAAGATAGTCCCTATATTGTGTCCTGATGCAGTGATGGTGTTCGCCTCTTTGTTTAGCGGAAAAAGAAGAAGACGTAGCAAAGGGATGTTGAGGAAAAAAAATTTACAAGTCTGCATATAATCACAGACTCGCATTATATTGATACCAAAGATTATGCCTACTTTAAAAAATCCCACATTATGTGCCTACTTCAAAAGGCCCGTAAAACCAAGAGAAGCATCAGACCAGTAAAGCTAGCTGAACTAGAACCCGAGACATTGCAACCGGGTACTATGCATACTGACACTACCGAGTACTGTACCACTACTGACGTCCAGGATCACTGATCATCATTTCCATGTGGTGAGATTTTTGAAAAATGTAAAAATTTCCATTATATAATTGAGTAATTCATAAAAGTCTGTTTAGTAACTCTAAGTAACTTATACTATCTCTCAGCTAGCTTTACTGGTCTTATAACAATATTTTTCCTCAGAAATATCTGAAATTTATGTTTACTGAAACTTACACTTTAATCAACTATGTTGATCAGTGCTTTCGTCATTTTACCATAAAATATTTAGGTAGGTTTACATAATTATGGTCATGGACCTCCTATTTGTTATGTATCAAATCATATGAGAAAACAGCAAAGTGCTGGTTACATTACAATCATTCATTTTACTTTTTCTGTAATTCAGTGTCATGTGGAGATGACCATTCCTACTGCCTTGTGAAATCGTGGATGAAAGTTACAGACACCACTGAGGAGGGATATGGAAACTCAGACAGATATCGCCTCTGAAGATGAAAGTTACATACACCTCTGATAAGGGATATGGCGATACATACAGATATTACCTCTGAAGATCACTGAGCAGGGACATGGAGACAGACACATTTCACTTCTGAGGATAAGAGAGATATCAAAAGCAACAGGAGCTGATGGAAAATACAAAATATTTGTTTAGGGGACCTGTCTTATTTGATATAATATAACATAGAGTGATAAAAAAAAATTAACTTACAAATTTAATTAAAAAGATTCTTGTGAGTCCTATCATTGATGTACATGCATATAATCATATCTATGCTAACTAATAAATCAATCAAATGTAATGGCTGATGTTGATTGCTATAAAAATGTTTGATTCATCACAGTATACTTTGATGTTTTTCTCAATTATAAATCAGTCAATTATCCAACAATACTGAAGGTTGAAAATTTTTAATGTACATGTAATAGAAAGTCAAGGAAATGAAAACTAAAAAGTAACTGATACAGTTTGCCATCACTACATGTAACTGTGTATGATCTCCCATTGATAAAAAGTGATACACAGAATCTTGTCTATGATCATAACATAGATGGAACTGTATGCATGATGCTTAAATGGAAATGTGGCCAGCATGTCAAGTGCAAATAAGACCTGTACATGTATTTCAAGCCATTTAATACTTGCACTTCTCACAGTTGCCACCAAAAACAATAATAAACTGCATTAGAAAATAAAATCCTGCAACAAAAACTACTATCAGTATAAGAGCTAAAGAGTTTAAATTTGTTAGAATATAAGTAATGGCTATATTAGTATTAATATCCATTGTACATTTTTACATGTACATATACCGTAAAATATTGTTTGTATATGTAATTACCGGTATGCTTTAGTCAAGTGCAGCCACTCCTTTGAATCGACTCTCCATAAATCTCAGCATCACTTATGTAAATTTGCCACAAACAGCTTATAATATAGCTTTCATTATTTTTATCATTTTTATAGGGCTAAATTCTCTACATTTCCCCATAATGACCACACTTGTTCTTATACTAGTAAAAGATCATAATATCTGCATACTCCATGTGTGGGTGAGAATTTAATGTAAACTCTTAAACCAACCCTGATATTAGGAATCATCCTCTACAACAATCTCTCTATCCAAAATAAAACTATCAACTTCTTCTTTTCTCCTCTTTCCATTTAGAAATATTTGCTGAAAATTGTGACATCACAATTTATTTTCATTACTGTACGAGGTATGACAGAGGTATTTACTAAGTTTAGCAATGTAACATTATGATGATGATAACTGTATTCTGACTTCACTTTTTCGAGTGGGAATGGAATAGTCAATATAAGTTTCTGTTGGTGTTGCACTAGTCTCCTTTAAAGCAATTTTACATAGGCATTATCAGCTGATAATAGTGGTAAAGGACTATATTGCTGTATGCATGTCTCAAGCAAATTACTATATGGAGTATGGAAGAGGTGAAAAAAGTAGTCTTAGTAGATTAAGGTCCTTAACCCATAGGCATTGTGAGAAAATTCCACTTGATCCTTGATAATCATGGATATTCAATGTGCATCTTGAATGGTGTATTGACACGTCATGTCAGGTTCATCATGAAGTATAATGCTCAGTTCATGAGCACACTTGTAACTGCGTAAATACAAATGTAAGAAAAAGATGGGCAACATGCATAATGTCAGTTACATAATTTAATGTATCATTAAAAACAATTATTAATTATGTATCGGACTAACAATGAAAATTAATAATAAATCATCGAGCGCGAACTAACGAAAAACTTTGGCAGTCTAAGTCTTTCACTTTCACACACACTGTTCATCACGGCCATCAGCTGTTCATTGCAACATTTCAAGTTTCACACTGTCAACAGCTGTTCAAGTCGGACTACTCCTCGACAAATCTGCATAATTTCACCAATTGGTCTTTTTTGTATTCATAACAAGTCATCTCTCTCTACTTGAGATACTTGTAAAGTCTAAATCAATCAGTGAATCCGCTTTACGCGAGATCTATTTTCGAGTTGCACGGTAACAACAATCAACCGGAAGTAAGCATAAGCAAGGTTTTAGATTAAAGCTACGTAAAATTCGAACCGTAACGGTACTCGAAAATGGCCTATTGTATTAGCTATATTTGTTATATATAATCATAAATGAAAGATTCTAGTATAGAAAGATAAATACATAGATACTAGTTATACAGATCAGATTAGATAAAAAGAGAAAATATATCTTCATTTATCATTGTATTTGCATCTAACCAAAATCTCTTGGACAATATTTTATTAAATATAAAAGAATGGTTCAGAGTAAATCATTTAATCACAAATTGTTTAAAAATACATTTTCACTAAATGCTTTTGAGGGTAATATATATTTACCTTTTAGGGGTTGACACTTCAGGGAAATCTACCGCTTTAGAATAGCAGAAGATCGTTGGGCCATTATCCTTATTCCCATCTTTAAAATGGCAACTGCAAAGCCGATCGTTAGGGGTATAATCCCTGTCTGCTCTCCTACAGATGAGTGACAAAATAAACAGAAATGTTCATGCCTATTTAATAAATGAATGTATATTATACAATACATATATACATATATAAATCATATATATATATATATATATATATATATATATATATATATATATATATATATATATATATATATATATATATATATATATATATATATATATATATATATATATATATATATATATATATATATATATATATATATATATATATATATATATATATATATATACATATATAAATCATATATATATATATATATAATTTGTTTGATTCTTGCTTTTCAATCATGTCACAATATACCCTTTAGCATTTCACTGCAGTAAGGATGAGTCCTAATATACAATCAATCCTATCCAATCTCATCTGATCTACTATTAACTTATACAGTATTGAAATGATTAGATTATTCACACCATCACAGATCAACTAGCTAGTTACCTGAGTCATAATAGTTAACCTGTAAATCTACTTGTTACTTGTATAATGTACGACACATTGTTTCAGAAGGTAGATCATGTTTGAGTGGTCTTAAGAAATGAATCCTATATTTTTTTGGTTGATTGAGGTATCAACCTAAAATTTGGACGGAAAACTGCATCAGTGCGTGAAGCGCATTGATGCAAAAGTTTTCCGTCCAAATTTTAGGTTGATACTTCAATCAACCAAAAAAATATAGGATTCATTTCTTATCATTTCATTTAGTATATTCATGGAAATACAGAAAAGTTTCCAATTTTAATTAACATAATTTATTATGGCACTACATTAGATCTACTATTTTATCCCTGTTACATGTGACTTAGTCGCGTAGTAATACAATAACACTGTAAACAACATTTTGAAGTCGATAATGGCGGCCAACACGAAATAAAAAAAAGTATTCTAATGTCCGTTGAAAGGATTAGAATTGAAATAGAAGGAACAATTATTAAAACACGAATTACTGAAACAGGACGATGATAGTCTTTTGCTTAAGGTATTTGTATTTCGAGTGTTATTATTAGAAATGTTGATTGGTTCAGGGATTTGGAGTTGGACTGGAGGCAGCTCATGCTCTGGTGGAAATTCGTTCTCTATTTGCTTCGTCGGACATGCCACCGTAGAAGATGCCAATGGTCGGGCTACTCTGCCCAGAGCATGACTTAAGTTGAGCTTTTGCTCCGTAGAACATTCACGGTTGTAACTCCGGACGGAAGCCTCGTTCCAGTGGCCACTCATGTACATTATATGGCGTACCTCAAAGCCGTCGTCGTTAAGCGCCTGGATTGCTGTGCTTCTTAGACAGTGGGCAGTATAATTAGCAGAGCAGCCGGAGTTACGCGAAATATCACCCATAAATCTCGAGAACTGATACTGCTTCACTGGTATATCCGTGAACCATATTTCTGTATTTTGAGGAGAGGAAATGGCATCTTTCTTTACATGATTGAATAACGAATGAGAATGTGGGTCAGTACGTTGAAGGAAGTATTTGAGTGATTGGACAGGACAAAATGGACCTCCAGTTGCATACATTCGCTTATCATGTGCAGCCTCCTTGTTGTCTAAACCTCCTTGCCAGTTTTTTTTGCTTTGTTTCATGTGATAATACCACATATTCTTGACCCTTTTCATCATGGAGGAAGACAAAGGACTGTGTTGTCAGTTGTTGGTGAAATTCCAAGCCACGGGATACAAAATGGATACATAAATCGTACCATACACGGTACCGTAGAATTATCGGATTTACAGCAGAAGTAAGATAAGTGGCAATTTTTTGTAAATCATTTCCAGGTATTACTGATTTGTGTTTTGTTGGTCTAGAGAGGCCAAGAATTTATTAACTTCAGATCTGTCCTTCTGTGTGTTCATTAGTGTTTTCTAACCTCTAGGAGTTCTATTTTTGAGATCAATCAATGCATTGCAGGTTATTTAGAAGAAACTCAAAATGACATTTCAAGATTCAAATATTTTTTTTTCTGTATGCTGCATTATCCTAAATTATTCTTCTTATTGAAATTGGGGCATTTTTAAATCTTCAACACTTTGGTAATAGTACTAAAGCTGTATTCAACCTATGACATGATAGTTCTCCAGGAATATCATTATCTTATGAAGAAGGCACATGTACTTGTTCCATAATTTGCACTAAAAGGTCAAGGTCAAATTTCTTGCACTAAAAGGTCAAGGTCAAATTTACAAGAGAAAACTGAAGACATCTGGCAAAGCTTTATGACAAAAATCACCAAGGACATGTACACAAAAAATGACAAAAATACATTGCTGACAGAGTATCTTGAATGATAAAGGTTTTCTAGTTTCACATAGATTAATATTGATTTTGTCATCTATGCTTTTGTTTGCTAGATCTATGCTGAACAGTACTGTAGTAATTTAAATATAGATGTAAGAATTTCAGACATATGTATTAACTATAAGTTAAGTTGTGTTGGTAATGCTAGTACCTTGCAAGATTTTAATTCCCCATTTTGTTTTCTTTTTAGTAGATTTTGAGTGTCTACTGTCCTCTATTTCTTGTAATTGCTCCTCTGTTAGGGACTTGAACCTAGCTACTTTTGTTGGGCCTGGCAATAGGGGTTTATGTTCCTCTTGAAGGGCTCTAGCTATTTCCAACATAGCTTCTTCATTACTGGTTGATGCATTGATTTCTTGAAGGCAATGCTCATTTTCATCATATTCATATTCAAAGTCTTCAAGAAGAAATCTGAGTGTTGTGTCATCAATATGTGTTGCAAATGACTCAATATCACCGGTAAATATCTCATCAAAACTACCAATCTCGAAATTACAGCTATCAGCATCCATTCTTAAGCGTTCGGGTAGTAGCAGACGAGTATTGTTTATTTTTAAAATAAATATTTGTAATCAGTAGATTTATTTATATTTTTTCTTTACTGAATATTGGTAGGGAAATATGTCTTTTATGTAATTGTATATGAGGTGAAGTGTGATTTCTTCAGTACTTCGTTATACATAACGAAATAGATCTAGATACATAATGTTACGTAATCGATTTTAAAACAACACGGAAATATTTGTTCTATAAATAGAACGGGGTTTCGCATTCCAGAGAGAAGTAGTTCCGGCAGTTGTTACCTATCTGCACTAAAAATTTTGTTGATGCAGAAATGAACTAAATGTTTTATCCAATCAGATTCGCCGCAAAACCATGAACACAAAGAAAATTAAATGATACTCAGATCCCAGCAGAGTTCGAAGCTAACCAAGGACTTGCTGATTAGTAAAATGTGATGTATGCATTCCACAGCAGTACATGTATGAATCATAATCATATATGAATGATGGATAACAAAGTGATATATTGCATAACAGTATATCCAATGTCTTTAAAGAAAAGTTCAACTTAGAAGTGGGTGGAAAAGTAAAGTAACAAGACAAGTAAAAAGCTTAGTCTTTACATCCCGTCATTCCTGGCCGGTTTGGTTATCAACATTCACATATTAACATTTTTTTAGATTTACTTGCCTACACCTTTCAATCCACTGGCGTCTCTCCTTCAGATTCACAGGAAACCGAAACAGGCTGCAAGTCTTTATTCCTCCAGTCCTATGAGTACAACCAAACGCGAAAAAATACACCATATTTAACAAGCAATCAGTTTCTAACGACGCGCCAAGGTCAAAGAGAGATGATTAACGATTGGCTGATGTGGTGTAGGGAGAGAGGGACTACTATTTCAATGTGTTAGGAGCTGTGATTGGATGAAATTATTTGATCTGTGTATAAATAAAGATTGATTCTGCTGTAAAATCATGAATTTTTATTTCATTTCGCTAATGTAAAGATTTAATGACCTAAAAAGGGGTGGTTGTTTACATTTGAATTTTGGCCAGTTTTGGGGGGTATCCCCCTTCCAGCATGATTTTCTCGAAATTAAGGTGGATAACCTATGGTAAACTGTTAAAATTCTGATAGAGGAGGGTCTGAAAAACATTTTGATGTGTGGATTATATATAGCTAAAATGTAGGATGTTGTGTAAATCTTGCTGGAAGTTCGGTAATTTAACATGGGACCCTATGGGAAATGGAATTACTATGCTTTGACCTATAATACTGGCCAAATACTAAATTTCTCAAAAATGCAGTTTGACCTCATTTTCTTGTTCATGCAGTCCATTTAACCTAAATTCATATTAAATTGGCCCTAAATTTTGATTCAAAGTGCCTGGAATTTTCAATATTGAAATTTCTAGAAAAAAAGGGGGGTGGTTTAAATTTGCCAAATTTTAATAATTAATTTTCTGTATTTTGCATGGATGACTGATTTGATTCCATTGTGTTGGATATTTGAGATATTTGAAACAGTATTTACAGAATTTTACCCCAATTTTTTTGGATTTTGTGCACTTTTTACATTGTGGACTGTGAAACTTGAATTTGTAAAAGTACGCAATTCGATGTAAATTTTTGGGGATTTTCGATAAAAATTATCATATGATCTTCCCCGTACAAGTCAAAAACACACCGAATTAAGCCGAAATGTGTATAGCATCATTTACCTCCAAAGTTCTACATGAAATAATAACATCATGGAATGTCTGTATTTTTGTACAGAAAATGGCATATTTAGCTTTCAAGAGTATTATTCAAAAATCAATATGACTCACAAATTGATTAAAATGTTATTAGAACATGTTTATTCAATGTATAATGAACAAAACTGAAAGGCTAAACCAGGTAAAAGTCATAAAGTGTTATCAATTTACCAGCCCCTTAGACATGACCCCAAATCCAAATTTGTGCCCATTTTCAATACACTCCAGATGGGGGTAGGCATCTTTAAAGTGGCAATGCTTAATTATGAATTACTGCATGGATTTTCATGAAATTTGTGTCATTTTATTCCGAAATCAACACACTTTTGTTTGATAGCGGCTTTCCTAGTTTGATAAAGTAGTGAAATGCCTCTATGGGTCAAAGAAAGGTAATTAACGAGAGCCGTGATTGGCTGATGTGGTGTAGGGAGAATGGGACTACTATTTCAATGTATTAGGAGCTGTGATTGGATGAAATTATTTGATCTGTGTATAAATAAAGATTGATTCTGCTGTAAAATCATGACTTTTTATTTCATTTCGCTAATGTAAAGATTTAATGACCTAAAAAGGGGTGGTTGTTTACATTTGAATTTTGGCCAGTTTTGGGGGGTATCCCCCTTCCAGCATGATTTTCTCGAAATTAAGGTGGATAACCTATGGTAAACTGTTAAAATTCTGATAGAGGAGGGTCTGACAAACATTTTGATGTGTGGATTATATATAGCTAAATATATAGCTAAAATGTAGGATGTGGTGTAAATCTTGCTGGAAGTTCAGTAATTTAACATGGGACCCTATGGGAAATGGAATTACTATGCTTTGACCCCAAAACCGATGTACCCGGAAATGATGAAGTGGCGGGAAAGAGAAAACCAAATCCGCTCGAGACTTACCGACCCTATATATATATCCACTTTTCTACTTTAGTTCCACGCCCGTTGAAATGATAATCTGTATTTAAAGTTCACTAGTTTATTTACACACTACATATGATATGATATTATCCAACATGAAAACAATAATGAGCATATAAGATGATAAGTCTAAAATGAATACATGAGCGACATGAACTATCGTATACAACATTCAAAGATAAAAGAGCCCCCGATCGAGACCGGCGCTGCCTTATATAGCTTCAAGGTAACTCCACACGATGGGGAATGAAATAATACTCTCCTCACTGAGGGGAGTTAAACAATAACCTCCCACGGTGGGGAGTAACATGATATATTACACAAGTTTAATTACCAAGACCTATCACATGATAAAAACTCAGAAATACAATAACTAAAACTATTAATAAACATGATATCAAAACGAATTAATGTGAATAAAGATGAACATTACATAAACATGACAACAACAAACAAGTTAAAAGGAATTCGCTACAGTTTTATCTTCTTTTTTCTTTATTTCTTATGAGAGTTACCTCCCTCAAGTAACACGGAGATGTCTTTGAGGCATGTCCAAAATGTCCTACATAGCTTTAATTCCGATTAGCCAATCAAAACATATGCAATATATATCTTATTTGGAAATGTTACTGCATACACAATAGATTTCGTTGAAAGAATCTTCATAGGAATTTCCCATTTGGATATATTGGATATATATATATAGATATATACACCGTGTGAGATGAAAATTGTACTGTTTCGTCTCAGAGTCGTCGTTTGTACGTGACAGATGCCAGTATTGGTTAGGATATCTCGATAGTAAGAATGCCATCCTGAGCGCAGGATTCTCGTTTTGAATTTTGAGTCCAGACACAATTAATATATTACATATTTTGTTACAGAGACTTCAGATTAATACGAAATATACGGGACCCACAGGGGATAGTTTTCTCATTTCCCTGATCTCCTCTTTCATCCCTTCCCTCTCTTCCACCTCTCAAATATTGAACCATGCAAAAAGATGTCATTTTGGTCTATAATGAAAGGTTTTGTGCATTTTGGAAAATACTACAACGAGGGGAGATGAAGGTAGATAATAGAGCGATTTAATCCTTTTGGCATCTCGGGGGGGGGGGGGGGGGGGGGGAAACGGAAGAATTTGGAAATAAATTTAATGGCGAATCATTAACCATTCCACCTAAAGTGTGTATACATTCATAATGTTATGTGAGAATAGGCAACCGGCATAAAGTATGTGAACATCTATCTAATTAATCTAAAGATTGTAATTCATTTCATAATCCATGACTATATAATTCATATTGGAAATGTCCTTAATCTCTACGTTTTATTCTTACATTAAAATTAATCAATAAATTCATGACCAAAACTACAGACACATTCTCCCAGCATGTTGAGCATGCACGGTGAGTACCTGACCTCATAGTAAACCTGTAAACCGGCATTGTGCGAATTAGAGTTCCAAAAAGGTAGAATATGCATATTAAAACTAGTAGGTCCTGAGGTAAGTTTTATTTCATTAATTTTATCCTTATTTTACAATATAGATATTGTAATAATTTGTGCATTTCTCTGTACACCATATATCTGTTTATTAATTGTGATTAGAGTACAAACTATACAGTGATCATTGTATACCTGCATGTATCCATAACCTGGACTATCATGACATACATATTTCACTGAATCATTAAAACCTAACTGTGTATGATTAAGGATACATTACTATATAAAAATTATGTTTCATAATGAAGGAAAAACATTTCGGAAGGGTACATCTATATAATTATTTCAGCAAGGGGGCAGAGAGGGGGGGGGGGGGGGAGGTGTTCCTGCAATATATATTAATGGTGCACATAAATTTACGGCCCGTTTTACATAGAAAGTATCAAAAATAGAGGGAACTAATATGATCTTGATTATTATTGGTATAGATTAAATTTCGCGTGTTTTTCATCTTAGGCTCCCTCATACCCTGACCCCTCCCCCAGTTTCACTGCAGGTGTGTAGAACAAAGGTACTCATCGAAGATTTTGTGGCTCCCTATATACCCATCAACACTGGTCACGGCGCATTGGCGTAGGAACAAGTGTAGAGTCGAGGGCCTTTAACATTTCAACTTTACCAGTCAGTGTTTTTGTGTTCTTCATTCCGAGATCTTTTTACCGATACCGCAATTTGTTCTCTTGTTAACTTGACATTCACATTTGATCTCTGTATCAAAATAAATATCCTGAACCTTAACTTTTCAATCATTGGAGCTAAGGATTATACACATGTCGCATGTGATTTCCCTGTGGCAAGACCTTTCCTTTGATACCCGGCCATTACAGTTTATGACATTGTGACCTTGACCGTCAAGTTTGTCCTACTCAATTACAAACATTTTACATTGGCCTTCGGTTTTGAACCAAAGGAGATATAATTTTCATATATAATAAACATGTTCCATGTGAAGAGACTTTTCTATTTATACCAAAATAATTACCTTGTTTTCTTGACTTTTATATAATCCTTCGTCGTAACTTTTCGCCTGTATTCCTTAGGGATTTCATATTTCATGTGCCCTTGCTTTGGCAATGCATTTCAAATGGTACCATAACTTTTAACCTTGTATTATTTTTCGTCATGTTTGACCCATTTAGTCCCCCCCCCCTTCCCTAAAATAACCAACGCCCCCAAAACACACACACACACACACACACAAGCAAAATAAAAAACATCCCCCCCCCACCAAAAAAAAAAAAAAAAAATTATAATAAATCAATTAATTAAACAAACAAAAACCTTTGACCTTGGCCTTCATTTTCGAAATACTGGCGATAGGGCTTTGATATTTTACAAGTGTTTTCCCCTTGGCAAGACTTTTTCGTTGATTCTATAGTTTTGACCTAGTAAACTTGTCTGCCATGTTTAACCCAAATATAAAAAAAAAATATCCTCATCAAGAAATTCATTGTGCCCGGGGTAATAACTTGTTTCAAACTACGTTGTTTCGACATTAATAATCAATAACAAATATGGTTACCCCTTTTCTTTACTGTATTTTCCATTAACTATACTATTTTATTGTTTATTCATTTATTTACATGTATTTTTATTTTACTTTTTGTGGCACGGGGGTTATCGGCATCTTGTGCGATAGAAATAAAGAGTTCCGCTTTATAATGCTTTTTTTATTCTAGTATTATTACAAGAACTTGTTTGTTATTTGATTACTGTTTTACCACACACCAGGATGATTGCAATAGTATGGTGAGGACACCTTCTTGATAAACTTCTCAGAAATGTAGAAACAGACCTACCCAAGGTAGTGAGGAATCGTGTACGTGTCAACGTCTACTGTGAAACGGTACCTCGGTTTACCGTCTCATTCGACAGTCAGCACGCCGATCATCGACCCGCGGCAATCGAATCGGGGATGTCTAGTTCCCGAGCCCAGAAGCTAACCGACATAATCGGCGAATCTAGAAAATTTTTGAAAAAAGGGGGACGGGGAAAGGGGTTGCAGTCTCCCATGAGTAATGTTTTGCACTATTCCGTCTGGAAAGGGGTGGAGATTGCAGCCCTAAACATGGTCGAAAATGACCTTTTTTGGTTTGATTGATTGATTGATTATTGTTTACGTCACTCCACGATTATCTCACGTATATGGTGACGGCATCTGCCTTATGCATTTTGCATACAAATTTAGACCTTTGCAACAGACGCACCTGAAGCAGTGAAGGAACGCGGTATTTACTTACTAATCCGAAAGACAGAACACTGGTGTGCCCAGGGCGGGGTCGAACCCGGGATCTCTCGATCACGAGCTGAGCACCTTGTCCACTAGACCACACCGGCTAACCTTTTATGATAAGATATATATCACAAATAGAATCAGTGAAACACCTGGGAGTACTATAGACCTTGGATCTCCGAAGAAATACCTGTAAGAAATAAAGACAAATTAGACAAACTTAAAATTTTATATTATTTGTAATCGACGTAACACCTCGAAAACATCTTTCGTCGATGAGAACAAAAATAGCGTACATTAACGTTACGGAAATTCCCTTTTGGATATATATAGATATAAATACAGAGTGTAAGATGAAAATTGCGCTGTTTCGTATCAGAGGACTGACAGATAAATAAGCATAATTACTATTTGTTCAACTCTTTATTTAAGAGAGACAATGACCACGGTTATCTGTAACAAAAGAAAGATGATTTTAATAATGGTATAATAATACATGTATGAACATAAAGGGATATTATCATCATTATTCTCTATCTCCACCCCCCCCCCCCCCCTTTCCAAGTCTTTTTGGTATCTAACATTTTCGTATGAAATGAAGATTGAACTTATAACACAAAGTGAAAAGACTTAAGTAAAAAGATCCAACAATAACAAAACTTTCAACATACAATGCACTACTGAACGAGTCACTATTGTCTATAGGTAAAGGGAAATGAGAAGTCAGTTACATAAAAATATTTGATTTAGTTCATCTTATAATCGGAATGTCAAGCTAAAGTTCGTGTGTCTCGTTTGGAGCGGCGAGGTTCACTGACAGGCGGACTAGAGAGCACATGTCTTTCTTCAGTTGGTTGGGTTATATTATCATCATATGATAACCTCCGTGGATTGCACGATTTAGATCTCTTTGAGTAAAGTGATGGGTCAAAAACCCGGGCAATTGCTCCTTGGGGTGCTCCTAGTGTGATGTGTCGGTGTAGTCGGGAAAAGTGAAGCCGAGGGAGGCGGAGATGCTATATTGAACGGTTCTCCCTGAGACGGCTTGGGCTGTCTTGCATCGGCATCACTCAATAATTTTGAGTACAACAAGTCGTTGTCGATAGTGATCGGGCGAGACGATTTCACAGGGATGTATTTTTTCAGGAATTTTCTGTTACGTAGCGTACCTCTTCCCGACCCATCAACTTTCACGGTGTATTGGTCAAACTGACGGACTTCTATGACGGTACCAGTTTTGTCCAATCGTAACGGATAGTGCCCTGTTTGGTTCTGAATGCGCACTTTGTCTCCAACTGACAGTTGCGGTAAGCGTTTTGTGTGTTCTGTCCAACGTTCCGTGTCTGTGTCTGTTCCTTAAAGCCTCCTCCCTGACAAGGCTTGTTTCCCGCCAAGTGGCATGTGGCTTGTATTTTCCGGGAGCAATTGGTATGAAGTCTCTTATAGGGTGTCCGAAGACGTACATGGCGGGTGAAAGCTTGGTGTCACGATCCGGAGTGTTCCTGTATTGGAGGATGGCCCTTTGTAATGAGTTTGTGTTCAGGTCGCCATTAGTATTTGTGTTGTCTGCGATTAAACGCTTTAGTGTTTTAACGCCAACTTCAGCGCGGCAGTTGCTGTGGAGAAAAGCTACTGATGACAAACGGTGGTGGACTCCCCAGCCATTGAGGAATTGACGGGTAGATGCTGCGGTGAATTCCGGTCCACCATCGGATGAGAGTTCGTATGGGGCTTATCTTTGCTAAGGCATACATTTTCGAGGTGATTGTCCTTATTGCATAGTGAACACTTATGACCAAACACAGGGCATTCTTTTTTGCAGATGCGATGTGGAAGGTTCCTACCATGGCCCTTTTCGCCGCAGTATAAACAAGGGTGTAATTTGTCCTGTTGGGCCGGTTGTTTCCGATACGAGCTCTTGGCAGCATCAATACTTGGCATTTCAATTAATCGCGAAGCTGAACGTTTTCCTGCTGCCTTAGCCTCCGTAGCATCCGTATAATTAATGTGCGCCGTCACAATTAGAACACTTGATGATATATTTACAGACACCGGCTTGACCACTCAATCTAGCACGGAAAGTCCGGACAGGTTCGTCTCTATCCCGACGCATATTGTGGAGGGTGACCCTCGCTACCATGGTATTTTCTTCTCTAACAGCTAGCCGTTTGATAGAGGCGAGAACTTCCTCCACTGTCTTATTCGTGAGACTTCCACCAACAGAGCGTGTGAGATCTTTGCGAAGAGGTTCATCACAGCATTCCAAGAGTTGAACGACTTTGTCTTTCCCATCGACTTTTGTCGCCTCGACGTAGTATGTCCACTGCGTGAGGAAGTTTTGCCATTCCTCGATCGTTCCTGAGACTGAAATTGTAGGTCTCTTGACTTTTTCAACTTTGGCTGTTGCCTGGTTACTATGTGAATGTATGGAGGAATGGCGACGGTGGCAGGATCCAAATCATCTGTGACGTAGTCGCAGTTTGGTATTGGGCATCCAACGGAAGGCATGGTTCAACTCTGTGTAGGGTGGCGTAGGACCGTGGTCATAAATAAATATAATTACTATTTGTTCAGCTCTTTATTTAAGAGAGACAATGACCACGGTCATCTGTAACAAAAGAAAGATGATTGTAATGATGGTATAATAATACATGTATGAACATAAAGGGATATTATCATAATTATCCTCTAACAGACGCCAGTATTGGTTAGGATATCTCGATAGTACGAATGCCATCCTGAGTCCAGGCACAATTATTAAATTACCTATTTTGTAACATGTACTGATATTTTGCAGACGTGCACTCAGCAGTCACAGTTGCGACTAGACATAGAATTGTATTTTACATTCAGAGACTTCAGATTAATAAGAAACATACGGGACCCACAGGGAGATAGTTTTCTCATTTCCGTTGTCTCCTCTTTCATCTTCTCCCTCTCATCCACTTTTCACATACAGAACGATGCGTAAAGAAGTGATTTTGGTCTGTAATGAAAGGTTTTGTGCGTTTTGAAAAATACTTCAACGAGGGGAGATAAAGGTAGTTAATAGAGCGATTTAGTCTTTTCGGCATCGAGGAGGGGGGGGGGGGGGTGTCATTGTCAGAATTTGGAAATAAATATAATGGCGATTCATTAACCATTCCAGCGAAAGTGTCTATACATTAATAATTAATGTTACGTGAGAATAGGCAACCGGTATAAAGTATGTGAACATCTATCTAATTAATCTAAAGATTGTAATTCATTTCATAATCTATGACTATGTAATTCATATTGGAATTGTCCTTAATCTTTACGTTTTATTCTTACATTAAAATTAATCAATAAATTCATGTACAAAAGTACAGACACATTCTCCCAGCATGTTGAGCATGCACGGTGACGACTTCACGCTAGTAGTTTTGGTTGCGTTACTTGAATAAGAGTTATACATACAAGGGGAGAATATATACATATTAAAACTAGTAAGCCCTAAGGTAAGTTTTATTTCATTAATTTTATCCTTATTTTACAATATAGATATTGTAATAATTCGTGCATTTCTCTGTACACCATATATCTGTTTATTAATTGTGATTAGAGCACAAACTATACAGTGATCATTGTAAACCTGCATGTATCCATGTGACCTGGACTAACAGATAAATTGAACCAGTAAAGCCTAACTTTGTATAATTAAGGATACATTACTATAGAAATGTTATTAAGCGCCCCAAGCGGTTACTCACCCGGAAGGTTTGTGCGCAGGCGCGAGAGTTAGATAGTAGATTCTGAAATGTAAACTTACTGCTTCCCGGTGCACGGTGACTTCACGCTTCTCGCTCTTCTCTGCGCGATTCTGAGTTATACAATGGACGACCACGCATATTAAAACTAGTAAGCCCTAAGGTAAGTTTTATTTCATTAATTTTATCCTTATTTTACAATATAGATATTGTAATAATTTGTGCATTTCTCTGTACACCATATATCTGTTTATTTATTGTGATTATAGTACAAACTATACAGTGATCATGGTATACCTGCATGTATCCATAACCTGGACTATCATGACATACATATTTCACTGAACCAGTAAAGCCTGTGTATAATTAAGGATACATTACTATATAAAAATTATGTCTCATAATCAAGGAAAAACATTTCGGAAGGGTACATCTTCGCACTAAGTCGTCGATTTCATAGTTTATTTCTCTTACATTTCGATCATGCTTACGTTTCTGTCTCTCTGACGATCTCTCAACAGTATTACGTGCTATCTCATGATTTTCTTCGAGCTTCTCCTGTAGGTCGCGCACATACTCTGCTTCATTTCGGTACGAGTCACTATTAGTTATATCTTTTTCGGTTAACAGATCAGTTGGAACTCTAGCCTCTCGTCCATATAACATTCTGTGCGGTGATATGTCTGTACTCTCGTGAGGGGTATTATTGTAAACAAGAACAAAATAGTCTATATATCGGTCCAAATCTGTTTGATTAGCACATATGTATTTTGAAAGCATATCTTTTATAGTCCTATTTAGTCTTTCAACCATTCCATCAGATTGTGGGTGATACGGAGTTGTCCTTGTTTTATCTATTTGCAACACACGGCAGTTCATGAAACAAATTACTTTCGAA
Organism: Pteria penguin; assembly: GCA_035048485.1. Lineage (NCBI taxonomy): Eukaryota > Metazoa > Mollusca > Bivalvia > Pterioida > Pteriidae > Pteria > Pteria penguin. Next base: position 29,245,633 of record CM068584.1, read on the forward strand.
TTGTCGGCCTTGGTCTGTATGAATTACTCCAGGGCATCCGTATCGTTTGATCCAACTCTTGAATATAATATCGGCAACAGTTTCTGCTTCCACATTAACTAATGAATAAATCTCCAAGAATTTCGTAAAACAGTCTGCAACCACAAGAATATATAAATATCCGTTTTCTGATCTGGGAAATGGACCAGCTATGTCGATAGCTATCCTCTCAAATGGTTCACCACTACGATGATGCTTCATATGTGACCGTCTATTTCGTGGTCTTTCTTCGCAAATATCACACGATAACACGTAGTCATGCACACTCTGTCGCATCCTTGGCCAATAGTAAGAAGAGTTCTGCAATTTTGAAAGGGTTCTCTTCGCTCCGAAATGTCCTGCACTATTTGAGTCATGAATATGCCACAACACACAATCACATAACTTGCGGGGTACACAATACTTTAAAGTTTCACTATCACCACTTATCCATCGAATACACAAAACTCCGCCTTGAATGCACAATAAGTCCCATCTTGAATACCAGAATTTGCACTCGCTGTTTTACATGAAATAAAAGAAAACGAGGGTATCTCTAACTAATGAATGATAACACTCATAGCACTGTCACTAATAAATATGAAACATATATACCTTTTAATTTATGTTATGTCTCTTATGTCTCTTCAGTGATGCTCGTGGCCAAATGATTGGACTTCTCAAAATAGCTGGTATTTTCAAATGTTAATTCGGTCAAGTGATTCAGATGGCTGTTTTCTTGCTGTTGTACGAAAAGGTCGATTCGCTTTGCGTTTCTTCCTGGTTTGAATTGGCGCGCACTGGGTTGTGGAGTCACGCGTCACACCATCAAACAGAGTCACTAATGGATACACATCACTGTCTGAATCGATGACTGAATACACACTTTCCCTTAATTCCTTCACATGAGAATAAGTAGCATTCTTGTCACAATTGTCGTACCGTTTACACTGTTTGCATTCGGAGTTACACGTTATCCTTGATATTGCTTCCGCGTTTCCATGGCGCTTTCCGGCACGATGCTCTGTCTTGAACACGTATGGTCCTAGCTGCTGGAGCCATCTCGCTATTTGCCCCTCCGGTTCGCTTATTCTGTGGAGCCACACGAGAGAACCGTGGTCCGTTCTCAAAAGAAACTCTTTACCGAGCAAGTAATGTTTAAAATACTTTATAAAATACACTACTGCTAACATTTCCTTCTTAGTCACACAATAATTTTTTCCGGTCTTGACAATACGCGGCTTCCATACGAAATCACAACTTCTCGACCGTTTTGGACTTGAGATAGGACTCCTCCAATGGCATCTCTACTAGCGTCTGTGTCTAACACAAAATCTCCTGCATTTAAATCTGGGTATCCGAGAATCGATGACGTCACAAGTTTATCCTTTAGAAGATTGAACGCTTCATTACATTCTTCAGTCCAATTTCAAACACTGTTTTCACCGGTAAGAGAATGTAAACATCAAGCGACACTTGCAAAATCTTGAATGAAACGGCGATAATAAGTAGCTCATCCGAGAAAACTTCTCAACTCAGTAACGCTTCTTGGTATTGGCCAGTTTTTCACATCACTTATCTTAGACGGATCAGTTTTAATTCCGTCCGCTGTATTTATGTGTCCTAGGAAATTCACTTCTTTGCATAGAAAGTGACATTTTCTCGCCTTTAATTTCAGGTTAGCACTCTGCAGTCTACCAAACACAAGATTAAGGTTGTCTAGATGTGTCTCAAAGTCTGGGCTATACACTATAATATCATCCAGATATAAGACTCAAACTCACCACTGCAATCCACTCAGAACTTTTTCTATCACTCTCTGAAATGTCGCAGGCGCATTGCACAGTCCAAATGACATCACAGTATACTGATAGTGTCCGCCACGAGGTCTTCCGAAAGCTGTTTTCTCTTTATCGAATTTGTTCATTGGTATTTGATGGTACGCCATATTAAGATCGAGTGATGAAAACCAAGTTGATCCTGCCAGTGAATCGAGGTTATCCGCAACCCTAGGAATAAGATATGCGTCCTTGATGGTATTTGCGTTTAGTCTCCGATAGTGTACGCAAAGTCTCCAGCTTTTATCCTTCTTTTGTACCAAGACTAATGGGGATGACCATGAGCTACTTGACTTCTCTATCAGTCCTTGCTCCATTAACTTCTGGATTTCTGTGTCCATAATCTCTCTCTTGAATATCGGAACTCTTCTAATTTGTTCCTTAAACGGTAGCTCTTTCTTCAAATTGATAACATGTTCTCCAACACGAGCTCGCTCTGGTGGTTTACTCGGGTCCGCAAAGGCATCCGCCCTTTGCAATATGAAATCCTAAAATGTCTTCGCTTGATCCTCCGTCAAGTTTTTACAACCACTTTCTACCAATACACCGAGGAATTTCGGAATTATCCTGTTGTTGGTCTTGCCAATACGACAGACACTGGGATTTCCATCAGAGAGTGTAATAGAATCCACTGGTTCACAAATCGCCACAAGTGTGTTTTCTTTGACACGAATCTTTTCGTCTCCTTGGTTCAACACTCGAATAAAGATATTCGTCTGATCTTTATTCAAACTAACTATTGCGCGCGCAACGACCAGTCCATGACTCAGCACAAATTTTTACAGGTACCACTATGCCATCAATTAATGCACATCCAGAATTATACTTTGCTTCTATCGCCTCTTCATGATGAGAAGGAATAACACAATTCTCGGCACACAGAATTTCGTAGCCTGTTAAGTTACTATCGGTACTCTGACAATGTCTAAGTACACATTTATTGGTATCATAATTTCACTGACAATTGAATTTTGACATAAAATCGAGTCCAAAAAGGTTACTTTTCACGTCTCTTACGACAACACGAAATATCACATTAATTCCAGGAAAAGAAATCATCATCTTAGTTGTTCCCATCACTTGTAAGTTGCGTCCATCGGCGGTTTGAAATGTCTTTTTAGCGCGCTCAAGCACAGGTCGTTGCTCTTGAAGAATGCTATAATACACATCTTCTGTAATGAACGTGTTAATTGCACCTGTATCTAATTTCCACTCTAGTGAAGTTCCTTCTAGTAATCCGTCTAGCCTCATTCCTGGCTTCCTTGGATAGTCACAAATCTTTCACTACAGTCAATATCACGATGCTTAACAATGTCTGTTTGCTTTCCCATAGTAACCGATTGCGAATTATCGCTATCAATTTCTTGAGCATCTTGACATAGTAGTTTATCTGTACTAGGCCGCTTCATATCGTGTGTGGCCGACGCAAGGCCTACTGCCTCGGTCGATTGGCATTTAAAGGCTTAGCTCCTCTCCTTTCGGACACATATTTACGTTCTGAGCAATCTCTGTATAGATGTTGATTTGAATTGCATTCATAACACTTCTTTTCATTTGTCTCTCTTCGGGCAATACTTCTGTTTTGTTTCGTGAATTTACAAGAGTCTCGTACATCATACATCATATTTTTCTGTCTGCAGACCTCGAGTTTTCAGTAATCCGAATGCATTCCTCCTGCATAGCAGACGTGACAGCGTCCTGTAGACTCTTTGGTCTGGAGGGTTTCACAGCTAGGCGGAAATCTTCTTCCTCGCTGCAGTTGTCTATGAATGTCTTTAAAACTCGCTTCTTCTACGTAGTCCCTATTACTGGGGTGAGCTCGTCGGTACAAATCAGAGATTGCCTGGCCAAAGTCTCTGAAAGACTCATTTTTGCATTTCTTTCGCAATTTTGCTTCCGCTATGCAGCTCTCCTTCATCGCACGATGACCAAACCTTTCATCCATATTTTGGATCAACGATGCGTAATCCATCATGAAGCAATCTGGCAGTCCGTATGCAAAGGTCTCTGCTTGGCCACGAAAGGTTGATAATAGGACTCGTCTTTTGGTCTCCTCAAACCATCCATTGAGCGCGGCAACATTCTCAAAGTATCTGATAAACTCACTCCAAACATCCGTTCCGTCTCCTTTGAAAGTCCGTTTCACAGGTACTCCTACTGCATTCGCATTTTGGTTTGAAGGCGAACTTAAACTCACAACATCACTAGAAACTGGAATCCGTGTGTCATAACGATCACTACACACTTTGAACACTACACTAATCACTATCACAAGCGCCGCTAACAGTATATATACTAACACTTCGCGCGATGCACTGAGTAACATATATCCTGGAATATATCTATATGCACTGTAGATTCCTGCCACACAAGAGAAAACAATAAGCAGCCAATATTTCACAACTGCACTCCATCCATCCAAATGAAAGTTTCTATTATTCGATGTCGCATTTTCATTCATTCCGTTAATAATACGGCTCGGTGACTCTTTATTGAACTCTGGTAACATTTCTCTTTGCATCAGTTCGTCCCGCCCTACCGGTATGTGACATCCTCGTGTTTGGCGAACTTTCTAAGCGTGGCGTGTCGGCCACGGAAAGATCTCCAGTCAGTTCGATATCCCTTGGAGACTGCATTTCTCTATCTCCAGAAAACAAGATGTTTAAAATCACAGTTCCATGGATTAGTGTAGCGATTAAGCGAATTAAATCCAGTTTGATAGAAAAAGTATGTTATTCCACAATATTATTTCACATTTATACAATGTCCACATAGAGGACAATAATAACTGCGTACTTTCCTGGCACGAATGTTTACAAAGCTTGATGTACAAGTTGCCCTTGGTCTCAGAAAAATCGTGCCACACTGGCCACAAATTAAATACTCCTTAACAATAACGGTACACCGTAATTTACAATAGTAACTAGTATTTCGGTATGTCACACGACGTCGTCATATCGGATAGGTTTGATGCATGACATTGAAAAGCACATATTCCGTGACATTAGCAGTCAAAACTACACACTGTTTCTTTATACGCTTTAATTCTACAACTGCAAGACGGGCACTTATAATATCTGCTCACGTCTCCATTTTCCCGATGAATAACGAATTTCTTGTCTCTCCTTCCGGATAAAGAAAAACAGTTACGACACTTTTTGTATAGTTCCAATGCAACACTGCCCACGTAAACATACAATCCGTTTTCATTTAGATTATACACATACCCATATTTCTGTAGATTTGTATTTGAAGTCCTTGCGGACATTTTTACACAGATACCAATGTTGAAATTCACATTTCACACAAGTATATTTAACCACAGTCGTCTCCCGCACTGTTATTGTCATTCACGGCAAACCACTTTTTAAGTAACGCACCGCACTGTCACATTGAAAATCACTTTTTCATTTCTTCAGGCACATGGATGCATCTCAATTTATCGCTTAAAATTATGTTCGTGTAGCTACGCTGCTAATAACTTATTACGGTAAGAATCCTCACAGCTGCCACCAATTGTTACGCGGTCCGAGCGGTCTAGGCACTGGTAAATTAATCCAATTAGCACATAATGTGTCAAAGGGCTAATTAGTCAATTAGTCCACATAATCGGAGCGGTCAATATATATCCACTTTTCTACTTTTTTTCTACTGAATTAGGGAGATTACCTAAGCAATGTGTGAGAAAATTACGTATATTGAAATATTGGTTGAAACTTTTGTCAACAAAAAACTGTATTTTAAAAACATGCTTTGACTTCATGAATTGAATAGTAATCACAACTGCAACAATTGGGTAGCTAATGTGAAAGATATTTTGTCAAATGTTGGATTATTGGATTTGTGGTTAAACCAATGTTGGTTAAATAGTGAGTATATATATGCTGTTGCTAAGCAACGTATTTTTGATAATTATAAACAGACTAGTCTTTCTGATGTGAACAGTTCCTCAAAGTGTTCTATTTATAAACATCTAATTGATACCTTTACATTGCAATCATATTTAACAAAAAGAATTCCTATGCAATACAAAAGCTTATATGTAAATTAAGACTGTCGTCACATTGTTTGCATATTGAGACTGGTAGATATAAGAGTATTCCTTTAGAAAAACGTTTATGCCCTTTATGCACTTTAGATATTGAGGACGAATTTCATTTTTTCTTAAAATGTCCTCGTTACAGTCATTTAAGAATAAAATTTTTGAAAAAGTATTACTATATTAGACCCTCTGTCTTTAAATTCACTCAACTATTGTCAACACAAAATGTCAAAGAGCTATGTAACTTGGGTAAATATATTAAAAACTGCTTTGAGATCAGACAAATTTATGTATAACAACACTCTCTCAAATTGACCTTGTATTTATGTATTTATTCTAATATTATATTATTTTATATAATATTCATATCATGTACATTGTCAATAAGCTGTATTTGCTTTAGACTAAATAAACAACAACAATACTTTAGTTCCAGACCCGTTGAAATGATAATCCGTATTTAAAGTTCACTAATTTATTTACGCACTACATAATGATATGATATTATCCAACATGAAAACAATAATGAGCATATAAGATGATAAGTCTAAAATGAATACATGAGCGACATGAACTTTACAACATTCAAAGATAAAAAAAGCCCTCGGTCGAGATCGGCGCTGCCTTATATAGCTTCAAGGTAAGTGCACACTATGGGGACTGAAATAATACCCTCCTCACAGAGGGGAGTTAAACCATAACCTCCCACGGTGGGGAGTAACATCATATATTACACAAGTTAAATTACCTATACCTACCACATGATAAAAACTCAGAAATACAATAACTAAAACTATTAATAAATATGATATCAAAACGAATTAATGTGAATAAAGATGAATATTACATAAACATGACAACAACAAACAAGTTTAAAAGGAATTCGCAACAGTTTTATCTTCTTTTTTCTTTATTTCTTATGAGAGTTACCTCCCCGTAACACGGAGATGTCTTTGAGGCATGTCCGAAATGTTCTACATAGCTTTAATTCCGATTAGCCAATCAAAACATATGCAATATATACCGTACATGTACCGTGGAAGTTGGAAAATCCTCGTTGCCTCGGTGGGCAGTCCACGTCTGTCCTCCGTGGACACCACGGGAGGCCAGTTTTATGTCCACGTTAATGTTTATAATACAATTTGCCATCTACCTGTACTTGTCCTCTCGAGGTCAAAGCGGACAAGGTTTTCACACCTTTTACCTGTACGTGTCCCCTGGTGGACAAAACGGACGAGCTTTTCACACCTTTAAATTAAAATTGTCCCACAGTGGACGTAAGGGACATTACATAGATGTGCCTGTATTTTACAAACCGTCAGACGTAACGTGTTGTCATCTTGTCTTTAAAAATACGTTCGTGAAACTTCCAGATTATTTTTATATATATTTTTGCTTCCGCTAAACCTCCTGAAAGACAGACGCAAATATTAGTAACGGCCCAGATAACCTATAAATCGGCTGTTAATAGAGCGTAGTTTTGAAAAACGAGTGAATACAACAATATTGCCGTGGAAATGATGTCAGTTATTTTAAAATTTATTATTATTATTTTTATTCTTAATTTTTTGTGACCATGTGCGCGAATATCTTTCTTGCCTGTATTATGTCATGTTAATCAAAGAACATTAACGATAGTTTCACTTGTTCACAGCAGGTATCGGACATTTACGATTAACTCCTTTGTTACCATATCCATAAATAGAATAAACCCATTCTGTATGACAATTTATTTGAATGTTTGATAATCAAGGACTTATAAACAAATTGTTTATAAGTCCTTGTGACAATGGAATAAATTAAACTGAAATAATTGAAATGATTTTCTCAGTTTATGGCGCCAGACTCGGGTGTTTTGCAAAAAATCAGAAAACACGATGTTTTATTTAAGGAGTTTTTGATTAAAGAAAAAAAAAATAAATAAAATAAAAATCACAATGTTTTCTAAATCACCCTTAGTTGAAAGCATCCAAGGTGTTCCCCTGTTGTGGAAAACGCCTGATCATTCATGTGTGAACCAACTTTTTTTAATTTGAGCCACAGAGGTGTGAAAATCTCGAGTGTGAAGACTGTCATACATGTACATCCCAATACATATACATGTATTCTATCGTTATATGTGGGTGTGTATTAAAAAATTGTGTACTAGCATTACTATTTTGTATTTGAAAATTAATTAATTTCAGATTTCTTGTGATTTATTACTCCCCCTCAACAGCAAAATCTAAGAACCATATCTCCGGCAAAGGGAGAAAACCCAAAAATGAATACCCCCCCCCCTTCTTTTATTTGTACTTGTTGATAAGGAAGAATTGTACGATGTTTCAGTCAAATATCTTATTCGTCAATACAATGGGTGATTTCCCTATTGCAAGTCTAAGCATTGTGCTGTGAGCCTACAGGGCAAAAAATTTAAGTGAAAGATCGACGCCACCTAACGACCGAGTTAAAGTAACGACACCCCCCCCCTTTCTCTCTCTCTCTCTCTCTCTCTCTCTCTCTCTCTCTCTCTCTGCTGTACACGAGATATCGTTTGCAAACGTATTTTAAACGTTTTCAATACAACCAAAATATATATTTGTGTATGTATTAATGTAAACATGCAAGATCCAGTGTTCAGTCGGGTCATCATCTTTTATATATAATTGCATGATCGTATCCGTGAAATTAATACAAAAATAGATACGATCGTATAGGGACAGAATATGTAACGAGTCAAAACAATAAAAAAATAAAAGCGGAGGTGTGGGGGGGGGGGGGGGGGGGGGGGGGGGACTTTTCCTCTCTGTTTAGGTCAAACGGCACTTAGTCCAGGTAACCTTGCGACTGGAGCTTGTGTGAAGTCTATTGTTCTACTTCACCCTGGTAGCAAATAAGGGTTTGACCTATGACACTGATTAATACACGGAATTAGACGATCGTATCCGATGAAATCATAAGATACATACGGCCCTATATCTGGCAGGAGTATGTAAGAAGCTAAGAAATTTAAGGGGGGGGGGGGGGTATTTCTGAAAGATACTTTTCTTTACTGTTTAGGTAAGAAAACGACCGACACTCTAGTTTCCCTTGCGACTCCAGTGCGCATGCTTTGTCTTTTGTTCTGAGATTATAAATATTTTTCAAAAGCTTGCCTGCACTTCACCAGGAAGATAAAAGAATACATAAAAAAGAAGAAAACAGACCAAAGAAAATAATAATGAATAAAATAGAATGAAGATCAATGTCCATATGTATAAATATCTACCAGAATTAATCAATCGTGTATTTCATCGTAATCGCATGTAATATTTCAAAATCTGAATATGTTTATCAGAGCAATCAATAATGAATATCATATCACATATAATATGAATTTATTTGATTTTAAAGTTGGCTTTACTGTACTGAACCCACAAGCAGTAATTGCGCTCTTCAATTCGGACGACCGTTGCCTTCTTTAATTAAGAGTCCGAAATAGGTATTACAAAGAAACTCGGCACACTCTCGGAATAATAAATAATTTTTGTGTGCATGTCCTTGGTGACTTTTGTCATACAGCTTTGTCAGATGTCTTCAATTTTCTCTTTTAAATCACACTTATACACGTATCTGTACAATAAGCAATCAGCTTGTCTTTACCGATTTCATTCAAATACCATTGATGCATTTTACGACAAGTAGATATACGGGTATAAAGAACGTAGTTATATGTCCAAACAGGGACGTATATATACGTCCGTGCTCCAGGTGCGCACTATATTTTCAATTTTTATATAAAAAATGCGTTCTAGTTTTAAAAATATTTAGAATAGCAGAATATCTTAAGATACATTTCAAACGTTCATTGTGTAATCAAGCAGAGGAGATTTAAAAAGATGTTAAATGATTATTAATCAAGATATCTTTAAGCCTAATTTCGTTATTTTTTCATGCTTCACTGAACAAACACAATACGCATCATCATAAGGTCGCTGCCTTTTTAGCACTATCATACCCATTTACCGGGACATATTTCGTGTCCACGTTTGACCGTCTGACGGCGCGGACACAGGTAAATGACCACCTATATACGCGGTCAATATGGCCGATATACAGGGACAGTGTCCACGCGTGTCCGCGGCTTTACACGCCCAAATCCAATGTCCACGGTACATGCACGGTATCTTATTTTGGAAATGTAACTGCATACACAATAGCGTTGGAAGAATGATCATAGGAATTCCCCTTTTGGATATATATAGATATATACACCGTGTGAGATGAAAATTGTACTGTTTCGTCTCAGAGTCGTCGTTTGTACGTGACAGATGCCAGTATTGGTTAGGATATCTCGATATTAAGAATGCCATCCTGAGCGCAGGATTCTCGTTTTGAATTTTGAGTCCAGACACAATTAATAAATTACATATTTTGTAACATGTACTGATATTTTGTAGACGTGCACTGTGCAGACACAGTCACGACTAGATACAGAATTGTACTTTACAGAGACTTCAGATTAATACGAAATATACGGGACCCACAGGGGATAGTTTTTTCATTTCCCTGATCTCCTCTTTCATCCCTTCCCTCTCTTCCACCTCTCAAATATTGAACCATGCAAAAAGATGTCATTTTGGTCTATAATGAAAGGTTTTGTGCATTTTGGAAAATACTACAACGAGGGGAGATGAAGGTAGCTAATAGAGCGATTTAATCCTTTCGGCATCTCGGGGGGGGGGGGGGTAATCGTCAGAATTTGGAAATAAATTTAATGACGAATCATTAACCATTTCAGCTAAAGTGTGTATACATTAATAATGTTATATGAGAATAGGCAACCGGCATAAAGTATGTGAACATCTATCTAATTAACCTGAAGACTGTAATTCATTTCATAATCTATGACTGTATAATTCATATTGGAATTGTCCTTAATCTTTACGTTTTATTCTTACATTAAAATTAATCAATAAATTCATGTACAAAAGTACAGACACATTATCCCAGCATGTTGAGCATGCACGGTGACGACTTCACGGTAGTGGTTTTTGGCTGCGTAACTTGAATAAGAGTTATACATACAAGGGGAGAATATATACATATTAAAACTAGTAAGCCCTAAGGTAAGTTTTATTTCATTAATTTATCCTTATTTTACAATATAGATATTGTAATAATTCGTGCATTTCTCTGTACACCATATATCTGTTTATTAATTGTGATTAGAGCACAAACTATACAGTGATCATTGTAAACCTGCATGTATCCATGTGACCTGGACTATCATGATATGCATGTTTCACTGAATCATTAAAACCTAACTGTGTATAATTAAGGATACATTACCATATAAAAATTATGTCTCATAATGAAGGAAAAACATTTCGGAAGGGTACATCTATATAATTATTTCAGCAAGGGGGCAGAGAGAGTGAGAGAGGGAGGGGGGGGGGTGGTTGTTCCTGCAATATATATTAATGGTGCACATAGATTTACGGCCCGTTTTACATAGAAAGTATCAAGAATAGAGGGAGCTAGTGTGATCTTGATTATTATTGGTATAAATTAAATTTCGCGTGTTTTTCATCTTAGGCTCCCTCATACTCTGAGCCCTCCCCCAGTTTCACTGCAGATGTGTAGAACAAAGGTACTCATCGAAGATTTTGTGGCTCCCTATATACCCATCAACACTGGTCACGGCGCATTGGCGTAGGAACAAGTGTAGATTCGAGGGCCTTTAACATTTCAACTTTACCAGTCAGTGTTTTTGTGTTCTTCATTCCGAGATCTTTTTACCGATACCGCAATTTGTTCTCTTGTTAACTTGAACTTCACATTTGATCTCTGTATCAAAATAAATATCCTGAACCTTAACTTTTCAATTATTGGAGCTAAGGATTGTACACATGTCGCATGTGATTTCCCTGTGGCAAGACCTTTCTTTTGATACCCGGCCATTACAGTTTATGACATTGTGACCTTGACCGTCAAGTTTGTCCTACTCAATTACAAACATTTTACATTGGCTTTCGGTTTTGAACCAAAAGAAATATAATTTTCATATATAATAAATATGTTCCATGTGATGAGACTTATCTATTTATACCAAAATAATTACCTTGTTTTCTTGACTTTTATATTATCCTTCGTCGTAACTTTTCGCCTGTATTGGTTATGGATTTCATATTTCATGTGTCCTTGCTTTGGCAATGCATTTCAAATGGTACCATAACTTTTGACCTTGTATTATTTTTCGTCATGTTTGACCCATTTAGCCCTTCCCCCTTCCCTAAAATAACCAACGCCCCCCCCACCCCCCCCCCAAACCCCCACCCCCCCCCCACACACACACAATCAAAATAAACCCCCCCCCCCCACCCCCCCACCCCCCCCCCCGAAAAAAAATAATAATGATAAATTAATTAAACAAACAGAAACCTTTGACCTTGGCCTTCATTTTCGAAATACGGGCGATAGGGCTTTGATATTTTACATGTGTTTTCCCTGTGGCGAGACTTTTTCGTTGATTCTATAGTTTTGACCTTGTAAACTTGTCTGCCATGTTTAACCCAAATGAAAAAAAAATATCCTCATCAAGAAATTCATTGTGCCCGGAGTAATAAATTGTTTCAAATTACGTTGTTTCGACATTAATGATCAATAATAGATATGGGTACCCCCTTCTTTACTGTATTTTCTTTTTTCCAATAACTATACTATTTTATTGTTTATTCATTTATTTATTTTTATTTTACTTTTTGTGGAGCGGGAATTATCTGCATCTTGGGCGATAGAAATAAAGAGTTCCGCTTTTTAATGCTTTTTTTATTCTAGTATTATTGCAAGAACTTGTTTGTTGTTTGATTACTGTTTTACTTCACACCAGGATGATTGCAATAGTATGGTGAGGACACCTTCTTGATATACTTCTCAGAAATTTAGAAACAGACCTACCCAAGTTAGTGAGGAATCGTGTACGTGCCAACGTCTACTATGAAACTGTACCTCGGTTTACCGTCTCATTCGACAGTCAGCACGCCGACCATCGACCCGAGGCAATCGAATCGGGGATTTCTCGCTTCCGAGCCCAGAAGTTAACCGACATAATCGGCGAATCTAGAAAATTTTTGAAAAGAGGGGAGGGGGAAAGGGGCTGCAGTCTCCCATGAGTAATGTTTTGCACTATTCTGTCTTGAAAGGGGTGGGGAGTGGGGGTTGCAGACCTAAACATGGTCGAAAATGACCTTTTTTGGTTTGATTGATTGATTGATTATTGTTTACGTCACTCCACGATTAATTCACGTATATGGTGACGGCATCTGCCTGATGCATTTTGCATACAAATTTAGACCTTTGCAACAGACTCACCGAAGCAGTGAGGGAAAGCGCCACGGGCCTCGGTTTTTACTGACTAATCCGAAAGACAGAACACCGGTGTGCCCAGGGCGGGGGTCGAACCCGGGATCTCTTGATCACGAGCTGAGCACCTTGTCCACTAGACCACACCGGCTAACCTTTTATGATAAGATATATATATAAAAGCACAGGTGAGCGATAACGATACTAAAACAATTAAAACTTTTCTTAATTGTTTTAGTATCGTTATCGCTCACCTGTGATTTTATATTGACCCCTTTTTCTCGAGCGATTTGCATTAACCTTCATTGATGTTCACTTATGAATACTGAATGTTCTTACAATTTCTTTTTTTGTGCTTTTATATATATTACATATATATATATATATATATATATATATATATATATATATATATATATATATATATATATATATATATATATATATATATATATACAATGTATATATATATATATATATATATATATATATATATATATATATATATATCACAAATAGAATCAGTGAAACACCTGGGAATACTATGGACCTTGGATCTCCGAAGAAATCACTGTAGAAAATAAAGACAAATTAGACAAACATATAAAGCACAAAGACACTACAGCTAACAATTAAGGCACCCAATATTTCACTTATATGCGCTCCCCGTCTGGTACTCGAACCCATGACCTATGGTACCGAATCACCAAGCTGTCATGCTTCCAACCTTCTAACCTACTGAGCTACTCGAGTTCCACAAAAATGGAACTTTAACAGCCAATCATTAGCTAATCGCATGCATGAGAACACGGCTGCGGAAAGTGAAGGGATTTACCCGACGTAAACGCAGGCGGATCCTCTGAAAGAATACAACCACTGAAAGAGAAATAAACATATAAAGCACAAATAGAATCAGTGAAACACCTGGGAGTACTATGGACCTTGGATCTCCGAAGAAACAACTGTAAGAAATAAAGACAAATTAAACAAACATATAAAGCACAAAGACACTATGTGCAGCTAACAAGGCACCCTATACTGTACGTGTACATATATTAGCGCAATCAAATTTTAGCGCAAAACGCTCGAAAGAGGGGTCGGCAGTATTTTAGCGTAGTCATGAATTAGCGCATTTGTAATGTTCAATTAGCGCTATTTATCAATTAAATCAGCGCATTCAAAACAGTTTTGGGGTAAAAAATAATGCGTTTAAGTGTCCTACTAACGAGGAATTGAAATCTTTGCCACACGTGCGATTATCGAATCGGCTGGTATGACACGTTTGCCATTGGACATAATTAACGAGTTGATGTACCTGGAGTTGTTAAACCGTTGATTGGCTTGGATGACAAGCGTCGGGTCAATTACCTTACCCACAGTATATGCAGTGAATCAAATACAACCTCATTTCATTCATGTTTATCCAAATACCTACCATATCATTGAAAGCAAAACACCTAGTTATAATGTTAAATATTATTTTTTAAAGAAAGACATATAGAAAACAAAATGCCATTCTTACGTTTTACGGACGAAGCCATTGTTTTCATAAGTTGATATGAGATAAATTACTTGTATCGCTGACCGCTCTTTGTCTATAATTACGTAATAGACGGTATTGTAGAAGCGATATGCTTAGCGGGGGATTAATTCCTAAACTTCAAACCACGTTTTTTTTTAATTCTTGCGTTGGTTTTATGATAATCATATCGACAGTGTCCGGTAATGCAAACATCTTTAATCGATCGTTACTTGTGTCCTCGTTATGCTTTATTGTTTGATTGTTTGATTATTGTTTTACGTCACTCCACGATTATTTCACGTATATGGTGACGGCATCTGCCTGATGCATTGCATACAAATTTAGACCTTTGCAACGGACCCACCCGAAGCAGTGAGGGATCTTTTACGTGCCACGCCTACCGTGACACGGGACCTCGGTTTTTACTGTCTCATCCGAAAGACAGAACACCGGGAGTCGAACCCGCGACCTCTCGATCACGAGCCGAGCACCTTATCCACTAGGCCACACCGGCTTTCGTTATGCTTTATCAAAATAAATGATGAATTTGTTCCTGATATTTATTTGATAGACATAACTATAGAGTTGAAGCTGAAGTGCCCATTTAATTCTATCGATCTCCTGTACTTTATATTAGCGTAGTCATGAATTAGCGCACTTTGAACAGCGCTAATTGCGCTAAAATATGAATCCCGCTAAAATAAGTACACGTACAGTATTTCACTTATATTCGTTCCCCGTCTGGGTTTATTTGGAGTATCTGAGAAGGGGGCGGTTTGGGGGGGGGGGGGGGTGGTTGTTTGATTGTTCTCCTTGTAGGTAGCTTGCAATGCATTGCGTTTCTGTACTTGAATTAATTTTATTGAGGGGATTTTGAACAATTGTTTTACTATGTTTATATGGATATGGATGAGGATGGGGTCAAGAAATGAGCATTTATTTGCAAACTTTATAAGAAAATATATATATTTCAAGAGTTGTTTGAAAACAAGTCATGTCAAAAGTTATTTGTTTTAAAATTCTTTCGTATTCAATATTTTAACCAAGAGTTTTAGGAAATAAAATCGGGGAGAAGAAGAATGGTGGCATAATCATTTTTACAAATTTTAATGTCATTGTCTTGATTTATTTATTGCAGAAAAGCAAGTATACAGCCATTTGTCAATTTCCAATACACAGTAAAGAAAATTATATATGTATCTGCAAATTTTGTCGAGCAAATTTTGCTCAGGTGAGCGATAAAAGACCCATTTGTGTCTTTTGTTTAACGGTGCATATAAACGAGAGAAACTGTCATCAAGACCTGAACTACAGTTACGTCTATTATTATTTTTCTTTTCCAGAATTTCAGCGATGTCCTCCATCACAGTTCGAATCTCTATTGAATTTAATGGTACCACATTTACCATGCAAACGATCAGCATTTCCTTCGTAATAGCGAGGCCTCCAAACACGGAGGGAGGCAATAACAGAGGCACCGTCATTACACAAGATAGTAACCCTCCCGATCCGGAGCAGTTTAGGCGCCAGGTTGGCCCATTATAACACAGAAAGGAAAGAGCAATACATCAACAAATATATACAATATATGTTTCGATAGCCGTGATATTTTCCACCATTCCATTCCATTGTATTGTTTATCATTACCAGACAGAGATGTGCCATAGACATATCATAACTGATTCTTGTCATTGTGGACTTCGATATATCAATCTCTACTATTGTAATACAAATCAGCTTGTAAATGTATGATAATCGTAAACCGGTAAACCACACCAATTGTGTGACATTTGTTGCTTAATTGACCGTCCTTAGTCGGTATTGTAACTGCAGTACAAACTTTTATGACGTCGTTTTTTATGTCCTTGGTGATTTGTGTCATACAGCTTGGGCAGATGTCTTCTCTTTTCTCATTTACTTAATGTTTTTAATTTTGATTGGAATAATTTATTATAAAATATCATTTCTGTGATTTTATTGTCATCTTTTACTGCTTAAACACTATCTAATTGTTTACTTTTTCTATCAGACTTTTATACAATAAAAATAAAAGTGTTTTCTTTCTCGTCATAATTTTTAAGGACAGTATATAACAAAGAGGAATTAAAAGTTTCCATAAACCTACTTCTATGTTAAATGAATTGAAAAATCATTGCAGACTACCAGTTTGATGCCAAACAACTATAATCCACAGGCGTGTTCACTAAATAGACAAGACAGAAAAGAAGGACTGATTGATTGATTGAATATTGTTTTACGTCACTCCACGATTATTTCACTTATATGGTGACGGCATCTGCCTGATGCATTGCAAAGACATTTAGACTTTTGTACCGGACCCATCTCAAGCAGTGAGGGATGTTTAATGTGCCACGCCTACCGTAACACGGGACCTCCGTTTTTAGTGTCTCGTCCGAAAGACAGAACACCGGTGCACCCAGGGCGGCTGCAGCAAAGAAATGCCAATTGTTATGCTAAATAACATACAATTAAATTTTTTTCGTAAGCATTTTTCTTATTGGTCAGTGCACTGTCTCATCCAAAGGGAGGCAACCGAGAAGTCGTCAACGTGCAAACACTGCGAACAGTATGTACAGGTACAATGTCTAAGCCCTAAAACTACTTCTTCAAGAAGATGCTTGGATAATGAGAACCGTATAAAACTCTCATTAAGATACTTTCATGTAAATCATGCATTCTAATAACGTGCATGAATTTGAGCTTCCCGGCCAGCTGGAGTTTGTTACTTATCGTTTAAGGACACCTTCATAGAATTTCACTTTATAGTAGTGACACCTGTCTGGTGCATGCCCATTGGCCTCAGTCTTCGTCCTGTGCAAGATCCCGTCTCTTCAAAGCAATGAGAAGGGTCTACACTTTACATACTAACATATACCAGGGCAAAGTACCTCGGTTTATATTGTTTCATCCAAACAAAATTTACTAAATGTCATTACTTCAAAAATTGATCTTGAGGTCAGAAATCAAGTCAGGTACAAAAAAAGACTAATCTGTCTTGCCGAAGAGCAGGTACGGAGAACAACTCTGTATACCAGAGGAATGCAGATAAACATCTTTCTTAAAGGAGCAAACATGAAAATCTAGAAGTGACACTGAGGACCTAATTGTTGGTATAACCATTATTACCAAAATCCTTGAAGTACCCAGCAATAGAAGATTGATGTCAATACAGACATTCAAAATTGCACCAATGTCAAGGTTCATATTTTGTTTAGTAAGACTTTATTTTGTTGTCCACATTAATGTTGTCACAAACAATAATGTAAAAATTATGACGCAAATCCTCATTTACTTTTTCTACAAAGTAATGGTCTTGATGAATTTCTGTAGTGACTCGGGTACCACCTGAATGTTAAATAAAATAATTTAGTGGTACACACTAAAACATAATTATACTTTTTTTTACACAGTCGGGTCTACCAATGGTATATAAAAATTGGCAAGAAATGTTAAACATCAATTGACAAAATCTTGATAATTAATGCATAATTTAATCATCAATTACTATCATCCAATGAGAGTCAAGAGAGTAGTTGTGTATCAGTAAAAGGCAAGATAACAATCAATTTTTCACAATTATCCAACAACAGTCGAGATGATAAATTTTACAAACACAGTTGAAACTCGTTATGTCGAATTCGACGGGACCAAAGCAAATATTTCGACTTAATCGGAATTCGAGATAAACATCAGCTGTTTATGTAAACATTTTCAATCATTCTTAACATATGAATATACATGCATTGTTTTACCCATTATTCTATATTTTAGTCTATGTAATGTATCTTTCTACCGACTAAATTCTAACTTCTTACTACTATCCGTCAACCTAATGACAAGCAGATGAATGAAGAAAAATTTAAAAATTGTGTTTTCAGCTCTTTATACTTTTAATTTATTTAATAATTTACAAGCTGCATAAACGATACTGGGCTATTATCTGCCCCAAATGTATATGCTTTTACTAATGAGATTAGCACATTTTAAAATAACAAATACCCATGCAATCAAATTATCTAATCATCGTCAATCAAGGTGAAATGACTTCACGGTCAAACAATCAGCCATTACCATACATCCAGCTGGGATAATTGGTTGTTCGCATTTCTTCAACCTTTACTGATGTGTTAATCAATTTATTTTGTACAAAGATTGACACTTCGAGATAACCAGTGTAAAATGTATAGAAAATGGAGTTTTGGGACTATAAAATGCCTCTGAATTAAGCGGAGTTTCGATTTAACTGACTTTGACTTAATCCTATAGATTAAAGAAAAAAATTCGGGACTTGAACTTGACTTTGAGATAACAGAATTTCGACTTAAATGACTTTGAGATAACGAGTGTCAGCTGTAATTAGAAAAACACAACTGTCATTTTACAGAGAGTCCACATTCATACCTTTACATCAGATATCCATACCTTATATTTGATATCCATACCTTTACATTTGATATCCAATGAGAAATAATATAAGTAACTAACAATTTATTCCACAAAGCATAATCTATGTAACATTTCTATGTCCATACATCTTCTAGATATCTCTTGTGCAGCCTTAGTTGCATCATGTAATTTCTTGCATCAGTTTCAGTGAGTCCTAAAGGAAAAACATTAATGTTAATTGTTAATATAGAATTCATTTCATCATAATATAATCTATATATAACTATTATAATAAAATACACATATTAAGTGTTCATACTGCCCATCGCATTTGTTGTATTTTGCAAATTTTCTTACCCAAAACTAGTTTTGAAATTCATAGAGCTCTACTAAAGTACTCTTTCTCAAAATTTGAAAAAAAGATGCATGAAATGCTACACAATTGTTATGTGTATTGAACACTGGTATTCATGATACTGAGGTATTATAGCTTGTGAATGTGCAACAGTACTCCTGTAAACACTTCATCCTTACTCATTAGGCTGGTATTCACATGAGTATTATTATGTGCCCTAAAAGCACATATCAGCAATTAGATATTTAAAGGGGATATATCCTTACTGTACAAAAAAAAAAAAAAAAACAAGATTTTCCACTTTTATAGAAAAAAAAAGGTTTATATATGTATCTAGAAAAGATATTGCTGAATATTTTAGACTGAAACATAGATATACAATTATGTTACCTCCAGAAGTGACTGATATCCATCAGTTTATAGGGTGGGACAACATTTTTCTTAATAATCAGGTATGCATGCTACTCTGTCACAAGTGACAGAAAATGAAACAATGAAACATTTCACATTCTCATGCATAAACACTAAACATCTCAAACACAAAAACAAAAACATTTACTTATGATTGAAGTGAAGCACTAGAAATACATTTATGGTTTTCAAGAATCGAAATAAATGCAGAGTTGACATCTTTCGCCATGTTCTTAGCATCTCCACAAACGTACACACAAGCTTCTGAGGTATCTAGAATCGTTACGATATCTCGCCCGTATCTCAGCAAATTGTGCTGAATATATCTCGGTACATCTGCAGGCTGTTTATTTCGGGAGAAACAAACATGTAAGTGAGTTATCACCCCTGTCTGTTTGAAATGCTCTAACTCCTCCCTGTAAGTATATATCAATTATCATTTTATACTGAAATACACTACAATGTATATATTTTTCTAGGAAAAATGATTTTTATGATATGCTTGATTTTTCATTGAGATTGTTATCTGATAAAAAACAATTCCTATGGACGTGTCATGGATTCCAGCAAACTGCAAAGTATATGCAGTAAGTTACAGTCATCAGGCAGTCGGTATATAAAATATGTAACTAAGTCTTTAAACATCGATCACAAGTTTGCTAACCCTTGTATACAACGGTGAGGTAATGTTGGTTGAACAATTTTTGTAACATATAAAGTGATTAATAAAGTGAAATATATTCCAAATGTAGCCTTACTATACCATACTGTAGACCACACCATACTGTCAGAGTGGAAATTTACCACATCTTTTACTTATACTATAGTAATGTTAACCCTATTGAAAACTGATTCATAATAACACCTTTCCTGCACTGTAAATCATACTATACTGAAAATTCTTTGTTCTGTGGTATGTTTTTAAATCAGGCATCATAGTGGCCTTAGCTTGTTTTACACATTCAGTCATAATTCCAAGTGTACCAAATAGAATACTCACCTGAACAAGTAGTCTGATTTTGATGTCTACAGCCATAAAATAGCCAGACATCGCCATAGGAACCTGAATCTGCAATCTGTGACCTCTGTGCCTCCCGATGTCTACACAATCCAATGAATGGGGCAACGCCTGTCCCAGGACCTATCATGATGATAGGAACTGACAGTTTATCAGGCAGACGGAACTTCTGATTGGTTCTGCCAAAGATGGGAATCTGGAAAGAAAGAAAATTAACTTATTTTATTTAAAGAAGCATAACATTCCCAGGTAAACATTCTTCTTGCAAAGATAGTTAAACTTGAAGGGAGGCAAATGGCTGGAAAGAACCATAGGGGTAATGAATTCTATAAAAGTGTCATTATTATACAGTCTTCACCACAAGCCAATGCTTAACCACTATGCAAAATCTGATCCTCGCAAATGCTTGCAAAACTGAAAACGATTCATGTGTACATAGAAGAAACCATTATACCTAAAATCGCTTTGAACAACTGATTGTTTTTATAGTAAAAGCACTAAAGCATAAGTAACATCCATTCTACCTCTACTTTGAAACTGAACAAACCCCTTATAAACTAAATCCTAATTATTTTAGAAATTTCTTCCTCTCTGTTCAGATAAAAAGTAATATTTGACTTCTGTACCTGAATAAGTTCTCTAGTAAGTGTCAAGTTCTGCATTGCTGTATCTAAAGAATGAGCTGTGTATGAAACCTGGGTACTCTTTGTCAATCTGTCAATCATTCCTGTACACACCCCTTGACGATTATAGCTCCGCCCATCTCCTACGGGAATTTCCACCACATTGAAGACAATTTCCAAACTACTTGGGTCAGAGAGTGGAGAACTAAAATAAGACATTTTAAAAACAATTTAAACTTTTATTTTGTAGATACCTTTCACAATGATTAAAACCAAAATATCAGTCTTCTTCCCTTACAGTGGTTCTATACCTATACATATATGTACTACTTTGACAAGATGATGTTGAAATTTGACGAATATGTGGAAAAGAGATTGACTCTAGCAATGAAAGCATCTCTTGTGAAGGCCTTAAACTATACTACGTGAAGTCTTATCACAAGAGCTGGATTGTTTGGAAGTTTGAATCCTGGCATTTACTTATCATGGCACTACCTGTCTGATGAGACGATAAAAACTGAGGTCCCATGTCCAGTAGTCACGCACATGAAAGATCCCTACAGTTTCCAGAGCTTTTTATCAATAGAACCACTTAATAATTAGTATAAAGAAAAAATAACAAAATATTATCAATAGAACCACTAAATAATTAGGATATAGAAAATATAGCATTTGATTGGATTTGACTGGTATACATATACCATGTGTACATTATTGGGAAATGGTTCTCCTTGTCACACTAAAGACAAGCCTGAAAAACAGTCAGAACCAATCAAATATTGTTCGTTTATTCCCATTGTAATTAACTATCCAGATATCATTTTACCATGTGAAATTGATATTTATATCCAAATATTTTCATACACAGCTGTATACAGAATTTTATACCGTACATTTTTCGAACTTAACTGTAAACTAAAGTTTAAATCCTATAGTTTTATCCATACCTCTACAATGAAATTTAAAGCCATATATTTTCATACATACCTGCATACTGAGTAGGGTCTTGGCTGTAGACGTGGCAACAATTCTACAACAAAATAACAACCAATTTAAAAGACAACAATTTCTCATAATTTAAAGTCGTCACTGGTCCTACATACATATAAATCTCTATCTTATAGGCAAGCTATTATGATTATTTCATATATGAATTTGGGTAAACGTGGTATAGTAGTTAAATTGCTGTTGGCTCGCATTGCAGAAGATCCAGACCTGATTCCTGGAATATGCCACTATGCTTAAGGGGTTGTCCAACTCCTCTTTCAGTCTCATGATATGACTGAAATATGACTGAAAGCAAAGTAAAATACCAATTAATCAAGAAATCATACATAAATTACCTGTTTTTCTCCAAGAATTAAGAGTCGAATGTGTCAGGTCTAACATCTGAAAGACTGCATCTTAAGTGCATTTCAGTCAATGACCTCATCATGAGTAACTAACTGCATACTGATGCAAGTGAAAGATCTGCCAAGTTACTTGCGAATGGTCAGTCATTTTCTCAGACTAATCCAGTTTTTCTGTATTATAAGTTACAAATCGTAAAGGATTCAGTTTTCATCATGCATGTATTTTGCCAAAACTCACAAGTTATCAGAAAATCCCTTCTGAAAATGAGTTTCACTGTTAGCCTCAAAGTAAAACTCAAAATCTGACAGAGTTCACCAATACGGTGTCAGTGTTTGTACAACATCTGCATTGTAACCTTATCCTTAGGCATTCAGTACAGATAACAAGTATAACTGTATAGCTGGCAGTGACATCATAAATGAAACTACAGTGAAACGTGAATCCCCATGCAGTTTTTAAACTTGTTAACAAATGAGATTTGGTGTTACAAACAGGCTGCATTAAACTGTAATTAATGGATGCAGCATTTACATGTATATACAAACCTAGCAGTCTGGTTACAAATGGCTGACAAGACATGAAAGCATTCAAAATGTCTAGGATGGAAACATTGGCTTCCTTCACATGTTTAGTGTGTTCTGTAGCTCCCTGCTTACTACATAGTTCATGAATTCTTCACTTTTCACCCTCATCCTGTGTAAACTCCACTAATGTTCTTATCACAGTCTGTAATTGATTTAATACTTGGTATTGTTTTATGTGATTCCACGATTACTTCACATATATGGTGACAACAGCGGCCTGATGTATTCTATGGATATTTATACCTTTGTAATGGACCAACTCGAACAGTGGGGGATATCTGTGTGAAATGCTAGCTCGATTTTCACTAGATCATTTGAGAGACATGCACCTGGTCTGAATTGAAATCAAGACCTCTCAGTCATGAGCCAAAGACCTCATCCACTGAGTTACACTGATCAACATAACCAGTAACCATTGAGATTGACAACATATTATTGGACACAAAACCATAGTAATATATTTTGTTTTACACCACTCCCAGAATATTGCAATATATGGTGGCAACATCTGACTGGTGCACTGCTTCATAATTTTATTCTATATTCAATTCTCAGTATTTCAAGTATATTTTTGCACAATTTTCAACATAATATTGATGAATGTTTTAAATATGATGTAAAATAATATTATGTTATAAACCCAATTCAATATAGAAAATAATATACGATTAAGATTTAAATATAATGATGATACAATGCTCATAAAACAAGAAACCGTCAAGGACGGTATGACCGGATTGCAAATGCTAAACACAAAATGTTGACGACAGACGGATGAACAGACAGGGGGACGGACCGATTTTGCCAATTTACGCAACTAAATAACAAAATGTTGATGCCGTGTGGGCGGACAGACGGACGGACAGACAGACGGACAGACTGATTTTTCCAATTCATAGACCAGAATTGCTTTGCAATAACATTAACAATACATGTATGCAAGTGGTCACCCTAAAGGCAAATATCAAAGGACTCAAAAGTCCTGAGAGAAGGCTTTGCTGATTTTAAGTATGTAATCATTTTACCATTTTAGTGGCGGATTCAGGATTTCAGGAAAAAGGGGAGGGGCAAAAATTAGGTCTTTGTTGCAACTACATCGTCATTATACCTATGTTCCAAATGCTAATAAAATTTGTTCTCTTCATACTATCTTACGGCAAAGAGTTTGCAATTGCTTGTATCCGAAATGAACGTGCAATCGACAACTTCATGGCAACAAGTTTTACTGCATTGTTGTCACGAGTCGAAGCTGAGCCTAGGAACGACATTCCTTCAAGTGGGACATTAAATAACCATTTTATTCACGATTCTCATAATGTTTTAACATCATTTATATTTAGAAACATACAACATTTACCCTAATATTTAAATTGCATTTTCATTATCAGAGGAAATGCGGGAAGATCGATCTTTAAGTTTGTCATATATGTGAAAAAGAACTAAAGTTCCAGAACATGTTGGGGAAGACTTTAATTGAAATATCTCGATAAAAACAAGCGATACAAGACAAATGCTTTGTCCGGAGAATTACAAAATCGAGTACATCCGACAGTGTCGATGATAAACACATCGTAAAGTAGTCACAACTGCATATTATTACGCGAAATTTGAAAACATTATTGCGACTCCTTTTTCGAGTTATTGAAACTAGTTTATGTTTAGCTTAAATTAACTGAGCTAAAGGTATATTGTGCTGATCAAGAATTTTTAAGACAACATCAGTAATTTTTCGGCACTTTATGTTTCAGCGGCGTAGTAAGCTCTATATCGGTAGTGAAAGTTATAACCCCTGAAAAGAAAGTGATTGCAATGAGTGCGGCTTCACCGAAGCCGACTCAAAAAGTGTGTGTTCACTGAAGCGTAAAGTCAAGGTCAAGGTCACTAAATTTTTGTATTGGTTGAATAGAACATTCAAGTATCTACAAACCTACCAACTTTGACATAAGTACCCTTTCGGGTATAAAAGAAACCAAGCTAAACGCAAAATGTTGATGCCGTACGGACAGACGGACGGACGGACAGACGGTTTTCGCCAATTCAAAGACCGGAATTGCTTTGCAATCCGGTCAACAAACTGAAAATAAAATTTAACAATCAGCCATTGACATGATACATGCTATAAAAACAACAGAATAATTTATTTTTGCATGGCTCTATCCTGGTGCAGGACGAGGAATCTCTATGGACCTCTTTGGCACGTTCAGTGTAGGCATGCTTCATGTTATGAGTTTGAATCCTTTTCCTATTATCTATATAAGTATATTATGTATGATACCAAATATATCTCATGCTATGCATTATGATTAAAAACCTGCCTTTTTCAGCAAGTTGCTATTGGCCAACAAAAGTCTTCGATCATCACCTTGTAACTTAATTTTTATAAACTTATTTTATCAATAATATCTAAATGTTATCTGAGTGATTTAATATTTTATCTAACATTTCTCATATGTTTAAGTAAATGCAAAACAGCTGTATAATGTAGATTCATTAATTATCATCAGAAACTACTGACTTAAAGGATACAATTTTGCCTTCAGTTGCTGTGACTTTTCTCAATTAATGATGATTAATGCATGATAACTTGGAAAAAAACTGAAATTTTGCCCAAAAAATTGCAGCAAATGATTATGTACATGAACTGCTTCATTTAAATGACAAGGCAGATTCTGCACAAATATCAGTAGCCACAAAAGGTAGTCAACTCCGAATCACCAAGCACATGCTGGACTTACATTTGAAGTATAATGGCCCTGAAGTGTAAATATAAATTTTAAATTCATAACATAAGAATAAATCAATTACTACTACCAAACTTATGAATAAAATATTTCATTTTATATTTAAAAGCTACAATGAGATAGGAGACATCTCTTCTCAAAAGGAATGGAGCATAGATCTATACATGTATGTGGGTTATCCGCATTAAACTACCTAGCGCATTTGTTTACCGCGGCAATGAGTTTGCCTTTCCACTCCTAATCTTCAGGAAATGCAAAATAGCTTATTTTTTTTCTAAATTTTCTTTTGTTTTTAAACTATGATTATGTCAACACAACACAGCAGGGGCAGCGCTTAACACTTCCTATATCTGCTTTATCATTGAACAGCCATTATTGTTTACGTAGCAAAGTAACTCCAGTAACACCTGGTGATGACACTGCTAAAATCGGAACATATGCTCGATTTTGTCCATAAACTCCGAATCGCCGGAGATTTACTGGTCTGGTCTGGTTGGATCGAGTAGTCCTATAATATGGTATCAATGTAGCAATTATTTTCCATAGGGCTACATATTGATAAATTGATAAATTTCTATGAAAAAAATATTATTTAAATTATCTTTTACATTTCAATTCAAAGAATGGTACCCCATACAAGTAAAAACACCAAGAAAACTATACCTCACCGTGGCTTTTCATTTTCAAAATCTGCATTAATTACAACTTACCCTCAGTCCGCAGAAAATGGACTTCCAGAAAATGCCATAGGCCCTGTTATGAAATATTCTGCCCCAAAAATAGAAAAGTATAACTGTAAAAATTATTTAGATGTCAATAAATAGTCCATATAAAGTATGTTAATTCAAAAGATGTTTCTGGAGAAAATATCCAATCATAAGCCTGGGATCCTTCACCCCGAGCAGGAATTTGGGTAGCCAAAACACTTAGATGACTTGAGTCTGTGTCAATTGGTACATTGATACCTATAACAATTTGTCTTATTAACATGTAGGAGGCAAATTATGTCTTTTCAAAACATTGTACATGGCCATAGATATCTCACAGAGATGCCAAGCGGAGCTTATAACGAAGCTTACAAATTACATGCTGGAGATTTAAGGGTCATGTGACACTTATTGTGAATTCTGCAGGTGATGTGTCCTTGGTTCGATGCATGTGTCTCAAGCACCAGATGTTCTGGGTTCTCAAATGACACAAATGACTGCACTCTAATGCATTCCCAGATTCATCAAATCTGGGAATATCTGCTGCTGTTAGTTTATGGTACAGCATATAAGGAGTATCTTCCTCATGCATAGCTCTGTCCTTAGATAGATTATTTGGATCACTTTTCGGTCATTTTGGCTTTAACACTGCTCTTCATATTTTCATATATTTTGAGAATTCCAATCAATCGGCCACGAGCATCACTGAAGAGACATAACTTGTCGAAATGCGCATATGGTGCACAAAATTAAATGGTATATATATTCTATATTTAATATAAGCAACCTGGTGGGCTTTTTCATGCTTAAATGATGCTGTACCAGGCCATTTCATCTTCATAATTTCATTACCAAGGCCATGGTTTGATATTTCCCCTATAAATTCCCTGCAATCCTGATTATTGCCCCTGGGTATTGACAAAGACTCAAGCTTTGAAGAAATTTTTTGCCAAAAAGACTCCATCAAGTTACATATATGTTCTCAGGCAAAAATAAAAATGAAAAAATAAAAAATAAATAAAATGAAAATTTTGCTATAGGTAACTCTACTTTGTGTTAGGAGTCAGATACATATATCTAGGGTCCTTGTCCTGTCTTTTTCTTCTACTATACAATATATTCATAATGTTTTAATATTGATAATACAACTTTTAGTGGTGTTTATCCGTCATGTGCAAGTAACTATATGGATATATAAATTATAAGTCTAGCCTGGCCTGGTAGACCCCCCCCCCCCCTTTCCGGCTGGTGTATTAGTATGTACTTTATTTTGACATTATATACAGTAGACATTATAGACATACATAAGCTGAAATGTTGTCTTAAAGGAGAACAATGGAACAATGTCAGTGGGATTGTGGTCAATGTGTTTCAAAAAAAAGGGGGGTGGGAGTGGTCATAATTAATAATTGGTTTACACGACAGTCAGTCATATAATTTTGTGTCTTAATTTTACATAATTTAATGAATGATATTTAGTCTATAAAATATAAACATGTAATATTTTATAGATTATATTTTTATCACTTCGTTTAATAAACATAATATTTAAATAAACATAATATTTGATATATATACAATGTATATATTATATATATATATATATATATATATATATATATATATATATATATATATATATATATATATATATAATATATATATATATATATATATATATATATATATATATATATATATATATATATATATATATATATATATATATATATATATATATATATATATATATATATTTTTTTTTTTTTTTTTTTTTTTTTTTTTCCAGATACTCTCATTGAGTTTCACTTTAATTGAGGGTTGGGTGGAAGATCATGTTTATGCTGTGCTCACATGTGCAGCATTTCCAAGTCATGGCAGTGGTTGTACAAACGTGTGTATATAATAATAATAATAATCCACAATTTCACATGTCTAATCACAAGTAGATCTAAAATGGATAAATTCATATATTACCAGTAAGATACAAATGCTATGAACATCATTTAACTTAATAGACAGAAGTAGATGTATGTGACGATAATACAAGAATTAAATAAAGTTTATAGACCTATCAGAGGTACATGTGTATCACCATTAATTTTAATAGATGTAATGCTGTATGAATATAAAGTTTTAAAGAAATACTAATGTATAAGATTGAAACCTTTTTAAAATAATTATTATGAGATAATTGAAGAAAGAATTTATTTCAAGCAAAATGAGAATATTCTTTTGTTTAAAAAATATATTTATCAATTCTTACTAGGGTTACTTCAGCACAATAGCTCAAGCTGCAGTTAGTTTATTGAGAGTTTTTATTGATTGATGCATGTTGATTTATTTTCTTTGTATTTAATTTGTATTTCATATCAATATTGTGAGGTAATGAGATAATTTAAATTAAAATGATATCATGTAAATACCACAATTACTAATTAAAATCCCTGTTTCATGTTCATGTTCATGCATAGATTTTATTACAGTAGTTTTATCATATTTGATGTCTTATAATGATCTATTCATTTAAATACTATATATACACTTTTCTTTAGAATGATTTATTTGTGTTAAAAAATGTACCCGTATATTGATATAAAGAGATCTCCATACTTTTGAAATTCATAATTTGTATATGACATCACATATAATACATTTCAAGTCATTTGACTCATTTTTTGTAGCCTGCCAATGCCTCCAATCATACCCAGCCAACCTTGGTGTGTTCTCAACGAAATATTTAAATTTTGATTTCTCGTGCTGTTTTAATCATAAATATTTACTTGTTACTTCATGAATACATTTTATGTTTGGATAAAAAGTAACATTGAATTTACAATGTGTACATTTTAAATGATGAAACTGCTAATGCATTTTAAAATCAAATTTGAAATGAAGAAGTTACATTATTTAACTATTTTCTGTTTAATTATAATCTTTTATCTATTTATTTTATTTTTTATTATCGATATTACAAAGGTACTATACATTTCATTATAATTCACAAAAATGCCCTAAAATGCAATGCTATCACACTTGCAGCTATCGTTTCTCATTATAATTTGATAAATTTACCTGAGCATTGTCCTAAATTACAGTTACCAGCTCTTATCTATGTCCTTAGCCCATTTGCCCCAAGAAAGTGACAGCTAATTTCACAAGTTATTAGCTGGCAACAAAAAAAATAGATATTATAATGCAGGCTGACACAAGTAAGTTAATGGGGCTTCAAAATAATGTAATTGCAATATAAACACTACATGTAAATTTGATAACCAAATTTATATATGGGTACATGATACTGCCTTCATTTAAGTAAGGTAGCTATTTAACCTATATATGAACCAATAGAGAGAAATGCCCCATTTTTAAGCCCCTAAAATCATAGGTAACAGGGCGTTTCGTCCACAAAATACTTCATCCACTAGGTTCTTCGTCCACTGTTAAGATCGTCCCCAGATGATTCGTCCACAATGAATAATATAGTAATCGCATAAACAGGTGATAATTACCGTTCAAACAACCAATTATGTCATTAATATATACTGTGATATACACTGTGAGTACATCAAATTAATATTTAACAAAGCGGGTTCGTAAAAATGTACTTTGACAGATAAAACGAAAAAGGAATTATCTTAATTTTAAATAAATTTAATGATCGGATTGCCAAACTTTATTTGTATGACGATTTCTTGTACTGTATACATCTTAACTTGGTCTTATCTTTCGGTAAAAGGTATTCACCTTGATGTATAAATTTCGTATAAATATCACATCCTTAAATACAATAAATTATCATCACCTATCTTCCCATGACCTATTAAGTAATCATCATCATTATTCTTCGTTTCGATGGTATGCTCTCGTCCGTAATTATCATCAACTATCATCACATAACCTATTAAGTAATCATCATCAACATTCTTCATTTCGATAATATGCGCTTGTCCCTAATTAGCATCAACTATCATCACATGACCTATTTAACAATCATCTATTTAAAACTTATTTTCATACTAATATTCATTATGCAATTAATATCGACGATTTTCCAAATTAAATATGAAGATAAGACCAAGTTTGAAAATATTATGCTTTTTAAAACTATTAGTCTATGGTGCATTACTACATATTCATTCAAGACACTACCCATATTTAGATATGGATGATATAGTGGTTAGATATTAGGATATAAATCAAGATTTAATACCCAGCTTAATAGGCCAGTTCAATAGGATACAGTGTGCGACGTGGCTATCCCAAAACTCGTCGAGCTATCCCGAATCGAATTGGCTGCGTCCGACTGGGCTAGCCTGTTTTACTGTGCCATGTCAAACAGGAGTTATGATATTGGTACCATTTCCTATTTAAGAACCTCGATAAGGACCTTGATGCGATTGGAAACTCAATATAGCTGTGTTGTAAACTACATTTTGATTGGATAAAATTTTAAAATAAGAGTTATCTTTCTTATATCTTATTTCCCGCCATTATTCAAGCTATTCGTCATAAATCGAAATATCTAAGCGTTAAAAAAGAACAGACAACAGTGTTTATAGTAGATCTGAAAATGGTAATTCTGTGATATATTAATTTTTCTATTTACATGTGATGAATACCGGAATCGCATCGGATAGTTAATGGTTAGAGAAACTTAAAACTTGAAGGTTCCCGGTTCGATTCCCGGGCCCGCCCACAATTGTTTACCCTGGCCGTTACAGATTTGTTGCCGTTGCCAGCCCTTATGACTCATAATATGAGTTGCATGTTTGTGCACTGTGAGGATTATGTTCTTGTGTTGTTGTGTGTTTCGGTTTCTAATGAGTAATGTTGGAAACTTGTGGCACGGGAGGAGTATTATACTCGGATATTTACCCTGATAGCTCCATCAATAGCATGTTAGATTGAGAACTTCACTACATCTACACTGACTACAGTAGCGAAGAGTAACAGTTCAATCCCATGGGTCTCACCATTGATACCCGGTTAACAATTTTATAGATAAATAATTCTATACAAATTCTTAAGCAATGGTTGCAAGAATCCCCGGAAACTTTCAATAGATTTATAATTCACCAAGGCAGGCTTGTATGCGTAAATACTTAATTACGATTGTTCATATGACAAATATAAGTTATCAGGGCTCGCGCTGTCCATCGTAATCGTAACATTTTGCTATTTTTCAATCTGATTGCGATAGAATTTTGAGAAAATCCACACGCAATAGACCTTTTCATTATACACATCTAGTTTATCATGCAACTACCCAATGGAATCGTGTGAAACCAGCAAATACCAGTCGCATGATGTGACGGTGGATAATGGCAGAGACATAGATTACTTTTTAGAAAAAAAGTAGTCTATGTCTCTGATAATGGCGATCGCAATTAATTAACATCCGGCAACGGTCCAGTGGCAGATTTAGAAGGGGGGCTTTTCACCACATATTTACATGAAAACTCCAGATTTGGTACCAAAAATGACCGAGTAATTTGGCTAATACACATGTGCGCCCCCCTTTTTTCAAAAATTCTGGATCCGCCACTGCGGTCATTAACATAAATCATAATTCATTCGAAAAAGCATGGAAAAACGGATAAATTTCCAGATGTAAGAAGAGAACTGAAAGATTTTCTTGGTGACTCACGTATATATGAGATACATTTCAATGAAGTCGTCTGTCATCCCCGAATGAAGTCTGCGAAGCGTACTCGTACTTTGTCATTGGGCTTAATCTACGGTCGTTAAATTGCGTTTTGTATGTATCCGAATTCATGTCCTGTTCCGAGTTATAGTTAAAGCAATGAATGGCTTTTGATTACATAATCGGTTGTCTACTTCTGTCCCCGTTGTGGATGATAGATAAATGTGTATGTACTTGTTTCACTCCTTATAGAATCAAATCAAATTCAACGCAAATCAGTAGTCATACATGTCATTGTACAACAATAAGATACCCAGTAACATTCCATTGAAATATATAAAGACAAACAGTGCGAGAAGGAAATCACCAACCCCTAGAAATACAGACAAAATACATATCAGTGGACAAGTTACAGGCTGCAATTTTTGTAGAAATTAATTTCGACAAGGAATACACATGCAAAACATAACCAATGATGAAATCTGTATGCGATTTGTTTCTTTCAATGTATAAAGTAAATTTTAAATAGAATATTTATATATCACACATACAATCATCAAAACTCGACTTCATTTATTCTTATCCAAATGAGTAAATGTGTTTATCAAGGCTCTGATTGATAGCACTGCAAAATATCTTGGGAAATTCAGATTGGTAAATTGGGAAAAAAGAGCACTTTTTACTATTGGGAATGGGTCCGTTTAACGGACCCAAAATCTGTGAATTGACGGCCCTGTGATTAATAAGTCTTTATCTCTATTAACATGGATATGAATAACATTTAACAGAATTGTGGGAATTGGGGAATGCATGTTTCCATACATTTCAAATTTCATTCATACATACTAAGTGATAGGCGTATTATGCCACACTAGGCGTTGTTCTTGTTTAATATGACGTCAAGAATTTTACGGGAAACGTTATCATTTGCCAGCCAAAATGTTAGTCCAGTAGAAACAGTGAAATCGTATACAGTTTGTTTATCTTTAACCCTACGAAATTTCTACAAATTTTAAAACAAATTAAGAAAAAATTCAATCTGATTAAAACCATATCTTTATTCCGCCTCTCTATTTGTTCCATTGCGTATACGCAAAAATTTGGCGATGTGTCAAAAAAATTTTTAATTTTGTTCACTTTACATTCACATTTTGTGATTTTCCCAGTGCCATTTCTAATATTCAAAATAAATAATGTTCATATCATATTCATTACTTGAAAAGTTTTAATCATAAACTTGTCACTGTGATGTTGAAAAGTGTCAGTCCAAAGGTTACTTGACAAAATTTCTTTGGAACTGACATAATTCTGAAATTGCTTATATATATTACATTTTTTTTTCAAAATCACTGAAAATGACTGACATGGCTGAAAAATTTTCAACACTTCTCACTGTTGTCAGTTGTGTGTCAACTTATCTTTTCATTTTATATTGTGGGCTATTAAAATCCATGTGTGCTACTTGATTTCAAAGTGTATCAACCCACTGGGATAGTAAAATTTTCCTAGTTTCCTCAACTCTGATTTAATAAAACAAGCAAAACCCTGTAGTGAGTTATCTTAATTCTTTTTTTTTTTTTTTTATTTTTCATCCTTAAAATGATTTGTGCAAAAAACACCAATTAAATTTGTATTGTTAATGTTGTACTCACAAATGCCTGTATACATATTACATAAAGTGTTTTGTGTGGAAATTGTACCAAAAAATACCCAGATGTTTGTTTTGAATATTTCAGTTTGTCACTTGCCATGCGGGCAAGAGAAACAGAATAGTTTGGTTTCCCACAGGAAAATTTACTCGCAAATGTGAGTGGGCGAGTGTTTATTTATAACCCTGTTGCTATTAATTTACTAATATTAAGGTTGATATTAAATGTAATAGGAATTTAAGTTGTGAGTTTATGTTGACTATATTTATGGTCAATTGATGCAAATAATCATTCTAGAAATTCAACAGCTCTTTGTCTTTTTTATTTTAGGAAAAAAAAAAGATAGCTACCAGATGGCGAAAATTGGAAAAACAAGTGAGCAAAAATGAATAATGTGGAACTAATCACTACTCAAATGACATAATTCTTAGCTGTTGCTGTCCAATGGTAGAGCTTCAATTTTCACTCAGGTCACATTAGTGTTCGGGCATACCAATGCACTGTCAAAGTAGGCGTGACACAGAAAAATATGCCTCACTGCTTTGGCTAAGTTCATTGCAAAGATCAATATTTTTAGGCAAATGCTGTCACTTAACATGTACTGGGTATGTGTGAAATAATGGTGGAGTAATTTGTGCATCCATGGCGCACTGACTTGACAAATATAGGAGATTTCTCGGTGAGGATACATAACCTGAATTTGGTATTATATAAACACAAAATTACTTTTGTAGTCATAGCTCAACCTTTTCTTTGATGATGTCTACAATTTACATAGAGAAATGACAAATGGCAGTTATTCCTCCTTGTCACCTTCTGCTCATCATCAGGAAGTTTTATGCATAATCAGTTTGAAATCAATGACATAAAACTGTCTAGTTTGTTGGGATTGGTTGTAATAATGAAAAAATGATAAATGTAAAGATGATGGATAAATAACATCACTTTGAGTCTGATACTATTTCACTCTTGCAGGGCTCAATATTGGAAAAAAATTTCAGTCATCAAATTTGCAGATTTAAAGAAAATTTGGATGACCTCCATTATATTTACTACATTTTTAGGTTACTAAAATAGATTTAAGGTTGTTTTTGACGACTGGGCGACTGCTAATTTTGAACCCTGCTCTTGTTTTAAACAGTCCATTGTAAAAAAATTTAAATGGTAAAATAATAACTTGTTTGTAGGTAAATAAACTAATAAGGCAAGGACAGAGGATAGTTGTCATGAGATACAATCAGAAACATCATGCCATTGATTATGTTGGTAATTAAAACTTTATGTTTTAATACTGCTAGTAATATATAACTATTGTGAAATGTTTACAAGTGAGTTGATCCTTTGTTATGATTAAGAAGGTACTGGGCTGGTTAACCATGTCATTTTACCACTAATATCGAACTTCTAGATACGTATCCACATCAAATTTACATACTTTTTCATGAATTGTTAGGCATAAAATTCCTGGCAAGGTATCAATAGGATACAGTTATAACAACGAACTTTGTAGAAGAAAGTAAAAGAGGACATTTTGTACAATTAAATGAAAATCACAGAAGAACACCTTTGATTTCCATCACTTTGCAGAATTCTGTATGGATTGTCGGTCACATGCGCTTGTACCCATTATTATTCCAGACACAGAATGCCTTAAATTTCAATGGAATCAAATCACTGATGTGCATTTCAGAAATTCCATATTGAGTGACAATTGTCACTTCATTTGACAGTTCTTAGTTTGCACCAAATGCCCTGAAATTCAAAATTATGCTAATGTCATTTTAAGCCCTTAAAATATGTTCACTTTGTATGTTGGGGTGACTTTTGTCAAAGATGTTTTTCCCTTTCTTTAAGTTGAATCAATTTAAACGGACATATTTTCTCTGCAGAGACAGCATAATCCACTCATGACTGATCAGATAATTCACTCATGACTGATCAAATAATTTTAAAAGTTCAAGTCCCACTGATTGAGGGCTTGTAAGTGTATACTTAAGATGCTTATTACGTTTAACTTAAGCATTATTTTGGCATAAGTTACATTTATACAAGGGTTCATCAAAAAATAGATATGTAATATAAGTATTCACTTCTAGGATCACAAGGAATGCTTCCCTTCAGTCTGAATCCAGTCGTCCAAAAGTTATTTCTAAATTTGTGGGTGGCACATACTGATAAGAAGTTGCCAGAAAATTATGGTATGTTATATTATATTAATCTGTTAAATGATAATCTTATAGTCAAGAACATGAATAAAAACATGTAGAAGTTCACTGTTGATTTATAATGCGTACAATAGGGTTTTTTCTTCTATTATTGTCATTGAGACTAGAAGCATTTTAAAATGATTATTTAGCTAGTTTTTATTTACATTTGCATGATTATTTTCAATTTCTCTTTGAAGTAACAGATTTGGGTACTGAATCTTATTGTATATTGAATCAATCAATTAAAGTACTTTGTCATTTGCAGTATTTTTTTTTTTTAATCTCATTCCAATAATTGCATGTATGATGTATGATCGTAGGTACAAAAGACATTTGTTGTTTTGTATAATCTTGTGTATTAGGCCATAGGATTAAGGTACCAAAGGTGACATTTCTTGAAAATCTGAATTTGCTAATTAATTTGTCACTATTCACTTGATTCAAATGATCTTGAAACATATACATGTATTCTGTCTTTATTATCCAATGATGGAATTTAGTCAGTTTTGGAACAAAAGTACTTAAAGATAAAATGAAGCTTAACTTTGTCACTAGCATGCAGTCTTCAAAATATTAAACTTTTTTCAAAAGTGCAGGTAACAGACAAAATTAATAAGAAGCATGTACTTTTCAATTGTCAAAAAAGAAATAGACCTTTTTTTCAATTTTAATTATTGTAAGAGGTCAAATGTTGGACAACCCACATTTTGTCGGAATTTTCATTATGACGATAAAGCTTGTACTGTGACGTCGGAGTAGTATAATTAACTCAAGCCCAGAGGTTTTATTTTATACTTTTAATATCATAAAAGAAACTACACAATTTTTGTAACAATTCAATTGAGTTCTCTTCTGATTTCTTTCTCAGTCATCTCCATGTCAGTATCTGAATCACTTCCGTGTTTCTCGCATCCTCCGTCCAACACTTGCAATACATTGTGTAATTTACTTACAATTAAAGTTTGAGTGTGAAGTGTTGTTATGAATGGGTTTTCATGTCCTCATTTAAATTGTATAATTATTTATTATCTTCATGTTATTGTTTACGGCCTTCCAAATTTGGACCCAGACGATATAAACCTTCCAAATTTAAGGAAGGTTGTGACATATCTAGTAAGAACCGATAGTAAGCTTCCATTTATTACCTTATACAAAAGAGTTGGATTTGTTCTAGGTTATTTCTTTTAGCTCACCTTAACAAAAGAATTAGAGTGAGCATTTGTTAAAGTGTGCCTTCATTTGTTTTTCTGTTCCTCATTGTCTGTAAACATTGCATATTTTCATCATCTCCAGCAAAGTCAAAAGAATATATTAATTAAACTTCCTTGGTGAGTTCCATGATCTTAAGGTTCATGAGAAATGTTCAAAAGCATAACTGAGTTCCTCTAATATTTATTCTAAACCTGTATTTACTGACTGTGTGTAATTCGTTTAAATATTATAGGGCATTCATACTTCAACACAGTGATGATTATGCTTATAATGACCTTGACAAAAGTTGGTTTTCTGCTTGATCACGTTGAAACCAAATGTAAAAATAGTCATTTCTGTCGGTCATTCAACATTTTCATTCCGATGTAATTACTCAGCAAGAGTTTTTCATAACAATTTTGTATTTATAATGTGTAGCAGGAAGGTTGAAAAATCATTGGCCAGACCGGGACTCGAACCCAGGA
Organism: Pteria penguin; assembly: GCA_035048485.1. NCBI lineage: Eukaryota > Metazoa > Mollusca > Bivalvia > Pterioida > Pteriidae > Pteria > Pteria penguin. The sequence goes on from CM068584.1 coordinate 29,283,754, forward strand.
CCTTCCGCTAACAAGGCGGATGGTCTACCAACTGAGCTATCTGGGCCGATGTCCCAGTCTGCCACACACCTCCCCTGCCAATTTGAGGTTTCTCCGAAACCTCACACCAAGTCCTCCTCTCACAGTGGCATACAACTTCTGCCAACTGATGAGAGTTGGTGGAACCTCCAAACTGTAGCAGGAAGGTTGAAAAATCATTGGCCAGACCGGGACTCGAACCCAGGACCTTCCGCTCACAAGACGGATGCTCTACCAACTGAGCTATCTGGGCCGATGTCCCAGTCTGCCACACACCTCCCCTGCCAATTTGAGGTTTCCCCGTAACCTCACACCAAGTCCTCTCACAGTGACATACAACCTCTTCCAACTGATGAGAGTTGGTGGAACCTCCAAACTGTAGCAGGAAGGTTGGAAAATCATTGGCCAGACCGGGACTCGAACCCAGGACCTTCCGCTAACAAGGCATATGCTCTACCAACTGAGCTATCTGGGCCGATGTCCCAGTCTGCCACACACCTCCCCTGCCAATTTGAGGTTTCCCCGAAACCTCACACCAAGTCCTCCTCTCACAATGGCATACAACCTCTGCCAACTGATGAGAGTTGGTGGAACCTCCAAACTGTAGAAGGAAGGTTGAAAAATCATTGGCCAGACCGGGACTCGAACCCAGGACCTTCCGCTAACAAGGCGGATGCTCTACCAACTGAGCTATCTGGGCCGATGTCCCAGTCTGCCACAAATGCATATATAGTCAGTACAATCTGTTGACTCTGAATTACAGTGAAACCACTGGAAATATTCGGAATAGACAAAGTTTGGATCAATCTGATTAAAACCATATCTTTATTCCGCTTTTCTATTTGTTCCATTGCGTATAAAAATCTGGTGAAAGCCCGTAAGGGTTCACATTTTGGTGACCTCTGATGACATCTCGGTCACCGAAACCGTTATTTTCCATAGCCAATCAGTGACTCGGCTAGGCATGTGATAGTGACGCAATATGTGACAAACACCGTTCAAAAACTACCTACTGGGCCACGTACCCTATGGATGTTAATTTCATCCCTAAGATTTTGTAGCCGATCCACTGACTGGCTGAAAATCAGAGGTGTGTTTGTCTGCTAAAACCGGACCTTGGTTATAACTTTAAAAAGTACATGATAGTGCTTCATGTTTCATAAGTAGATGCAATGCATGTAACAAATAATTATGTTTTCAGAGGACCCATTTTTTGTTTTCGGCGTACACTATATACAGAATACAGAAAATAATGTTGTATGCAAGTTGGTTGATTGGTGTTTTACATCGCTTTCAACAATTTTTCAGCGATATCGCGACATGGAAGCAGGAGGTGGCCAGCCTCTTAAACAGTGGCGCAATCCGGGAATCGAACCCGGATCGTCGGCACCACAAGCCAAACGCTTAACCACTACACCAAACCTGCCCCTTGTATGCAAGTAATTGTAATACCGGTATATGTTGAGCCAAACTATTTTATTGGATGTACATGTACATAAGTGAAAGTCAGATCACTCAAGATTTAGAGTAAACAGAAAGTATTTTTCTTAATAAGATGTGTGTTCTTATATAAACTTTAACAGTTGCAAATGATGAACCATTATGTGGGCATAGATATAATGTAAAACATAAATGACTCAGACTAAGAATTAAATGTAAACAAAATATCCTCAAAAGATAAAATCTTAATTATCAATACAGTTTCTGTACAATTAATTTAGATTATGATAATTTTTCAGTTTTCAGAGTTTTTACTATTTGGAGTTTAAAATGGTTTGTATCATTATATGTGTGTGGTGTATGCAATTTATGTGGAGTTGGTATGCATATTTATTATATACATATTTCTTTTGCTCGTGTGTATATACTGTCTTCAGACTCTTGATTTTATTAATCATCAAAGAGTTTTACAATAAAGTGGTAAGATATGAGCAGAAAAACTTAAAATTACTAAATACATGCAGTTATTTGACCCTTTCTTTATCTTACCCTTTTTTGCAGCTATTTTCATTCTCAAGTTTATTTTGAAATATTTGTCTCATAGCATTGATTTTAATCATTTAATATTCATAATTTTAATCTGTAATTTGTTGCTGCTTTTATGTATAAACATTTCTTGATAAATTTCAGACAAAAGGTTGCTCTTTAAAACATGAAAAAGAATGAAAATCTTATTAATAGGATATAAAATGATTTTCTTTATACTACATGTAACATCATGCAAGCTCAAATAAAATACATTTTAATGTAAATATATATTGAAAAAAACCATCTTTTAGAAATTCAAGTTTTGTTCACATATAACTTTAACATCTATAGACTTTCCCATCATCATTAGTAACAATGCTGCTTTTGTATATATAATATATAACAATTTACAAATTTCTACTTAAAGCCAACTAATTTGTATGCTTGACTAACCACAAAAAGAAAAATATGCATTCCTTTTACACCTATGTCATGTTTGAATTCAATGCTATGAAAATGTCACATAAAAAAAGAATTGTATGGAAAACTTCTATTCATCTACAGTACCAATAATATATTAAATTTATCATTGTATAGTACATAATAGATACAACATACAGCGCGGATTTTGGGGGATTGAGAAGCTTAAACCCATATGGTATCCCGAAGATGTTGGGTTTTATTCCCCAGATGATAACAAAGCAAGTAAGTAAATGTACATTAATAATGTATCTTCTACTGATTAATGATTGAAACATTGAAAACATACTAAATTAACATTTAAAGAATAAGTCTTATATTTTAACTTTTTATTATAGAGGTAAAAACAGATGCAAAAACTGTAGATGTTTCTGAAAATATTGTAAAACTTTCATCATCACTGATCAGAGGAATTATATAAAATACGTAACCCAACAGTATCATGCAACTATGATTCAGTCATCTTGATGTGTCGACATTTTGATTTTTCAATCTATTAACTTAAATAGAAAAATTGTTTGCAATACATTTGAATAAGTTCTGAATATGAAAATTAAATTAACAAAGAATGAATAATCGCATATTACTCCATTTTTGTGTCTGACACCTGTAAGGCATAGTGATACATAGTGATCTCCATGTTGGGCATCCAATCTTCCAATCAGATACCACACATTAGGCACAACAGGCCATATATAACTTTTGCATGGTGGGTAACACAGCTTTCAAATTTCACAAGTGCATTTTTTATGGCAGTACGCTTCTAGACATACCAACAATTTTGACATTTTAACCTTGATCTACATGTAAGTCAAGCTTCTTTAAGACAACATGTATGTTCCTAGAACATTTAATTCTCTTCATTAGGCCACTTAGATTTATACTGTATATTTACATCTGGAGGGCACAAATAAATTATAATGGAGCAGGTGGACGAAATATATCTTTCAGTATCTTAGAAAAACTATTGGCAAAAAAATTGTTTTTGTTCTTATATATACCCAGCAAAAAAAGAAACGCACATCATATTGTATATTGAAATAATTCATACACACCTTAAATTTTAAATTCGTGTTCGATTGTCACAGAACTCACCCAGATTACGGATGAATGATTCCTTAAACTGATCAGACAGATAAATCTAGTGATATTTTCATACTAATGTACGAATAGTGGTATTCACGTGGTAAGGGTCGTTGGTTCTTTCGCTGTCAGTAATGGGTCACCATGACGTCATGACAGTAAGAGCAATGAAGCGCGCATTGCAAGTAGAATGGCAGGCGATACCTCAGCATCGAATACAGACCCTTATTCGGTCAATGTGAAAGCGATGTGCAGCGTGTGTGAGAGCTCAAGGTGGACACACTAAGTATTGACTGATAAGTGAAAATAGATTTTGACCCCTCCATGATTATGCAATTAATGACGCAATGGGTATAATGAATTTTGGGTTATCTTGATGATATTGATAGAATATTCATTAACAGCATTTATGAGAAATTTACACAGATTTGCCTTCTTATGATTAAAAATCATTGTTAATTGTCTAAGTGGTGCGTTTCTTTTTTTGCTGGGTATATATGCAATAGAAATATAGGTGTCAAAAATGTCTTTAAACAGTTAATGTTTTTGGGGTTTTTTTTCCTCGGTTTAGAATTCTTCACATATATAGAGCAATTTTATGCTTAGCTGCTTATTTTATAGATGGATTACAGAAACCATAAATTTGTAAAGAACTGAAAAATGCGACAATTTGCAAAAATCATATCTAGACGTTTATATAGGACAGTCTAACTCGACATGGTGGCATATACAATAATTCATAACTGGGGTTATTAAAAACCTTTTCATTGTTTTTCAGAGATAAATAGAGTAACACGAGATTACTGCGTAAAGATCATTGCTGCCTATAAAGAATTCATAATGAGTGTAAGTTACTTTCTTTTTTTTTTTTTATTCGTACAAATTATTAATTTCATTTAATATCATTGAAATTATTTAAGCCACCTCTTATAAGTGTGTAATTTTTTCTTCATCGTTCACAAAGATATCCTTTCAAGAGGTGTGAAATGATCAGCCTGTTAATCACAATGGTTGATGACAAGATACACAATTTTTTAAACCTATTTCAGACTATCCGAAAGTCACCAGACCACCAGACAAAATCTGGTAAAACTAGCTTTTGTATGGTAGAATTTTTCAACTTTTTCCCATAAATTTATTTCCATGTAAATTTCAACAAAATTAGAAAAAGTCTGATGAGTTTTTAAAACTTTCACGAAGGCTGCTATTTTGTGATTAATTTTATTATTACGTCATAAGCAGACAATGACTTATGTTAACATAATGCTATTTAACTCTTGTTCATTTTCCAACATAACGCAAGGGGAAAATGACAACTTTAAAAGACAAATTAATCAAGGGCAGAAAAAATCCAACCCATAATGTCCAGGGAAGATCACTGAGAAATCCACAATCCTTTGTGTCGAGTTAATTTATCCATATCTCAGTATACACAAAGTGAACTTGACACTTGCAGTTTGTGGATTTCTCAATTATCAACAGACATTAATTAAAAGCAGAACCTGAAGTTTCATGTAATGAACAGTTCATAATATTATGATGAATCCGATGTTCTTAAAAATCTACGAGGAAAAACTGTTGTTAATTATTGTTGACTGCATGGTAGATTTAAAACATCATATTAACTTAAGCATGCATGCAGTGTTAATTTTGAAAACAAAAATATCAAGTAAATTTGCACAATGTTTACTGCTTACTACAATATATGATTTATCATGTGGATGTACTGGTTTTATTTATAGAGTAAAAGGTCAACCAATAACAAGACAGAAGAAATTGAAAATGAAATGCCTTGTATGTATGAAAATCTGATATGATGTATTTACATAACTTCTTTCTAAGGTGGTTAGAATGATAAAACTCAATGAACTTCATACAGTATGTAAAAATTCTGTTCAAATGAGGAATAAGAACTCTACTATGACTATTTTTATAACAAGGAAGTTATTTGACCATGAATATATGTAGTAATGTACTGGTAGTAATGTCTAAATATTTCAAGATGTGAGCAATTTAAATATATATTGCTATTATGTTCTTTGATATATATTAATTATATAATACATAACCTGAATTAAAATAAACAAGCATTCTGACAGTATTGCTTAGGCAATACTAAATCCCCTACCGGCAAATGGAAAACTAAGACCCCCAAAATACAGAGACACACACACACCTACACACACAACATACTGTCTTTCAGGCTGCCAGCAAGTTAAGTATTTGATCACAACATTTAAAGAAATTACAAGCGTTTAGAAAAAAAAGTCCGGAAAACTGCCATTTTAAAGAAATTTTCTAATTCCAAGGGCCGTAATTCCGTCAAATATCAGTGGACCGAAACGAAACACGAACTTGATCTGTAACTCATGGTAGTAGACTCACACACCAAAAATTGGATGAATATCTACAAGCGTTTAGGAAATAAGTCCGGAAAACGTGCGTGACTGACGGACAGACGGACGGAGTGCAAACCTATAGTCCCCTTCCGCGATGCCGGTAGGGGATTAATAATCAAAACAATCGTTTATATTTGTAGAAATGTAATCTTGCAACATTTGTCAATTTTGTTGCATAATCCTGTATTTTCAAAATCAAATAATGTTTTACTTTGCAGATGTATTGAAGGTGATGTTAGGCATGGCGATTCACATTACAATGAATAAGAACTATTGAAAATCTTGTTCAAAATTAGCATTATCAATACAACTAGTATACTTCATCAGCCGAGTTGTTTAGACAAAAAACTTAACAGAGTTAATCACATATAAAATACTTTGTTAAAATTGTAGTCAATATTAACATGCAATATGCGTGTACATGTTTCTTAATTTTAATTAACATTTCTGCAGTACATTACTACTTGCCTTTCATCTATATGGAGTTTTCTGATACACACTCTTAATCAATGTGAAAACAAAATTATAAATGTATCAGAAAGAAATAAACAAGAAACACTCAATGTTCACAAGTTTTCAGTCACTATCATTATTAGTGTATTAGATTATTAGAAAGAATTTGGTAAAAAAAAATATTGTGCTATGACCAATATCAACGTACTTGTCAAAGATATTATCACAAATGATTTAAAATGAGTTTAAAAGAATATCATTCATTTATGATAGTAAATCCTCTTTACAGCAACACCTATATGGTGACGTCATATCTGCCTGATGCATTGCATACAATTTTTATTTAGGCCTAAGTTTGCAATGGACCGACCCAAAGCAGTGAAGAATCTTTTACGTGCCATGCCTACTGTGACACGGAACCTTACAGTTTTTACTGTCTCATACAAAAGACAGAACACGTATACCCATGAGCCCAGGGCGGGAGTCAAACCTGGGACCTCTCGATCAGGAGAGGAGCACCTTATCCACTAAGCCACACCGACTTCATTTATACTGACAATTGACCATTATATTTCCTATAAAGACAAAATATATTAATATGCCCTAACTATAGGTTATCATGTCAATTACACCAATTATGACATATATCAAGTTACTGTTATAAACATCAAACCCTAAAAATATTTTGTAAAAATACTGTGTCTTAATTACCGGGTATTGATATGTAAATCTAGGCAATATTACATCAGAAAACAGAGTTAAACAATTGTGCTGTTGCTTCTGTATACTAGCTTTGACCAGTCAAACACCTGGGCATCAGAAAATCATATCCATATACATCATAGTATTTGCAAGGTTGTGCTAATATATGAATCACTATAATGTGAATGAAATTCTGTTATACCTGTTTCAAACCTTGTTCTGAACAAGGTAAATGAGACATTAGGTGATGCATTGCTCTCCATCATTTGGAAACCACAGCATACACCTGAAAACAAATTTATTATCATATAATTATAATTACATAAAAACAGGAAATGATTTTGAATCATAAATTATCATAGTCATTTCAAGAAATCAGAGAAAAGGTTTTGCATGATTACCAGCTGTTATATCAAATTAAGTCAGTCAAAACTATTCAAAATTCCTATATATCACTCTAATGTTTATGATACTTTAAGAATGTTTAATACCGATTCCGATCACTTTACACAGATTTGACACCTTCTATACTAGAAGGTTACCTACTTCGACTTCTCCATATATAGATACATATGGAATACACACGATTTGACTCTTTCTACGGGGTATATGTGACGGGTGTTGCTAGCAAGCAGGAGATGCTCACTCTCCCCGGGCACCTGATCTCACTCCATCACAGGGGTTCACATATGCTCTTCAAGTAGACATATTTTGTTATTTTCCATTTGTTTTTCATTTTCACTGATTTTGTATGTCCTATGGTTTCATGATTTTTGGACTTGTGGTTTGGATTTATCCATCATCTTTACATTTAATACCTGGTATGAAAAATAATGAATTTGTAAATATATATTAACAAATCAAATATGACAAAAAAGCTTCTCATTAAAATAAACTGACATCTCTTTCAAGGAAAACAGAGTGGAGTAATAAGAAGAAAAATTTTATGCATAAATACACCATAAAATGATCATAGACCACAAATTTATTCTTTCTTGATGATTGGCAAAAAAATTTGGGTCTGAAATGTACTAATATGTAAGTAGTTACACATCAAAACAAAGGACCGATGTGGACTTATATTATTCACATGAGCACCATTTGCTCATGCACAACAAACCAACAATTTCATCAAATCGAGATTTATTGTCTTGCTTAAGCATGTCAATATGCATTTAAATTCCAAAATAAGGATGATAAATGATAGTCCCATGACACAGCAAGTAGATTTTTCCCTTCACAGATATTCAAAAAATTTTCATAATATGGTCCCATTAATATTGGAATTTTATATAAAATTTCATCACAAAATCATTCAATCATTTTGGAGCAATTAGTAGCGTAATTAATTATTATAGCATGTCACCCTTAAATTTTAATTATAAAAATTTACAAGATCATTTTCACCTACAATGACTATAGAATATACAACTTTGAATTAGTTTTCAACTTAGCTTATACGAGTTAAAAAATTAAGAGTTCAATCTAGAAAATGTAAAAATGCCAGGCATGAGAGTGGGATGCCTGGTACCACTGTAGCTTTTTGCGCAGTCACTTTTTTCACTTCTCTGCATCCTGTCTATCTTGTACTTCCCCCTTCCTCTAACGTTTTTTAGATTAGGGAAAAATACTAAATCTGTGTTTTCTTCATCGATGTCAGCATTACAGATAGAAAATTTGAGAAAGGTGTTCCTCGATACTTCATAAATATGCGTAATGATCTGTTTGACCGAATCTGAGATGACCCCAAGGTTTTGAACTACTTCATAGATCAAAGGCAAATTTTCTTTAACTGCATGTAAATACATAGATGTTGGCTGATGTCAAGGCCAGCTATGATAGCTTGAATCAATTAATCATTTGTTTCTGAATATGGAACCATTGCACATGCAGGAGATGATGAACATAGTATTTCGAACAGCGGAATATATTCATCAGGACATACACATGTAGTTGTAATATTTTTTAATTCCTGAAATAGCTTTGCTGCCCATGGCAATTCTGCTGTTACCCTTTCTGTCATCTCTATAAACTCACATTCTTCTAACACAGATGATCTATTGATGTACTTCTTAATTAATGATCTTGTACTTTTGTTGTTTATTATTACTCTCTCCTTAAACCTAGTATTTGAAAAAAGAAAACTCTTTATCAGAATATCTACGAAGTGAGTTACATTTCGTACACATCTTAAGTTATATAAATGCATCTGATGATATATATAGTTTTCATATTTTATACTGCACAGTTGGCCACAAATTCTATTTGAAGAAAAACTCCAAAATCCTACTTTTTGACCCCATCTCACCCCAGAGGGAGAAAATGTTTGGTAACAAATGAAAGGTCTTGTCACAAGGAATCCACATGTGAAATATGAAAGCCCTATTATGTACCGTTTTAGAGTTATGATAAAGGTATATTATTCTTTTCAAGTGATTTAAGTCAAATACAAATTATGTCAAGGTCAAAACGGTAAAATTTTTGGTATCCAAAGAGAGGTATATAGTCACAGGGAATACACATCTAAAATATGAAAGCCCAATTATAAAACTTACAGTTTAAAAGTTATAGCCAAGGTTAAAGTTTGGCAGACAAACAGACATGCAGATTACAGACCAAAACCTACATCAGTATATGCCCAAGAGCCCTCATAAAAAGAAATAAACAATCTTGTAATTTTCAAAAACTCGAGAATTAAAAGTACTTATCTTCCTTCAATATCCTCTTTACAGTTTTCTTCCTCGACTGTTTTATTGCATGTCTGCAAAAGGTTTTTCTGACTGCAAGGGTGATTGCATCACAGATAACCACATCTGGCTGACCTTCACAACTCTGACACTGGAAACCCTCTGAATAATCTATTTCCAAAAGGTTAAAAAAAGAATACCAAGAGTGTCTGAACTTTGCATAAGTTAGTTTTCTCTCGAAATCTTTTATGCCTATATCTGCCATTTCTTCCTTCCAAATTGTGTAGTATGCATGAAGGGTGCACCTATTTGAGAAAAAAAGATTTTTTTTTTCAACGATTGCATGCTAATTCAATATATTGATTTTCTATCCCTGGCAACAAATTTTAAGAGAAAAATATGCAAAATGTCCTATAGCCTTCAATCATTTTATATCTAATATTGTTTTTGATATTGTGTGACATGAAAAGATTTATCAAAACACGATCTATTAGTTCTCAAAGTTTAAATGTATAACAGAAACCTATTTAATGTACATCTACACACACACACACACACACCTATACACATGCATATGCAGCACAGAATTATAAATCACAAACACCTAAATACATATTACTGTATAAAATTATTTCATGGTGCTTATCACGGAAAGTATACATGGATGGAAAAATTAGGGACAAAATCTAAAAGATTAAAACATTTATGAATTGACATATTGATTTTACCTTGCATATAGAAAGTGCCACATGTAATCACGAAGTACACTGTGATGTACCAGGAAACTCCTCATATTTAAGATACTCGACTTCCAACCATCAAACATCAAAATGTTGTCAAAGCTAGAGCACTTTTTAAAATAGACTGAAGAAAAGAAATGAAAAACAATTGGACACAATAATGATTATTCATGCTGAGGATGAATATATGAGAACTTTTATGATGCACAAAGATGCACATGCTTTCACTTAGAATTAGAAATGTTTTTTAAACACGGCTTATACTGTCAGTGGTATTATTATCTCTTAATTACAACAACTCATTTAATTGGTCCTAGATTAAAAATGATTATTTAAATACTCAGATCCAAAACTTATTTATGCAATCAATCATGCATGCACACAAAAAGTTTTGAACAGCGAGCTCCTTCCCTTATGCATATTAAATTATATTGTGATCTAATATTGTTTAAGTAATTTATATATTATCCATTCATTTTAGGTACCACTTGGTCACCGACAGATGGACAGGAAGATGAACAGACAGAGAAATATGGTGATTCTCACAAACAATTGACTGCATTATTACAAGAGTCCTTCTGTTATATGCTTGTTATCCTTCCTGATTCATCATTCAGTAATTCTGATGAGGGTTGCCTAGAAATGTTCTAACCAGGTCTTGAAATACTATGAATGAAATTTTATCACAGGCTTACTTTGAGCACATGATACAAATTTCCAATTCAATTACTTCATCTTCATATTTTTACCAAACACATAGAAATCAGAAATTTGTATTATTTGGTTATAGCAAACCTATTGATTTGATTGTATCAAAATAAATTCATTTTAAAAATGTTTAAAAAGTATGAGGTAATGTCAATATAAGGAATGAGCCTCGTATTTTTGGCGTTTATGGAATATAATTCTGGTTTGTCACATGTAAATTTGTGAGACAAACTAGAATAATATTCCAGGAATGCCAAAACTTAGACACTCACTCCTTAAATAATAACAAATCAGCAAATTCTTACCAACAGTATTGTGAATTTCATATTTTTTAAACAAGGGTATAGGTCCATGACTTTGAACAAAACATTCAGGATCCCATTCTCCTCCACATTGTTCACAAAAATGCATTTTCCTCTCATCTGGGAACATAAGTAAATTGTTATCTTCCATTGGGTTGGTTGGTTGGTTGATTGGTGTTTTACGTCGCTTTCAACAATATTTCAGTTATATCGCGACATGGAAGCAGGAGGTTACCAACCTCTTAGACATAGTGGCGCAACCCGGGGATCGAACCCGGATCGTCGGCGCCGCAAGCCAAGCGCTTAACCACTACACCACGCTTGCCCCTCTTCCATTGGGAAACTAAGATGGCCACTTAAACTTGATCGAAGAGCAGAAGGAGGTCTAAACTATATTGGAGCTGTTGACACTGTAGCATATACGTAAGTTTGGTTTGACTTCTCTTTATTTTTCTCCAGAAGGAACATTAATTTAAAAAGAATTTCAGGAACATCCTCATTGTTGGATTTATTTATATGGTAATTTAAGGTATCTATGTACACACAGTGTTTACTTGAACAAGTACAACACTGTAAAACTGATGCGTAAACAGATACTACTCCTGGCATACCATCTCTGCAGGACACACCAATATATAGATACTCTGTGTCGAAATTAAGATCCCAAAGTCCTACCTAAAATGAGAAAAGCTAATTAAAATATAAAAAATTCTAAAACATAGTGAAACTTTCCCATTTATGAGGACATAATATGTAATGGGAAAATATTCTAGTAGGCATAATGTACTTCAATTGCATAGGTCTAATTTGGATGTGCATTGAAGTTTAATAATCCCCCTGATGTAGAGAGTTTTACAACATTTTCAGATAGTTATTCAGAATACCTGGTAATCAGATTCTGAGAAAATTATTATTATTATTATTATTATTTTATTTTACTTATATAACAACAGCCCCTTTACAGAATCAATTCACGCCGGGGTAAAGTGAATCGATATATCTTAAATATATACATATACATATACATATACACATATACATACACAATTATATACTGATTAATGTCACATTTTTATACAAGATTGTCGGCATTCCAATGAGCACTAACTGTGCTCCGCTACTGGCTGACATATTCCTTTACTCATACGAAGCTGAATTCATCCAGTCTTTGCTTTCGCAAGGAAAAAAACAATTGGCTCTTGGCTTCAATTTTACTTACAAATATATAGATGACTTGCTTTCAATTAATAATCCTTCATTCGCGGATTACCTTACCATCATCTATCCAAGTGAACTTGAGGTCAAAGAAACCACAGAAAGTAGTAATTCTACTTCGTATTTTGATATTATGTTGTCTTTCGACATTAATGGTCAATTGAACACCTCACTCTATGACAAACGTGACGATTTCAGTTTCGCTATCACAAACTTTCCTTTCATAAGTAGCAACATTCCATCATCGCCCGCATACGGCGTATTCATATCTCAGTTAATACGTTATTCCAGAGCATGTTCAAATTACAGTGACTTTGTTCTGAGGGCTAGGCGACTTTCAGTTAAGCTGCTCAACCAGGGTCATATATGTGCTAGACTAGCAACGTCACTGAGGAAATTCTATGGTCGTTACGAGACTCTTATTACTCCATATGATATCTCGTTATCCAGACTTTTAAATGATATTCTGGACTGAGACCGATTCCGATCATTTTACACAGATTTGACACCTTCTATACTAGAAGGTTACCTACTTCGACTTCTCCATATATAAATACATATGGAATTTACACGATCTGACTCTTTCTACTGGGTATATGTGACGGGTGTTGCTAGCAAGCAGGAGATGCTCACTCTCCCCGGGCACCTGATCTCACTCCATCACAGGGGTTCACATATGCTCTTCAAGTAGACATATTTTGTTATTTTCCATTCGTTTTCCATTTTCACTGATTTTGTATGTCCTCTGGTGTTATGATTTTTGGACTTGTGCTTTGGATTTATCCATCATCTCTACACTTCTAAACCATTTGAATAATACAAGTACATAGACATAGTTCAAAGTTAAAATGTTATAGCATTTCATGGAAAATTTCAAAATATTTCTTTTCTGCTCTGTCACCCATAAATGACATTACAGATGACATGAATTTCAAAGAGTTTTTAATATTTATTTTAATATTTATTTCTGTTTCTTCTAAAGCTTTCAATCTACATAACATTTTGTACTTGTATATTCTGCATGCTAGATATGATATGATATAGCTATAACATCTAGTTTTTTCATTTCTTTCTAAGTACAAACCAACGACAATATGTTTCCACTGTATATCAATATTTAAAACAATACCTAAGGTTTCCCACAGCTGTCTTACATTTTCACACTCGTAAATAAGATGTTTTGAGTTTTCAATATTAGCATTACAATAAACACAATGTTTTTAATGTCCTTCTTCCATTTACTCAAAAAAAGATTATTATTCAATAAATTATTTAGTAATTTATAATTAAATTCTGCTATTTTCTTATCTGGCTCTTCTTTAATTTTATTGTTTTTCCATGATGACTTGTTTTCAATAAGGAATTCTTTTGATAACATATTTTGATAATAGGGTTTTTGAAATTTACGTTTTAATAAATTTTCATAATAAAATTTGCATGTTTTATCATATATCGAGTGAAAGCCATCTTGAAACATAAAATGCAAGAAGGCTTAACTGTGGTATAAACTGCATTAGAAAAGTGGTATTTTAAAATCATATTTTTAAATGCACATTGTATTGTTTTATATTCGCATAGCCAGTTCGATTTATTGAGCAATAATATAGATATGTCTGTGATGGGCTTTAAATGACCTTGTTCATTGAACAGGTCTTTTACATACAGTATTCCACTTTTTACCCAGTTAAGATGGAAGAGTGTTCTCCCTTTGTGTGTAATATATTTATTATTCCAAATCGGTTGCTGTAAGAGAGTATTAGGATTAATATCACATTTTATCAATTTGCTTTCATTAAAACTAATGAAAACTTCTTTATAAAATAAAGGCATACTTTTTACCAGATCAAACGTTTGTATATTTGTTTCTGATGTTTGCAAAACATATTCCACCTGAATGTTAAGATTTTTAAGGTAAGAATTTAGAAAATGGTATATATTTCCATCTTTTTTATCTAATCGTGTAATCCATGAAGCCTTTAATGCCTTTATTTTAGTTTCTATATCTACTATTCCAATACCCCCATCTTCTATTGAGCCAATCAGCGTGTTTCTCTTTATTCTATCTGTTTTATTCCATATAAAATTGAAAATAAGTCTATTTAATTTTTTGATATAGTCCTGTGGTGGCATAGGCAATATTGATGCAACATATATGAGTTTTGATATTGAAAGGGTATTAACAATGCATTTTTCCCGAAAATAGTTAATTTTCGTTTTTTCCATGATTCAAAAAGTTTTTCTGTATCATGATATATCTTCATCCAGTTTTTATTATAACAGTCTTCCTTATCATGTTCTACGTATATTCCCAAACATTTTATAGATTTTTCAGCTACATTTATATCAAATACTTTTTTAAATCTGTCCTTCAAATGTCCAAGTAATATACATTCTGTTTTTAACATATTTATTTTTGAACCTGCATATTTACAGAATGTATTTATCGTATCAATTGCATGTCTAAGTGACTCTATATCTTTGAGTGTCATGGTTAAAGCATCTGCATGGTGGATATTTTTTATTTCATTCTCCATATTTTTACATTTGAACCCCTTTATATTTAGATTACTTTTAAGCTTTATGGAGAAAAAAGAAAAAAAAAAAACAATGGATACATTGTTTATCAACAATCCTAAAGGTCTGGCTGCCTGTGGCATAAAACATCCATAATATCAAGGACGGAAACATCCCCTGACATGTTTGATGAACTCAACAGCTTACTTCAAGGTTCCCGGATTCTTCGCTTTTCATCTCCATCTTCCATCTTATTTCAATCCCAGCAATGGTTTTAAAAGTCCCTGAATTTAGCAAAAGAAAGAACATTACTGGACCTATAAATATATCTTTTACAGCACTTAAAGGTAATAGCCCTTATATAGTGTAAGCACCTGCCAAGTGCATTTCTTCATATTAATTCAGAATTTAGTTTTGTGTTATGGATCAACCTGAAGCACTAAGAGATCTTCACTTGTCATCATATACACGGTGACATGAAATCTCTGTTACACTGTCTCATCCAAGGGATAAAATGGGAAGGATAAGATAATGAATCACATTAAAAATTCGAACAAAAGATGAAATCGAACTTATGCTTTTGAACTTGAAGCCAAGATGCCACCAACCATAGTATTAGAAAAATTGGACTCTCTTAATATGTTTTATGGCTTTAAGGTAATTTTAATAGCTTAATATTCATACACTTAGAAGACAAACATACAGCATAATAAACATTTAGACAGCACCTAACTGTAAATCAAACAGACAGCATGATAAACAGTTAGATAGAATATACTACTCAAACGAAACAAACAACACTATGGCAAGACAGATAGAGTATATTAACAAAACAGAAGAAAACGGGAAAGCTCGATAGACACACGAACGCTTTGACAGATAGGACAAACAGACAGATGATAAATTCATCGTAAGAATAGATAGTAGATTTTTTTCATAGACTGCATAGTCTTCAAACGTCACTTTCTGTTTGACACTGGATTTTCAATTTAATACTCCAACTTTCCATTTGGAGATTTGTTATTAACCACTTTCTGCCTCGTGTGATTTAAAAAAATAAAATTAAAAAAAGCAACAACAGCAAAGGCGCTCAAATCTTTATTACTCCAACAATAAACTTTTTTTCCTATGAATCAAGTCCCTATCCATCTATTTATACTTGTGTTAAAAAAATATCTTTCAAAAATGCTTTACTTAAAAGTTAATGTTAAAAACATACAATGAATAGATGATACATTTTCCCTGATGTCCTGATCAGAATTCAAATTTAAAAGCAGAAATGTTATATTTACCTTATCCCTTTGCTAACATGAAATGAGAAAACTGAGAGGGTGGGATTAATTACAGAGTACAGTGCATGTGTATTGGAAAACAATATGAACAAAATGAGAGTTTAGGTATGACTTTTGTTATGCTACTGAGTACTGAACACATTTTTATAAAACCATTGTTATTTGAAACTTTAAAATTTACACATGGATAATCCCAATATGTTTTATGAAAAACTTCCGACAAGTGGAATGCACTGTATATAAGAAAGAAATATTTCTGATTAAAACATCAGGATAAACAATCTCTTCCTGAGAGAACGTTATTCATTTCACAATTTAAGGAAAATATTTTTGCAACCCCCCTCCAAAAAATAAATTAACAAATGAATAATTAATCGCAAAAAGATAAATAAAAACGACGACAAAAAAGTTTTAAAAACACTTTTTACAGCTATACACTCTGACATTTATGACTTTGTAACTTCGTAACATGAAATAGTGTGAACCAGAATTTTAGGCAGATAACTTGATATCAATTGTTTTCAATCACGACAAATATAGGAATGTTTACTTTCAAGTATTGTATTGAGTAAATTTTATTTTAAATGTTGTTTTTATCAAACATATCCTGAACAAGAGAACGAAAACAATAGAAAAGAAAATAAACTCTGAAATCAAAATATTAGATATATTTTGCCCATGTGCAAAAATATCTCTGAGTCCTACGTGCCTAGTCTGAAAAACGGACATACATTAACATGGAGAATTTAGCAATATCAGAAACAGGACTTACCTTAGCAAAATATGGCGGATTTAATCAATCTTAACAATATATGATTAACAGCCCTCCACTTTGACGTGTTTGCTGGGTGTTGAGGTAGTAACCTGTCATTGAACGAATGCGCGTAACATCTAGAGTGAAATATCTATTTTAGGCGAGACATATTTCTAATGGCATTACTTCCGGATATATACAGTTGAATATAAACAAAAACACAAATGACTTCCATTTACATGTGTGCACACTTCACACAGTAGCATCGAAACCTCAAATGCATTATGTTGTGTCGTCTTCTTACTGGCAACCATCGGTACTTGAGAGAAAGGATTCTTGCATATTTACAATGCTACTGATAATCACAGTAACACACAGTGCACATGTTTGTAAAGTTAACTTCGAAATAGTCTAAATCGGCTGACCGATTTAATGCTCCGTTGACGTCAGACCGTAATGTGTGTAGGACACGCAAGCTTAAATTTCTAATTGAAGTTTTAACATTTCGATTTGAATATTATTACTATCATCAGGAAAACTTATGTGTTTTCTCACTGATGTTTCACACCCCACTACATTTGTTTTCAATTTGTACAAATATTTGAGTGATCCTATCCTCCTTTCAAGAGCAAATACACAGAAATAACCGTATAAATTGTTTATATAGTAAAAAGAGAAAACTGAGGGAAGATTTATCTATCGAATAATGGTTGTTATAATTGGAAAGAAATATCTTTGTTTTCATGTGAACTCCACCCTCTCCAATTCACATCAATAAACATATTTCATACATAGGTTCTTGATCTTATGTTCTTTACACTTTCAAGAGACATATTACATAACTTAAAGTGTGAATTGGTATGATCATTACATACAAATATCTGTGAGTTTTCTTAATTAAAATTATCATAGATTTATAAAGAATTTTTATGCATCATTAGATATCAAGTAAATCTATAGAGCGTATAATATAGTTGTATAGACTATTACAATTATGGTCTTTCATTTGGCTTTTAAAGAAAACTGGTCAACATTTTTTAGTTGTCAGCAGCAGATGTATAAACTTATGTTACAGATGCCAACGGACAATTTGTAAATCATGCTGGTATAGATTGCAGTAGACATGTATAACTAGCATTCGTTATATTATTTAAAAATACGATAGTCATAGAGGGGGCAGTGCTGTAACGGTTCAGTAAACACAGTATTTGGTAATATATTCAAATGGAAAATCTCCAAATGAATTTAACTATTTAGGTATACATTACAAACTGTCAAAGAATAATATAATAATTGAATAAAAATAGTGTATCTCCTAATTAAACATTGCTCCGTTAAGTGTCTCTGAGAGGTAATCATACTATATGTGTTTTAGAATTATATCCTGTTGACTTCTGAAAGCATCATCACTTTGTAATTTGGAGGATGTTATAAGAATTACAACTTTACAAATGCGAATTATAAGACGATCCAAGAAAGATGCCCTCTAAAAAGTATCATTGGCTGTAAGGCGATATGCGTACAATTTGAACTTTTTATTTTTGCTTTTGGTTTAATTCTTTCCCTTTATTTAGGGGTTATGCTAGTTTGTTGGGGGTTGGGGTTTTTTTGTGTTTTTCTTTGTTTGGTTGGTTTACAATTATTATTATTATTATTATTATTATTATTATTATTATTATTATTATTATTATTATTATTATTATTATTATTACTTAATTATTATTATTATTATGATAATTATCATTATTTTGCTTTTGTTTTGTTTTGGTTTTTTTTTCTATATCTATATTGAAAATACAGGTAAACACGTATAACAAATAATATGAAGATGATATATAAGTTTATATAGTACAAACATATAAATGTGAAGAAATGTAAAGATTGATATAGAGAGGTGATATAATATAAAGTGTAAATATGAAAAAGTAAACAAAAATAATACTGAAGAGTAATAAAATATACAAAAAGTCCATCGTTGAGTTGTCATCAATGATACTAGAAGATAAGGATAATAATATCGATTTAAGCTTGAATAAATAGTTACCAATAAATGAATGACTAAATAAAGTAATAAATAAATTATTATATGAAATACAAGTATGTCAAACCAATATATTCGCAATATTATAACACATATTCACTAGAACTGTGCATTCGAAAGGCATTGCGTTGATTCAGTATGTAACTATGTACTATGTATATTTGCAATATTATTGCATACATCGCAGTATTTTGTATTCTGACGTACTTTCAAAATTTCATATTTTTTTCTAATTTTATAGAACGGTAAGAAATAGTAACATTTCATAATTAAATTATTTTGCATGCGTTCAAACTAAAGGAATTTTTCTTATAGATTTGCTTCTCAAAAAAAAAAATCTTCAATATTTTATTTTCAAAAGAAACCTTTGAGGATTGACATAAATCAACGTCTTGTATGATGAACACCTTTATTTTGTACAAATTTTAAAGATAAATCATAGCAAACATTAATGTCGAATGACAGTTCCTATAAGTATGTGCATATGTTTGTATGTTCAAGCAATCTACAAACAGAACAAAACACAATTTACCATATCCTAGCTTTACATACTTGTAGATCCCTATAACGACCATAAAACTTCCTCAGTGACAATTTCAAACGTTCCTCAACATATCCTTGTGAGAGTAGTTTCGTGGCAACAAGCCTCGCTATCAGGAAATTTTCGTATTTAGAGCATACCCTGGCATGGCGTATAAGTTGTGAAATGAAGACGCGGGAAAGGAAGGTATGTTGATACTCAGGAAAGGGAAGTTGGTAATAATGAAATTGAAATCGTCACTTTGTCATACAGAGAGGTTACTAATGAACCATCGTCACTAATTGATAGCAGTATATCGAGGTATGAAGCAGAAGATGCGCTGTCTGTAGTATCTTTTATCTCGGGTTCCTTTGGATATATAATGTTGAGGTGATCCTCAAATACAGGATTGTTAATCGACAAAACATATCTGTATCTGTATGTAAAGTTGAACCGAGATGCTAATTGTTTATTGCATTTAGAGAGCAGAGACTGTATGAATTCTGCTTCGTAAGAGTACAAAATATGTCGGCCAGCAGAGGTGCGTAATTAGTACCCATAGGAATGCCAACAATCTGTTGAAAACACTTTTCCTCCAAATATCACAAAAATATTATGTATAAGAAATTCTAACATTTGGATTATCTCTTTTTCTGTATACTTGCTGCTGGAATCAGACTGTTCCTTTACAAAACATGTGTCGTTGTGGCCTAAAACGAGATATTTATAGCTGCGAATTCCTTTTTTTCTTTCTTGTTACAGTAGGCGTTTTGAATAATTGATGTTACTCTGTTCTTTAGTTTTTGATACGGAATCGTTGTATAAAAGTCGAAAGGTCAAAAGAATTGATGTTAGTGACTTAATTCAAAATAGGAGATTTTAAGTGCTCTAGAAGTTCGTTGGAATTCTTTAGGATCCACATCTGATTGATTCCACTCCTCGAGTAAGCAGTAGAGCAGTATTTCTGAAGACCATATTTGATTTCTGCTAGAATTTTGGTGAGTAACATGGAAAGAGGCTTGGTGGAACACTTGGAAGATCCTGCTATGAATCGATGCTTATATGGAGTTTATGCATCTTTGGAATCAAAAAAGTTATGGTAGCTCGAGATCAGATTCATTTGTAGTAATACAGAATGAACCGAGAACTGACTTGTGATTATCCAATACCTCTGAAGGAGACAGATTTGTAACTATATAAGTTGGATTACCAGGCGTTGAATGAAGACCAAGCTCTTCTATAAGACATTTGATATAGTATGCTTTACATACTAATGTGTAATTGTTAGCTGCCTTGTCAACAGGAACAATAATGAAATTTTCGTGAAGTCGAGAAAGTTCTCTAACGACACTGGAGTCAAGAAATATAGATCAGTGTTTGTTCTTAAAAAACTGACAAAGTCTTCTAACTCTTTTCTTTAGCAGACTTCTGATCGACTTCAGCCATTCAGAAAGAGTGTCTAATTCAACCTTTTCTCTTTTAGTCCAACGTCTGGCATACTCTTCACATGAAAAAAGTCAATTACGACACACACCAATCTCGAGATACATGTAACTACCAATAAATATATTGTCCCCTATGACTTTCCTCTCGGGTCTTGGAGTAATGTAGCCTCATGACACACCTCAGGCATACAAAAAACATCTTTAATACCATTTTCATATCAAAAATAAATTACCAGGGTGCATGTATATATTACTATAAATAGAACTACAGGTCTCAAATATCAGCTTTCATACGCAGCTATCATGTCGTCCAAAATAAGTGCGATCTGTAAATCGCCTAAAATATACTGCAAATTTGAAATGCTATCCCCTAATGATTTAAATTATGACTATAACACATTAAATGACCACGTATTGAATTGTTTCGTATGTTAACACCTATGAAATACATAAATTTACACGTCTTAAAAGGTCTTGAAATGCACATCAGTCAATCGCGATACAAGGGTCTACTTTCACATTCGTGTGAATCTCAACCATGTAAATGTTGACGTGAAAAGTCGTACACGTGTTCCGTTCTTGATTTCCACATTATGATATTGATATGTTTAAGCATGCCCTATGCATTGATTTATTGACATCGCTGGTGTATCGAATCCATTACCAGAGCTGCCCGGTATCAGTTTTATTTCTTCTACATTATGGGAAGGCAAACGTAACCGATCATTGAAATTCATTTCATCGTTTACGAATGATAACTCTTCTGCATTTTGTAAGGTTAACCCAAATCTGTCGTTAATTATAAAAGTGTGCAAACCGCCATTCCCCGATATTGAACTTTAAGACTTACTTTCCTTCACAGAGAAAAAGGATTGTTTCTATTTATTTGAGCATTATGTGAACTTTAAGCCAGTCCATACCGACGTTTAGGGGGTATCTATGGAGAACCACATATTGCTAGCTAGCAATAGACCTTTTCACGATAAATGTGGTCTTACCATTCGTATTTGCGGAACAGCTTCTCCGGACGGCTACATGTAGCTACAAACCTGAACGCACTGAATATTGTTCAGTAATTGTAAGAGATCACTTTGCATTCAGGTTTGAAGCTAATGACCTGGAAGGACTATTGCGCATACAAGAGTTGTAAGACCGCAGTTACCTTGAAAAGTTATATGGATACGAAGTTACTTCCCGTGATTCACTAGTGCGGTACTGCATACCTATTTAAAGTTTGCAACATCTCAGAATTCCATAGTCTCGTTCAACCAGACGCTCGATTATCTCCGTGAACTCCGAATCGAGGGTATGGTAAACAAGTGTATTAATGATTGCAACCGATAGAGGGCGGTGTGTACTTTCGGTTAAGTATAGCACGCCCATTAATAAAACGTGTATGTTATTGTTTCTTCTCCTAAGCTTCAAATTACGACATTATATTTTAAGGGTTATCCATCCCTAAGAAAATTCTAATTAAAAATGCGTGCCTTTCTTTTTTTTTTTATTCAAGGAACATATAAAACACATATAAATTGGTGGCGTTATTTGTTTTCGTTTGATATATACATGTATATCTAAATTTATATACGTCGCTGGTTTGAGAAAGAAATCAAAATTATGAAGTCTTAACATGCTTTATTCATATTTTGTTATTTTTTAAAGATTGTAAGTAGTCGATCTTCCAAAGGGAAGTCTGGTACATTAAAAGTAAAAGAACACAAACAAAATATTTTACAAAATTATAAACTACCAGGTTCGAAGATTTGAGGGCATTAAATTTTTGGCCTGTCTGTCTGTGACAAAACTTCCACCTTGGCCATAACTTTATTCCATTAGATAGATAGATATGACATGCGTATTCTGTTAATAATGAAACTTTTTAAAAGACAAAATGTCAGTAAGTAAGTAAATAATATAACTTATGTTGTAAGAGACTGGAGAAAAAGAGGTGGTGGGATCCAAGAATCGAACCTAGAACCGTCCGCTTTTGTGTCAGACTCTGTCACCATTAAGCTATCGGGGTAGATACCCATGCGTCACAATATTATAGTGTTGAATAATTCTGCACCTTACCTGAATAGTTACTGACCTCCCTTTCAATGAAATTAATGGTCCATAATGTGTATTTTCTGGTGTATCTCGTTGATGAAATACTTTAGCTTTGCATCAGAATTTCCACTATATTGACTCGTTGTTTTTTAAAACTATATATAATTTCTTTTAATTTAAATCCATTTTTTACTATCGAAACATGGATTTTAACATGAAACATTGAATTGTATACATTGTCAAGTTTCCCATTTCAATAACTATTCCATTATTGCTTGATATTTCAGCAGACAGCTGACTTAATTATTGCTTAAGTTGCTCAGTCAATTACATATTGGGAGTATGTATCAAAATTATTGAAGCATAGTGTATTAACCGTGTACTAAGTAGGTTGGTACACACTTTTCTTGTCAACTCAATATGGTCCCTGGCTTTCACATGTATTTCACATCTGTTTGAGGTAGAAGGGCCTATCTGCATGAGGAATTCGATTCCAAACATCATGTCACCCTTCTGATAAAATGACCTTTGTCTATGAGGATTACCTCAACAGATATAAATTAAATGTAAATTTATCCACTCCCCCGCCTCTATGGATCCGCCACTAAATATGGATGTCTACAGTTACTACTTTGATGTGATGTCAGGTAACTAGAGTTATCCACAATACCCCAATATTCTCCCTGCAGTCTTTAAAGTGTTCCATAATGTATCGTTTTAATCTGTAAAATACGACATGCGACAAACTTTGGCAAAATTATACTATCGGAATTTCCCTTTGGATATTTATAAATATAAACGCCGTCCTTTGTAGGTGTCAGATGCCAGGATCGATATACTAGGTAGAATATACATAACAGAACTAGTAAGGTAAGTTCTATTTTGTTATTTTTATCTTTATTTTACAATATAGATATTCTAATAATTCGTGTATTTCTCTGTACACCATATGTGTATAATTATGATAGAGAATACAAACTATAGGCCTACAGTGGTCACAGTTGACCTGCATGTATCCATAAAGGCTATCGTGTAGAAAGCCTAACTGTGTATATCCGAGGGAAGGGTACATCTATACAAATATATATCAGTGAAAGGGGGGGGGGGGTCTCGTAATATATTGATGGTGCACATTTACCCGTTTTACATAAAAAGTGACAATAAAAGAGAGAGTGTTATCTTGATTATTATTAGAATAGATTTTGCGAGTGTTTTCTCTTACGGAGGCGTTTCATTCCAATCCCTTCCTCCCTCATGCACCCTCATCGCCTCCCCGATTCTCCCTCCCGGTGTGGATTTTCTGGCTCCTTATACCTATCAACACTGAACACGACGCATTGGCAAACAAGGATATAACTATTATCAGTAGATCGAGAGCATATAGTTGTTGTCCTGTCTGTCTTTGTGTGTTGGTTTGCGTGGTCAAATCTTTAAAATCATGCACACATAACATTTCAACTTTACCAGTCAGTGCTTTTATATTTCACATCTGTGTTCATTCTTCCGAGACCTTTATACTGACCCCACAATTTATTATCTTGTTATCTTGACCTTCACATTTGACCTGTATTTAAAAATAATTATCCTGAGCCTTAACATCTTAATCATTGGAGCTAGGGATTACACATGTCACGTGTGATTTTCCTGTGGGAAGACCTTTCCATTGATACCATAGTTTTTGACTTTGTGACCTTGACCGCCAAGTTTGTCGTTCTCAATTACAAAACCCTTTTTACTTTGACCTTCGGTTTTAAACCATAAAGATATAATTTTGATATATGTATGTTCCTTGTGATGAGACTTTTCTATTTATATCATAATGATTACCTTGTCTCCTTGATCTTTATGATATATTTCGTTGTAAGTTTTCACCTGTATGGGTTAGGGCTTTCATATTCCTCGTGTCCTTGTTTTGGTAAAACGACACCATAAGTTTTGATCTTGTAGCATTTTTCGTCAAGTTTGCCCATTAAAACACCCCCCCCCCCCCAAATGAAAACCAAAAAAAAAAAAAAAAACAAAAAACAAACCATACACACAAAACAAAACAAAAAAAAACCCCACACGCAACACAAACAATAATATAAAAAACAAATCAAGCACCCCCCCCCCCCCCCCAAAGAAATACTACTTTTGAGGAGGAGGAGGGAATCACTGAGGAGGAGGAGGAGGAGGGGCTCACTGAGCAGTGAATCATTGAGGAGGAGGAGATACGCTTCAATGATTTGAGGACACGCTTCACTGATCATGGATATACTAGTAATCACAGATTCTACACAGCAGGGAGCTTAATATCTTGATGCTCAATCCTAAGTTTTCCTTTATGTATATTGATATTGTGTATAATATTTCAATACATACTGATCATAATCACAGAAACCATCCCTTTCCAAGCGTCCTTTTGAAAATCGATCGATCAAGTCTTTACACAAATATGACAATGCGATACGTATGATCCGTACTGGTTTATTCAAGTTCAAGGGCATTTTCTCGAAAATCAGTCACCGGTAACTCCAGCGCTATTATGTTGGCTTATAAAGATAAATGACATTAAAGGTGAACCAATGAGGACTGCTACGATTCACCGGTCAAGAGACATAACAAATATAAAGAAAATAGGAGGGGGGACTGATTCCATATTCCGCTTGATCTATATGTATTGTCACCAACCCGTGTCGTAGCCTCTAAAAATAGACCAGGGAATTCCCCTTTATGGTCACGGGAGGGGGTCAAAAAGAGGCCAGGGGTCAATGGGTAAGTAGAGAGGTCACCCCAAGGTTCAAGTGGTCAGCGATGACATCACGACCGGAAGTCACGTGATTTTGAATGCCTGCCTCTGATTGGTTGAAAGTTTCTCGCGAATGTTCCGAGGTGGCATACTAGACTACTTATAGGCGATGGGGCTTTGTTATTTTACACGTGTTTTCCTCGTGGCGAGACTTTTCTTTTCTTTTTTCATTGCTTCTATAAGTTATAACCTTGTAAACTTGTCTGCTATCTTTAATCCACATTAAGAAATATCCTCATCAAGAACATCATTCTCCCCGGGGTCATAGTTTGTCGCAACCTCAAGTTGTTTCGATGATGATGTTCAATAAAAAAACATTGTTGCCCACTTTCTTTATTGTATTTTCTTATAATCATTAATTATCTTATTTTATCCAGTAATTGGTTTTATTTATTTTACATTTTGCGCGCGTGGGAGGGGGGGGGGGTGATTATTTTCATCTTGGGCAATAAAAATAAAAAGAGTTCCGCTTTCTTTTATGCTTTTTTTTTTTTTTTTAAATTCTATCATTATTACAATAACTTATTTGTTGTTTGATTATTGTTTTGCTTCACACCAAGATATTTGCATTAGTATGGCGAGGACACCTCCTTCTCAGAAATTTAGACCTATGGGAGACTTCTTGCTCCCGAGCCAAGAAACTAAGCGACATAACCAGCGAATCTAGAAATTTTTTAAAGGAAGGGGGTTGCTGTCTCCCATGAGTAATGTTTTGCACTATTTGGTCTGGAAAGAAAAAAATGGTCGAAAATGACTTTTTGGTAAAATTTTCAGACCCCTTCCCCCCCCAAAAAAGAGGGGGGTTGCAACCCTCCAAATCCGTCAATGTTATGCTATTGAAAAGGAGAGTGGTGTTATACCATTTGTATTTGATCATAAGCTTTGAAAATTAAGAAACAAGATTTTCATGAAACTTGGTAGGTATGAAATACTCAATGTTCCCTACGATTGTTGCTATTAGTCGGCCGAATCCGTCCTCGAGTGGATTAATACTTTCTTCCGGAGGATTTCTTACACAAACACACACCCTCACACCTATTATATAAATATAATTACGTGTATCATTAATTTTCTTTTCTAGAATTTCAGCGATGTCCTCCATCACAATTCGATTAACCATAGAATCTAATGGTACCACATTTACCATGCAAACGATCAGCATTTCCTTCATCATAGTGAGGCCTCCAAACACAGAGGGAGGTAGTAACAGAGGCATAGTCATTACACAAGATAGTAACCCTCCCGATCCGGAGCAGTTTAGGCGCCAGGTTGGCCCATTATAACCGAGAAAGGAAAGAGCAATACATCAACAAGTATATTCAATGTATGTTTCCATAGCCGTGATGTTTTCTACCATTCCATTCCATTGTATTGTTTATTATTACCAGACAGAGATGTGCCGTAGAAATATCATAATTGATTCTTGTCATTGTGGACTTCGATATATCTACTTCTATTGTTGTTATACAGATCAGTATGTAAATGTATGATAATCGTAAACCGGTGAACCACACCAATTGCGTAACCTTTGTTGCTTTAATTGACCGTCCTAGGTCGGTATTGCATTTGCAATACAATCAAATTTTTATTATGCCTTTTTAATATGCCATTGGTGATTTGTGTCATACTATCAAATTGTTGCTTTTTCTATCAGACATTTATACAATAAAAATAAATAATGTTTTCTTTCTTGTCATAATTTTTAAGGACAGTAAATAACAAAGAGGAATTAAAACTTTAAACCTACTTATATGTTAAATGAATTGAAAAATCATTGTAGACTACCAGTTTGAAGCCAAACAAACTATATTCCACAGGCATGTTCACTAAATAAACAAGACAGAAAAGAAGGATAAATGGAATAATGTTTTACGTCACTTTACAATTATTTCACGTATATGGTGACAACATCTGCCAAATGCATTGCATAGACATTTAGACCTTTGTACCGGACCCATCCAGAGCAGTGAGTGATCTTTTACGTGCCACGCCTACCGTAACACGGGACCTCGGTTTTTATTGTATCGTCCGAAAGACAGAATACCGGTGTACCCAGGGCGGGAGTCGAACTCGGGACCTCTCGGTCACGAGCCGAGCACCTTATCCACTAGGCCACACCCGATTTAGCGAAGAAGGAAAGAATTGCCAATTGCCTATGCTAAATGATATACAATTAATTCTTTTCGTAAGCATCTCTCTCATTGATCAGTCCACTGTCTCTTTCAAAGGCAGGCAATCGAAAAATTCGTCAACGTGGAAACATCATGGACAGTATTTATAGGTACAATGTCTAAACCCTAAAACTATTCGTTCGAGAAGATGCCTGGATAATTAGAACCGTATAATACTGTTATTGATATAGTTTCATATAAATCATGCATTCTACTAACATGCAAGAATTTGAGCTTCCCACCTGAAGTTTGTTACATATAGTTTAAGGACGCTTTTACATAATTTCACTATATAGTGGGGACACATCTCTGGCGCATGCCTATCAGCCTAAATATATTTCCTGTGCACGATCCTGTCTGTTCAAAGCAATGAGAACAACAATTTACATATCAATATATACCATGGCAGAGCGCCTCAGTTTATAATGTCTCGTTCAAACTGAATTTACTGAATCTCACATACTGTCTTTCAGGCTGCCAGCAAGTTAAGTATTTGATCACAACTTTTGATGGTGATGAAAACTAGAACTGTCTCGAACTTGATCTGTAACTCATGGTGGTATACTCACACACCAAAAATTGGATGAATATCTACAAGCGTTTAGAAAAAAGGTCCGGAAAACTGCCATTTTAAAGAAATTTTCCAATTCCAAGGGCCGTGATTCCGTCAAAAATGAATGGACCGCAACGAAAGTCGAACTTGATCAGTAACTCATGGTGGTAGACTCACACACCAAAAATTGGATGAATATCTACAAGCGTTTAGAAAAAAAGTCCGGAAAACGTGAATGTGACTGAGGGACTGACGGACTGACGGACGGAGTGCAAACCTATAGTCCCCTTCGGCGATGCTGGTAGAGAACTAAAAAAGAGTAATCTGCCTTGCAGAAGAGCAGGTACTGAGAACAGTGTGGTATATCAGAGGAATGCAGATAAAGATCTTGGTTAAAGGACCAAACATGAAAATCTAATTTTAAGTGTTGCAAATTACATCAAATTATCAATATCAAGAGGAATTATATTTTACATTTTCAAATATGATCTAAGTTAATAAAACAAAGAAATAATGCAATTCTAAACTAAATTTTTTAATATATTGGTGACAGAAGTCACTAAATTATGTGCCCTTTTTACCAAATACCACGTCAAAAAAGTGCCCTTTTGTTGGAGAAATTTGTGTGCCTTTTTTGAATCCTAGATTTAACACTATCATACCCTTTATGAAGCATTATTAGGGCGCATCAAATAGTTCAACGAATATTGAATGGAGGCACTGTATATCATGCAAATCTTTTTGTTATTCAAAATTAATTTTAAAAGCTCCCCCAAGACCCACATGACACGTTAGGCATAATCGTATTGATTATAATTAAGTATGCAATGTATGTATATAAAAAGTTATTTGTTTTTATGTGAAAGGTGTATTAATTTTGAAATTGTTTGAAGAATTTTAAAGATAATTCACTATTTCATAAATCTGAAAGAAAAGAAGTGATGACACTGTTTTCTATTACATTCCATGTGTTAAACCACATTTGCCACGTGAGTTTCTGCCTAGTAAATGCAAATTGAAATTTATAAAGCATATCAACTGTATTCAGGGTTGCCACAGAATCTTGAAAACAGGTAATGTGCTTAAAAACTTCCTTTCAGGGAAAAATTTTTTTAGGAAAATTTGAAAATTTTATAATTCATCTGCAGTAAAGTTGCCATAGTTTTTCATCAATTAATTGAGATTTGAAAAGAATAAAAATATGTTAATGGAATATTATTCATCAAAACCTGTGACCATTCTGCCTTCGTTTATAAAAGGAAGATAGCATAAACTTTGACTTGCATTTTAAATAATTAGTTTATCCTGATTATATTTGTATAATTTAATGAAACATTCTTATTAACATTTATTTCTAAAAATAACATTTGAAGACTGATCTTTATATAATGGGAAGATTAAATATGGTCAGGATAGACTTAATTATAAACAAAAAGGCATAATTTTACATTGAATTTTGAGTTCTTTAATGATTACTTACAATTAAGGGGGGCGTTAAAGGAATGATATTCAGTTAATGAATGAAAGTTTCCTAATAGATGAAGGTTTTCACTTTTTGTAATCAAAAGAGCTTTCAAAACCATTGAATCAGATGTTGGCCTTTTTGAACGCATTTATATGCTTTAACTGTCCAGGCTTCATCAATTGGGAAACAGCTATAGCATTAAGATCGGCAGAAATGTAAACTGAAAACGGCAATAAAATAATTTTAAAAAATGGAAAAAAACATTTGAAATACTGCAAATTTATTTACCTAAAAAAATGATTTTTTGGGGTTTATATATATATATATATATATATATATATATATATATATATATATATATATATATATATATATATATATATATATATATATATATATATATATATATATATATATATATATATATATATATATATATATATATATATTATTGTTACTTTTCGCTTTATTTCCAAGAGTCCCATTGGACACATTGCTCACCTGAGCATCTGACCACAGAGAAAAGTTAAAAGGAATCTATAAACTTCATGATCTTTCAATATAATAAATATTCATGAAAAAATATACAAAGTTGTTTATTTGAATCTATTTTAGATACTAGACCATATATGAAATGTTGGGGTTAAAATGATAACCTCACTTCCTTCCACACCCTTTATGATCGCTCATCCTCTTCTAAAATCACTGTAGATTTTTAGTATATAATTTCATTTTTAACAACGGCAATGCACGGCACGCTATGACTATACATGTAGCTCATATAAAATTGTTAATGAACAAATGATAGCAAAAGTAAATGTACTCCTATTGTGATCAGTTCTGCATTCATACAACGCTGACTAATCTAGTACTCGATCAGTAATTCAGCATTGCTAGTTACAGATTTCTCACAACCATAAAGACCAAAAACAATTTTTGAAATTTGATATAACACAAATGAACAAAATGAACAATACACATGTAGTTTCGAATTTTCTTTTCAATCCAGTCATATTGTTTTATTACAAATTACCCTTAAAATTCGTTTATTGTAGGTATTCATGTTATGTAGCTGTGAAGTTCATGATTTACATCTTTGTGGCTCTTGCCTTCTCCAATAATGAGATCACATTTTTATTAGAAGTAGGTACATATACATGTATTTATTGTATTAATAGTTCTTATTATTTGGGACAAGGTCTTATCACATTAATTTTACTAAGTGGTAATTTGTGTGATTTCCTGAGAAGTCAGTTAGGATTTTTCGAAAATGTAAAATCTGCCAGCATTCTAATAGAACTTTAAGTCACAGGTATAAATAGGCCTTCTCATATAACTAGCTTTTATCTTTAATATTTTAAATACTTTTTATGGCCAGTGGAAATATGGAATATACATTATTAGTTGCTTTTTAAACAGGTGTTATTTATTTTAGTTTTAAAGCATATTCAGTGTATGTTATTTGTCATTAGTGAAGGAGATCTGCAATGATAGATTTTTACAGGAAGTTTTTAATTCATGAATGTTGCAGGTTTGAATCCTCTTATCTCCTCTCTGTAATACAACAAAAAGGTACATTATAATTACGAGTTAAGATTATGAAAATCTGATTAGACCTCATTATTAAACTTCTAAAACCAACGAAAGCAGTAAATTCAGATTTCTGAATGAAAGACAATAGATAAATTGAGTTTTTATGATTTAGGTGTGATCATCATCTTTTGGACCATCAGTGGCAACTATTTTCATGGAGCGACCATCAGGCAGTTTAACAATAATATTCCTATTTTGAAGAGACGGCGAAATGAAGTAATTATGAGGTATTGCAATGCCTCCTTCATGGTTAAGAAAGGGTTGATTTTCTATATCATTAAATTGAATAATATTAGGCATTGTACTAGGACCCATAGGCAGTAGTGGGTACGGTGCTACTTTAGGAGTATTGAGCAACCTGTTTCTTTCATCATCAGTTGGAGCTCTTAATACCTTCTGTTTCTTGTTTTTACCAGCTTTTTTAAATGTAGGTTGTTTCTCAATTTTCCTATTTGAGGTTATTTTTATCTTTTCTTTTATTGAATCTGCTTTCTTTTTTTCAATATTTTTTCAACATTTATAACAATATTTTCTAGAGATAATGGTATTATGTTTGGGTCATTAACTTGCTCTATTAGTGTTTTAATACCTTTTTCAAATCTAAGCAGTAATTTTGTAACATCTGTTTTATTTCTTTTTTGAGGATTTGTATTTTTATTTTCAGTATGAATTAAAGGATGGCCTATTTCGCAATCATTTTCTTGCATAGTTAGAGACATGGAATGAACTTTATGGATATGTTTACATAGATTATCTTTATCTGGATAGCTACATGAAAACAGATGACCACACAGGTTTATACAAGGTAAAACTTTACATTTTTTAAAACAAGATTGTAAATTGCAAATGTTATTCTTTTTTGTAATTGTATAGGAAGTAGTTGAATTCCGAGACGAAGTCCCAGAAAATTGAAACTGATTTATACAGTGAACATTATCATTTTCAATGTTCATTCCATGCTTATGTCGACCGTCCAGAGTAGAAGAATTGGTCATATAAAAGCTTTTATTATTATTATTATTATTATTATTTAAGTTTTTCTTAACTCTTGCTAGGTAGTAATGTTTATCAATTTCTGTCAAGACATACGATAATTTATCTACTCGTTTATTGAGTTTTCTTCCAAGATAATTTGTTTTTAAGTTATTATGGAAACTTTCGATGAACAAATTGGTAGTAATTGATGTTTGTAAATCTGTTTCTCTCATATATAAGGCCCATGTTTCAGGTCTGTTAAAATAATTAGAAGTGAAATATTTTTAAAATTCAGACTCTAAAACAGAATATTTTGTAACAAAAGCATTTTTATATTGTGTAAATTCATTTTCTGTTTTAGCATTTAGCATGATATATAGATAAAAATATATTTCTAATTTATGGGTTTTATCTGTTATAGATGCCAGTTTTCGTTTCCATGACTGATGAACATGCCAGACACACAGATATTGTTTAATGTTACTACCAAATACAGATTTAGCTGCATTGATTGCACAGCAGTCATCATCAGACATGAGTCTATAAACATTTGTTTCAGGACATTTGGTTTTCACAGCGTTTAGGAAAATAGACATAATTTCTGTATCTTCCCTATTGCTTATACAAAAAGAAACATGATAACCATTGTGAGATTCAGCTATTACTAATAATGTTATAAGTTTAAAGTTATACGCTGTAGTTTTATGAGTAGAGTCTATACATAATATCCTACCAGCAAATTTTTTTTATACATTTGAGATTGTTCTTCAGACATGTAAATCAACATAAAATCACCTTTAGATAATTGTGATTTTGTATTTTAAATGTTGAATTGCTTATAATAGAGGATAGGGTTTTCTTTTAAACTTCTTAAATGTTCTATCCAAAGAAGTGTTGATGTGGCATCGTCTTCATGGTATTATAATTTTGAATCTTCTATTTTTCTTCTCATTTCAACAATCTCTTTTCTATTTATAAGTTGAAAATATTTTATTTCGCTTATATCTCTGTTATCAATGTTACCAATATTGCCTCTTAAATTTTCAATGATGTTATCAACAGGAATCTGCAGAGACAGTTTCTTAGATATATCTTCCCTAACTGATTGGGGGATAGGTAGATATTTAGACTGGTCAAAATCAATAGAATGTGTATCTGTATGAATGTATTCTACCTTTAATCCATTTTCATTAAACTTTATATACATACACGCTGGACAAAGATGGTTAAGTTTTGAAGTTCCCTTAGCATTTGGCATCCTCTTATAAATCTTTTTTATATCTCTATTTTATTCATCTCTATTACAAATATACTGTATGGATGATTGTTTAGTGCCTTTAAATTGTGGTCTAACCTTACTGAAAAAGACATTGTTATTTATTTCTTCATTTTCTTTCCATGAATTAAATTCGTTTAAAGGGTTGAAAAATAAATTTGATCTAGATATTACAGCTTCATGCGAAGATTCCAGATAAGTAAGAGTGTCTTTAACCGTTCTGAATTTACTATCACAAGAAGGAATTAAACATTTTTTTATAATTTACTCTAGTTTTAACTGACAAATTAGCCATTTCATTATGAAATTTCATTTGATGTGCTTTTAAGGAACATTTGTTTCTGAATTTTTTACTGCAGTACATACATTGATATGTCTTGAAAACACAGTTATCATTATTTGTCTTTATTGGTTTGTCATTGTCATTTTCAACAAGTTTAGCTTGGCTATGTGTACCTTTGTTATTTTCAATAGTTGTACACTTGGATTTTGTAGCCTCTTTATTCTCAAATTTGTTACTTAATCTACATTTAGAGTTTATGGTGAAGGATGGCCTAACATCTGAGACAGAGTTGACTTTAGTCATTAACGGGGTTTCAATAGAAAGAGCATTGCTTTCTATGACTGCATCGTAATGTCCTCCACCAAGAGATGAATAAACAATATGTATTGTTAAAATATCAGAAGTTGATGAAAAAGAATTTTGGGGGTGCTCCAATGTGAACATCTGGTGATTATATCCATGACCACCAGATGTCACCATAATATTTATACCTGAATATTGAACTAATGCTACAATGCACTCTAGTCCAGGATATGTTCCATCAACTGCTAATGCTTCCAATTCTGTATGAATATCCACTCCTTGATCTTGGAAAAAATGGAAAATTCATTGATATTTAAGCGCATATGATTAACAGCAGATTCCCTTAAAATGTCATACAAATTTTCATCCCCAGTTAATGCATGACTAATTGACCAAAAAAGGCAGTTGCCGTCCCCAAGTACATTCCTGCGTGCCAGACCATACTCAGCCAAAAATTCATTTTGTCGCCGTATTTCATCTGACTGAAAGAAAGAAAGGGTTTTCATGTCTTTATGTACCTTTTGTTTACATTATTTGATGTTGTCAAAGTATCATGATATTATATTCAATTGTAATAAATATGTAAGTGAAAAATGGAATTTTCTTATTATTATCTTGAACATATTAGCCAATATCAGATGACATTTTGAAATAATGGCAGATTGTGCAGGATCTGTGGTTCGAAAATTAATTTATGCACTTTTCGTATTCCATCAGCATCAAGTTTCATCAAAATAGCAAACTGGAGTTACCTCCCTTGTCTGTTATTTTATAGACCAAAGACCACATTTGCATAAATCAACCACCAAATATTAAAAACTGTTTGAAAATCAGGAAAAAATCCTGACTTGTTGCAATGCTTGTACAGTTTTCCATTTAGCTATTTTAAAAACAACATGCAACTTTTTTAAAAATAAGTAATTGACATTTTCCTAAAACAAAATGTATTGGTACAAATATGAGTGCAAAGTAAATCATGAACTCTTCCACAAAATGATAGGCGAGGGAAATGCATTGTAAGTCTAGATTTCATACTATTGTGATATAGTGAGATTTGATGTTTGACTTTGTATATAGTTCTTAGATAAAGATGTGATATCTTTCATTGAAACTTGTATATATAGTTTCCAGTAAGGCAGTATCCTTGCAAATAGTACTTGAGTTGCACCGTCAGGAGTAACAGATAATGGATAGCCACTACACATATATAACAGATAACATAGGATGTTTCTTGACATAAGGGGTGTGTCATTTTTAAAAAAAAAAATATTTTATTCAATATTGATCAATACATATTTCAATGATGATCACACCAACATGGACAACATTAGTCTATTGGATGAAAAACCGATAATCAAAGAAGAAAATGGCAGAAGTCATTGGATTTTTTTGTTTTTGATAAATTAATCAGGTTTCATGCCAATATATACATTTATATGTATAGGTATTTACAAACAGAAATGTGTACTTGAAACAAAAGTTAGAGATAAAGGGATTAATTGTCACATTTGCTTGCCTCTTTGAGAGAATTTAAAGTGTTTTCTAATTGATATAATCGTAAACTAAGAAGACAAGATGAACAATCAACAAAACATCTGAAATGAACAAACCACTGAATTTGGAATCAATTTATTTGAAATGACACTGTTTGTAATGGAATTTGCATACAAACCAAAACAAATTTTTCCAAGGAAGGGTCTGTGATCTATAATGAAATGTATCTTACCTTTAATATCGATAACAAAAAAAAAAAAATAACAAAAAAAAAAAATAATAATAATAAAAGATAATAATTAAATAGAAAATACATAGATAATGTAACTTCTCTATTTCAAATTTGATTTTAAAATGCATTAGCAGTTTCATCATTCAAAATGTACACATTGTATATTCATTGTTACTTTTTATCCAAACATAAAATTTATTAAGTAACAAAAAAATATAATTAAAACATCGCGAGATATCAAACTTTAGATATTTCATTGAGAACACACCAGGGTTGGCTGGGTATGATTGGAGGCATTGGCAGGCTACAAAGAAATAAGTCACATGTATTATATATGCTTATATGATGTCATATATAGATTATGAATTACAAAACTTTAAAGTATGGAAATCTCTTTATATCAATATATGGATACATTATTTTTTACACAAATAAATAATTCTAAAGAAAAGTGTAAATATAATATTTAAGTGAATAGATCATTATGAGACATCAAACATGATAAAATACTGTAATAAAACCTATGCTCTCAGTCCAACATGAACATGAAACAGGGATTTTAATTAGTGATTATAGTATTTACATGTTATCATTTTAATTTAAATTATCTCACAATATCGATATGAAATGCAAA
Organism: Pteria penguin; assembly: GCA_035048485.1. Taxonomy (NCBI): domain Eukaryota; kingdom Metazoa; phylum Mollusca; class Bivalvia; order Pterioida; family Pteriidae; genus Pteria; species Pteria penguin. The sequence continues at coordinate 29,320,891 of CM068584.1, forward strand.
TTAAATACAACTAAAATAAATCAGCATGCATCAATCAATAAAAAACTTTTAATAAACTAACTGCAGGTTGATCTATTTTGCTGAAGTAACCCTGGTAAGAATTGGTAGATATATATTTTAAACAAAAGAATATTCTCATATTGCTTGAAAGAAATTCTTTCTTCAACTATCTCATAATAATTATTTTAAAATGGTTTCAATCTTGTGTATTAGCATTACTTTAGAATTCTTTATTCATACAGCATTTTATATCTATTACAATTAATGGTGATATACCACAGATAGATCTATAAACTTCATTTAATTCTTGTATTGTCATCACATACATCTACTTCTGTCTGTTTATTTAAATGATGTTCATAGCACTTTTATCTTACTGGTAAGTAATGAATTTATCCATTATAGATCTACTTAATTGTGATTAAACATGTGAAATTGTGAATTATTATAATTTATTATATACACACGTTTGTATAACCACTACCATGACTTGGGGGCACAGCATAAACGTGATCGTCCCCCCAACCCTTAATTAAAGTGAAACTCAATGAGAGTATCTGAAAAAAAAAATATATAGATATATATCTTTTTTATATATATATATTATGTTTATTAAACAAAGCGATAAAGATTTAAACTATAAAATATACACCTATACATTTCCTGTTGTTTCCTTTGTAAAGTAAAAAATCATTGCAAAAATCCCACCGCTTATTTTTTTCTGAAATTTACGTATGTTGTTCTATTACATAAGAGTTGTCATTTCATGATCTGCAGAAAAAATTGCATACGCCAAACTCAAAATATCTATCAATACACATCTTGTCCCCTATGACCTCACTCTCAAGTCTTGCAGTAGTGTATTCATGCGACAAAATTTCAGCCCCATGACACACTCAGGAATGCACCAAAAGCTTTAATATCATTTTTATAATTTTTTCAAACTCTTTTCTACCAGAGGGCATGTTTAAATCACCATAAATACTATGACAACACTGGTAAATAAATCAAAAATTATGCAGACATTAATTTTTTTCGAGACTATGTGCGTCGTACATGAAACAAGGGAGGAAACTATAGACTATGGTCTAAAAGGATCAGTTTTTTTGCACCAATCCTAATCAAATTTTTTTGACACATACATAGACATATTTTAAACTGAAGTGCCAAGTTTCATTGAAATCAATCAACATTAAAGGACTTAAATATTGCTAAGAAACACCTATGTAACCATGCAATTTGTGTTGTAAAATGTAAGCAGTGAATCCAATACTTCAATTTCAAACTCAAATGACTTCATAATTAAAAGGAATATCAACTTGGAATCTTTTTTACTTCAAAATGTTATTACAGTACTTTGCATTCATATTTAAGATAAGGATTGTAGATTTCATTTTTTAATTTTAATTAATTTTTAAATTCATGTGTATCAAATGAAAGAAAAATTGATTTAAAAATTCAAATTAAATTCTTGGAAAACAGGAATGAGTATGATTATGCCTTAGAAAAATACTAAGGATATTAGATAATCAGATAAAAATGTTGGAGTAACTGTAATGTTTGTTTAAGGAATTTAGTAATACAATGATAAAGCCAGGGGTGGTCTGAACTTTTTGGGATAAAGGAAGAGGTATTTGTATATGTACTGACTGTGAGGGGTATTATAGATATTTCTGTTTACAAAAACCAAAGCAAACAGCTTCACAAAGAAGAGCAATACAACAAATAAATGATTCATACTGTGAATTTTTCATTTTTTGTGTTATAAGACATGTAAATATCATGATCAAGGCACTGGAAACCAGACCTTCCTTAAGTCCATAAAACAATAAAAATAAACTAGTGTCTTGCTTGTTACACAGTCAGTATAAAGAAATGAGTGTATAAATAGGAAAATTCTAACTATAACAATACCAGTATTTTCTACAATATATGGAATGAAGGTCAGATACAAAGCCTAAGGAACAGTATCCCCCTTTGTTTTGTTTTATTGAGTGGAATAGTAGTTTTACCATCTAGGAAAGCATTATCAATGAAGAAAATATCAGTGCGCAAAGCAAACATTTGCCAAACTATGACTTTCTAACCAATGTCATCTTCCTTCCTTGTAGAATACATCTTTCAGAGCACCTCACCCCCTCCCCTCTTTTTTTTTCAAGGTCAAGTTCTATATTTTTTTCATTGGTTTTACATTATAAGGGGAAATTGGAGTGATTAAAGCATTCAGAATTTATCAACATACATATACATTATCAATTTCCTAAGTATGAGAAACCTCCTCTCCTGTTTTTCTTTTATTTGAATAATATGCCCATAGTTTAGGAATGAAATTAGTAGTTTATTGACAAAATTTTACCCTAAATTTCTTTAATGCTTGTCCAAAAATACCTCCTTCATCACTTTGAAGCATATATATGTGAAGTAGAGTCTATTTAAAATTAATACATTCATATTTGCATGATAAATATGCAAAAGGAGGCATAGGACATAGTCAGCCTCTCACATAATAGGGCGGTCAGAGGAAATTCTGTAAAAATTACATTAAATACTTTTCCGAGCATAAACATGAACAGAAATCGCATTAAATTACCTTAATAAATTATTTTCTAAGATGTACTGTAGAAAAAAAAATGCATTAGAATGGATATTTCTGTCAAATTCTCAACTTTTCCAGTTTAGACTACAGGTTTTTTCCTATTGTTTCCTTTGTAAATTAAAAAATCATTGCAAAAATCCCACCGCTTTCTTTTATCTGAAATTTATGTATGTTGTTCTATTACATAAGAGTTGTCATTTCATGATCTGCAGAAAAAATTGCATACGCCAAACTCAAAATATCTATCAATACACATCTTGACCCCTATGACCTCACTCTCAAGTCTTGCAGCAATCGTTACGATTGGTCTGCAGTAAGGTATTCATGCGACAACATTTCAGCTTCACGACACACTCAGGAATGCACCAAAAAGCTTTAATATCATTTTTATAATTTATTTTCAAACTCTTTTCTACCAGAGGGCATGTTTAAATTACCATAAATACCATGACAACACTGGTAAATAAATCAAAAAAGATGGAAACATTAATTTTTTTCTGGACTATGTGCGCGGTACATGAAACAATGGAGGACGTAGCCTACACACATCGTACGGAATTTGGGTATGGCATCTGAAAGCTGTGCCCGCCAACCGGATGTTCCCCGTAACCCCTCGGTCTTTACACATTCGTTTGAATGTGGCGAATATATATGCAATCGTTTTCGTATTGGTGAGCAAATATGAAGGATTTATTTAATATTTAAGTTGTGAGACGTATTAAGTCTAGTTATAACAATTACTACAAGTGAGGGTAGCATTAGTAAAGACTAAATTGATATCTATTGCCCGTTTTTAAATGTTAAATTGGGGGGGGGGGGGATATACTACATGTGTTTTACTTACGAATCCTAATAAATTCCTATCACATTCACAAACACCCCATTGTCCTCAATCATAGACTTAGTATTATTTCCCCTTTACTACTGATATTATACCTGATAGAGAGAGTGGGGAAAAGAGGGGGGGGGGGCAAATCTCATTCTCATCTACATGCAGTAAGGGTAAAGTTGATTTACAGTTTGTATGATAAATTCTTGTCAGTCCTTAGACCTATATTTAAGGGATTGGACAGAGGGAACCTAACATGTCCCACCACACTCATTGTGGGCACCGAACCCCCCCCCCCCCCCAATTATTTTTTGTGCTTTTAATAATGTTTAGTAATATGACTATAAGACCCGTACCCTCCTCTCAACACACACACACACACACACACACACACACTTATTATTCGTCTTCCTCTCTCCTACTCCATACCTTTCCCTTCCCTCACACCCTTCCCCCACATTACATATAGTTACATGATATTGATAATAATAATAATTTAGCTATATGCTTACGGACAGTCTGTGCATGTTGCTTTATTTGAATATAAATTAAACAAGTGATTGAATATTATTCCTAGACCCAGGTCCAAACAATAGACAAAAATATACCTGAATTTCACACAATTATTTTCCATAAGCTAACTTGCTTACTGATGGTAACTGCATTCTAAGTTTATATTTGTCTGACATATATGACATATTGTATATGTATATTGTATGTTTCCAACCACAAAAAATAGTTTCATGTGGAGTTTTCCTAAAACCAATTTCTCATCCTGTGATTATCAAAGCCTTTCATTGTAAATAACAATTTTCAGTTATCATGGTTATGCTGACTCGCAATTAATTTAGATTATGTGATTTATGTCAAAACAATTAATGCATCTTCTTTAAAACTTACACAAAATAATCCTCTTATGCTTAATACAGAAATGAACTGTCCTGTTATTTCTCAATTAACCAATATATTATATTATTTTCTTTTCAGATTACTCTAACCTTTTCTTCTATAAACAGTATGTTTACAGAAGAAAACTTTGGTAGTGCTGCCAGAATTTCATTGGCTAATCATGTCTGTATATTCCTAACTTGTTAGATGTACTTTTCAGCTGTAATTTCTATTTGGGAATTTTCCAAAAAAGATATCAGTTATTTTGCAAATTTTATGCAAATTGCAAGTCATGTTTTCTGAGAAATAGAAAAAAATGAAAATGACATGCTAGCTATTGTAAATACATGTATATCTATACAATACATCATGAACATGTATTCTATTTTAATTGATAGGGTTTCCAACTGCCTTCCAATCCTCATGACGCTCTTGACCAGGATACACAAGCAAGTATTTTATTTCATAGATTTGATTTATTTGATTTGATTTATTTGAAACTTTAAGCCTATAAGGATTATCAGTGTTACATAAAAAATAGAACTATACAATTGACATACAAATCATTGTGACATGCATGTACAAATAGAATATTTACAATTGACACACACCCATACACATATAACACACGCTTGACAAATATCATACCGATAATGATTAATGATGTATAGTATGACAATATTAAACATACACAGAGAGATACATGACCATAAAATATATAGTTTTAGATGAAGGCACATATATTACATGTATATTAGATACATGAAATGCATGGTAGAGATAAATAGTGCAATGGAGGACGGACAAGAGAATTAATTTCGTAAACTGATACCTTTAATCAAATATCTTGCTAGATTGCAAAGTGTTTTCTTATTTTTTGACCCAAAGAGCTAGACTAATTTAAACATTGAGGACCTTCTCCAAAAGTATTTTTTCATATACAGGCGCCGAATGTTAATATAAAACGGACATTCTAAAACGAAATGAAACTCGTCCTCTATAGCACCTAAATTACATTTTTGACAGATTCTTTGTGTCCTGATTTCATTGATGTATATCCCGGTCTCAATTGACAGAGGATGGGATGAAATTCTAAATTTTGCCAAAACTTTTTCAAATTTACAAGGTAGACTTTTTCGTATATAATATTGCATCGAATGAGATTCGGTTAGATATTTATATAGTATACATTTAGGCGAGTTATCAAAAAAGGATCTCATTTCTTGTAAAAATACATCTTTAATTCTCTGTGATATTTTAGTAATAAACAGTTTGTCATTATCAATGTACTGAGTGTTCCAAACCTGTCCAAATCCATGATCATACAATAATTGTCTTACGCCTGTTAAACAAGAGTCATAAACATCAATGTTCTCTAACATATCATCATATATCGATCTCGGAATACAGTTATCTGTTCTTAAAAGTTTACACCAATATTTCAAAATTCTAATTTTTCTATCAATAATCAAAGGGTAATTTCCAAATTCCGAATAAATCATAAAGCTAGAAGTACTCTTTTTTACACCCAATGTCCGTTTACAGAAATTGAGATGAACCTTCTCAATATCTTTTTGCCTCATGGAAACCCCACAATTCACAACAATAGTTCAAAATACTTGATACATAACAATTAAAAACATTTAACTTGGTTTCTACATTGAGAGAATTCTCATTACAAACTTTCAATATGTGAAATAAACTTTTCCTGCCTTTAATCGCTAAATCTTTTTGTGTTCTATTAAAATTTCCATTATAAAACAATGTGATTCAAGATAACAAAAGTGATCTACAATCTCGATCTTTTTTCCGTCAAAAAACCAAACACAATCTCTACTGAGTCTATAACCTTTCCTAAATACAAGAACTTTAGTTTTTTCAACATTTACAGATAAATTCCAGTTTTGTGTATATACATGTAAACAATCTAACATATTTTGTAAACCATCTGCAGAGTCTGAAAAAAGCACAGTATCGTCTGCATATTGTAGCAAAAATAGTGACAGGTTTCTAAGCTCTACATTGTTAGAGGCATTCTGTATAAGAAAGTTTTCCAAATCGTTTGTATATAGAGAAAATAAAAAGAAGTGAAAGCCCCTCCCCCTGTAATAAACCCTTTGTGATCTTAATGAAATCAGATATATCCCCATTATATCGAACACATGATTTTACGTATGAATACAATGACTGTATGATCTTATTATGTTTGCCTGTAATTCCTGATCGCGCTAATTTGAAAATTAACTTTTGTCTATTTACACTATCAAATGCTTTACTAAAGTCCATAAAACTACAAAATAGTTTCTTTTTCTGATTAAGAGAACGTTTAATAATACTGTGCAAAACGAAAACAACATCGACAGTGCCAAAACCGGGTTTAAATCCATACTGAGCATCTGATATAACGTCATTTCTTTTAGACCAATCAAGTAATCTTCTGTTTAGCAATGCTGTGAAGAGTTTTGATGTACAACTTATCAATGTAATGCCTCTGTAATTATTAGTATCATTTTGGTCACCTTTTTTGTAAATTGGTATAAAAATACCCTCTGTCCAACAATGAGGGAATACACCTTTAGAAAATACAATATCAAAAAGACGTGTCAACACAGGAATAAAGAAATCCTTAAATTTAAAAAAGTACTCGTTTAACATATTATCTAATCCTGGCGATTTATTTGATTTAGCATTCATCAAAACCTTCTCAACCTCTTGTTCCGAAATAGATTCGTCCAGTTCGTCGAAAATGCCCTGTGGGTTCATAGATAAAGTTTTGTTTCTTCATCCTTTTTTGAAATGTATTTTTTTTTTTTTTTTTTTTTTTTTTGGTTACATTTAAAAAATGCAAAAATACTCATAAATACTTGGATACTACCGTAAAAATACTCATAAATACTTGGATACTACCGTAAAGTTCAGCTATTACTGTTACTTTTCATATGAAGATGAAGATGAATTCATCTCCTGTTTCTGTATTTTAGATACTGGCAATTAACACAAATCCCTTAAACATAAATAGTCTTCATCTGAATACCTTGTTTCACGATTTTACAGTGATCAAATACAATATCTTTAGTACTTGTAGCCTTGCTTTAAATTTCCAGGAGTGTACTCTTATACTTATTAATTTAATATTATTTTTTTATTTGCCATTCTACTTTCTCCACAAAATCTTTATTATTTAAAAATATGATTCATTGAGTCACTTGTATTCTATCTATCATGTTTTTATTTTACAGCTACTGTGCACTGTGGAAGATTATACAAACTTCAAATTTTATATCAAAGACAATGCCAGAGTTACCTAATTTTTGTCTTAATGTTTGGAGTAATATTGTAATTTGACATCTAAGACATTAAAATAAAATGTCTTCCAAGTATTGAATACAGTGAAATTTCTTCATAACAAAGAGAAAGTTCTAAACTGCAAGAAATTCAACATATTATGAGTTAAGTTTTATCTGAATTTGTCCTGAACATGTAATTGTTAAATGACTAAACTTATTCTTTAATCAGATGCCATCTAACTTAACCATCGAAAATGCCAGTCTGGTTAGTATGTGGAGTATGCATTAAATGTTTAACTACAATTTTTCTTCATTCTGAGTGAGGATTTACACATGTCGATTTCCATTGCTTTTTTTTATTTCATGTTTGTAATTTCATGTCTTGTTATGTAATGCTATTTACTTATTATTGTTATATTATTTGTTGTTATATACAGTTGAATGAACATTTGAATTTTTCATGAAATACAAAGTTGTTATTCTTTCAATGATCTTTACTATAATTAAATATTTTCATTCAGAAGTATGGCAGATGCAGTTTTGATGTACATGTATATAAACTCCTATTAAAGGATTGCTTGTACAGATACTCAAATATAGAAATACTTTGAAGAGATTTTTTTCTTTATTTTGTGTATGAATTGTACATCCCTTCCTTTCATTATGTATAAGCATCCATTATTAAATGAATATGTTATTCTAACAATAAATTAATATTAATAAGTTTCAAACTTGTTAGTTAATAAAAGTTTAGATGTCATTGAAAAATAAACCAAAGGCCCTAACTGAAGAATCACATCAATTTTCAGCCACAGTTTTCTATATCTCAATTAGAGAGACAAGGTAATTACCTTCACAACTTTGGTCTGATGAAGCCTGGACAGTTAAAGCATATAAATACTCTATTAAAATTACTGTTTACATATTAAAACATTGCAATCGAAAATAAATTTAAAGTTTCACACAAAATTTGAAGTTCAAGGAATTTGCCTAGATAAATCAATAATGCTATCATTTCATATATGTCTTTTTAATACTATTTCACTTACTTTAAATGGATGTCTTAACTTTTAATATCTATTTGTGGACCAAGATTAATGAAATGACAAAAATTACACAAATATTTGTTGCCATGGCAACATGACTTGGCTAAATTTCAATCAAACAGATAAAATATGAAAGCATATTGCTTTACTGATAAATCTGTGAAATTTCACAACTGTAGCTTGTTCAATAAAAAAGATATACAGCTTTAGGCATATCAAGCGAATTTACTTGTTAAAACTGAGAACAACTCATTACTAAGTCTAATTAACAAAATCAATTCAGTCTACAAAGGGCTTACAGTTTTATCTCACTTACATGAAAATTAAGACCTAATTCATCAAAATCTGTTTGAATGTAATCTAATCTAGCTTTTGCTTATAATGTGAAATTTCTTTACAATATTTTACTTCTGATTCAAAAGTTTTAGTTTTCATAACATCAAGTTTTGAGATGTTAAACTGATTCAAAGTTATTTATTTTTTCAATAGAGGAATCCTCAACACCATCAAACATCAAAGAAATGTCATATACAAACTGATATTACATACTCTGTATTCTCAAAATTTACACCTTTAATCTAATGGATTACAAGGATTTTCTAATCAGTTTGAACATAATTTATTAGATCCATGGCCACCTTTTTATGTGAATATATATTGCTTACTAAACTCAACTTTAAACTTCTTTACATGGACCCTCTGTCTGTGATTCCAATACCAAAATCATATGCATAACCTACTGTTATTAGTAGTGAGTTATTTTTATTTCATGTTTTGAGAAATCTATTTTATTTAGATTTGGAAAAATTACAAATATATCAGATCATAAGAATAATAATGAATTCTGGGATAGTATGAAATGTGTTTTTTCTATATACAGTAGTTTGATGGTGTTAGTGAGTCAGTCTTATACATTAGTTTTATGGGAGTTCATAATAAGGGCTATGTGAAAAAGACTCTGTATTATATTTAGATAAATTTATTTGATATTTGTTTGTAAATAACTTTCTTAATCTATTTTCCTTCATTTAGAACACAGTAAAACATTTAGCATTGATTCTATAAAACCTGTATATGTTAATACAAGTTTTAAAAGTAATAATTTGTTTAATGTATAATTCAAATCCCAATAAATGTATTTTAGTAGAAGTTGTATTTAATTTAAGGAAATATTTTATTGAATATATTATGTTTACTTTTTCAACAATTGAGAATTAATGGGTACACAATATGCAATGTGTTTGATATGTACATATGAGCAGAGAAACATGATTAATATAAAGTTTATGCTCACAGTTGACCCATCTAAAGTAGATGAATGGTCAAAAGATAGTATTAGAAATAAATTCATTATATAATTTTGATTACAATAGTAGGCACTCCAGAAGAGCATACACATGTATATCTTTAAAGAACAATTTTTATATATCATCATGTTGTTGTACTGTGCTTCATTTCTTCTTCAATATCAAAATTTATCATACAACAATCTGTTCTCATTGTTTGTCTTTTAAGTAAGAGAACTTTTCAATTAAAACAAAACAGGAAAAAGTGATAAAAGAAGGAAAATTGGAATTTTGTGGATGAAAGTTCAGAAACAGAACTTTGTGTAAATGTGCAAGTTTTTGAAATGTGATGTAAAACAGTGTATGTAAACATATTTAATGATTTGTGCTATATATATTTCATATTAAAGCAAGTTCACTAAAACCACACAATTAATTTTGTGCACACTATTTTTAACTACAGAGTTGGCAAACAAAGAACATACACTGTCTTCAAGTATATTTACCTTATTCAAGACTGTGTGTCATTAGTTCAGCATTCTTCTTTACACAACATAATGGTAACTAAAACAAACATCTATATAATCAATGCATATCTTAATAACCTACAAGAAGATATATATTTTTAATTAATAACTTTATATTGCTAATGACTATCCAGGGATAGGCTTGGTGTAGGGGGTAAGCACCAATTTGTGAAACCATGTTTAAAAGGTGGTTGCCTCCTACTTCCATTTCATAATATAAATGAAAATTGTTGAAAGTGACACAAAACATTAATCAACCAAATAAAATCACTATCCTGATCTTATGAACCCATTGACATTACCGGTATATCATCATATTAACACAGTACAACACATGGAAAATTAATTATTTCAAATCTTATTAGATTATTTAAGAATATATATTTATGGTGCTTATTCCATAAATGGAATGCACATCATGTAACATACATCTGTCAATCTATGTACAGTCAATCATCAAATGAATCATTTACAGTACATAAAGAAGCATTTTCTCTTGCATGACACACACACACACACACACACACACACACACACACACACACACATATATATATATATATATATATATATATATATATAAAGCACAAAGACACTACAGTTAACAAGGCACCCTATATTTCACTTATATTCGTTCCCCGTCTCGGGTAGCTCAGTCGGTTAGAGGGTCGGATGCATGACAGCTAGGTGATTCGGTACCATAGGTCGTGGGTTCGAGTCCCAGACGGGGAACGAATATAAGTGAAATATAGGGTGCCTTGTTAACTGTAGTGTCTTTGTGCTTTACATGTTTGTCTAATTTGTCTTTATTTTCTACAGGTATTTCTTCGGAGATCCAAGGTCCATAGTACTCCCAGGTGTTTCACTGATTCTATTTGTGCTTTATATATATATATCAATACTATACCAAATTTAATGATTTTTTTATGCTTTTCTGTCACCCAAAAATTATTCAATTTATATGGTGATGGCATCTCCTGATGCACTGAACACAGTTTCTACTTAGGTATAACAATGTCAATATCTAACCTAGGAAGGGACATAAGGTTTTAAAAAATTTTGAACAATGAGTTACCTGTGGGACGAACCTAGAAGATCATGCAACATACTCATGGCAATAATCTACTTTGCATGATATACATACACATACATTACATAATAAGTATATCAGCTGAATGAATAAATCCATCATACTCATTTATGCGAGTCTTCATGTAAATATCTTTGAGGCTGAGACAATATCCACCTCCTGTCAGCACTTATGGTTTACACTGAAATGTAAACATTCAAGAAATCAATTATATGGTACACTCATAAAATTACATTACCAAATACATGTACCCGTATCTGCCATATGAAATCAAACAATCAGAAAGAAATCGAGTCTTTTCGATCCACTACGCTGGAACGATTTAAACTACTTATTTATTCATGTTACTATACATACATAGATATGGATGTTTAAGTGGTTTAAGATACTACGACGTACAATAAGACTGGACTCTCAGCTTAAAAGGGTACTTCAATAATATGCTTGCTAAGGTCTAACTTAATTATTACTATATCACTTATCAAATGTATATCACTATCTTCATATGTTATTACATGTAAAACCATTTTCAATGATTGACCTACTATAGCTTTCAAGTCCATTATATGTAATATTGTAAATGTTCAAGTTTGACACCACACCACAGCAAGTTTATTTCACCTATATGTGTTCTTTTTCTTCTTTATGAAATGCACTCATAAGTTGAGTGCTAAACTTCATATATATAATATATATTATGTTCAGGAAATATCAACAAGATTTTTTGTATATTAATATGTCCACACCAGGTTTACTTCACCTATATTATGTTTAGTAGCCATAAATTTGATTGTTTGTACATGTAATGTTCAATATCGCACCAAGATTAATTCACTTATATTATGGTTGGAGGAGGAGCTTACAATTTTATTTGTAAGTGCTTAATACCTCCATACCTAGCTTTATTGCACCTACAATGTTAAGATATCCATATGTAGGCAAGTCAGAGGCTCTTACTCTTAGCTCTTGCCTGCAAGCTCAGAAATAGAATATAGAAACCCGAGACTGCCTCATGAGATAGGAGCAAGTTCATATACACTAGAGTACAGTTTGTATCAGTGTATACCTTACTAATTCAAGGCCACGGATACTACATCAAGGGTAAAAAATTATACAGGCTACGAAAAAATTGATGTATTACCCGTGTAACGTAAATGGGTAAAAAGTTGTATTTTTTTCATTACAACCCCCCCCCCCCCCCCCCCCCCTCTTTCCCTGAGGCTGAAAAGGAACGATATAGAATAATTTGTTAAACCAGATTCGAGTCTTCTTCGCCCAGCATATCTATCCAATCTTCTCAAAAAGCTGTGCCCTAATTCTACGATTGCTTCCATATTTTTCATCTTTAATTTAATGTCATGGACGATTATTTGCATAAGGCTAACTGCAGAGATGTTCCGACATCCGGGTTACCCGGCATAGCTATCATATGCCGTATTCACGGTGTAGCGTGAAATCGCCAGTCCGTGAAATCTGCCAGTCAAACCGGAAGTCTGGTGAATTTCACGCGGGGGTCGTGAAATCTGCCAGTCCCGTGAAATCTGCCAGTTTATACGTTTTATTTAAATGAGAAAATTTAAACACTTTAAAAGAAATATTTTCATGTAAGCGTACTGATCACCAAACAGTATAATATAGATCTAGAAAAAAAGACCGTGTCATAGGCGTACAGATGTACGTGCACACACACGTGTTGCAAAGCAGCAAAGGGTGTCGGACACCTGTAGAGCCGAGGATGATGGATGAATATTTCATAACATTTAATTACAGGTCATTTAGTACCTAAATTATACCTAAACACACTACAACATACTTTACAATAGCTACGAAATAAAAACACCCAAGCTGAATTATAGTCTACCGTTTTTACCTGTACAGGTACTGTATGGAAAAAAATTGAAGATGTAAATTTTTGATATGTAAGAAAAAATATTCGGATGTGTTGCACATCAAAATATGACATGATAAACTGCTAGTACAAATCATTTGTCCTAAATTGTAATAAGGAAAAAATGTAACTGAATTAAGTGTATATATACCTGTGTTAATATACATAAGTTTTTTCTTAAATATCTTTCCATATATAAGATCTGATAATCATACTTTTTTTTTACTTGAGTATGCAGTCCACATGAATTCATTTTCACTCTGACTAAGTTTACCTGATTTCACTTAATATACAGGTAAGGTAAATTTTACTGGTGTAAAAGTGTGATACTTGAAAACTCAAGCCATGACCCATTGAACACATCCTGACAATTTCATCAAAAGGTTGTCTTTAAAAATAACAAATTTAGTTTAAATGTATTGGTTCAAGGGTTAAAAAATGTAATACTGGTGCTGTTACTTACTTCATAATATTGGTAATTTGCAGTACTGTACAAATCAATCCACAATTTTCTCAAAGTACATACTACTTTACCTACCGGTACTTCAAATGCCTGTATCTCAGTAAGTATATATACATGCCACCTTGGCAGGTTAAAGGCATGCAAAATGGTGGTTGATAGGTGTTTTACGTTAATTGCTTTCAACAATTTTTCAGTTTTATGGAAGCAGGAGGTAACTAACCTCTTAAACGTAGTGGTGCAACCCAGGAATTGAACCTGAATCGTCTTCGGGAGTCTTAAAATCAACATGTATTTTTATTAAAAGAAATTTCTTGTAAGCAAATTCTACATAAGAACATTTGTGTAAATGTGAGACAGATGAACACAACAACTAATCTAAGCCCCCCTCCACCCATCCCGAAGTTTTGCTGGGAGCATAAAAATAAAGACAAAGGGTATTCATTATATTATTTGAAATATTCCTGATATCCAAGATGTGATTCAGGGCAACGTTAGTTAGTCATTTTCTTTAGGTGGGGCCTTTTGTTGACCGATTTCAAGTCTTGGTCATGAACAACAATTGTTTCAAATATTGTCCAGATCCAATTTAATGGGCCTAATTTCATATGTTGAGTGTTGAGAAACCTCTAAAAACTTATTTAGATGTGTAAAAAAATAAAAAAAAATTTTTTTTGACCACAGCTGGATTTGAACCACTACACTCCATATTTTAATTACCAAGTGGTATAGAATGTACCATTGTGAAACCTAGTTTTTAGATATGGTGGCACCATCTGTTGACCAATTTGGATGAAATGTACACAATTGATAGGGGACCTATAGTACTTCATGTATACCATGTTTCATTAAAATCTTTCATGTGGTATAACAACAGAATTGTCCCTATACACCCTATTTGGAAGTCTTAAACATCCCTCTGGATCATTCCTATGCATTCTGTTTATCTCTGTATGCCCGCGGTCTGAAGAAGAAGTTTGTTAAAGAAGGGTACCCTCTGTAACCTACTTTTGCCTGTGGTGGTGCCACCTATTGACGGATCTGGACGAAAAACAACTACACTTGTAGGGGACCATGAGTACTTCATGCATACCAAGTTTCATCAAATTCTGTTCAGCTGTTCTGAAGAAGAAGAAGTCGAAATTGTGAAAAGTTAACGACGGACGGATGGATGACAGACGACAAACAATGATTGATCACAATAGCTCACTTCAGCCTTCGGCTCTGGTGAGCTAAAAAGGGGCCAAAATATGTGATTTTACGAGAATTTAGCTGTGAAATTTGCAAGCACAACCATTTTAAAATGAAATAAGTCCATACATAGCCTTAAATCTGTTATATGGACTATTCCAAATACCTGAGCAATGAAACAAGTAAATTGGATGAATGTTACATTTTTAAGATGAGAAAAAGGGCCATAATTCTTTTTGCAAGGATTTAGCCATGAAGTTTCCTAGGACACCCACCTTAAAGAGGAAAAAGGTCACACATAGTACTTAATATCTTATTAGGACTATACCCAATATCAGAACTATGAAATAAGTAAATTCTGATGAATATTGCATTTGTTGTATGTGAAAAGCAGTCTTAACAGCTTATTTTACAAGATTTTAGTCGTGAAATTTGCTAGCACACCCAACTTAAAGAGAAATAAACTCATATATAGATTTCAATGTGTTGTATGGATTATTCTCATAGTGTCAACCAGAACATAGGCACATTCAGATGTATTGTTCCATTGCAATATCAGAAAAGGAGCCAAAATATGTGATTTTGAAAGGATTTAGCCATGAAGTTTCCTAGTACACCCACCTTAAAGAGGAAAAAAGTCACACATAGTACTCAATATCTTATTAGGACTATACCCAATATCAGAACAATGAAGTGGGTAAATTCTGATGAATATTGCATTTGTGGTATGTGAAAAGCAGTCTTAACAGCTTATTTTACAAGATTTTAGCCATGATTTTTGCCAGCACACCCACCTTAAAAAGAAATAAACCCATATATAGACTTCAATGTGTTTTATGGATTATTCTTAAAGTGTGAACCAGAACATAGGCACATTCAGATGTATTGTTCCATTGCAATACCAGAATGAGAGGCAAAATATGCAAATTTGCAAGGATTTAGCCATGACATTTGCCAGCACACCCACCTTAAAGAGGAATAAGGTCACGCGTAGTACTCAATATCTTATTAAGACTATACTCAATATCAGAACTATGAAATAAGTAAATTCTGATGAATATTGCATTTGTTGTAAGTGAAAAGCAGTCTTAACAGCTTATTTTACAAGATTTTAGTGGTGAAATTTGCCAGCACACCCACTTTGTATACATGTATCTGTATACACTGCCACCAATAAGAGGTCGATGGGTCACTTAGCTCACCTGAGCTTCTAACTGCTTAAAAATAAAAGCAGAAAGGTATCTATAGACTTCTTTGATCTTTCAATATGCATACATATTCATGAAAAGAATGTGTCAGTTTGATGGTTGGAATTACTGTGGGGTGTGGATATCAGTACCTTTAAAGATATTAGACCATTTATATAAGCATGGGATCAGACATGACCCCATGGTCCTCTACATGCATCAATGAACTTTTCTTGACACAAGGAAAAAAATTACCTGGTTTGAGGGTGGAGACTTCAGTTGTTTCTAATTAAGATAATTGGCTACTTTTCAAAGAAAAGAGGCTAAAGTGGGTTTAAATCGCTAACATGGAACATAAAATTAAACCCCCACTATACCTAATTTCTGTAATCTTGAAATTTTGAAAATGTGAAGAAAATAACCTGCCCCCTTATACATTTCTTGCAGTCTTAAAAAATTCATGGAAAATTAAAAAATTAAACTTTTGTCATAATTCTTTCAGAAATTAAGCATTAATTCCTTTACTATATTCTGGCTAAAATAAGCATTTCGGTGCATTAAAAGTAATCCATAGAAAAATATTGAGGAAAACCATGCTATTGTGATCAAAAGAGCTCACTTAAGCTTTCAGGTCAGGTTAACTAATAAAACAATCAGGAATAGTCTTTTATATATATATATATATATATATATGGATGAACCACCTTTATGCGACTGGAACTTAAATTGCTGCTGTGTGTCGATATATATTACATAACTGTATCTCTACAAATGTCATTGTGGTTTTTTCTTTCATTGCCAAAGAAATGGTAACCAAGACATCTCCATCTGTCACATTAAATTTGATTTTATCTCATCACTGCCAGTGTAGAGTTAAGTTCCTTTATTGCTCTATCTTCATCTGGACTTTTCTCTTTTCGTATAATCGTTAGTGTGCGTAACTATTTCAAGACTCCTGACGATTAATTAACAAATACTTTGTAATCATACTCCTTTCTCTTAACAATTGGATGTACATACCAGATAGATCTACATTAAAAATTCAAACTGCATTTATAAAGATGGATAACTGAACAAATACATTGTATGAGCTGATTCATGCAGTACTGTGTATTTATTTATTTATCAGAAAATTGGTAGATTTGCTCAGGTCCAGCGTCTAGATTTACTGTATTTAGCCTAATACTAGCGATAGAACTTTATTAGTAATAGTACATGCAATACTTAGACATTACCCGTGTCATCTTTGCTGAAGAGAGTAATAAATAACACAATACATGAAGGAGACGAAAAAAAAGAGGAACCTAAACAATTTTGAGAGTACGAATAGTTTGAATGAAACCTCGAGAGGTAGATAATTAACGTTTTGTATGCGTTTGTATCATCTAAGCCGACTCGTCGTTCAAAGTGAAAGTAGGAGATCCATGAGCATTTCATTAAAAAAAAGTATATTTAATAATCGATCATTTTTTGACAGTGCTCAGATTGAATCAGTATTAGATTGCTTTATACTATAAGCAGTAAATGATTCACAATTAACGTAATTTAAAGGAATATATCAACTTTAAACTAGCCCCGACTGGCAAATTTCACGGGGTAACTGTTGACATGATGCTTGCACATGTGCACTGGCAAATTTCAGGAGCTCTGGACTTGGGATCTGGGCAATTATCTGCCTCAAAATGGCAACTACATAGCTTCTGATATGGTGAAGGCATCTACTGTTGCCTCTTTCCACCACACACGACTTCACGTTTGCAAGCGCTAACCCATACATCAAAGTAATCCTTTTCCTCGGGGAATGTAAAAAAATTGCAGACGGCTCCGTATGCCCTGTGGTGGTTGCACCCATACGCCACACAGAAGTCATTTTTCCCCATTCCGTCGCGTTAACCTTGAATACTCGAGGCACTTGTGGTTTTGTGTTTACACTTCCGTGTTTACGCGCTCTTTACCCCTGACCTCAGTTGACCCGCAATGCATGATGGGATGTACAAGTCGAGACTTGCTGCAAGACTTGAGAGTGAGGTCATAGGGGTCAAGATGTGTATTGATAGATATTTTGAGTTTGGCGTATGCAATTTTCTGCAGATCATGAAATGACAACTCTTATGTAATAGAAGAACATACATAAATTTCAGAAAAAAGAAAGCGGTGAGATTTTTGTAATATTCATAATAGTATACATATAATATGATAATGATTTAAGACCCAATTAATGCAGATACAGCCTCATCTGAAGTTATGGAGACAGTAGAGCCTGCTGTTAACGGATATATGGAAGTAAATATCTCATACTTTTTTGTCACATATGAATTATTCAAAGCAACATATAAATTGTTATATCCATAGTGCTTCACAAATACCTTTTAGTAATTAGTCTGGATCCAATACTAGTTAGTCAAATTTCCTTTAAATTACATGCATATGTCTTGTTAACAATATAGATACTATATTTCTACCAATGCCATATTTTGCACCGTAGAATCAATTCATTTTAATGCGGGTGGCTATTCTTGAACCTTGAATGCATTAAGTCTGATCTCAAGTGAAATATATCATACATATATGTGTGTTTCATGAATTTAATTTATACCCATGGTGAAGTACATGTATTACTAGTGCAGATATTCCACACAAATTCAGGGGTCCCTGCTAAAAGAAATTGTACATTTTTGTGTCGCCTACGAATCATAGTGGCACATAGGGATCACTTTGTCCAGCGTCCGTCCATCTGTCTGTCCGGTAGTCACACTTTTACATAATACACCAACAGGCGACACCTGTGTTCCTGGGAACACTCCATTCTAGTTATAATACATGTAACAGTATTTCTGTGGCAAGATGATGTTCACATTAAAACTATCAGGATTGGCTACTTTGCCATTATTTGAAACATGCTTACCTGTCTTATTATTGTTGGGGCAGGCTTGGTGTAGTGGTTAGGCGCTTGGCTTGCGGCACCGACGATCCGGGTTCGATTCCCGGGTTGCGCTACTATGTTTAAGAGGTTGGTAACCTCCTGCTTCCATGTCGCGATATAACTGAAATATTGTTGAAAGCGACGTAAAACACAAATCAACCAACCAACTTATTATTGTTTCAGGTACTCAAGAGTGGACATGACTATCTCGCCACACTGGAGGAGGATGAACCACTAGTCTTTGGTGACTCAGACTTCAAACGAGAGTTTGAGTATTTACAGAGAACATCATCCCTGTATGAGTCTATGGTGTTAAAAGATAAGATATTTAGCTTTGACATTGTTCACTCTAATCCAAAGTTGTTTGAATTTTACACAGGGCTTGATTTTCATGTTTTTGATTCATTATTTACTTACTTACAAAAGAAAGCCAGTAGGCTACAGTATTTTCATGGAAATTTTGCAACTTGGATCAACTTCACATCACTGGAACTAGAAATGCTGTGCAAGAATGCAGAACCAGATGAGGCAACACCTTTGTCCAACTGCTTTAAGCCATTCTCCAACTTGCGAGACCCCCAGCTCTGTGGAGAATCATAAGCAGATACACAGCCAATACAAGCACCACAGCACGGTGAAATTTCTGGTAGGAATCCATCCCTCGGGAGCTGTTACCTACATATCTAAAGCCTATGGTGGTAGAGCAAGCGACAAATTAATTACTCAAGAAAGTGAAGACCCCCTTACATCATTAAACCCAGGGCAAAAAATTATGGTTGACAGAGGATTTACCATTGAAGATGACCTTCCATGTGGTGTGAAGCTCATCATACCATCTTTTAAGGGAGCCAGCAGACAGCAGATACCACGGGATGAGCTAACAAAATCCAAGATCATCTCCCGAGCCAGAGTTCATGTCGAGAGATGTATGAGAAGGATAAAGACTTTTAACATTCTTCGGCAAGAGTTGCGGCTGTCGCAGATTGATGTTTACGAGGAGATTTTCAAAACATGTGGATATCTTGTCAATTTTCAAAATCCCTTCATTAAAGCAAGTGATTCATAAGAGAAGATTTTGAAAATTAATACGATATCCACATACATCTCTCGACTTGTACTCTTGTATTGGGAGATGATCTTGAATTCCATTAGCTTATTCTGTAGTATCTGCTGTAAATTATCATTATCATTCAGATTGTTTAATATATTGTCCTCCGCTTTCTCATTTGTCTGTCCGTCTGTCAGTTCCCCCAAAAACATTAACCTTGGTCATAACTTTGTAAGCATACGATGTAGAGCTTTGATATTTCATATTGTTTTACTTGTGACAACCCCTTTCATGTGATATCATAATGGTTGACCTTGAACTTGGACCCACTTTGAGGAGAAATTAACCTTGGCCATACTATTACATGTACAACTGTATAAAGTAGGGCTTTGATATTCCATGTGTGTATTGCATTTGATAAGACCTTTCATTTGTTGAAGCACAGACGATCCATGTTTGATTGCCGGGTTACACCACTATGTTTAAGAGGTTGATAACCTCCTGCTTCCATGTTGCAATATGACTGAAAAATTGTTTAACTTTTCACTCCCAGTATAGATTCACAGCATTTTAAATGTGCGAGAGACATGTTTTCATACCTGAATTTTTGTGTAAGATACATAACATAGGTTTATTTGTGGTGTTTTATTGTCAAGATAGGACCAAACCCTGGGATCATCCAGAAAATAAAACACTCATGAATAAAAGATGGTTTACAGTAGTATTCTGTTTTAACATACAGTCTAGTAAACTATGTCACAATTTTGAACACAAGATGGGCAGAACCACTCACAATCCTCCAAATCCTCATAATCTTCAGGGTAATACTGAACACATCTCCAGTGAAACCATTTTGCACATGAACATTTACAGTCACACTGCACACTTGCTTCATCATCTGAAATTAATTCTTCTCCATCTTTCAATGGTAAGTGACACTTACCACACATAGAATTTGTGCTCACAGGAGTATCAAGTTGTGTATTCATTGGCAGTCCAAGGCATGCTGGACCAAGGATGTTATCAAAGAAAGCAGACAATTGTTTTTCAAGCATATCCCAAAACTGTGGATTGAACACTACTTTCTGATGAAAATAATCTGTTGGGGACCACACAATGAAATGAGTACAATGAATACCAGTAAGTGCCATTTGCATCTGCACTTGAGTATGATATTTGTGTGTATTGCGTAATTCTACATTACTATTTCTTAGAAATTGTGTTTTGTCAAACTTGTTAATTGGATTTTCTTTCATCAAAGATATGGGGCACTTAACTTCAATCAATGGTTTTGGGAAGCAGTCACACTGTAAGACACCATCAGGTGAAGCTGCAAGGTAACCACATGAATGAACAAACATCCCTAGATATGTAACTTTTGCATTTTTGTGTACTCTCTGCATATCTTGTTCAAATTTTTGTATAGCAATTTTCTTATGATTCTGCCCATATCTAGTAGCAGCATTTCCAGAAAAACTAGATTTTCCCATGAGTGTATTAACTATGTTGCTCACATTGTGCTGCTTTCCATCTCTCAAAGCAGTTACTGCTGTATTGACCCTGTGGGCAACAGAGGCTGTAATCATGCCCTTTCTGTAATTGTACCATGCCTGGTTAGTTGCCTGTCCACGAGTGACTTTCTCTAAAATTTCTATATCTTGTACAGACCTTCTTATTGACGACTTAAGATCTTTCACATTATCTTTCATACTGTATATATCAAGTAGAGAGGGGGCAAAACGGTGTGCAATTTTTGTTTTGAAATTGATGTAGCACTTGTTGTTATATCTTCTTCATGGGATGGTATCATGGGGTCTTGAATTTTCAGACACGTGGAACAAATCTGGCAGAACTTGCATTGAGTGATCTGTGTAAAAAACTTGTTTATTTGGGGGTCTAAATTTTGAAGGTTGATATATCTCTAGGATAGGGGCATTTGGTTTACATTGCCTCAATAATGCCATTAACTCTAGGTAATCATTGAAATTAACATTTCTGTCATCATGGGGTCTTGGGTCATGCTCAAATGCTCTAATTTCTTTTTTCCTTGGTGCTTTGTGAAATAACTTTTTCTCTATTCGTTACTGATGTAAAAACTTTGGCTGTACTTTAGAACCTATGTATGAAATAATATTCATATGTGATATACCATCTTCCAATATGTAATTAACTAAACTGTGTTTATGGAAAAATCACCCAATTTAAAAGGTTTAAGAGCATCAACTGGAATTATAGAGTGTGTATGTAAATTTTAGTTACTGTTTTTTAAAATTAATCTCACTTTGTTCAAATGATATTGTTCTTTAATTTGTAATTTTCAAATTGTTTACATGTATGTGTATAAATATATTTTATGCAAGTATTATTTTAAAATTGCAGAACCTTATATCATTGGACAGGTGTTGAATAAATGTAAAGAAATTATTAAATTTCTTCCTATTGGTTATTTACCAGTACATGTACTTACCTGTGAGAAGTACTTACCTTAAGCAGGTACATATACATTTAGGATAACAAATGCAAGTTAAACATGTTGTGCATGATGATGTACAGCAGAACAACAACTCTAACATAATGTCAAGACCATTAATTATAAGAACCGACAAGAATATTAGAGCCATGAGCATGCTTATGACTATCAGACCAGCTGACAGATAATGAATACCAGTGGAAAGGCACCTCAGACCAGCTAATGTGCTTCCGCCTGCTCAAAATAAAACAAAAGATATGAATGAAATTAAGTTTAAGAATGCCTCATGAAGTCTCATTCATCACATTTTGGGTTTATCCAGTATACCAGGTGCTCCGTAGTTGCTGGACCATCAGGGAGTGTCTGCATTCCTTGCGAGATGAAATCAGCCAAACCAAACAGTAGCCCTGCAGTGTGGCTACATGCTTGTCCAGCACTGGAATCATGAAGAAATGTGCAAATAAAAACAGCAGCCTATGAGTATGAGTTTGATTGTAAAAGATTTTTAAAAGATTGAGTAGACAAAATGCACATGTAAGCAATCAAGTTACAATTAGTATATACTAACTGAACATGTTGCAAAGGGTCGTAATGCTGTTGTGATTCAGCGTGTCTAACAAGTTGAATTTTAATACATGTATATAAAAAACTTATTATGCTCTATATTGTGGGCATACGGTACATGTATTGTTTTTGTCCTGTCTGCCATTGACTTGACCTTGGCCATAAATCTGAGACATAAATGTAGTCTATGTCTCTGCATAAATGTACTTGTACCGAGAAATAAAGGATTTCATATTTGCCATAACACCAAGGTCAATGACCTTGAGAGTGACCTTTACAGTTAAAATATCTTTTTTGGACTGTGTTGCTGCTGAAGGCATAGTGTTTCACAAACACATTTATTGTCATTGGAATCATATAGAACGAACACGGTGCTAATAAATGTGTGACAGCTTCACGATGTCAAGCTAAGTGATAAGACGTACATGTATATAACCATCACTCTCTGGTTGGCTAAATTGACCAGTATATATTCATGTATTGAGATTCATGTTGATGTCGGTTGGAGTCTGAAATTTTAATTATCAACCCTTTTAACAAACTACACTTGACATTGTGAAAATGACAAAACTTGGAAACCACCTTACCCAGCAACGCAAAGACAATATGCACCAGTTGGTTTAGCTGTAACTTTATCCACAACAACTGTTGTCTCATACACCTTTCCTGATGTCCATGAAGCATTGGACTTGCATCTGATGAGGCATATATGATCACTCTCTGATAACATATTTAATTCAAAGGAGTGAAGATTTCCTGGTGCCCACAAATCGTAGCTTCTGGATGTTTAGTATCTCGCAAGCAAGGCATCAGAAAACTCTTCGAATACTCCATTACCATTTTCACTGTTGATACCTTCTCTTTCACTGTTGATTAAATACTCTTTCACTCTCTCTATTGTCACTAATGGAATTTTTCTGATATCTTTTGTCCACCCACCCTTTGCCTTGCTGATTATATCTTGTATATTACGGTCTCCCACAACACATACATTCAAAACTTGGCTTAATTTAATCTGTTTCTCTTCTAATCTTAAGTTTTTCACTTTTATCCCATGCTTTATCAAAAGTTCATTAACTTCTCGTGCTGACAATTTCTTTTTATCATTAAACGTCTTGATTTCTGTTTCAGAATGGTATATTACACTCTCATTAGCAGATATCTATAAAATAATATTAACTTAAGTTTTTTATGTGCATTAACCTCACTACTAGTAGAATTAGCAGCTCCATCAGTTTCCATGGATTTAGACCTAATTATCTTAATATAAAACGTTATATAAAAATTTAGATCATAATCCTCTTTACTTTACTCTTTACTGAGATAATTTCAGAATCGTACAAGCACTTTTCCTTTGTATTCGCCTTGACAAGTTGTACAAAAACATGTGACACCAACACACATAAACAGCCGATTCTCGACTTGTACATCCCATCATGCATTGCGGGTCAACTGAGGTCAGGGGTAAAGAGCGCGTAAACACGGAAGTGTAAATGCCTCGAGTATTCAAGGTTAACGCGAC
Organism: Pteria penguin; assembly: GCA_035048485.1. Taxonomy (NCBI): domain Eukaryota; kingdom Metazoa; phylum Mollusca; class Bivalvia; order Pterioida; family Pteriidae; genus Pteria; species Pteria penguin. The sequence continues at coordinate 29,345,693 of CM068584.1, forward strand.
GGAATGGGGAAAAATGACTTCTGTGTGGCGTATGGGTGCAACCACCACAGGGCATACGGAGCCGTTTGCAATTTTTTTTACATTCCCCAAGGAAAAGGATTACTTTGATGCGTGGGTTAGCGCTTGCAAAAGTCGTGTGTGGTGGAAAGAGGCAACGGTGGATGCCTTCTCCGTATCAGAAGCTATGTAGTTGCCATTTTGAGGCAGATAATTGCCCAGATCCCAAGTCCAGAGCTCCTGACAACAAAAGAAAGATACCTACCATCTTCAGCCACCGACCTGCCCCTAGGAGACGCCCTGTTTCCAAGTGGATGCTAAGGTAGTTTAACTTTATGAATAATAATATTAATAATAAATCTTAAATTAATGCAGTACCCCTTGCTTTGCTTTGCCCTTTCTCTGACAGTTTCTTACTTTCAATTTCAGCTTTGATTAATGAGAATTTCAAAGTTTGAAACTCTCATAGTTATTGCTATAAATGCACTAAATTGTATACATGATGATGAAGTATTGCAGACATACACATTAAAAGATCTCATTATCCTCTTATTGCCAATTCCCAGGTGAGTTATACATGTAATGTGTATTATATTGCTTGATTAAGGGCATAGGGTAAGCTACAATAAAGATCAGACAATCATTTGAAAATATATTTGTCAACCCCTATATGCATGTCTGGTGTTTTAATGTTACATGTATACCTGTTGGCCATATTCTAGTTTGTTATTAATATCTAAATTCATAAAATTGCAGGTCAGAAAATATGAAAATATGGCTACATCTGTTGAAGAGGTGGAAACCACGGGTCAGTATCTTAAATTATAAACTTGAACAGATGTTATTATAACAATAGAAAGCAGCTTCTGTTGACCTACAAGGTTTTAATCTATCTACATTTATCTGTAGTCAGCTTCTGCTGCTGCTGATCACTTTCCTAAAAGATGTAAGAACAACTTGCTTTTTAATTTTTCAAAAATGTCTACAAGTAGACTATAACCCCCCCCCCCTCCTTCAGTTATGGAGGTTTACTGATTTCGACATGTCTGCCTGCCTTTAGACAAAGTGGTTTCTGGTAATAACATGATATGACTATTCCAACCAACAAACATGATATTCCAAGGTCTCTTACCTGAGGAAGAACACCTCTATTGATTTTGAGGTAATAACATCTCATTTTAATTTAAATGTGGTACCCATTGTAATATTCATAATAGTATACATATAATATGATAATGATTTCAGACCCAATTAATGCAGATACAGCCTCATCTGAAGTTATGGAGACAGTAGAGCCTGCTGTTAACGGATATATGGAAGTAAATATCTCATACTTTTTTGTCACATATGAATTATTCAAAGCAACATATAAATTATTATATCCATAGTGCTTCACAAATACCTTTTAGTAATTAGTCTGGACCTAGTCCTAGTTAGTCAAATTTCCTTTAAATTACATGCATATGTCTTGTTAACAATATAGATACTATATTTCTACCAATGCCATATTTTGCACCGTAGAATCAATTCATTTTAATGCGGGTGGCTATTCTTGAACCTTGAATGCATTAAGTCTGATCTCAAGTGAAATATCATACATATATGTGTGTTTCATGAATTTAATTTATACCCATGGTGAAGTACATGTATTACTAGTGCAGATATTCCACACAAATTCAGGGGTCCCTGCTAAAAGAAATTGTACATTTTTGTGTCGCCTACGAATCATAGTGGCACATAGGGATCACTTTGTCCAGCGTCCGTCCATCGGTCTGTCCGGTAGTCACACTTTTACATAATACACCAACAGGCGATACCTGTGTTCCTGGGAACACTCCATTCTATTTATAATACATGTAACAGTATTTCTGTGGCAAGATGATGTTCACCTTAAAGCTATCAGGATTGGCTACTTTGCCATTATTTGAAACATGCTCACCTGTCTTATTATTGTTGGGGCAGGCTTGGTGTAGTGGTTAGGCGCTTGGCTTGCGGCGCCAACGATCCGGGTTCGATTCCCGGGTTGCGCCACTATGTTTAAGAGGTTGGTAACCTCCTGCTTCCATGTCGCGATATAACTGAAATATTGTTGAAAGCGACGTAAAACACAAATCAACCAACCAACTTATTATTGTTTCAGGTACTCAAGAGTGGACATGACTATCTCGCCACACTGGAGGAGGATGAACCACTAGTCTTTGGTGACTCAGACTTCAAACGAGAGTTTGAGTATTTACAGAGAACATCATCCCTGTATGAGTCTATGGTGTTAAAAGATCAGATATTTAGCTTTGACATTGTTCACTCTAATCCAAAGTTGTTTGAATTTTACACAGGGCTTGATTTTCATATTTTTGATTCATTATTTACTTACTTACAAAAGAAAGCTAGTAGGCTACAGTATTTTCATGACAAGAGAACCTCCTATGTTAAACCCTTCAATTCTTAAGTTTAATTTATCGACTGCATTGTGGGCATTCGTTAAGTGAATGTGCCCTTCGTATGGGAATAAGTGAGAGTCAGTTTTCTAGGAATTGTACAACTTGGATCAACTTCACATCACTGGAACTAGAAATACTGTGCAAGAATTCAGAACCAGATGAGGCAACACCTTTGGCCAACTGCTTTAAGCCATTCTCCAACTTGCGAGTTATACTTGACTGCACTGAGCTCTTCAGCGAGACCCCCAGCTCTGTGGAGAATCATAAGCAGATACACAGCCAATACAAGCACCACAGGACGGTGAACTTTATGGTAGGAATCCATCCCTCGGGAGCTGTTACCTACATATCTAAAGCCTATGGTGGTAGAGCAAGCGACAAATTAATTACTCAAGAAAGTGAAGACCTCCTTACATCATTAAACCCAGGGCAAAAAGTTATGGTTGACAGAGGATTTACCATTGAAGATGACCTTCCATGTGGTGTGAAGCTCATCATACCATCTTTTAAGGGAGCCAGCAGACAGCAGATACCACGGGATGAGCTAACAAAATCCAAGATCATCTCCCGAGCCAGAGTACATGTCGAGAGATGTATGAGTAGGATAAAGACTTTTAACATTCTTCGGCAAGAGTTGCGGCTGTCGCAGATTGATGTTTACGAGGAGATTTTCAAAACATGTGGATATCTTGTCAATTTTCAAAATCCCTTCATTAAAGCAAGTGATTCATAAGAGAAGATTTGGAAAATTAATACGATATCCACATACATCTCTCGACTTGTACTCTTGTATTGGTAGATGATCTTGAATTCCATTAGCTTATTCTGTAGTATCTGCTGTAAATTATCATTATCATTCAGATTGTTTAATATATTGTCCTCCGCTTTCTCATTTGTCTGTCCGTCTGTCAGTTCCCCCAAAAACATTAACCTTGGTCATAACTTTGTAAGCACAAGATGTAGAGCTTTGATATTTCATATTGTTTTACTTGTGACAACCCCTTTCATGTGATATCATAATGGTTGACCTTGAACTTGGGCCCACTTTGAGGAGAAATTAACCTTGGCCATACTATTACATGTACAACTGTATAAAGTAGGGCTTTGATATTCTATGTGTGTATTGCATTTGATAAGACCTTTCATTTGTTGAAGCACAGACGATCCATGTTTGATTGCCGGGTTACACCACTATGTTTAAGAGGTTGATAACCTCCTGCTTCCATGTTGCAATATGACTGAAAAATTGTTTAACTTTCACTCCCAGTATAGATTCACAGCATTTAAATGTGCGAGAGACATGTTTTCATACCTGAATTTTTGTGTAAGATACATAACATAGGTTTATTTGTGGTGTTTTATTGTCAAGATAGGACCAAACCCTGGGATCATCCAGAAAATAAAACACTCATGAATAAAAGATGGTTTACAGTAGTATTCTGTTTTAACATACAGTCTAGTAAACTATGTCACAATTTTGAACACAAGATGGGCAGAACCACACACAATCCTCCAAATCCTCATAATCTTCAGGGTAATACTGAACACATCTCCAGTGAAACCATTTTGCACATGAACATTTACAGTCACACTGCACACTTGCTTCATCATCTGAAATTAATTCTTCTCCATCTTTCAATGGTAAGTGGCACTTACCACACATAGAATTTGTGCTCATAGGAGTATCAAGTTGTGTATTCATTGGCAGTCCAAGGCATGCTGGACCAAGGATGTTATCAAAGAAAGCAGACAATTGTTTTTCAAGCATATCCCAAAACTGTGGATTGAACACTACTTTCTGATGAAAATAATCTGTTGGGGACCACACAATGAAATGAGTACAATGAATACCAGTAAGTGCCATTTGCATCTGCACTTGAGTATGATATTTGTGTGTATTGCGTAATTCTACATTACTATTTCTTTTTTGGAGAAATTGTGTTTTGTCAAACTTGTTAATTGGATTTTCTTTCATCAAAGATATGGGGCACTTAACTTCAATCAATGTTTTTGGGCAGCAGTCACACTGTAAGACACCATCAGGTGAAGCTGCAAGGTAACCACATGAATGAACAAACATCCCTGGATATGTAACTTTTGCATTTTTGTGTACTCTCTGCATATCTTGTTCAAATTTTTGTATAGCAATTTTCTCATGATTCTGCCCATATCTAGTAGCAGCATTTCCAGAAAAACTAGATTTTCCCATAAGTGTATCAACTATGTTGCTCACATTGTGCTGCTTTCCATCTCTCAAAGCAGTTACTGCTGTATTGACCCTGTGGGCAACAGAGGCCATAATCATGCCCTTTCTGTAATTGTGCCATGCCTGGTTAGTTGCCTGTCCACGAGTGACTTTCTCTAAAATTTCTATATCTTGTACAGACCTTCTTATTGACGACTTAAGATCTTTCACATTATCTTTCATACTGCATATATCAAGTAGAGAGGGGGGCAAAATGGTGTGCAATTTTTGTTTTGAAATTGATGTAGCACTTGTTGTTATATCTTCTTCATGGGATGGTATCATGGGGTCTTGACTTCCAGAAACGTGGAACAAATCTGGCAGAACTTGCATTGAGTGATCTGTGTAAAAAACTTGTTTATTTGGGGGTCTAAATTTTGAAGGTTGATATATCTCTAGGATAGGGGCATTTGGTTTACATTGCCTCAATGAGGCCATTAACTCTAGGTAATCATTGAAATTAACATTTCTGTCATCATGGGGTCTTGGGTCATGCTCAGATGCTCTAATTTCTTTTTTCCTTGGTGCTTTGTGAAATAATTTTTTCTCTATTCGAAACTGATGTAAAAACTTTGGCCGTACTTTAGAACCTATGTATGAAATAATATTCATATGTGATATACCATCTTCCAATATGTAATTAAGTAAACTGTGTTTATGGAAAAATCACCCAATTTAAAAGGTTTAAGGGCATCAACTGGAATTATAGAGTGTGTATGTAAATTTTAGTTACTGTTTTTTAAAATTAATCTCACTTTGTTCAATTGATATTGTTCTTTAATTTGTAATTTTCAAATTGTTTACATGTATGGGTATAAATATATTTTATGCAAGTATTATTTTAAAATTGCAGAACCTTATATCATTGGACAGGTGTTGAATAAATGTAAAGAAATTATTAAATTTCTTCCTATTGGTTATTTACCAGTACATGTACTTACCTGTGAGAAGTACTTACCTTAAGCAGGTACATATACATTTAGGATAACAAATGCAAGTTAAACATGTTGTGCATGATGATGTACAGCAGAACAACAACTCTAACATAATGTCAAGACCATTAATTATAAGAACTGACAAGAATATTAGAGCCATGAGCATGCTTACGAGTATCAGACCAGCTGACAGATAATGAATACCAGTGGAAAGGCACCTCAGACCAGCTAATGTGCTTCCTCCTGCTCAAAATAAAACAAAAGATATGAATGAAATTAAGTTTAGGAATGCAAGTCTCATTCATCACCTTTTGGGTTTATCCAGTATGGCAGTTGCTCCGTAGTCGCTGGATCATCAGGGAGTGTCTGCATTCCTTGCGAGATGAAATCAGCCAAACCAAACAGTAGCCCTGCAGTGTGGCTACATGCTTGTCCAGCACTGAAATCATGAAGAAATGTGCAAATAAAAACAGCAGCCTATGAGTATGAGTTTGATTGTAAAAGATTTTTAAAAGACTGAGTAGACAAAATGCACATGTAAGCAATCAAGATACAATTAGTATATACTAACTGACCATGTTGCAAAGGGTCGTAATGCTGTTGTGATTCAGCGTGTCTAACAAGTTGAATTTTAATACATGTATATAAAAAACTTATTATGCCCTATATTGTGGGCATACGGTACATGTATTGTTTTTGTCCTGTCTGTCATTGACTTGACCTTGGCCATAAATCTGAGACATAAAAGTAGTCTATGTCTCTGCATAAATGTACTTGTACCGAGAAATAAAGGATTTCATATTTGCCATAACACCAAGGTCAATGACCTTGAGAGTGACCTTTACAGTTAAAATATCTTTTTTGGACTGTGTTGCTGCTGAAGGCATAGTGTTTCACAAACACATTTATTGTCATTGGAATCATATAGAACGAACACGGTGCTAATAAATGTGTGACAGCTTCACGATGTCAAGCTAAGTGATAAGACGTACATGTATATAACCATCACTCTCTGGTTGGCTAAATTGACCAGTATATATTCATGTATTGAGATTCATGTTGATGTCGGTTGGAGTCTGAAATTTTAATTATCAACCCTTTTAACAAACTACACTTGACATTGTGAAAATGACAAAACTTGGAAACCACCTTACCCAGCAACGCAAAGACAATATGCACCAGTTGGTTTAGCTGTAACTTTATCCACAACAACTGTTGTCTCATACACCTTTCCTGATGTCCATGAAGCATTGGACATGCATCTGATGAGGCATATATGATCACTCTCTGATTACATATTTAATTCAAAGGAGTGAAGATTTCCTGATGCCCACAAATCGTAGCTTCTGGATGTTTTGTATCTCGCAAGCAAGGCATCAGAAAACTCTTCGAATACTCCATTACCATTTTCACTGTTGATACCTTCTCTTTCACTGTTGATTAAATACTCTTTCACTCTCTCTATTGTCACTAATGGAATTTTTCTGATATCTTTTGTCCACCCACCCTTTGCCTTGCTGATTATATCTTGTATATTACGGTCTCCCACAACACATACATTCAAAACTTGGCTTAATTTAATCTGTTTCTCTTCTAATCTTAAGTTTTTCACTTTTATCCCATGCTTTATCAAAAGTTCATTAACTTCTCGTGCTGACAATTTCTTTATATCATTAAACGTCTTGATTTCTGTTTCAGAATGGTATATTACACTCTCATTAGCAGATATCTATAAAATAATATTAACTTAAGTTTTTTATGTGCATTAACCTCACTACTAGTAGAATTAGCAGCTCCATCAGTTTCCATGGTTTTAGACCTAATTATCTTAATATAAAACGTTATATAAAAGTTTAGATCATAATCCTCTTTACTTTACTCTTTACTGAGATAATTTCAGAATCGTACAAGCACTTTTCCTTTGTATTCGCCTTGACAAGTTGTACAAAAACATGTGACACCAACACACATAAACAGCCGATAGAAAGAACGTGTGGGAAAGGCGAAATATTGAAGCTACAAGTTACAACATACCATCCAATATTCACAGAGTCGGACTGAGTTTACTCGAGCTGAGGGTGTTTGACGCCATGTCGTTGTTTTCGTGATGAATTCACGGCAAAATAATAATGAAACATGGTACGAAAATGACGCTATTGACCCATTCTATCTGAAAATACTCGTTGATCTTCATACTTACCTCACTAATACTCGATTTTTCACTTGTACGAGACGCACATCGCAACAACCCACCAACACGCAGTACGTTGATGTTTTACCCCTGACCTCAATTGACCCCGCAAAGCATTATGGGATGTACAACCGGCTTCAAATTCCCTTTTGGATAAATATTGATATATACACCGTGTGAGATGAAAATTGCACTATTTCGTTTCAGAGTCGTCGTTGTATGTGACAGATGTCAGTATAGTTTCGGATATCTCGATAGTAAGAATGCCATCCTGAGCACGCGCAGATCTAGAAATTTTTGTCAGAGGGGGTCCAACCAAAAAAGGTAAATTTTTCACTTAGACGAGGTGGGTCCAACCCCCAAAATGCCCAAATATTACCTTTTTTGGGTAAAATTTTTCGGATTCCAGGGACCCCCCCCCCCTCTGTATCCGCGCATGCTGAGCGCAGGATTCTCATTTTGAGTTCAGACACAATTAATAAATAACATATTTTGTAACATGTACTGATATTGTGTAGGCGTGCACTGTGCAGACACAGTCACGACTAGATATAGAATTGTACCTTACATTAAGAGACTTCAGATTAATACGAAATATACGGGACCCAAAGGGGGGATAATTTTCTCATTTCCACCTCTCAAATATTGAATGACATTGAATGATGCAAAAAGATGAGATTAAGGTTTTGTGCATTTTGGAAAATACTTCAACGAGGGGAGATGAAGGTAGCTAATATAGCGATTTAGTCCTTTCGGCATCAGGGGGGGGGGGGGGGGGGGTAATTGTCAGAATTTGGAAATAAATTTAATGGCGAATCATTAACCATTCCACCTAAAGTGTGTATACATTCATAATTAATGTTACGTGAGAATAGGCAACCAGCATAAAGTATGTGAACATCTATCTAATTAATCTAAAGATTGTAATTCATTTCATAATCTGTGACTATATAATTCATATTGAAATTGTCCCTAATCTTTACGTTTTATTTTTACATTAAAATTAATCAGTAAGTTCATGTCCAAAACTACAGATACATTTTCCCAGCATTGTAGAGCATGCACGGTGATGACTTCACGCCAGTAGTTTTGGTTGAATAGAGTTATACATACAAGGGGAGAATATATACATATTAAAACTAGTATATAAGCCCTAAGGTAAGTTTTATTTCATTAATTTTATTCTTATTTTACAATATATATATTGTAATAATTCGTGCATTTCTCTGTACACCATCTGTTTATTGTGATTAGAGTACAAACTATACAGTGGTCATTGTATACCTGCATGTATCCATAACCTGGGCTATCATGACATACATATTTCACTGAACCAGTAAAGCTGTGGATAATTAAGGATACATTACTATATAAAAATTATGTCTCATAATCAAGGAAAAACATTTCGGAAGGGTACTTCTATATAATTATTTCAGTAAGGGGGGGGGGGGGGGGGGGGGGGGGGGTCCCGCAATATATATTGATGGTGCACATAAATTTACGGCCTGTTTTACATAGAAAGCATCAAGATTAGAGGTAGCTAGTGTGATCTTGATTATTATTGGTTTAAATTAAATTTCGCGTGAATTTCCTCTTAGGCTCCCTCATACTCTGCCCCCTCCCCCCCCCAGTTTTACTGCAAATGTGTAGAACAAAGGTACTCATCGAAGATTTTCTGGCTCCCTAAGACCTGTTCGAAAATATGAGTTGTCTCCCTTTGGGTTTGGATTTTATTGTGCGGTTTTCAACTTCCGGGTAGTGTAAGTTTTAACAGTGTAGGACGCGGCGAAATAGAAATATGGAAGACTTTGATTCGTGGAATGTGAAGCAACTGAAGTCGTATCTTCGTGAGCGTGGAGAACTGGTGTCGGGAAACAAAACTGAATTAGTTTCAAGGGTGAGAGGGACATTTCTGCTGCAGAAAAAATCGTTAAATGAGATAAGTGTAGCTGATACAGTTGCCGATGGGGTAAGAAGATACTAATTTCTATTGAAACGGTCGGCTCATACCTTCACCACCGGTATGAGCCGACCGTTTCAATAGAAATTAAGAAGATACGAGAAACTTGTGACGCCATTACAAGAACTTCTGCCAGATCCTGGCACTTTAAAATCCAGTTGGAGTTCTGATGTCAATAAGTTCCCAATTGTGACTAATAATGACTTATATAACTACCTAGTACTTAGCCAGGACGGGACGACAGATAAAGGGAAGATGATGGCAACCAGGCAGTTAAAAGCCAAAGTGTTTTATGAAGACAGACACATTCATAACATTCAGTTTCACGAAATCGGCAAAAACGTATCTCACTGTTTCATCAAAAGTAAATGTATACCATCACTTCCAACAGACAAAGGAAAAACTGACTACAATGTATGGTTGTGCCTATCTAAAGTTTCTGGACGGATACATTCTGCTAGCTGCAACTGTGCTGCTGGGTAAGCATGTCAATATTGATAATCAATTATGAATATGGTTAATTCAACACTACAACCCCCCCCCCCCCCTTTCCTGATTTAAGGTGTGAATTTTTACTTTACTTAAAAAAAATCATTTGGGCAAAATTAAGGACTACAGCCCCTCCCAATCCTTAAATGCAGATCACAACATCACCCTTGAATTTTTTACCCTCAACATTACATACATATCTGTAAGTGTAATTATTAGTATGATAATGTAATGATGTATAAATACATGTAACTTTGAATTAAAAACATATGCATCTTTTTTTAAAACAATGTAATCCTAATTCATTTCAGGGAAGGAGAGGCATGCAATCATGTGTCAGCGTTGTTGTATGCACTAGTGGATATATCAGATAAACGAAAGGAAGGACTGCATGTTTCAACTTCAAACATTTGCAAGTGGAATCAACCCCGAAAACGTAAACTTAGTCCAAAAAAAGCACAACAGTTTTCCTTTAAAAAGTACAAATGGGAAGCAAACAATACCGAAAAATCTAGCAGTGATTCAAATGTTAAAAAAAGGGTCACGAAGAACATAAAAGTAGACGTAAACAAATTTGCTGAAAAACTAAAAGTGTGTAATCCTCATGCAGCTTGGCTGACAACGATTCCATCTGAAAACATTGGGGATGCTGGTGAATGTGATCAAAATAATAACATGCTTCCAAGTTTACATAACATATCCCTTCAATATCATGACAAGACGGATCTCAAATCAGTGCAGTGTGTAAGTCACTTTCACGAATATTTCAATTCCTTGCATATTTCTGAGAAAGATGTCAAAGTCACGGAAGAAATCACAAGAGAACAGACTGCAAGTGGTCCTTGGATGGAGGCACGGACTGGACGCATAACTAGTTCAAATTTCGGACAAATTTGTAAACTCAAAGACACCACGGATTTTGACAATGTTGTGAAAAATATCTTCAATTACACTTCATTTTCAACTGAAGCCTCTCAATGGGGAAAAAATCATGAAGCTGCAGCAAGGAGAATGTACTGCTATAGAATGCAAAAAAATCATCCACCAATTCATGTATCTAAATGTGGACTTGTGTTAAACACGGATTATCCCCACCTCGGGGCAAGTCCCGATGGACTTGTTCATTGTCCACATTGCAAATCCCCACGCGGGGTATTGGAGATAAAGTGTCCATACAAATACAGGCAATTATCACCGTTAGAAGCATCTGCAAATAACGACTTTTTCTGTGAAGTTACTAATAGCAAAGTTACTCTGAAGCAAAATCATATTTACTATTATCAGGTCCAAGGGCAACTTGCAATCACTAAATGATTGTGGCGTGATTTTGTGGTTTGGACTTTAATAGACCATTCAGTAGAAAGAATATACTTTGATTCAGAATTTTGGAATTGTGTGCTTATAAAGTTAAACAAATTTTATGTAAATGCTGTTATTCCAGAACTATTTTCTTCCAGAGTGTGTAGAAAGAAGAAGCTATATAACCAATAAATTATTTCATGAAAGTTATTGTGAATTAAAATTTGAAAAATGAAAAAAATCTATTTAAATATATATATATTATTCTGACTATGGAAAAGGAGTGGAAAGTAAGAGCTGGTTTTAGTCAGACTGTATATATATCAAACAAGAGTTTTACAATAGAGTCAATAGTAACCTTGACCTTTGACCCACGACCTTGGTTCAGGGTCATGACACACCGGCATCTCCAGAGGAACAAATGTACTAAGTATGAACATTATATGATAAAGAATAAAGAAGTTATGTCCCGGACTAAGGTTGACGGACACACGGACAGACAGACAGAGTAATTCCTATATACCCCCCAACCTTTGTTTGCGGGGGTATGACAAAGCATAGTACAGGTAGTTCTTCAATACCTATTGGAACATGATTAAAGACACTTGTTGAAAACCAAAAGTTTTATAAAGTCATTCCTTCCAAATTTCATATATTATGCACTTTACTTTCGTGCATGGTTCCATGATATTTCAGTCATATCACGACTTGGAGGCAGGAGATAACCGATCTCTGAAATTATAATGGGGAGACCTGGCCTTGAACCCTGGACCCCTTGTGCCACAAGTCAAGCATTTAACCACTACACCACTGATTAATCAAAGAACGGTAACTACATACATGTACACAATTGATTGACAATTTATTATTCATAATAAAATAAAAATCACTTGGAACATGTGGCTAAGTGTACATGTATATTGTATAATGAAATCAGTTTATACATTACACAATATACACTTTGCACATCAATTTGTATAAAAATATTAATGTTTCTCAACAAATTCAATTATTTACAAGTGGTGGTTGTAAATTTGACAGTGCTGCACAAATTTTAAATATATTGCTGACAGATTTTGACAAAGTTATAGGGATATTCCCTTGCAAAATACGAAAATTCTTTACACGTTCATTGGCTCTTTCGACATGGATTCGTAAGTTTGCAATTCTTCGGGTTTCCTCAACTTCCTTTCGACTAAATTTCGCCTGCCTTTTAAATGGTGGTATAACTAGCTCTATTCCTCTTGGAGTGGTTAAATCAGATATCTGGAATCCTTTGTCAACCATCAGTTGGTCACCTTTTTCTAGTAGTTCAATCATTCCAGAATTGATAAAAATTTGTTTATCACTAACACTGCCACCCCATAGGTCTGATACAAAAGATATTACACCTCTTGGGTTTATAGCTAACAAAGCTTTTCATGTCATATGTGACTTATAGTGTGAGAACATAAGGGACCTGTTTGCTAGAGAATTTGGGGTTTCTGTATAAAATTCTGTGCAATCAACTATAGCCCTACACCTGGGATATTTTGATTTAAATTGTGATGGCATTGTTTTAGAATTAGTATCACTATCTGGTCAAGATATAAGGAATGAGAGATTTACAGACAGGAAGTCTATCCAATGATTTATAATATTTGCACATGTTGTTTTAGAAATAAAGAATCTATCACATAAATCTTCTATGAGAAGTCCTAATCGAAACCTCATCAACACGAGAAAAAATTCATCAACTAATCTTAAACACCTTGGCCTTCCTCCCTTCTTGTCTTTTTCTGTTGCCTCTTCTAAGTACACCTTGCTTGAGATTTCATCAAATAACACATTGAAAGTTCCATAGTTTGGAATGCCAGTATAGAACATGATTTTCTCGTCACTATCCTTTATATCATCAAACACTAAAGAAGGTAAATTGGCCTGACATGAAAAATCACTTGTAGATGGTGACATTTGAGTTGATGCACTTTTGATCTTAATAACAGTGTGTATGTCAGTTTGAGTACTGGCATCGTTAAAGAGTTTTGGGTCTGTTTGAATTTTCTTTGTAATAAAAGTCCTTCCATATTCCTGACGATTAGAAGCACCAGTGTAATCATGCATAGACACTGATATGAACTCAGGAGCTGATATACCCTGACCACACTGATCATCATTGTTGACATATATACTGGTCGGTTCATCTTGTTCATGTGTATCTTCACTATCAGGATCAACATCCATTGGTTCAGCTGAAGCTTCAGAAGATTCCATGGCACACTGAAAAAAAACCCATTTTAATATCAATTTAATGTACATGTACAAAAAGCTTGATTTAAATTGTAAATGTAAAATGAAAACACTGTAATGAGTGAAACACTATGCCCCCAGTAGCAACAAAGTCTGAAAAAAATATGTTAGCACACAAAGGTCATGGTGAAGGTCACAAGGTCATTTACCTTAAAGTCAATTGAAAGGTCTTCAGTAGTAGAGAATGTGTGCCAGCAATAAACTGTGTGATATAACAATAATCTATTTGTGACGGTACGTGTACTGTCAAAGTTAAAGCAATTTCGCAACTTGTAATATACATGTATGCATGTCTACATGTATATGTGTGTATAATTTGTACACATACCCACTCAGTGAGCGTACTCACCGAAAGTTTAAATGTTCTATTTGGAAATATGCTTGGGATGTTGTGCTCCTTGGATGGCCCCTTTTCTCCTACAAAATGTTTTGAGCATATTCTTGTTGTGTCATAACCTGCAATAGCATATATACATCCATGAAATTTGTGTAATAAATGTACCCTGTCTCAAAACGTGCAGGAAACCATACCCAATTGTGAAAATATGAAACATCTACATGTAACAGCATACATGTAGGTACCATACATGATGCAAGTAGATGTACATGTGTACTTGTCCTGACCACCTTACAAGTCCAGCCCTGATAATATCCACTCAATACGGGTTGAATTCTTCCCCAGAGTTTAATTTATATGCTGTAACATCACATTCAGTAGTACTTCAGGCATAAAGTGTACATACATGTAGTAATGAGAGTCATCCAGGCTCAAAATTCTGACCTGCTGTTGCCAGAGTGGGACACCCATGTCACAGACAGAGTGGGCACTTAAACACAAAGAACCTATTCTCAATTCTTAACCTCCTTTCAAGTGCATTATCAGTGGATTTAGCCCTATAATACATGACACCCCTTCCCCCTTTCATTTACTTTGTGTGCCATTAAGTCACACCAAAACAAGGGGGGGGGGGGGGGGGGGCTAGCTGTCAAGTCAGTTATTTTTGTGCAACAATTACATGACATGTACATAATTAAAAAATATTAAGTGTTAACATTGTAAAAACCTTCGTATGCAAAGTACGGTAGCGGTTAGTTACGAATCTAGTACAGAAACTGACTCTTGAGTAAATCTGTAGACTGTACTGCTTCACTTTCACTTTGAAAACTTTCAGTGTTTGTCTAGTAGTAGTATACTTACTTGAAAATTTGAAGTCTTTCCTGACGAGACGACATCTGTTTATCCACACTTCCCGTAGCTTGGGGTTGGCCGGGAACCTGTGCATTGAAATTTTCGATCCATTCACGACTTTGAGACCGTGGTTGCTGCAAATACAGCAGTACCGTTGGTTGACCGGCATTTTCACGGAGGCCTACCCGGCAGTCAGAGACAAAGGCTGCGTTTGCGCAATGTGACCAGAAATCAAGAAAGACAACTCACGTTTTCGAACAGGACTATACCCATCAACACTGGTCACGGCGCATTGGCGTATGAACAAGTGTAGATCGAGGGCTTTAACATTTTAACTTTAGGCCTACTAGTCAGTGCCTTTGTGTTCTTCGTTCCGAGATCTTTTTACCGATACTACGATTTGTAATCTTGTTAACTTGACCTTCACATTTGACCTCCATATCAAAATAAACATCCTAACCTTATCATTTCAATCATTGGAGCTCAGGATTAAACACATGTCACATGTTATTTTCCTGTGGCAAGACCTTTTCATTGATATCCCGTCATTACAGTTTATGACATTGTGACCTTGACCGTCAAGTTTGTCCTACTCAATTACAAACATTTTACATTTGCCTTCGGTTTTGAACCAAAGAAGATATAATTTTGATATATAACAAATATGTTCCTTGTGATGAGACTTCTCTATTTATACCAAAATAATTACCTTGTTTTCATATTTCACGTGTCCTTGCTTTGGCAATGCATTTCAAATGGTACCATAACTTTTGACCTTGTAGAATTTTTCGTCAAGTTTGACCCATATAACAATATAACAACCCCCCCCCCCCAAAAAAAAACCAACCCCAAAAACAAAACAAAACAAAACAAAAAAAAAAAAACCACACACACGCAAACAAAATACCCACCCCCAAATAATAATAAAAACAAACAAAAAAATTCACCTTTACCTTCATTTTCGAAATACAGGCGAAAGGGTTTTGATATTTTACATGTGTTTTCCCAGTGGCGAGACTTTTTCGTTGATTCTATAGTTTTGACCTTGAAAACTTGTCTGCCATGTTTAACCAGGGACGTATAGATATATACGTCCCTGGTTTAACCCACAATACAAATAAATATTCTCATCAAGAATATCATTGTGCCCGGTGTAATAAATTCTTTCAAACTACGTTGTTTCGACGATAATGATCAATATAAAAATATGGTTACCCCCTTTCTTTACTGTATTTTCTTTTTTCCATTAACTATCCTATTTTATCGTTTATTCGTTTATTTATTTTCATTTTCTTTTTGTGGCGCGGGGATTATCTGCATCTTAGGCGATAGAAATAAAGAGTTCCGCTTTTTAATGCCTTTTTATCCTAGTATTATTACAAGAACTTGTTTGTTGTTTGATTAATGATTTACTTCACACCAAGATGATTGCAATAGTATGGTGAGGACACCTTCTTGATATACTTCTCAGAAATTTAGAAACAGACCTACCCAAGGTAGTGAGGAATCGTGTACGTGCCAACATCTACTTTGAACCGGTACCTCAGTTTTACCGTCTCATTCGAAAGTCAGCACGTCGATCGTCGACCCACGGCAATCAAATCGGGGACTTCTCTCTCCCGAGCCAGGAAACTAACCGAAATAATCGACGAATCTAGACATTTTTGAAGGGGGGGGGGACAGTCTCCCATGAGTAATGTTTTGCACTATTCCGCCTGGAAAGGGGGTGAGGTTGCAGCCCTAAACATGGTCGAAAATGACCTTTTTTGGTTTGATTGATTGATTGATTATTGTTTTACGTCACTCCACGATTATTTCACGTATATGGTGACGGCATCTGCCTGATATATTTTGCATACAAATTTAGACCTTTGCAACAGACCCACCCGAAGAAGTGAGGGATATTTTACGTCCCACGGGCCCTCGGTTTTTACTGACTCATCCGAAAGACAGAACACCGGTGTGCCCAGGGCGGGGGTCGAACCCGGGACCTCTCGATCACGAGCACAAATAGAACCAGTGAAACACCTGGGAGTAGGACCTTCACTGTAAATCTGTGAACACTTGAACACCCTTAGTGTTCTAATTGAAACGCGTAGTAATTTGATTTAAACACTGGTGTTCCAGACATTAATCTTCGCTATTTGAACATTCGTGTTCATCAGTTGAAACACTGATATTCATTTGTTACTAATGTACAGCAAAAGACTTTTCGAATTGAAAATGATGAATTCACACATTTATGGACCATGCTTGAGCATATTAAGGACCTCTCACATGAAGCATGTTTATATTGCCCCAAATGATCGACTATGGTTTTCCAATGAACACATTGGTTTGGACGCGTTCGGATTTGAACACGACCGTTTTGTATTCCCGCGCTTAGACATCACAGGAGAGCGAAAGTATGGCGTGGCGGTAAATTTGCAGCTGGAGCGAAGAAAAAGCAGATTAGACAAGGAATACAGAAAACTCAGCCATATTTTGGTGTAGATATTTATATTTCTTTTCTATTCGTACATTAGATAAGAAAATTCCTAGATGTCGGCAATGTAAACCCACGTACTACTACTACGTAGAATTTATATTTTTAGCTTGAAATTTTCTGACAAAAAAAAAAAAAAACAAAAAACAAAAAAACCCCAAAAACAACAAAAAAAAAAAAAAAAAAACCAAACCAGAAGATGGAATATCCAATTTGATTTATTACTAAATCTACCATTTCAATTAGAAAAATGACACCAGATTCTATCTGCTGTTTGTCAAAAGTGACTATATTTACAAAAATCTGCTCATTTTCAAGAATTTTGTTTTATTGATCATGCCTTTGTTCAAACGTAATGATTATATTGCTTTATTGATGTATTGTAATGACTACATTTATGTGTAATTTGTGCTCATTTAGCACAAATTCAATTGATTCCTTAAATAATCACTACATTAGGTTGCACAAGTTTGATCCAAATTTTTTCAGTTTGTTGTACTCATGATGGATGTGGATATACAACTAATAAGTGGGGAAATTTTAGGTCTCACAATTCTGGAAATCACAGCAATACATTCAGTATGGTACAGTTCGAAGATACTGATCTTGCCTTAAACAGTGAACAAGATTCCAGTGATGATATCCCCAACATATCATATAACTATATTAATGCACACACAGAAGAAACAAGGCAACATTACAATGCAATGTTGACTTTGTCTTTACAAGCTAAAAATGTTACAGATGATGCAGTAGACAACATTGTCTCCATTGCTGATGAATTAGTTCAGTCACACATTACAACTTTTAGGGAGTCAATAAATTCGGCCTTGCAAACTAAGCATATTGATGCATCTTTTATAAAGATGTTTAGTTATTTCTAGGTCTGGGTCAAAGATCATGATCCCTATTTAGCATACATTCATATAATATTGACTTATGTTGAGACCTATTTCATAGAAAAAAAGTTATATCGGCCTCTTCTTGCATCTTGGATCAATAAAGTGCATGGTCTTGACAAATCGTAGTTAACCAAAAACCCTGGTTAATCATTTCGTGCCTTATTTATCTGACAATGAAATTTACTTTGCGATCTGGCCATATACCGCTTTAATAGTTTCTTAATTGTTACTTTTACAGGGACCACATACTATGATAGATGTTATGCAGTACCTTGAAGGAAAAACCAAATTTGACAGGGGGAGCAAGGCAAAGGCCCATTTCAAGCCTCTTATATTAACATGTGAGGTAATTGTCATTTTATGTATTTTTCTAAATTACTGCCCCTGACTGGCTCACATCAGAAATTGAAAAAATAATTACCTTAACTTGATTTGTACATTTCCAAAATAATTTCTATACTCTTCACTCTTGGATAGATATCAAGTTCTAGTAAAGAATATTGCAATTTTTTATGATCTTTTTTAGATCATGGGCTATGCTACAGCCAAAAATCACTTTAGATTAAGCTTGGCAATTTCAATGCTAATTTTCTTGTGACATTATTGATGTTAACTCAATGTTAAGTGCTGCTGACATCATGGAAAAAATACATTGAAATCATCCTATAGATAGTGATTGGATGATGGCTATAGATAGCCCGTACGATTGTGAAATTACATGGTTAGTTACAAGAACTAGAGATCTACTTAACAGTGTAAAAATTATTTAGAAATGTAAAAAGCTTCTCAAACTGATCACAAATGAAAAATGGCTGTCACTGGCTCTGATTAGCAGCTGACACATTTTCTACTTCTCCTAAACAGCTGCACAGAATTTCGCTTTATCTTACAGGAAGTAAGTAATAGGCATCCTTTTCCAAGTTAGACCCTATCATAAATCCAAGATGACAGCATTTGACAGACATTGTCATCAGAGCGAAATAGGCTCACTTGAACCTGGGTGAAAGTTTTCCAGTTTATGCTGGATTTCTGCTTTTTAGAACAAGCTAAAGATCATTTTGTAATTTGTGCAAATTCTGTTGATTAAATAAGGGATTGGATGTTCCAGTTAAGATGGTCCAATCATACATCAACTTGTTTGCTTGTGTAAATATCATTGTTTATTCCTTTTAACACTTTCTTTCACATACATGTATATCGATAGATTAAATTTTGATTTTGATTGAATTGCTGTACTTCAATTTTTGAAACAATTTTGATTTATTTATTGAATTTTATTGCATCTTGAACAGTGTATGAATGTACTTAAATTTTTGAAACAATTTTGATTTATTTATTGAATTTTATTGCATCTTGAAAAGTGTATGAATGTTTCCAAAGCTCTTGTATAGGTCCCAGAAAAAGCTAAAATTTGGGAGCTTCCGGGGGCTCCGGCCCTTGGTCCCCTGCCAGAGTTTTTCCGTGGACCCACCGGGGGCCCATGCACCCCAGCTTTATTTTCAGGTTTTTCATAATTTCCAACTTTTACCCCTGTTCTTGTATTTCTGAGGTTTTTTTCTGTTCAGGATGTTCTTGATGCTGAAATAGCAACCAATTTGAAGACAGTCTTTGGGCCCACCAAAATTAGTGGTTTTCTTTACTCAAGGGAGACTAAGTGGATTGAAACTAGCTGAACAGATCATTACATGTGAGGGGAGCTCGGTAATGTCAGCTGTCTTGACATTGATGGCATTTTACTATATTTTTGATCTGGAATATCTAAAAATGCAACTCTATGGTATTGACAGTTTTACAAACTCTGGTTTTCGGAGAGGTTTATTCATCGGAAAAATAAAAAAAATATGCATTATTCATAAAGCATTTCAGAGGAAAGTTTGATGAGACCAATCTCAGAACATGTAAGAGAGCCAATGAAATCATTGTTTGTTTTGAATATTAAAGTATTACACCTACTTGTATTTGTTTTTATCTAGCATACAAAACCAATTTCCTTTAGATAGAGGTTTATTATCAGAATTATTATGAGAAGTGTTGTAGCTGTCCATGTGATGTGTGTTTAACATTTTCTTAGGTTTTTACCAATATTTTTTATATACATTACATCATTTATGATGAATAGATTAAAGCTTCAAGTGAATCAAGTTATATTCTATGTAATTTTAGATATTTAAATGAACCTGATAAAGTCTATGAAAGAAAAACTAAAGCTTTTCATAATTCAGATAAATTATATGCAAAATAAGAGCTAAAAAGGTTTGTTTGTAAACAAAGGCATGCACCATATGTTGCTTTTTATTTATTTATTTTTTTTTTATCTTTTTGCTTTTATCTGAAAAATCAAAGGATAATTTTCTTTTTTGAATCGTTACAACTGTCTAATAAACAGTTCTTTTCGAATTAGTAAATGTTATTTATTTGTGTACTTTTATTATGCTGATTATAGTACATTGTAAGGTTATTCTAGCAATGTTTTTATCTCAGGTCACCGTGTAAATGTACAATACATACTCAAAATTTTCATTTGTCAAAATCAAAGTAATTACATGTAAAATATTTCTCCCTTAGATTTTAGTAAGATTTATGTACACTTATCGGAATAGGAATTCATTCAGTAATATTAGTCAGAGAATTTTTTAAAAGCTAGAAAAAAATGCTTTGATTTCATGCATAACATTCCTTAATAGATTCTAATTTATTGTCAAATTATTGTATTGTTATCTTTGATTTCATTCAAGCTGTGATATACAAATGCTGCTTTATCAAAATAATTATTTTTATTGAGTATTGTTGATTTAAATCAATAAAGCATTTATTGTAATATAGCTTTATTATGGTTACATATTGTTTTTGCTTTTGTCTTTATTAAACCTATTGTGACAGTCTTGTCATCAGTGGTATAAAAATTGATATACCTGAGGCAAAATAATAAGTTTTAATTAATTGAAAATTTTGTAATTTTTTCTTATTTCATATTGAATATAAAATTGATTGAATATTTTCACAAAAATTACTTAAATTCTGTTTTATGGAAAAAACTTATATATTTTTTATGAATTATTAATTGTTTGTGTTTAATTTAAAAATGAAATTTATGTAAGAGATGTTTCATGATTGATCATATGTGGTTGTGATTGTTTTAGCATGCAGAAAAAAGGAATGAATTAATACATGCATTTATTATGCATTCATATGTTTTGATATGAGTGTGATTCATGATACATTGGAAAATATAATAGTATTATATTGCTATCAATATTACAGGTGAGCTGCAAATTTTTCTCTCATACTTACAGGCAAGAGACCAAACATTAACAAATTTCATAAAAATAATGTAACGATTGTTTGAGTGCCTCTGAAAATGCTTTTTACTAAAAGAATAACTTTGGTTATGAAAATTCTAATTTTGAATAAGAATAACAGATTAATATATAATTGTAGAAACATTTAATTCATCTATAAAAATTAAAGAAAACACGAAAAGTCGTCAAAAACTTATTTTCTTCAGAGCAGTCAAAGTGTTAAGAGTGTGTAATCATTGTTCACAATTATTTCTATGATTACATGTATTTTTAAGTTGTTAAACTCAATAAAAATTTTTTGTATATGTTGCTTTTCATATAACATGTTAATAGTGTGTTATCATTGTTCGCAAATAATTATTTCTATGAATACATGTACTTTTGAATTTGTTTAAGTCAAATTAAAAATTTTTGATGTTGTAACTTTCTTTTTTTTTTTTCTTTTTGTATTCTTGCCCATTGCTAGTATTAGTCAGATTAAACACCATGTGTTCTATTCACGGATAAATCGCTTGAATGGGGTGTTCAAGGTTGAATACATCGTGTTCAGATTTGTACACTATTTCCCCATTGAACATGTAAAAAGTGTTCAATATCTGTCGCAGACCCTTAAACATGTCATAGTGTTCAAACAAGAACACACACCGAACACATGACGCGTTCATTAATGAACATAATCAAAGAACACTAATGTTCAGAATTATCTTGAGAAAAGAGAACACTAATGTTCAAGGTTGAACACATAAGTGTTCCATTACTGTTGAACACCTTGGACGTGTTCAATATCTGTTGCATGATAGGTGTTCAATTAGTGTTCTAATCTTTAACACTTGAATTTAGTGTGTCGGATCTCCGAAGAAATACCTGTAGAAAATAAAGACAAATTAGACAAACATATAAAGCACAAAGACACTACAGCTAACAAGACACCCTATATTTCACTTATATACGTTCCCCGTCTGGGACTCGAACCCACGGCCTATGGTACCGAATCACCTAGCTGTCCTGCATCCGACCCTTAAACCGACTGAGCTAGCCGAGCTTCACAAAAAATAGAGCTTTAATAGCCAATCATTAGTTAATCGCATGCATGACAACACGGCCGCGGAAAGTGAAGGGATTTACCTGAGGTAAACGCAGGCGGATCCTAATACAATCACTGAAAGAGAAATAAACATATAAAGCACAAACAGAATCAGTGAAACACCTGGGAGTACTATGGACCTTGGATCTACGAAGAAATACCTGTAAGAAATAAAGACAAATTAAACAAACATATAAAGCACAAAGACACTATGTACAGCTAACAAGGCACCCTATAATTCACTTATATTCGTTCCCCGTCTTGGTTTATTTGGAGCATCTGAGAAAGGGGGGGGGGGGGGGGGGGGGGGGGTGTGTTTGTTTGATTGTTCTCCTTGTAGGTAGCTTGCAATGCATTGCGTTTGTGTACTTGAATGAATTTTATTGAGATAAGTAAATTTAGAAATAATTTAGGGGGTTTTGAAGAAGTTTTTTTTACTATGTTTAAATATGGATATGGATGAGGATGGGGTAAAGAAATGAGCATTTATTTGCAAATTTTATAAGAAAATATATATATTTCAAGAGATGTTTGAAAACAAGTCATATCAAAAGTTATTTGTTTTAAAATTTTTGCGTATTCAATATTTTAACCAAGAGTTTTAGGAAATAAAATCGGGGAGAAGAAGAATGGTGGCATAATCATTTTTACACATTTTAATGTCATTGTCTTGATTTATTTATTGCAGAAAAGCAAGTATACAGCCATTTGTCAATTTCCAATACACAATAAAGAAAATTATATATGTATCTGCAAATTTTGCTCAGGTGAGCGATAAAAGACCCATTTGTGTCTTTTGTTTAACGGTGCATGAGAAACTGTCATCAAGACCTGAACTACAGTTACGTCCATTATTATTTTTCTTTTCCAGAATTTCAGCGATGTCCTCCATCACAGTTCGAATCACTATTGAATTTAATGGTACCACATTTACCATGCAAACGATCAGCATTTCCTTCGTAATAGTGAGGCCTCCAAACACGGAGGGAGGTAATAACAGAGGCACAGTCATTACACAAGATAGTTACCCTCCCGATCCGGAGCAGTTTAGGCGCCAGGTGGGCCCATTATAACACAGAAAGGAAAGAGCAATACATCAACAAATATATACAATGTATATTTCCATAGCCGTGATGTTTTCCACCACTCTATTCCATTGTATTGTTTATCATTACCAGACAGAGATGTGCCGTAGAAATATCATAACTGATTCTTGTCATCGTGGACTTCGATATATCAATCTCTACTATTGTAATACAAATCAGCTTGTAAATGTATGATAATCGTAAACCGGTATACCACACCAATTGTGACATTTGTTGCTTTAATTGACCGTCCTTAGTCGGTATTGTAACTGCAGTACAAACTTTTATGACGTCGTTTTTTATGTCCTTGGTGATTTGTGTCATACAGCTTGGGCAGATGTCTTCTCTTTTCTCATTTACTTAATGTTTTTAATTTTGATTGGAATAATTTATTATAAAATATCATTTCTGTGATTTTATTGTCATCTTTTACTGCTTAAACACTATCTAATTGTTTACTTTTTCTATCAGACTTTTATACAATAAAAATAAAATAGTGTTTTCTTTCTCGTCATAATTTTTAAGGACAGTATATAACAAAGAGGAATTAAAAGTTTCCATAAACCTACTTCTATGTTAAATGAATTGAAAAATCATTGCAGACTACCAGTTTGATGCCAAACAACTATAATCCACAGGCGTGTTCACTAAATAGACAAGACAGAAAAGAAGGACTGATTGATTGATTGAATATTGTTTTACGTCACTCCACGATTATTTCACTTATATGGTGACGGCATCTGCCTGATGCATTGCAAAGACATTTAGACTTTTGTACCGTACCCATCTGAAGCAGTGAGGGATGTTTAATGTGCCACGCCTACCGTGACACGGGACCTCCGTTTTTAGTGTCTCGTTCGAAAGACAGAACACCGGTGCACCCAGGGCGGGGGTCGAACCCGGGATCTCTCGGTCACGAGCCGAGCACCTTATCTATTAGGCCACACCGGCTTCAGCAAAGAAATGCCAATTGTTATGCTAAATAACATACAATTAAATTTTTTCGTAAGCATTTTTCTTATTGGTCAGTGCACTGTCTCATCCAAAGGGAGGCAACCGAAAAGTCGTCAACGTGCAAACACCGTGGACGGTATGTACAGGTACAATGTCTAAGCCCTAAAACTACTTCTTCAAGAAGATGCTTGGATAATGAGAACCGTATAATACTCTCATTAAGATACTTCCATATAAATCATGCAGTCTAATAATGTGCATGAATTTGAGCTTCCCAGCTGGAGTTTGTTACTTATCGTTTATGGACACCTTCATAGAATTTCACTTTATAGTGGTGACACCTGTCTGGTGCATGCCCATTGGCCTCAATCTTTGTCCTGAGCAAGATCCCGTCTCTTCAAAGCAATGAGAAGGGTCTACACTTTACATACCAACATATACCACGGCAAAGTACCTCGGTTTATATTGTTTCATCCAACCAAAATTTACTAAATTTCATAACTTCAAAAATCGATCTTGAGGTCAGAAATCAAGTCAGGTACAAAAAAAGACTAATCTGTCTTGCCGAAGAGCAGGTACGGAGAACAACTCTGTATACCAGAGGAATGCAGATAAAGATCTTGGTTAAAGGAGCAAACATGAAAATCTAGAGGTGACACTGAGGACCTAATTGTTGGTATAACCATTATTACCAAAATCCTTGAAGTACCGAGCAATAGAAGATTGATGTCAATACAGACAATCAAAACTGCACCGAAGTCAAGGTTCATATTTTGTTCAGTATGACTTTACTTTGTTGTCCACATTAATGTTGTCATGAACAAGAATGTAAAAATTATGATGCAAATCCTCATTTACTTTTTCTACAAAGTAATGGTCTTGATGAATTTCTGTAGTGACTCAGGTACCATCTGAATGTTAAATAAAATAATTAAGTGGTACACACTAAAACATAAGTATACTTTTTTTACACAATCGGGTCTACCAACGGTGTATAAAAATTGGTAAGCAATGTTAAACATCAATTAACAAAATCTTGATAATTAATGCATAATTTAATCATCAATTACTATCATCCAATGAGAGTCAAGATACCGGGTAGTAGTTGTATATCAGTAAAAGGCAAGATAACAATCAATTTTTCACAATTATCCAACAACAGTCGAGATGATAAATTTTAGACATACAGTTGAAACTCGTTATGTCGAATTCGACGGGACCAAAGCAAATATTTCGACTTAATCGGAATTCGAGATAAACATCAGCTGTTTATGTAAACATTTTCAATCATTCTTAACATATGAATATACATGCATTGTTTTACCCATTATTCTATATTTTAGTCTATGTAATGTATCTTTCTGCCGACTAAATTCTAACTTCTTACTACTATCCGTCAACCTAATGACAAGCAGATGAATGAAGAAAAATTTAAAAATTGTGTTTTCAGCTCTTTATAGTTTTAATTTATTTAATAATTTACAAGCTGCATAAACGATACTGGGCTATTATCTGCCCCAAATGTATATGCTTTTACTAATGAGATTAGCACATTTTAAAATAACAAGTACCCATGTAATCAAATTATCTAATCATCGTCAATCAAGGTGAAATGACTTCAAGGTCAAACAATCATTACCATACATCCAGCTGGGATAATCGGTTGTTCGCATTTTTTCAACCTTTACTGATGTGTTAATCAATTTATTTTGTACAAAGATTGACACTTCGAGATAACCAGTGTAAAATGTATAGAAAATGGAGTTTTGGGACTATAAAATGCCTCTGAATTAAGCGGAGTTTCGACTTAACTGACTTTGACTTAATCCTATAGATTAAAGAAAAAAATTCGGGACTTGAACTTGACTTTGAGATAACAGAATTTCGACTTAAGTGACTTTGAGATAACGAGTGTCAGCTGTAATTAGAAAAATACAACTGTCATTTTACAGAGAGTCCACATTCATACCTTTACATCGGATATCCATACCTTATATTTGATATCCATACCTTTACATTTGATATCCAATGAGAAATAATATAAGTAACTAACAATTTATTCCACAAAGCATAATCTATGTAACATTTCTATGTCCATACATCTTCTAGATATCTCTTGTGCAGCCTTAGTTGCATCATGTAATTTCTTGCATCAGTTTCAGTGAGTCCTAAAGGAAAAACATTAATGTTAATTGTTAATATAGAATTCATTTCATCATAATATAATCTATATATAACTATTATAATAAAATACACATATTAATTGTTCATACTGCCCATCACATTTGTTGTATTTTGCAAATTTTCTTACCCAAAACTAGTTTTGAAATTCATAGAGCTCTACTAAAGTACTCTTTCTCAAAATTTGAAAAAAAGATGCATGAAATGCTAGACAATTGTTATGTGTATTGAACACTGGTATTCATGATACTGAGGTATTATAGCTTGTGAATGTGCAACAGTACTCCTGTAAACACTTCATCCTTACTCATTAGGCTGGTATTCACATGAGTATTATTATGTGCCCTAAAAGCACATATCAGCAATTAGATATTTAGAGGAGATATATCCTTACTGTACACAAAAAAAAACAAGATTTTCCACTTTTATAGAAAAAAAAGGTTTATATATGTATCTAGAAAAGATATTGCTGAATATTTTAGACTGAAACATAGATATACAATTATGTTACCTCCAGAAGTGACTGATCTCCATCAGTTTATAGGGTGGGACAACATTTTTCTTAATAATCAGGTATGCATGCTACTCTGTCACAAGTGACAGAAAATGAAACAATGAAACATTTCATATTCTCATGCATAAACACTAAACATCTCAAATACAAAAACAAAAACATTTACTTATGATTGAAGTGAAGCACTAGAAATACCTTTATGGTTTTCAAGAATCGAAATAAATGCAGAGTTGACATCTTTCGCCATGTTCTTAGCATCTCCACAAACGTACACACAAGCTTCGGAGGTATCTAGAATCGTCACGATATCTCGCCCGTATCTCAGCAAATTGTGCTGAATATATCTCGGCACATCTGCAGGCTGTTTATCTCGGGAGAAACAAACATGTAAGTGAGTTATCACCCCTGTCTGTTTGAAATGCTCTAACTCCTCCCTGTAAGTATATATCAATTATCATTTTATACTGAAATACATTACAATGTATATATTTTTCTAGGAAAAATGATTTTTGTGATATGCTTGATTTTTCATTGAGATAGTTATCTGATAAAAAACAATTCCTATGGACGTGTCATGGATTCCAGCGAACTGCAAACAAAGTATATGCAGTAAGTTACAGTCATCAGACAGTCGGTATATAAAATATGTAACTAAGTCTTTAAACATCTATCACAAGTTTGCTAACCCTTGTATACAACGGTGAGGTAATGTTGACTGAACAATTTTTGTAACATATAAAGTGATTAATAAAGTGAAATATATTCCAAATGTAGCCTTACCATACCATACTGTAGACCACACCATACTGTCAGAGTGGAAATTTACCACATCTTTTACTTATACTATAGTAATGTTAACCCTATTGAAAACTGATTCATAATAAGACCTTTCCTGCACTGTAAATCATACTATACTGAAAATTCTTTGTTCTGTGGTATGTTTTTAAATCAGGCATCATAGTGGCCTTAGCTTGTTTTACACCTTCAGTCATAATTCCAAGTGTACCAAATAGAATACTCACCTGAAGAGGTAGTCTCGATTTTGATGTCTACAACCATAAAATAGCCAGACATCGCCATAGGAACCAGAATCTGCAATCTCTGACTTCTGTGCCTCCCGATGTCTACAAAATCCAATGAATGGGGCAACGCCTGTCCCAGGACCTATCATGATGATAGGAACTGACAGATTATCAGGCAGACGGAACTTCTGATTGGTTCTGCCAAAGATGGGAATCTAGAAAAAGAAAATTAACTTATTTCATTTAAAGTAGCATAACATTCCCAGGTAAACATTCTTCTTGCAAAGATAGTTAAACTTGAAGGGTGGCAAATGGCTGGAAAGAACCAGAGGGGTAACGAATTCTATAAAAGTGCCATTATTATACAGTCTTCACCACAAGCCAATGCTTAACCACTATGCAAAATCTGATCCTCGCAAATGCTTGCAAAACTGAAAACGATTCATGTGTACATAGAAGAAACCATTATACCTAAAATCACTTTGAACAACGGATTGTTTTTATAGTAAAAGCACTAAAGCATAAGTAACATCCATTCTACCACTACTTTAAAACTGAACAAACCCCTTATGAACTAAATTGTAATTTTAGAAATTTCTTCCTACTCTGTTCAGATAAAAAGTAATATTTGACTTCTGTACCTGAATAAGTTCTCTAGTAAATGTCAAGTTCTGCATTGCTGTATCTAAAGAATGAGCTGTGTATGAAACCTGGGTACTCTTTGTCAATCTGTCAATCATTCCTGTACACACCCCTTGACGATTATAGCTCCGCCCATCTCCTACAGGAATTTCCACCACATTGAAGACAATTTCCAAACTACTTGGGTCTGAGAGTGGAGAACTAAAATAAGACATTTTAAATTTTAAATACAATTAAACTTTTATGTTGTAGATAACTTTCACAATGATTAAAACCAAAATATCAGTCTTCTCTCCTTACAGTCGTTCTATATCCATACATATTTATATTACTTTGACACGATGATGTTCAAATTTGACGAATATGTGGAAAAGAGATTGATTCTAGCAAAGAAAGCATCTCTTATGGGGGCCTTAAACTACACTACGTGAACTCTTATCACAAGAGCTGGATTGTTTGGAAGTTTCAATCCTGGCATTTACTTATCATGACACTACCTGTCTGATGATATGATAAAATCTGAGGTCTCATGTCCAGTAGTCATGCGCACACAGAAGATCCCTACAGTTTCCAGAGCTTTTTATCAATAGAACCACTTTTATAAATAATTAGGAGATAAAAAATTTGATTGGATTTGACTGGTATACATATACCGTGTGTACATTATTGGGAAATGGTTCTCCTTGTCACACTAAAGACAAGCCTGAAAAACAGTGGTTTCTGAAGACATAACTACTGAAAACCAGACAGAACAATTCAAATATTGTTCGATTATTCCCATTGTAATTAACTATCCAGATATCATTTTACCATGTGAAATTGATATTTATATCCAAATATTTTCATACACAGTTGTATACAGAATTTTATACCGTACATTTTTCGAACTTAACTGTAAACTAAAGTTTATATCCTATATTTTTATCCATACCTCTACAATGAAGTTTAAAGCCATATATTTTCATACATACCTGCATACTGAGTAGGGTCTTGGCTGTAGACGTGGCAACAGTTCTACAACAAAATAACAACCAATTTAAAAGACAACAATTTCTCATAATTTATAGTCATCACTGGTCCTACATACATATAAATCTCTATCTTATAGGCAAGCTATTATGATTATTTCATATATGAATTTAGGTAAACGTAGTATAGTAGTTAAATTGCTGTTGGCTCGCATTGCAGAAGATCCAGATCTGATTCCTGGAATATGCCACTATGCTTAAGGGGTTGTCCAACTCCTCTTTCAGTCTCATGATATGACTGAAATATGACTGAAAGCAAAGTAAAATACCAATTAATCAAGAAATCATACATAAATTACCTGTTTTTCTCCAAGAATTAAGAGTCGAATGTGTCAGGTCTAACATCTGAAAGACTGCATCTTAAGTGCATTTCAGTCAATGACCTCATCATGAGTAACTAACTGCATACTGATGCAAGTGAAAGGTCTACCAAGTTACTTGCGAATGGTCAGTCATTTTCTCAGACTAATCCAGTTTTTCTGTATTATAAGTTACAAACCGTAAAGGATTCAGTTTTCATCATGCATGTATTTTGCCAAAACTCCCAAGGTATCGGCAAATCCCTTCTGAAAATGAGTTTCACTGTAAGCCCCACAGTAAAACTCAAAATCTGACAGAGTTCACGTATACCATGTCAGTTTTTGTACAACATATGCATTGTAATCCTACCCTAAGGCATTCAGTACAGATAACAAGTATAACTGTATAGCTGGCAGTGACATCATAAATGAAACTACAGTGAAACGTGAATCCCCATGCAGTTTTTAAGTTGGTTAACAAATGAGATCGAGTGTTACAAACAGGCTGCATTAGACTATATAATCAATGGATGTAGCATTTATATACAAACCTAGCAGTCTGGCTACACATGGCTGACAAGACATAAAAGCATTCAAAAAGTCCATGATGGAAACATTGGCTTCCCTGATATGTTTAGTGTATTCTGTAGCTCCCTGCTTACTACATAGTTCTTGAATTCTTCGCTTTTCACCCTCATCCTGTGTAAACTCCACTAATGTTCTTAACACAGCCTGTAATTTATTGATTGATTGATTATTGTTTTATGTCACTCCATGATTTTTTCACATATAAGGTGAGAACAGCAGCCTGATGTATTCTATTCATATTTATACCTTTGTAATGCACCAACTCGAAGCAGTGAGGGATATTTGCATGAAATGGAAGCTCAGTTTTTACTGTCTCATTTGAAAGACATGCACATGGTGGGATTCAAACTCAAAACTTCTCAGTCATGTGCCAAGCACCTCATCCACTGAGTTACACTGATCAACATAGTCAGTAACCATGGAGATAGACAACATATTACTGGACACATAACCATAGTAATATATTTTGTTTTACGCCACTCCCAGAATATTGCACTATATGGTGGCAACGTCAGCCTGGTGCACTGCTTCATAATTTTGTCCTAAGTTTTGGACTCATCATAAGCAGTGAGTAATATTCGATGTGCCAATGTACAGTACAGTCCGGGTGGAACTTTGAATGCCCACTGTCCACAGTGGGCAGTCCACCTGAAATTTCAGTGGGCATTAGGAGTGGACATTTACCTGAGTTATCAAGCTGTCCATTTACCTGTATGTTAATTCAAACTGGCTCTTACAAGAATGTCCACTGTGTCCAGTGGACATTTTTAATGCCCACTCTAAAAATGCCCACTGTGACCAGTGGGCAAATTAAGTTCCACCTGGACTGTACTGTATACCGTGAAACAATGCCTTAGTTTACAGGGATATATCTGGAAAAAAGACTTGATGGGCCATAGGGCCATTGCAATGCCCTGGTGGGAGGTTCAGGAGTGAAACCCTGCAAGAAAATGTGGGTTTTAGGCATTTTGAAGGACATCTTTGACTTATTCATAATGTATACTTTTCAAACAATTATCAATATATATGCTACTTAAGTTATCAAAAAGACAAAATAGTTGCAAAAATTCAATGAAAATCTCAGAATATATTCAAAATCATTTCAAAGAAAGAGAAGTTCCAACTCTGTGTTCATGACCACAAAATGTAATCTGATCACTGATCATTGTCAAAACACTCTAATTTTGGATTTTCTCCAATCATTAATTGCCTCAAAAAAATCAAAATCTTTCAAATTTAGTCCATTTATCACAATGTTAAGTAAATAATCACAGTGTACTGCACTGATTCTACTGCAGATCAGTGTTGTCACTCGGTTCTGGCAACCAGAGGACCTTTCTCTACTTTTTGGCAGCCATGCTACTTTCAATTTGGGAAATTAAAAAACTTTGAATAGCTAAGTATTATAAGGGTATTAATGCGCTCATTTATACTAGATGAACTTGACTGTCATTTAAGATTGAATAAGTCGGACTGCCTGCATAGTATATCATACTTGACCCTACATAACAGATATCTATGCCACATTTTAAATTCTTGTGTCATACTGACCCAATAAAAATTTCAATGTGTGCCATTAATGATTAAATGTCAAAATCGAAACGGCACAGCCCAGCCTTTACCTTTTTAGGGGGTTCTCTGATATCTATACAGGTAGTAAACACATGGCGTAGTGTGGATACACATGGCACATGGGGTGGTATTGCTGCATTTTTCTTCTTGGTGTCACTTAACACCTTCACCTCATGTGGAGTATCAGCAAGACTACTAACACCAAGTCTGAAAATGGTCAGCAAATAATGAATATATACTTCGAGTCTGGAAATGTTCAGCGAATAATGAATGTATACTACTTCTATGAAGTTTATACAAAAAACTAAGGACCCTAGTATGTAGAAACACTTCAATACAGGGATGATCTTGTCCCTTTTCTCTTTTATTTTTTCTACACCTGCCACCCCTTTTTTTCTAATTTTACACAATGATACTCATGGTTTTCATTATGCAGAATTATTTCCCATTTGGATGGGTATCTTACATCATTGATTTACATTGTGACTTAAAGAATGTCTATAAATCAAAGGGTCAGTTTTTAGTCCTTCATTTCCCTTACCGTACTTTTGAATCACTTTCCATGTAACTATTTATGTCACATTCACTTCTTATCATACACTTACTCTATGGATATATAAATCTATGTTACAATAAGTTGTATTTGTGAAAAACTAATGCCCCGATCTGCAACAACGTCCAAAAAGTTATTTTTAACGTGAAGGTCATTGTCAAGATCAAAAGGTCATTGACCTTGGTGTCATTTAAAAGGGTTGCATTAGTTGAGTACGCTAGTGAAATATGAAGTCTCTATTCCTCAAGATTCAAAAGTTACGGCCAAGGTGAGAGTCGACAACATGGCCAAGGTGAGAGTTGACAACAGACAAACAAACAGAAAAACAGATAGACAGACAACAAAAACACAATATGCCTCCGATCTATCGATCCGGGCCACAAAAAAGACCTGATAGGAGAGATTTCTTTTATGCAGCTTGAGTCCGATAATGTTAACACCACAGATTATTTCCACTATTTGGTTGTGACCAAAATTTAGTGGTTGAAGACACTGGGATACCTGTACCTTGGGAATACCACCAACCATCAGTAAGCACACCAATACTGTGTAGAGATATATATAACCTCTTTTTGATTATAGCTTACTCACTTATGTATATGACATAAAAAAAATTATATATCTAATTGAAGAAATATTGTGTTTATACTGTTTTCTGAACATCATTACCTAAAATGAATTATTCTCCAAGTAAGAATGTTTCATATAATTAAAAAAGAAATTATCATTTTTAACATCAATGATGTCAGAAACGACATCATTTCAATAATGAGGTCAGAAATAAAATTCTATAAAGACACAATTTTGCAAATACTAAAATTCGTCACAGTTTGCATTTAGTCATCTATCAAATCCATTGTTCTCAATGTGGGAAATTTTATGTGGGCACTTCGTCATAATTATATGACGTCATAACAATCACATGTTATTGCAGTTTTGATACTCCATATTAAATCTGATGCAATAATCTTACAAATTCATTTTAGGAGTCAAAAGGAAAATTGAAATTATGAATCGAGAATCAAAATGGCAATCTAAATTGTGATTTTCAATGCATCAAGATGTATTTTTGAAATGCCACTACCTTACAACAATACATATAAAATACTACAAGACATTGGTCTTGGTCTACACTGCACATGTTTCAGTTTAATCAAACCCATACTTTGGTTTTGTAACTCTACACCATTTACCGTTCAAGCAGTGCCTGTACTTCCGTGTCATCATTACGACAGCACAATGATATGGAGTCTCCTGGTTCATACTTTATCATTTCTTCCTCCTGCTGAAAATAAATCCATTGTATGACTTATTATTTTAAAATGAGTGGAAAATGTTTTTGGAATTTCAGATATACCATCTGTCAAAGATTTATGTATTTAACTTTCAGTGTAAATGGAAATATTTTTATGGAATATATTATAATCAAGATATTTTTTCTTGTTCTTTGAAAAGTTAACTGACAAACTAAACTATATATTGCACAAAAAGCATATAGTGTAACACTCATATCTATCAAATATTAAAAACAATTCAGTAAGCACAGAAATTAATCAATTTCAACAAGCAGACAGCAGACACAACAGTTCAACATACATGGTTGTCTACTGGAGCTTAAGCTCTCTACACATTACCTTCATTTTAAGACGCAGACATACTGTCTTCTTGACAGATTCTGGTGATGTCATTACTTGTGCCGACTCAACTGTTGCCATGGTGACTGCTGATGAAGCAGATGGTAGACTGGCCTTGTTCTGATAAGGCAGATTCTGTACATCCTGTTCAATATCAAAATTTTGGGACTAAATTTCAAGACATCAAATACATGTATTACAGTATAAAATTTTGGGACTAAATTTCAAGACATCAAATACATGTACATGTATTACAGTATAAAATTTGGGGACTAAATTTCAAGACATACCAATCAATCTACGATGTATAAATCACACAAAACACAAAAGTAAGAAGCATCATGTATATCTACCTCTCATTTATCAGTGTGTTGTGTGCATTTTCTTCATAAACTGTCTACTTTTCAACAAAGAAAAAATATTGCATTGCACTGTACATAACACTACATCTATTTTAACTATCATTTTTCATAAATGTATTCAGGCTATTTTTGTTACCTGTCAAGCTTTTTGAGTTTTTCTTCGATCAATTTTGTTTTGATTTCTTTGGTTTAGCACACTTAACTACAAAACTGAGCAGAAGCGATCCTGATGTCGCAACTCAGGAAAAGGAAAATGTCAATGTCATGTATAGGTTTCCAAACCTTATTACCGAACAATCAACTTTAATCTCTGACTGAGAGAATATTACTTTTCGCAACCATACATATAGAAACAATTCTTGCATTGTAAATTTAAATATGAAAGTAGCCGGTCGTACATGAATGTCACTATGACACTTATAATAAATTTTATTACTCCATTCGGAACTTCTCGCCCTTCTTACTCGTACATGTAACTTGAATCTGCGAAAAAAGACTCGGATGTCACTCATTGTGAATCAATGAAAATGTTATGCAGTGTATAGTTGAGGAGAATGATCTAAATAATTAACATTTAAATACAATAGGTCTTGATTGTTGAATATTATTTGACTTTTTGTCATTCACCTCTCCATTTTATTATACACGTACACCGTATGCTATACAAAGTTGTCTGTCGTTATGTCAATGACTGCCCACAAGAGTCTTTTATTCCGAATGTTGGAATGATAATAATTATGCACTAGCATATGCAGCCCTGGAGCCCTGACAATGGGAGATGGAACCAGGTGCCAAATGGGGGAAGCATTTCATGACCCTCTGACCACGCTGCCTTGAAAGTTGAAGGTCCAAAACATGCAAGAGACACAATTGTTTCCACAGACTGCATGCATAAGATGATTGCAAACCAACACTCTACAGAATGTAACTTGCCGAAATTACTACAAGTCATAAGAAAGTAAAGAAAGCACAACTCAAAAAATGTACTGCAATATATCACGACGTTGGAAAAAACATTACAATAAACTATGGTGTTCAAATATTTTAGTTATTTTTTCAAAAGTAAATGTGGAAAGGAGACTGTTTCTAGGTGTAGGCAATCTGTCAGTCATTTTTCATGAATAAACGATGCACAGGTTAACCTACATATGTACATGTATATATACATGTACATGTATGTAATATAACAATATACAGCTTCTCAACACATGAAATACTTACCACTTCGATGTCTGGTTTATATTCTAGACAAAGAAAAGGTGGAGGTAATAATGGTATAGATAAAGATGTTTCACTCAAAGGAGGTCTGGACATCTTAAGTTCACTGATTAAATCCAAGGTATTTGAAAACTTTTCTGAACTTCCTGTACTGCCTAATTCCCAGGTATTCAAAACATTTCCTGTAGCCTTTGTAATGCATGTCTTAGCCTCGCTGCCTGCAATCAACTCTACTAAAAACTTTCCATTTGTGTTATTTTCTTCATGAAGCTCTCTTCCGTTTAGTGTCACAGACTCCTGAGGAGGTTTTGTTGAAACAATTTCAGGTATTTCACCATTCCCGTTTACTGTTGCACATGTGTTCTGATTAGAAAAATGTTCTCCATTGGAGCTACAACTTTTATTAATGTTAGTAATACTGATCTCAGTCTCATTTTGTAATTTAGAGTTTGAATTATTAGTATTTTCATGTGAATATTGTAACGAGTTTTGTTCGCCATTTTGACATGAATTTTCTGAATAAGCATGTGAAAAATTTTGACATGGACTATCTGGATCAGGATGTGGAGAGTTTTGGCACAACTTTTCTGGAATGGTAGATGAGCAGTTTTGGGATGAAATCTCTGAAATGGTGTGTGAACAGTTCTGGGATAAATTCTCTGGAATGGTATATGAACAGTTTTGGTCCAGATTTTCTTGATTGGCAGAACAGTTGTGACATGGACTATCAACTTTAGAGCAGGAGACACCTAGGAATTTATGAAGAGCAGGCCACAATCCTTCAATCCATGGTTCAACTGCCAATTCCAACCTGCGAAACAGTTAATACTTTTATTAAACAGCATATCAAAAGTAGTTATGAGGGCATACAAAGACAAGAAACCGTCAAGGACGGTATGACCAGATTGCAAATGCTAAACGCAGAATGTCGATGCCGGACGGAGAGACGGACAGACAGACAGTTTTCACCAATGCATAGACCGGAATTGCTATGCAATCCGGTCAAAAATAATGGATTTCGAGAACAATGGAAGTAAAAAGCACGTCAGAAATTTCAAGTGAACTACATGTACAGCTGACTCTTGTCTACACAAAAACTGATATGTAACGTGAATTTCAGTTCAGATTTAATCAATTTTCTAAAGTAATGACAACATGAAATTTTATTTGGTTCAGTTTGAGTTACATAACTTTTACCTACATTTATGCAATATTCCCAACCAATGCTGTGAGGAATTGTCCCATCCACTGTAGTGAGAGACTGTCCCACCCAATGCAGTGAGGGAGTGCTTCATCTAATGCAAAGGAGCTACCCAAACCAATGCAGTAAAGGATAGTTCTTCCCAATGCATTCAAAAGACAGTCTCAACCAAAACAGTGAGAGATAGCCCCACCCACTGCAATGAGGAATAGTCCCATCTAATGCAGCATTTAATCTCATGAAATCTTTACAATTCATGTTGGCCCTAATTGCAAGAAGGATGATTTTAGCAGAGATTTAGCTCTGGACAACTTAGGAAGAGCTCCAAGTTTAAATCCTCAAATGGATATGTTTTGTGATTTTAATATAGAGGTACATGTATATCTCATTTGTATAGGTTTCTGATGATATAACTATTGTGACATTGATGAATTCCTATGGAATTATCTTTTCTGTCCATGATTCTTTTCCTTTAAGTGTACATCAGTTTCCATAGAACAGGTTTACATTAGATACCTAGCTAATGGTTTAATAAATCTGAATCATAAAACAGAGATGAAAGTGGATGACAATGAAAAAGGCTGAAATTAGCCGGGGGTCTTGCTTGCTCCCAATTCTCTACATGTTTACTATGTCATCCCTAACCTCGCCAAGCCATGTTTTTGTACTGATTGCATCATTAAAGCACTTACAAGTTGCTTTCAAAAGCTCGCTCCACTTGTCGCCCTTCGTGCTTTCGATTTGCAAGTCTATGCCAGTATTGTGACCAGATAAACTTTCAATCTCAAAATTTGATTTTAAAAAGGCGGAAATGTGTCATTTTTCATCTCTGATAAAAAGAAATACTGGGTAATTCTGGGTAGTAATCAAAAACCAAAAAAATGAAAATGAAGTAACACACTCAAATATTGCAGTATTTGCTATCCCTACATGTAATTTGCCTTCGAGGATTGTTAAATGGTGGCTTCCATTATTGTTAAATGGATGTGTGATAAAAATATCCGACAGACAATGGATGAAGATATTCCTGAGTGTCACCATTTTTCACTGACGACACAAAAACTTAAAATGCTGTATTAGAATAAACACTAACCCCACAGCGTCATCTCCCCAACCGGAGTTGTAGAACCTTGTAGCCCCTAATTGCTCCAGTCGTCTATCCAGGGTTTTGCCACAATTACAGAAATTTGTATAGTTTGAGTCACCAAGACCTGTAAGCATACAAAATAGTCGTAAATAAATCACTTTCTCAAACATTTATACAGAATTTTCCATACTGTACATGTAAATCCACTTTATTTCGCTATACTTTATTTTCAAGAATTAGAATTTTAGTAAAGAGCAATATCAACATCTTATGTGTTGAAAAAGACAATTCATTTCGTCGTAGGCTTATTATTTCAAGAATTTAATTATTCTATTTTCACATGCCTGACATGGAGACTTTCTGGAAAATACATGTAAAATCAATTGTGTTGCAAAAATCACTAATTTATGGTACTTTACTTTTCAATATCAATAAATCAATGTTTCTTTTCTTTGCTAATTTCAGTATGTAAGATTTCTCCATTTTAGTTCAGGCTGTAACAGTGTACTTTATTTACACTCAGGGTGGGATTTAATTTGCCCACTATTTTTAGAGTGGACATTAAAAATGTCCACTGGACACAGTGGACATTCTTGTAAGAGATAGTTAGAATTAACATACAGGTAAGTGGACAGCTTGATAGCTCAGGTAAATGTCCACTCTTAATGCCCACTGAAATTTCAGGTGGACTGCCCACTGCGGACAGTGGGCATCCAAAGTTCCACCCGGACTGAACTGTATGTACACAAACCTACACTGGGAACAATGGTCTTGGTAACCATGTTATGTGTATAAACTAAAACATTAAGCTTGAACCCACTGTAGCCTGTCACAGGGCTTACACTAGGTTCAGAAACAGTGTCATAAAAAAATCTTTTTCATACTCAGTGTAAACAACGAAAACAAAGATGCTGAATCTCATAAATTTTTTGTAAAATATGTGTTCCATTTTTGCAACTTATGTCAAATTTTACAAAGAAAATTTGCAAAATGAAACAAATGTGATGGGCTATGTGAAGCCTACCTGTCACCTCTCTTCTTCCTCTTCAATAGTAAAATTAAAGTCTTACATTCACCACTTAAACAATTTGGATCAATGACTTGCCGCTTGGAAAAAAACACAATTGCTTTTTCTCCATGTATCACATCAATTAACCAGCAATTGGAAATGGGATCAGAAAATACATTTGCTTATCTGTATAATCTGCAAAACATATTCCACTTTTATTATCTTAATCACACTCCTAACATGTTGTATTTTCTCACTTTTTCCTGATTTAAATCACATATCTGCACCGTCAGTATTGTCCTGTGTACACTAATTCAAGACTAGGCTAATACAAATACACTCAACAACACAACACGAGTGGAGACTGTGGACAGTAAGAGGACTGGTCAAGTTCATTGATGCCTACACTAATATAAAATAAATTTATACCTTTATTATTTTGCACAAAAATTAGGCTGCTCAAAGATTGGTACATGCACAGAATGATTAAAGCTTTGGGAAAAAATATTCAGCCTATATTTGGTGACAAAATACACCAAAGTCAAAGAGAATAACTACCCTTCCCCGAATCTTTACCTAGTAGAGCATAGTTGAGCTTCTCCAGGTGATTATCTGGGAGAGATTTTTTCTTGAGTCTGCGCACAAACTTCAGAGCAGAATCAGGGGGATCTCCATCTCCAGTAGTGGAAGTCACTATCACTACACAAGACTCATTCTCCAACACAAACTGAAGAAAACAATACTGAAAGTGTGACCAATGACTTGACAAGGGACAATATACAACATTACATTTTAATGCAGTGTAGCATTTGTTTCATTGAATTTTGCATAGTACTTGGACATCTGCAATATATATATATATATAAAACATAATTATACCGGTACTAAATACACAAATGTACTCTAGTGTTGATATAACATGTAATGTGTCTAATCTAGCGCTTAAGCGTAGAGGCAAATTGCTTCTTCTCAAGAGAACTATCGTAGCGGTAAAGTCACGGTCATTTAATCCATGGATTTATTCTTTTTAGTGAAACCATATATAGGACAATTTACCAAACAACGAAAACTTTTGTCTTCTACAACATTTCAATTAAAACATATTGAGGATATGTGGTATCAATGTAGATCTTCATTTGAAAAAAAATATTGGATACTTTTGTTTGACAAGTTTAAAATTTGGTACTTGTGGATTTCTCATTCATCATCAGATAAAAGGGGTGGGTTGTTTTTCTCCCATTGACTGATTTATCCTTTAAATTTTTTCATTTTTCCCTAATGCATTATGATGGAAAATGAACGAAAATTAGGATGCCTCACACTGACAAATGTTGTGTTTGCTTATGACATCATAATGAAATTAAGTGCAAAATATGTCATGCAGCTTGTCATCCAACCCCTCCAGTTGTCAAGCTTGATCATTTCACACCTGTTTTATGGTTAGTTCTGTGAATATGGGAGAATACGAATTCTTACCTTTTTTTCTGTTTGCGCCAGACTATATCTCTCACACACAAGACCATGATCCTCTGCACTTTGTGCGATTTCCTCTGTGATAGCCTCTGCTTGACCAGTCTGTGATCCATACAGCAAAAGGAATCGATTCTTTTTTGAAGGCATATTTGTTTATCTTAGTTTATCCAAATCTATTAAGATACAGTCATGTTTTATACACATTTGTGTGCTGAACTGATAAATGTCCCACCAGCCCACCATTTTTATATTCAGGGCTTTTTTTCCAGAAGTTGAGAAGAGGCCATAGCCTTTCATATTGGGAAATTTATGCATGAGTACATTAGGCACCGTCCGTTTGATATTGGGAAAGGGAGGGGGCACTGGGTTTTCTTTTTAATAATTCTTAACCTGATTTTGACTCAAAAAACTTGCCCAGTGGCACAGTAAAAAAAGTAATCTGTCTCCAATAGTGTAATCTTAACCCATACTTTTGAATAAATTAAGTATTAAAACGCAATTTTTTCAGGCGAGCTTTCATGGCCAATCCTATATTTATCACTTGGGTACTGTAATGTTTGTTCTGGATATATGCTAAGAACAGTTAATGAAGGACGGGCAAGGGGTGGCCCCCCTCACGCCCCTACAACAACCTCCTATCCCATTCGGCATTCCCTCTTCCTACCCCTCAGCTTCATACCTCCCCTCTTCTCCTCATTCTCACAATTTACGTCCCCCACCTTCCTTTGTTCATTATGAAAAATAGACTACCCAGGCCTATAGCAAAATTGGATATTTTTCATTATGAACTGTTTGCAGCGTCCTCTGATATTATTGCATCACTGTCTAACTTTCAAACATATCACAATCCTCAGACAGCTCTGGTCAGACATGAATTTGCATTAAGTATATACATGTACATATGTATATTAGATTATATAAAGGTGAATACATGTAAAGCAAAATTTTGTCAAGAAATAACGTTGTTTCTTTTCAAATTTGTATTATTATACAACAA
Organism: Pteria penguin; assembly: GCA_035048485.1. NCBI lineage: Eukaryota > Metazoa > Mollusca > Bivalvia > Pterioida > Pteriidae > Pteria > Pteria penguin. The sequence continues at coordinate 29,387,917 of CM068584.1, forward strand.
TATTTCATTGGTGAAAAAAAATCTTGCTCTGGCTATACTTAAAAAAATTCCCATGTCCCAAGGTTAAAAGAAAAAAATGTGACTGGGATGGAAAAAGCCAGGCCTTTTATTACTGGACGGTACCTTACCGGTATTCATTTGCTCAAATTCAAAATTCTGCAATATATATACACAATAATATTAATTCTCCGGGCATCCATTTTGCAAAAGCGAAAGTAGGGAAATTTCATTATACGTTGTTAAATACTCCATAATCGGGTCTACATGTAAATTCTAATGCTTTAAACTTGTACACTTAACAGGTGTAAAATTGTACTGTGTGTATTCTGCAAAGCATTAAGTGGAAGTATATTTAGAAATGTAATCTTGTTACAGTACAATATACATTCAAATAAAACAAAATGCTTCACTGGAGTGGTTCTGCACAGTTAAAAATTACCCATGAAAGTGCATACATGTATGTTAAAGGTACAACTGCAATAAGCTTACTAGTACAAGTGTAAAAAAAATACATTTGTACAAAGTACATGTGTATTTTAACGATACATCTTCAACGTAAATTTACATCTCTACATGTTTGGTTTTGACAACATATACCCTCCACATGAGTTAACCAAATCAGAGCATTCCTTTCTGTGTTAATGCAGTTCATTAGCACAAGTCCAAAAGACTATTAGATCTAGATCTAGTATTTTTGTGATGAAAGCAACAAAAATTTTTCCGCAAGCACCTGAAAAGTTACAGGTGAACTGTACCCCTTCTTCTTCCACCAGAGGTGATTATATTTTGAGAAAAAAAAAGAAATTTCACATTTCACATCATTTCTGAATTATTCAATATGAAATTATAATTGATAATGATAAAAAAAAAAAACAAACAAACAAAACCTAAAATAATATCAAAATAATCAAGAGAGCAAATAATATGTCCACCAACAGTATTAAATTTTACGGTAGTATATTTAATAATGATTTATAAATTTCTAATAGATCTACTGTAAAAATAAAAAAATAATCTACCTGGGGCTTACTGTCCCTTATCACGATAGAAAATGTGGTAAATATCGTCTGTTGATATAATGACATTCATTGATACGCAAATAAAAAGAAATCAATACAAAGAAGAATATATGAACGTTAAATTATTACTTCGATAAGTTCACATCCTCTCCGTTACGAAACCAGCGTCAAAATGACAGTTACAGGATATTGCATGTGCTTTTATTTACTAATAAATTACAGAGCAAATGAGACAAAACGAATAAATCTAGATCGGGCTTACTGCGGTAGGTTCTATAGAAAACCCCTTTAGATATTAAATCAAGGCTTAAGAAACATTTCTTATAAATGTCGTTTCCTATATATGGCAAATAATATCGTTTCCAGTAAAATTTTGTGATGTCATATAAAAAATAGGGCACCGCCAACAAGTGCATGATACGCCCGCACCATGTTTAATGTGGTCTACAAGCCACATCCTTTCATATGAAACCATCAAAAGTTTTGTTCCTCTTTAGGTAAGGAGTAGAACTGAGCTCGGAAAACATTTCCGACCCTGCACATTTTCCCCCACCCCAGGGACCTGACCCCAACTTTGAAACCCACATGCACAAATACAAACCACATCCTTTCATATGACGTAATTACAATAATCGACAGGGGGACGTTAAAGTTTTTTAGCATGGAATGGGGACGTTTTCCCTTGCTATTATGTGATGATATTAAACCGCAATACCTTTTCCTCAAATTTGGATGTATGGAAACATAAAATTGGAAACGTGTAGCGAACACCCCCTTTTTTCCTTTAAATTAGCCGCAGTTTATCATCTAGTACAAAACATTTACATGCACTGATATTAAATACCTTTTGAAATGCATGAATGTCTTGAGAATAAATATCATGTTTTGCTTGTTTTTACAGCAAGTATATACAAGTTTTTTTTAAATAGACATAATGACGTTCTCGGTAATTTAAATTCGTACACACAGTTCTTCGGCGAAAATTACCCGGAAGACTTCGTTGTTAGAGAAGCTTGAAATCGAAAGTAGAGGACATCGGATATCGTATGTGTATTAGAAGCACCAAGTATGGCCGAGAACAATGATTACGATGACATGGTTCTTGATGGTACCTTGGGATGTGGCGCTTTTGGAAAGGTGTACCTTTGTCACAATGCTAACAATGAAGATGAAAAGGTAAGCTTTCTTGTATCCCCTTTGGTATGTTTATAAAAATGTTAAAACTTGATAGCGATATATATAGGCCTATGTCTGTTCGTGCCTATTACTTTCTTAAAGATAATTATAGGCATATATATGGGTTTAGAGGGGTAGTGGTATACACTTTAGTATTAGCTGTACATCTTTGAAGACCGGAAATACCAGCAGAGAAAGGGGGAGGGGAGACGTATATGATCCTGTTCTATTCCCACCTCAGATAGGAAGCCCCAAAGCGCCCCGGAAGTTTTGATTAGATACATTATAAAATGAAGTTAGTGATACATTTCAGGGCATTATTTGCATATCTCACCCCACCCCCTTTTTTTTCTCTCTTCAGTTCCTTGTTATACTGTACGTAGCATGCCGAATAGAAAGATCATGAAAGATATACTGACAGATCTGAAAGATTATTTTAAATTCTAACGTGAGGCGAATTTTCTTTGTTTCACTTTTCTGAAGGGTGGAATCAGTGGCGGATCAAGGATTTCCGAAAAAAAGGGGGGGGGGCAAATGGGTAATAGCCAAACTTCTCAGCCATTTTTGGTGCAAAATCTGGATTTTTACCAGTAAATATGGCGCCCCCTCTAAATCCGCCACTGGGAATTTAATTTCATTGCTTATATTTTTCCTGAGTGTCAGTGATAAACAACTATTACATATACTTATCAATGTACGTATAAGTTATAATTTTGGTTTTTGAGTCGTTATATATATTTAATGAGACAGTGATGCTACCTTGCCTATGCTCTCGGCAATCGAAACCACCAACGATAAATAGTTATATTTTAGTTATATCACAGCTGAGGCATAGGAACATTGTAATCTATCTTATGGATCTATTGATTCTCGTTTACATTGATAGCCGACGAGTCATTCAATAAGATATGTGTATACTCTGCATATTCAGGGTCGATAATGGTAAATAATGATGTGGGTCTTTACGAAAACATAACAGACGATTTCAATTCTAACCAAGGGATTGATGGAAAGATATGCACACGTAAGATTCCCCTGTGTATATATTAATTGTTGTCCGAATTGGTTTGAGTATATATAATTGCAAGAAAGCCATGGTCGATAGCGCTTTTCAAGCGAAGGGCAACCGACTTTGGATTCAGACAATGGGTGAAACAGCTAGAACTGGTGAGTAGAGAACTTGTTAATTCCCACATTCATTGTATGTCTTATGTATATTGATTTTCATTGAGTATGTTGTTATTTTAATATGATATTGTAGAAATGGGGAGCCACACATACGCTGTTCTGTAAAAATGCCGCATCCCTCATGAATGTACAATTTGTAATCATATTATATCCACTGATAAAGCTGCTTTTCTCAGTGACGTCATATGAAACATTATCATTGTGTAACTGATTTCATCGTCCCAAGGTTGACATTAAAGAAGCCCTGAAAAGTAGAGGTGAGACCAGCTAGGTGCCCCGGAGTAATTGTCTTCTGTGTGACTAGCAACATTAGTCGTGAATACTCGATGAGATCAGTTACTTTTATTTAGACAATGTTTATATTTCACGTCACAGCAAGATTATTGTTCTTACATGGTGACGGCACCTGTCTGGTGCAATGCACAGAAATTTAGACCTGTCCTACTGACCCACCGGAAATAGTGAGGGATCTTTTTTGTGTCATGTCTACAGTGAACTGGACATCGGTTTTTACTATACTCTCTCTGGCACTAGTGATGGGTGCGGGATCTAACCCGGGACCTATCGGCCACGAGCTAAGTGCTTTACCGATTGAATTTTGCCGGCTGTTGCTGGTGGTATGTCACTATGACACGACCAACAACGTACATCGTGACCCATGGCAATGGGAGATGAGATCATAGATGCACGTAAGAAGTAAACTTCACCTGAATCAATTGCCACATCCGACAAAGAAACTTTTTTATTAAGGTTTTATCTCAATTATCGTTTTGTTTTGTTTTGTGGGTATATTTTTTCAAAATTTATATATATTCACAGATGCTTATTTATTTATTATTTATTCAGTATGCACTGAAAGTGATAAATTTATGTCGAGCAACAAGAGAGGAGCGAAAGAACGCAGCAATGGAGGCTCACATTCTATCAAAGTTAGATCATCCCAATGTTATACAGCATTTTGAGACGTTTGAGAAGGAAGGTGCTTTGTGTATTCTCACGGAATACTGTGATAGAGGCAATCTTCTGAACTTCCTGGAAAGGAGGAAGGGGAAACTTTTAGAAGAAGAGAGGATTTCTATTTGGTTTAAACAGATGTGCAAAGGTCTAGAGGTGCGTTTATTTTTTGCTTTTTTAAAGTTTGGGTGGAGGAGTTGTTTCTTTGCTTCTTAGTATGCTTTTTGTTTTTGGTTTATTTTGTTTTTGGTTTATTAATTTGTTTATGTATTGTTGTGTGGGTTTTTTTATTTTTGTTTTCAATTGTTTGTTCGCTTATTATTATTATTATTTATTTTTTTTTTTAGGGGGATTTTTAGATTTGTTTTTTTACGATATGTGCGATTTCAGTACAAACGTAGATACGTAGAGTTTGATTCACATGTAGACATGTTATAGTGTTTTACATATATGTATATGTAACTATGCACGAGTGTAATACACATGTATTAATATGATGTACACGTAGATATATAGTAGTGTAATACACATGAAGATATGTCTCACAAATATAATACATAAATAGATTTGTTTGAAATATATGCATAACAAACTATTTAAAAAAATAAATAAACAAGTAAAACGATGACTTAGTACGATGAACCAAAAGCTCAAAGGATAACTAATAATTAGTTAATGCTTGTCTGAAATATCTGACCAATACCCCACCTTTGACAGTTAATCGTACAGCTGGTGGTGGGGTTTTGTTCAGAAGACAAACTTGTAAGAAATCTTGGAATCTCGCCGATCCTTTGAGGACCTGGGGCCTTATTCACAAAGAAACTTAAGTCTAAGTTTAAGAATTGAGACCTATATGGTTGCATGTGTCTTAATTCTAAGAATTAATAAAAAGTTTCTGTAAACAGTATATATTACAAGCTTTTTACAGGCAAACTTTTGACAAATTCTTAGAATAATGACACATGGTATTTTAGGTCTCAATTCTTAGACTTAGACTTAAGTTTCTTTGTGAATAAGGCCCCTGGATCGGTATTTTACCTCTTTTTTGGTGACCTAGCGACCTGTATCTGGACTCTCTCTCTCTCTCTCTCTCTCTCTCTCTCTCTCTCTCTCTCTCAATTATACTTTTAAAGGTATAGTAATCGAAGGGGTCACAAGTGTGCTTGTGCCCTAATCCACCAAAAACCTTTTGCAGAAAATCAGTGTAACTATAAATGCTCATCCTACAATCATAAAGGGTAGTTCACTAGCTTATTTCTCTTCTCTTTTTCGATTTGTTAAATCCAAATGTGGATTTAAAGGGGGGGGGCGCACTCCTCCCCCTTGCCGGTACCCTTTTTTTGTCACAAATTTACAAAGCATATATAGATTATAACGTTGAAAACACTCAAATAATATGTGTTATGTTTATATTTTTGTTTTAGGATTGTTGTTGTTTGTTTGTTTGGTTTTTTTTAAAGAAAAATGTTTGCGGTCGGGGGAAGGGGGGGGGGGGTACATGGTGTTTGGTTTGAGTGTAACAAATTTCATATCTCGTCTTTCTCATACCCGACTATTATTAACTGATTGATTGATTATTGTTTTACTTCACTTCACGATTATTTCACGTATATGGTGACGGCATATGCCTGATGCATTGCATACAAATTAAGACCTTTGCAACGGACCCACCCGAAGCAGTGAGGGCTCTTTTACATGCCACGCCGTTTAATCCTAAAGACAAAACACCTATGTTCCCAGGGCGGAAATCAAATCCGGGACCCCTAGGTCACGGAGTGAGCACCTCATCCACCATGCCACACCAGCTTAAATATCATGGAAAGAGACATACGCTCCTGCCTACAGTAGGTCTGCATTATGCTGGAAGGGTCCCTCTTTTAGCCTGGATCAGAATTATCCCTAACCACAAGAAAACTGCAAAACTATAAATTAAGTTTCATACCACTGTAAAATAATAATAATAATTGCATGAATTTTGACAACTACAACAAAACTTAAGATCATCATCATCATCATCATCATCATCATCATCATCATCATCATCATCATCAAAGTTACATTTAAGTTACATTTCTGCTCCAGTATATGCACGACAACATGTTCCTGCACAGAGACGTGAAAACAGAAAATATTTTCCTTTGTGGGGAAAATCTCACAGCAAAACTCGGTGATGTCGGATTAGCAAAGTGAGTAGTAATTTTACCTGTCAGTAAGTACATGTATATCGGAGGAATGTATAATGGCTACAAGTGCATGATGAATGTGTTTAATTAAGAATTAAGGCGCAGTCCTGTTTGAAGCATGATTCAAACTATCAAAGATCAATTATTACATATTTTGAATTCAGAATTCATGTGCAATCAATCTTCGATTATTAACAGACTCAGATAACTTTTATGCATGTTTTCTAGATTTTTATACTGCGAAGAAACACAAGATATTGACACTTTTGTTCACCGCCCTATGCAGTGCATATCTCGTAAAACTTCTCCGAGGAACCTTTGACCTTTTTAAAAAGTGTTATAATAATCTTTCTCACGATGTGGCCGTAATTTTTTTTCCATACAATCAGTCCACCGTTGCCGTGTCGCTAGACTTACTGCATGTGTTACAGGCAATCGGGGTTCCATTCCCAGGTTGCTCTACCCTGTTTAAGAAATACCTCTACTCCCATCTCATGACATGGCAATTTGTCGAAGTGACGTAAACCCTGATTTCTGAACTACCTTGACCTGTTCTGTCTGTCTGTGATAAAGCAGTCGTAGTGATGTGGCTGGCCAGACAGGAGAAGTTTTCTTCCACGCACGTGTTCTCATCTCTCAGTGATTTGTTTAAACACTTAGTATTTTGTGGAATTTATGAGATGCAGACATCCCAAACGCACACAGGAGACGTTTTCTCCTTCCGGACACCTGCTCTAACCTCTCCAAAAATGGTATTTTGTCGCAAAGAGTTTTACCGTGACATAATAAGTTTTAGAATTTCATTTGATATACATGTTTATGTCCTTGCAGAGTTATGGACAGTCCTACAGCTTTGGCTTTGACATTTTGCGGCAGTCCTTACTATATGAGCCCAGAAATGTTTTCAATGGTGCCATACGGTTTTAAGGTAAGCGACAAGACTTCCAATGTGAAAAATAAGAAAACTCACTAAACTAAGAGCAACGCAATAAATATGGAACATATATACTTTTTACTTTAGTGCACCATATGTGCATTTCGACAACTTGTGTCTCTTCAGTGATGTTCGTGATCAAATGATTGGAATTCTCAAAATATATAAATATTTGAAGAGCAGTGTTGAAACCAAAATGACCGAAAAACAATTAATGATGAACGTCACAATAATTATCAGTTTATACATCAAGAGGCAAAACATATCATTCCTGATCAATAGTCCAGTACAGGAATATGGTAAGTAAAAGCAATATTTAGCCGAAATATATTGCAAAAAGGTAAACAATTTAATACAACTGCAGAGTTTTAGTGAAGTGTTGAAAATGTTGCAAATTAAGAGTGGAATCGTTTAAGGTAATATTTGGCTCGAAATTGTGTTGCAATTTGCAGTTAGGTAAAACAATACCATACTATTGTAGAGTCAAAATAAATCAGACCTTTTAAAAGATCATATAGCGCCGAAAGGAATGTTACTCATTTGCTTAATTATTGACGGTAAAGAGAAGTCTGTGTTGCGGTTTACTTTTCCATATAAAAATTCCTCACTGTTTCGAGTGCTGCGTAGCGTAAAACACAATGATGAAGCAGTGCAGCATGCAGATGCTGCCACCATGTATAATGACAATAATAGTATAATAATCGTAAAACAATAACAAAATAAATCTTCGTTCTTTAAAGATACACGTATGTACATCTAGGTGTTGTTAAGGTAATCCCATATCGTTGTACAGTTTTGTATATATTGAAGTCACTTCAGGAGATCTATAATAAATCTGTTATCCGTTTGTCGAATGTAAAGAAATGAACATTTTCTGGATAACAACTTTGTCATTTGGCACTGATATTTTTTTCACCACCACAGTCTAATGGTTTTGTTGAAACTTTATAAGAATAATCTACTCAAGACACCTGACCGAAGATTTATGACAAAACAGTGTTATCTAATAATATGTATACGGCTGTCATTGCAGCCATCTTAGAACTGAAGCTTTTACAATATTTTCAAGCAATTCCAATGGAAACATTCATGATCCATGAGAAAGAGATGTTAAATGTGTTACATATGCAATGTAGCGGTTATGGACGTGGTCAATTTAAATATCTAAGAAGTCCTGAGTAACAAGCATAAGGCTAATAACAGTAATAAGATTAGCTCGAATTGAAACTAGTATAATATAAAGTGTCATGGATCGTTCTTTCACACATGAAAAAAAGAAACACGAGTCCTACTATGCCATTTTTCAAATATATATCCTATCACTTGGGTATTATTGCTTATCAAAGCAACAATATGGGAGAATACTACCCACCCACCGCGACCATACCATTTTTAAAATTATACACCCATATTACGTTTTTCCTGTTACTGTTCTTGTAGTCGGATGTCTGGGCACTTGGAGTGATCATCTATGAATTAATAACTCTGGACAAACCTTTTGACGCAACAGTTATTCAGCGTCTATCTAACAAAGTCATACATGGGGAGGTAAGGAAATACACCGTCAATGAATGAGTTGTTTCTTTGTGAAACTCTTGTGAAATTAAAATTAATTCAGTCGAAGTTATAAATTTACACATAATGAGCCAATACTTACATCACATGAATATTGTATTTTGTTTCAAGACATTAGATTTCTGTTGTAATACAAAAGGTAACAAAGTATACACGAAACGTAATCAATATCTACATAACAAAATCAAGAATGATTAGCAAACAGATTTCTGGAGAGGCAAAGGTCTGATCAGGTGCTATGAAGGAGTACCATATGTTGGGAGTCCGTTGTTTTCACATTCAAAACTACGATGAACATACCAGATGATGAAATTTCTTTATTTGCTGAAAGGTCATCATGTGGACATGCTAGTATGCAAAAACTGTACTTATATGCATGCAGTATATAAACATAGATTGTATACTTTGTGTATATACATGTATTACGAACAACTTCACACACACACACACACACACACACACACACACACACACACACACACACACACACACATTTCTCATAACTGAGTTAAGAGTACGGAGTTATGCTCGATGCTGCTTTGAGCTCTGGCGGTATGCTTAACCCCGTGTTGTGACTGGATGGGATAAAGCTGGAAACTGAGTACAGTATACACTAAACATATTTAAAATCTCGATGATGTTCACGAGAAGTAAGCAACCAGGGGCCAGTTGTTCGAAACTACAACCACTGGTTAAGCTAACCACTGATTAAATGTCCTCAGAATATATCTTTGAAATGAGAAGACTTAATGCTTAGTCAATGTACTGATTTTGTGGCAAATGAAACCAGCATTGTTATGTTATTAAGAAATTTATACAGAAATCTTACAAATCAAATTAATTGTCTCCCAAGCTTTAACTACTGGTTAGCTTAACCAGTGGCTAAAGTTTCGAACCACTGGCCCCAGATAGTATTGAAAGTTTTACTTGAAAGTGATGTCGTGTTAACAGAGAAAGGTTATTGGAATTCATGTGAATCTAAGAAATATCCGAACTAACACATGTGTGTAATGCCACTTAAAACATTTGCTGCTGTCTTTAAACTTAGCATTTGTATTGAAATTTATGATACCAATAGGTAGTTTTCAAAAGGATGGAATTGACGAAAATCACCCCCATAAGCGGACATTTTTGTGTTTCAAACTGTTTATTTTCATGTGTAATTTTACCGAAATGTGTAATTTTACCGAAATTTAACAAAAAGTATGATACCTCAAAATGGTATCAAATAAATACCTGCTGATTTCTATTACTTGTCAAATTGTCACAGCAAATGAGAAATTAACGAATACATGTTTAAATGAACTGTTTTGAAATATTAAGAATTAGACGGAAAAACTATGGTTTAACGGTTGACAATGATTATCACATGATTATTAAATAAGTTTGTTTGTTTATTTAATAATTGTTCTGATTTTATCTTGATACCAGATTCCACAAATGCCTACTGAAAAATACAGCAAAGATCTTATTCACTTGATAGAAAAAATGTTGTCTAAAAGTCCTGACGCCCGACCTTCTTGCACAGAAATTCTGATATCTCCTTTCTTCAAGCCAAAGAGGCCTCTGCCTCCCCTTCCTCGAGAGGTAAAATTTATGAAGTTGTTTTTGTCTGCTTTGTGTCATTATTGAGTCTGTAGGAGATGCCTTAATGAGATTGTAACTGGAAACAGTTTACATCTTAAACGATATAATCTATGTTGGGCGCAGTTGTATTTTATTTTGAATCACTCTGGTTCTGAAAACTTGATCAGGTTACATGTATTGAGACAAACATGAATGCGCAAGTAATCAGGTCATGTCCAACGTCCATAAATATTTACATGTGCAGCCGTTACTGTTGTGGATTTGACAAGGGAGAAAAATAAGGAAAACATTTTAGATTCACCAATACGTCACTTATTGTGATTATTATGTTACTTTAAAGTACGCAACGCTCCTCTTAGCAATGATAATGTCATATTTTAAGCACTGAAATCGCACATAAGAAATCTAAATACTAATTAAACCATTTACTGTGAAAGTGACACACTTTTTCACCACTTGCATTACATATAACATTTTGTGGATAACTAACGGGTCCGTAGTATAAGTTGGTTTACGGAAAATTTCATAATATGGTTCATTTAATGTGCTGCTACTTATGCTTCCTTTGCATACATGTGCACCATAATATATTCCATAATATTATTCGATGAAAGAAAAAAAGATTGAATAATTTGTATAAACAACACCGACAGATGAATAAATGAAAATCTATGAATGAAAAAACAAAAGAATCAAATAATACCTGATCATATCAGAAATATTTTCATCGTATTTGAAGGTTACAGCGAAGGGCAACGATATGATAAAGTCTGTAAGAGGTAGTCAAAAGGAGCTGGAAAAGTCAGTAGAAATGGAGGAGTTTAAACTTTTCGATATAAAAAATTTAGTAGACACACTAAGTCTAGTGCGTCGGAAAAAGAAGGAAATGATGGAGAAAACGTTGACAAACAAAGACAATAATCCTGCTGAAAAGTACAAGATGGGGGCTGGTGCGTTGGTTGGAGCTGGGATCAGTTTGTCCGGAGTTATAGTAAACTTTGAAAACACATTATCATTGAAGGAATCTGTAAAAGCCTTGCCCTCACCAAACAAGCCAGACGAGATGATGCGAACTGTTGTGCGGAAATACATTGATTTAAAACATAAGGTTTGATGCCAATTTTATAATGAATATTCTATTCTTTTCATCAGTTTTAACCTTGAATGAAATATTTGCTTTTTTTATTGGGACGGAGGTTATGTTGTCCACTTATAATGAAGTAAATTTCAAAATATTTAATCCCTCCGTATTTAAGGACTTGCACTGTAAATAGCATTTCTTGATACAAAACATTTATAGTGAACTTTATTAAATGCTACATGTAAATGAATGGATGTGGAAGTTTGTCAAATGAGATTAACTCCTAACATGTTGTAGTTCATGTGTTTTTCACCAATATTGGCATTTGTCTACACATAAGCCGGACTACACCTGCATGGCATCTCCGTCTACGGTTTTGGACGTGATGATTTATATCCAACACAATGTTTTGATTCTGTAAACAAAATCCATGTGACAGATGTGAATCTGTGAAATCAGAATGGAAATGGTGGGAATTCATTTGAATACAAAACCGGTTTCATTTAAACATTTCAGTTTAATTTGTTATTCATATGTTTAAGCAAGTTAATTCCCAGTGACAAAAAATTACCTTGGCGTCAAGCATTTCTTATAGAATGTGTTTAATAATACAGTTTTATTTACTATATTTCAGGGGAAACCTCCTGAACAGAAACCAAAAGAAGGTAGAATGCAATATCTATCTACATACAATTTGTTAATTTCTCATGTAAAATTTTCAAATTTTAGCGTTTTAAAACGATAAATTCAATTTAATATATAGAATATAAATGCATATGCCTGAAGGAGAATGACTCATGGCAAAATAGATGTCAAAATACCCCCTTCAAACCTCTCACATATACACGCACATCTCCAGTGGAATTGAATGTTTCTTCAAATATTGACAAGCATACACTATAAATAGACATGTTCAGTTATTATCATGGAAACGAAGCCTCGTTACGGAAAATACTGTAACTATATGTATTTTATACAACTATAATTTCATTATTCATATAAGGACGGCAATGCTTCTTTTAGATTGGTTTAAATAAAAAATAATTATATAATAAGTTATTTTTAGTATTTTACATTTCTCTATAGACAATCTAAAATTTCTTGAAACCTATGTAAGAATGAAATTTTCAAGGTCTTCTACATGTTTGAATGCTTTTTCGATCAAGGATGGTGTCGTTAGAAGAGTTGCTGTTTTCATATATGGGGGGTGGTATATACAAATTATCCCCGGGCATTTGTCTGTCTGTCTGTCCATCAATCTTGTCCGGGCCATAACTTCTTCCTTTTACATTGTAGGTAGATAATATTTTACACAATTGTTGTCCATGACCCAAGGGTGTGTCTTGACCTTGAGCTTGGGCATATCTACGAAGTCAAAGTCACAGTGCACACACAGCCAGAATTCTTGTCCCGGCCATAACTTTTTCTGTTGCATTGCAGGGAATTTATATTTCACACAAGTGTTGTCCATGACCCAAAGGTATGTCATGGCCTTAATCAAGGTCATATCTATAAGGTCAAGGTCAAACTGCACAAATACCCATAATTATTGTATGGGACATTGCTTCTTTTTGTTACGTTAGAGGAAGATTATATTTTACACAATTGTTTTCAATGACCCAAGGGTGTGTCATGACCTTAGACCAAGAGCATATCTATAAAATCAAGGTCACAGTGCACACACAGCCAGAATTCTTGTCCCGGCCATAACTTCTTTTTGTTATGTTGGAGAGAAATTATATTTTACAAAATTCTGGTCTGTGAGTCAAGAGTTTGTCATGTCTTTGAACCAAGATCATATCTACAAGGTCAAGGTCAGAGTGAGCACTTAGCCAGAATTATCCTTTGAGCCATAACTTCTTCCTGTTATGTTGCAGGGAGATTATATTTTATACAATTGTTGTCCATGATCTTGCACCAATGTCATATCGACAAGTTCAAGGTCACAGTACACACATAGGCAGAATTCTTGTTCGGGCTGTAAGTTCTTCCAGTTACGTTGGAGGGAAATTATATATTTCGCACAATTAAACCAAGGTCACATCTTTGAGGTCAAGGTCACAGTAAAAGAAATCCAGAATACGTTCGGGCCATAGCTTCTTCCTTGTGCGTTAAAGGGAGATTGTATTTTGCACAATTGTTGTCCATGACCCAAGGGTGTGTCATGACCTTGAACCAAGATGCATAATACGAGAATTCATGTTTTCATTTATTATTCCTCAAAATGTAGAAGTGGAACATCCATTACACTTAAACCAGTGACGTATCTTGGATCTTGAATTATTACAGGATTCAAATTTATTGCCGCGGGGGTATTTGTCCAGTAGGACAGCTCCAGTTGGTACTGTTGGGAATCGTTTTGACTCATTTTGAGGTCTTTTTCGGTTATGTTATAAGAAACTCTGACATACTCTTCAGATCTTATTCAAGTACATTGAATTTCAATTAAATTTTTCAAGGTGACAAATGCATCATCTTCTACAATAGAAATAGAAACTTTGACAATGTATATTCTAATTTAAGAAAATTGCACTAGTTATTTTTAAAATATATTGCTTGTTTTATATAGAGCCTAAATCGGAAGAGAATGGATGGACGGATTTGTTATCTCTTCAAGCGTAAGTTTACATATTTTAAAAGTCCTTACTATAGAAAACCGGGGTATCTTGTACCAGCATAGTCCAGTCTGTGCGAAAGTCACCGGACCGTCGCCTGTAAATTTCGAGTCAGGTCGGTATTTTTCCGGAAATGAGACCGGCCATCCAATACGAAAAATCGAACGTTTGTTCTTAAAAAGTTATTTCAATTCCATTTTCTTGATAAACATTTACCTACAAGAGGTTTCTACAACTATATTGATTAAAACAACCTTCTAGGCTTTTCTGAAATATTGTTTTCTCTCCGTTGATAAATCCGGAAGTGTCAAAACTGATGCCGGTCTGTATATAATCTTGTGATGGCAGTAGTTGGTGAATGCCGGCGCCGGTTGTGAATTGAAATCGCAATGATATGAAAGTCTAAATGTATTTTAAACTGAAAACATCGATGGAGCGGTGCAAGGGGGAGGTGTGAGGGGAAGAAAGGCGAGAGCGACAATTACTGATAAAAGGGAAGCGTCACGGGAAAATCTAAGAAATCTAATCAGGGGGAAGAAGAAACCTGGAACTTGTTATCAATGTTTTCCATGGATTAATGAATAGATTCATTTCAAAATCTATAAAGCACTGTTTTATCATTAGAATGATTTGGATATACGTAATTTTATCTCAAGATCACACGGAATTTGACAGTCTAGTAAAGCGGTAATTGGTTGGGTAAAATATCCACTTTCACCAGACCTGTGATCCAGTAAAACTTTTCAACTTTCGCAGAGTATACTATACTATTGATTCTATGGGTTATCTGTCTGGATGAACTATATTATCAGATTTGATTTGAGCAGTGATTTTAGATAATTATGTGAAAGGGCATTGTTTTGAAATGGTATGACTATGTTTGTAAATTTCCGTTCTCATCTATATCACTGAATTATATGTTTATGAAAATTGATAAAATTATTTTCGGGATTAATCATTATTTTTCTCATAGGTTCAACCACTTTGTTGAAACATACTACATTTGTATACGTGGAATGTACCGTGAATAAAATTGTGCCAGGTGCATAAGCAGAGTGTTTTAATTGAAAACAGAAGTGGGATAGAATTTTTAGTATATTGTATTGATTTTGACTTTGGCTATGTGAAACGTTGTTCTATGATGATTGTATTTAATCTCACGTGAGAATGAATGAAAAGTATGATAAAACGTGATTACAAACAAACTGTACTGCTGTATTTGTTTGTGCTTCTTCTTTTTCTTTCTATCTTTTTTATAATGACTTACAGGCACATAAAACATGTGTTTTCGTGCTGCGATTCTGAATGCCTGCTACACGACAGTATTTTTTTCGAGACGGAAATAAGTCAGAGAAAAAAGATAACGCCATGTTTTATCGCTTATAATACCGAAGTTCGCAAAATTCTCGCTGCGAAACTTAAGCATTTTAGTAGACATATGATTTACGCATGAAAATGGTATTATCATATTTTGAGTAGAAGTTGCAATTTATATTGCTTTAAGAGATGTTAAGTTCTGCTACTAGTTGTGAATATATATTGTATAAGTATGACATAGGGAATTCTAGTTAGAAAATGTTCTAGTATCATACAGCATGACTCTGGTACAGCCACCACACAGGAAACAGAGTTATTGCTCGTGTTTGAATCGAATTAGATATTTTCAGCAAATTTAAAATTAACGGTCCTACAATACAAGTCAGGGCCTACTTCGTCTATTAGTGATTAATGTTAACATTTTCGGTCTTGTTAGCGGTATATCGACCAAATAAAACTATAGCTGTTTTTAGCTGTAGATTTGTAAAGGTAGTATTTCTATGTGTTTCGAAAGAATATTGTTTTGTTGAATAGGAATGAATATAGATAAATTAATTACAATGGATCGTTTAATCTCACATTCGAGGTCTATGATATCAAAATATTTGTATCAAAATGGTTTTGTGTAAAATATGGGAAATACTGTGATATAAGTTACAAATCAGAGTGGATGTATTGATTGATTGATTATTATTTTACGTCACTCCACGATTATTTCACGTATATGATGACGGCATCTGCCTGATGCATTGCATACAAATTTAGACCTTTGCAACGGACCCACCCGCAGCAGTGAGGGATCTTTTACGTACCACGCCTACCGTGACACAGGACCTCGGTTTTTACTGTCTCATCTGAAAGACAGAACACCAGTGTGCCCAGGGCGGGAGTCGAACCCGGGAGCTCTCGATCATAAGCCGAGCACCTTATCCATTAAGCCACAACGGCTTCCAGAGTGGATGTAAGATTCAGTGGTATTTGTTTATTCTAAGTAGAAGTTACAGCTGATATTGCTTTAACTGATGTATATTTTCCTCTTCGGTAGGTCATGCACGGAGGAATTAGGAGACGAGTTATTTAGGAGAGCATACGACGTATTAGGCTCTTCAAACAATGAGAATGAAATAGAGGTAGGTGAACTAATCTATACGTGTAATGCGTTATGAAATTGAAACGACTGCAATGATGATAATAACAATAGTGATTAAAATGTCGTCCAGTTATAAGTGTCAAGTAGTGAAAGGCATGTAAAAATGTGATGCAGCATAATGTAAAGTAATACTACTCCGTGTTGTTGCGAAAAGCAGTCTTTATGGAAATGATTTGATATCGTCATCTTTTCAAGTAGAATTACGTATATATGGTCAATATCTTAAATTTTGAGGACTGTACACCTTTTACACAAAATACCCAATATCTGGTCCATTTGTTAAAAGACGTGTAGTTTGTGTGTGTTCTTCGATTGTACTACACACTACCTGAGTGATGAACTATGTATTCTGTGTGCTTATTCTTAAATGCTTTGCAAGTCCGCGGCGACTTTTGTGATACAGCTGTGTCATGTTTCTTTTTTATGTAACTAGAAACAACTTAAAGGACTGCTGTCTCGGGAACAGTTTAACAACGTTGGACAGAAATTGCTTTTCTGTCGGACTTTGGAAACAGCGCTTACTGATGGTGGAAGTGATCAAGTTGTATAATGTTGCAATCGCTACCCATTTTAAGGATTTGGATAGAAAGACATAATACATCATGGAATTTTCATCAGATTTTTATTTATTATGTTATTATCTACTTTTCACACACAGGCACACACATACACTCACACACATATACATTGACCATAAAGCCACTTTTTATATTGGTGTTGCGCGGAGTTTGGTCAGAGCGTGTTCATTCATAAAAACGCGCTTCGGACAACAAGTAACGATAACACAGCAAATTAGTACATACACATGCAGCCATGTTATTAGATAACTCATCAAAGGTCATATAGAGGGGCGCTCAAAACAGTTAGTACCTCTGACATTCTCATCCATGTTCTTATATTTATAATATTTCTTTAAGAATTTGCCTTTTGTAAATTTTTATTTATACAAATTTTATATATATGCATTTGTTTTACGGAACGGTCAGTAAGGGAGGAGCAACCAAACGATCAGTAAGAGAAACCCAACCAAATGGTCAGTAAGAAAAGCCCAACCGAACGGTCAGGAAGAGAAGACAACCCATCGGTCAGTAAACGAAACCCAACCGAATAGTCAGTAAGAGAAACCCAACCAAACGGTCAGTAAGAGAGGACAAACGAACAGTCAGTAAGAGAGGACAACCGAATGGTCAGTAAGAGAAACCTAACCGAACGGTGAGTAAGAGAAACCCAATCGAACGGTCAGTAAAAGAAGCCCAACCGAACGGTCAGTAAGAGAGGAGGAACCGAACGGTCAGTAAGAGAGGACAAACGAATGGTCAGTAAGAGAGGACAACCGAATGGTCAGTAAGAGAAACCTTACCGAACGGTGAGTAAGAGAAACACAATCGAACGGTCAGTAAAAGAAGCCCAACCGAACGGTCAGTAAGAGAGGAGGAACCGAACTGTCAGTAAGAGAAGCCCAACCGAACGGTCAGTAAAAGAGGAGTAACCTAACGGTTAGTCAGAGAGGAGCAACCAAAATTTTTGTAATTTTTTTTTATTGAATCCGTCAGTTTAAATTATGTTTTTCAATTTAGATACCCTACTTTTGTCCGTCACTAACTCTGGCTAGCAGCATGTATTTAATAATTAAATCATTTAAAGTCATTAAGCATCAAGTTAACTGGGCAGAATTACTGAGAGGTTAACCACATCTCGACAAACAAAATATTTATTCTATGTTGAAACGTTTTCACGTCATGTATTCTAGAGATATTATGATATTTACATTTGTTTTCCTACATTAAATTTGATGCGGATTTCAAATAGGTTTTTATGTTTTTCGTATGTTTTGTTTTTTCTTATGATTGTCTTTTTAATTGCTTTTTAACTAACAACGCTAATAGTACTAGTGCCTCAAGAGATAAGCCTTTTATACTGAGTGAAGGATGGTGTGAACAATAACAAGTCGACTATTTACGAGTTTTCGAAAGGTAGATTTCTGCTAAAATAGCTGAAATAAAGTCGCACGAAAAACAAATGATTTACTGTACGATCATAAGCTTTATATAACATGTGTGAGTTATGGTGTAAACAGTAGCAAATTGACTGTTCATGAGTTTTATTTCAATTTTAAATGCTTATTTAAATTTTATCATAAAAAGCGCATGACTACGGACAAAGATTAGCATTTCAATTACAAAATTTCAATCTTTGTAAACTCAAGAGCAAATGTGCGTAGTTATATTTAGGTAGATATTTCTGTCTTTCTCATGGCTTGTTGAAATTTATCTGAAAGTATTTTGGTCATTGTACATTTCTGTGTTTAAAAACTTTAACTCTAATTTGGAATGTTTGAATATGGCAGAAACGGAGTCTGAAACGAGAGATGAAAAGGTGATATGTCATTTTTATCTGATCCAGAATTCAATAACAATCTCTTTTTTTTTTCTTGCTTTTGCCAAGTGTGGGATGAATTCTACCATATAGGGGAGTCAGTTTTCCAATATCCTGTCTTTCACTTTTAACTTAATTTACACACATGTGAATGGGTTTTTAAATCTGTTTCTACGATTGCAGTTGTATATTTAACAAATTCTTGTTTCAATCAGTTACACATACCATTTATACCATTAAGTTTTCCAATTAAGCAATTAAATAATTATTTAACCATTTTTGCCAGTATCGTTGAATCGTTATATATCTATTATAATAAGTTTATATTCACTTCTTTTTCTTTTTGATCTGTGAGCATCCATACCGGCGATTTTCGTTATGAATGTTGTTCATAACATTTGAACAGTATCTCAGAATTTTGCTCATACCACATGAAGGTTAATTACTCATTGAATTATTTATAATAAATTTACGTTAAAATAATTTTAATGTCCTATATTTATCACACTATATTTATGTTTGACTTCTAAGTGTGTTTATCTATCATACTTATCTTTGTCCTTTTTTTAAGCAGTTCCATTGAATAACCTATATGTTTATAGCATTTAATGAAAACAAAAACGTGCTCGAACTGTCAATATTGTTATTTTATATGGATTTTATTAGTGCAGAATGAAGTCTTATAATATTAATTTCCTTTTGCCATTTATTACTTATCTGAGTCAATTACTTTGCCATTTCCTTTATCTGTGATATCTTGAACTCATTGTTATCGTTTATTGTTGTTGCGATCTCAGGTTTTATTTCTTCATGATTTCATATGACAAAATGTAACAAAAGATATATCAAAATGCACCTGGTGATAAGTGGTTTCAGGTATAAATTCTTTTTTACCACAATGTCGAATAGTTATCACAAATAATAAATGCTGACTACCCACAACCCAGAGGGTATCAATATTTTGTATCGCAATATCATAACAATCCACTACATTTATTTGATTTCATCGTTTTTATGTAGCTGTAAGTTAATATTTAATCCAAATAGCAAACTAGCTGGTATATCTGGTCATTAGGGGTCACCTGGCCCTCTTTAGGACCTGATTTTAGCTTTATTTTTCCACAGGTCAATGTGCGACTATTATTTCTAGATAGTAATATATATATACATAGATTGGACACAACAGAATATTCGGACCTCGAAACCTTGCAATTTACGTATGTTATATTGTAATATTTGTATATGTGCCAACGTATGTCTTGCTATTTGATACTTATATTCAACTCATATCAAGATAGTTTTCATATTGAAAAACTTCCTTTTCACTATTAAACAGTATATATATAATATTTATATACAAATGGTGTACTCTAAAATGGATTTTCAAATTGTGCCAATAAATAAGTTAATAAAGCTGTTCATTGTGTGCCACGTTGAATGCAATTAAATTATATACTGCATAGGTAGATAACCGATTATGTGCTGAATAATGTTATCTTTTTCTAAAAAAAGTAAAAACAAAATCATATCCACGAAGTTTTGAGCACCTGCCCTTTATCTAAATATTTTCAGAAAAAAATGTATATTTGTAAAATCTATCGCTGCTATTACAGGCGTTCGTCGAATGGCATCCTAACGAAAACCCGCTTTTTCATTTGTCCACTGCATACCAAGAAATTATTATGCAAAGCGTCGTTTATATTTGAAATAATGTTAGTATGTGTGTCGTTTCCACCACATAAAATTTATATGGCCAAAAGTCTGTCGATATAGTGGTTTTTGTTATTATATAACATCTTAGGTTGACATTACCGTATAAGGCAGTCATTGAAGTCGGGCAACGCATCCTGCGCCTATGATTTATAACCATCTCCAAATCCTAGAGTCAATACATTTCAATGTAATGTTCGTGTAACAGATACAATTTACACCGACAGCTGATCAGATCCATACGACATTAGTCGGAAGCAATCGGAATGACAATTTAAGCGGGAACACGAATCACAAAATAATGATGAGGACATGTGCACATCAGTAAGATTTATCCTATTGTCAAGCTTTATGATATTATCTTGTTGGATTGTGCAATGTTTGTTGAAAAGTAATAGATAAGGTATCCTTTAGTTTTTTTGCAATCATCGACATAAAGTCAGAAGCTTCTGTTCCTGCACGTCAGTTTAGAGAAATCTCAATATCTCGTGGGGGTCCATTACTTATGTCAGAACTAATTAGACATAGTGCCAGCTGGCAGCTAACGCCACAATATATATTTGAAATAGTTCTGGTGTATCTTTCAACAATACTGCATCATTGACAGTTTATGAAGAGTGTTCGAATTTTCGCATATTATAAAAACCACGCACCGGGATGGTTTTGAGGCAATAAAAATCCAATTACGTATACATGTATTTATTTCAAATATGAATGCCATTATGATGATAAGTGACAAATATCAAACATATAACTCTATTGCATATGAAGAAAATCCATCATACGATGTACTTCCGAAATATTTAATACAATAGATCTTATCACGTAAAGTAGAACACCTACAATGTCAATATACAGTTTGAGGGTTGTATAACAAACTGATTTTGTCATTTTTTTCAAGAACAAACACTATTCTATATTTCGTGACTCCAGTGTCGTCAGAGAACTTTCTCGACTTCACGAAAATTTCATAATTATTCCTGCTGACAAGGCAGCTAATAATTACACATTCGTATGTAAGGCATATCACATTAAATGTCTTATAGAAGAGCTTGCTCTTCATTCAACACTTGCTAATCCAACTTACACGGTTACAAATTTGTCTCCTTCAGAGGTATTGGATAATTACAAGTCAGGACTCAGTTCCTTCGGTATTACTATAAATGAATATGATCTCGAGGTACCATACCTTTCTTGGATACCAAAGATGCATAAAACTCCATATAAGCATCGATTCATAGCTGGATTTTCGAAGTGTTCCACCATGCCTTCTTCCATATTACTCACCAAAATTCTAACAAAACATTCTCTTCAGAAATACTGCTCTACTGCTTACTGGAGAAGCGGAATCAACCAGATGTGGATCCTAAAGAATTCTAAGGAACTACTAGAGCACTTAAAATCTCCTATTTTCAATAATGTCTCTAGCATCAAATCTTTTCACTTTTCGACACTTTATACAACCATTCCTCATCAAAAACTGGAGAAAAGAAAAACAACAATATTCAAAACGAGTTCTTTAACAAAAAAAAATTAGCAGGTATAAGTATTTCGTTTTAAGCCCCAACGACACATATTTTGTAAAGGAACTGTCTGATTCCAGCAGCAAGTATATAGGAAAAGAGATCATCCAAAATGTTAGAATTTCTTATAGATAATATTTTTGTGATATTTGGTTCGAAATTGTTCCAACAGATTTTTGGCATTCTGATGGGTATTAATTGCGCGCCTCTTCTGGCAGGCATATTTTATACTCTTACGAAGCAGAATTCATACAATCTCTGCTCTCTAAAGGCAATAAACAATCAGTATCACGGCTTAACTATACATACGGATACATCGATGACGTTTTACAAGACTAATGACTTTTATTTTAAATGAAAATAGTTTTACCAGCTGATTTTTCATATTAAATAGAATTCCTAGCATCCTGCAGTCTTAATTTTCGTCAAAAGCACAGCACAATACGTAGGTACATGTACAGTTCATTATTTGGAAGTCCTGACGTCGTTAGTCATACTGTATTGTGTGGTCAAACTGCGACTTGGTGAGGCCTTTTAAGATGTAATAGTTACTGTCTGTGAGACTACTTCTGTGCTTCTGTCCTTCCGTCTTTCCTTCAAACATTGCTTTCCGGCAAATCATGTTTGTATTCATGCTTCCTCATCAAGAGGGGAAGAATCCCATTGATTTTGGAGTTCAAAATCAAGGCCAAGTCACAGCTGATGAAAATAGACTAATTATTGGTTTCCGGATGATAATCCAAGTATCTTTCAACATAGGGACAGGCTTTGTGTAGTCGTTAAGCGTTTGTCTTGTGGCGCCGACGACCCGGGTTCGATTCCGGGATTGCGCCACTACGTTTAAGAGGTTGGTTACCTCCTGATTACATGTCGCGATATAACTGAAAAATTGTTGAAAGCGACGTAAAACACTAATCAACCAACCAACCTTTCAACATATTCAAACCAAATTTGGATATATATGCTTTCTTATCATAAGATGAAGAACGCCATCGATCTTCGGGTCAAAACTACAAATGAACAATAAACTCGGTATTCACTGTATATCGGTTTTCTGAACTTCTTCCGGTGAATTTATTAGAATTGATAATGTTAGCTGAGTAAACTCCATCTTCCTATATATAGTAAGATTCATCATAGAATAACATTACTAATTTTAATAAACTCATTAGAAATAGGTCAGGAGACAGATATATAGTAAATTCCGAGTTTATTGTTCTTTATATTATGTTACTTCCCTAAGTTTTAAGATGTTTGATATGCTGTAATTATTGGTTTCCGGTTGATAACTCAAATATATTTCAACCAAGTTTGGACATATGCTTACGTATCAAGAGAGGAATAACCCTATTGACTTTGGGATCAAATGATTTAAGGCTAAGGACACAACTGATGAAAACAGTCTGATATTATTGTTTTTTGGATGATTACTCAAGTATCTTTCAACATATCCAAACCAAATTCGAATATATGATTATTTATAAAGAGAGAAAGAACCCTTTTGATTTTTGGGTTACAAAGTCAAATGTTCAGGCCACAGCTGATAGCAAAGGCTGAAATTATTGGTTTCGAGGTGATTCTCATATATTACTAAATGCTCATCATATTTCACATAATTTACAGGTCAAGATCTTATAAACAGAGATAATTTATAATCTTATTAAAAGGGAAGGATTTCTATGGATTTGAGGGTCAATGTATCAAAAGGTAACACTACACTATTGGTAATATTTATAGTAATTATGACCCATAAAACCTATAGTTAAGCAAAGTTTGTTGTTGCTATGAATTAAGACCACTCGGGGGCATATGATTTACAAAAATGCTCTAGTTTAGATGTGTATTTTCGTAACCTTTTCGTATAATATTTCAAAGCATCCAAAGAAGGGATGCCCTCATTTACATGACCGGAAAACAACGATTACCAGAAGATATAAAGATTTCACTTTTAATAAATGCAGAAAAACAAAGTTTATAGAGGTGAAACAACTAACTTAGGTCACGGTTTCTTGCATCTAAAACAATGCAAATGACCCCAACTCGTAGATGGTATAGGTAAGTCTACTGAAGAGGGACTAGCATTGGAAACTTGTTTTTGTTTCTTGATTAGAAGTTGAAACTCCTGATCTTGACTTGCGGCATGCCCTGAACTGTGGGTGTATTGCTTGTAGGAGACTCGTCATCTTTAATCTGATAACATTCCTGCACACATTTGTTGTAGATCTCTATAAGGGCACATACGGAAGCTTATTCAAGGATTTTCCTGTCACAACATTGACGTTCCTTCTTTCTTTCGGTTTTGGATGTTTCTTACAGAGCATACATTCTTCGAACTTCCGTCCCTTTCCGGACATTCTTTAAGCTAGAAAAATAATATGTCAACACTGTTCGTAGTATTTTGTATTGTATGCTTCTAAATAAATCTACTTGAAACTGACGTTAGTACAGGGCTTGTTTGATGCGTAAGTAAAATTTTGAGTATAACAAAACAAAATCATATAATTTTATCGTAAAAAAGTTCCTCGCTGAGAGTGTGACTTAAGTGTTATCATACGTTTTTTTCTGATGTTATTTGACTGTGGTACTTTCTATAGTATGTGTTCACATTCATATATATATATATATATACATATATATATATATATATATATATATATATATATATATATATATATATATACCCCGTGCTGAATTATATTTGTTTCGTCTATATGTAAGGCAATCTGATTAAGACCATATCTCTATTCCGCTTCTCTATTTATCCAATTGCGGATAAAGATCTGGGAAAACCTGGTAAGGGGTCACGCTCTAGTGAACTCCGATTTTCAGCCAATCAGTGGATCGGCTTCAAATTCCTAAGAATGAAATTAACGTCCCCAGCGTGCGTGACTTACAAACTAGTTTTTGAACAGTTGTTGTAACACATTGCGTCACTTACACCTGCCTAGCTGAGTCATTGATTGGCTATGGAAAAAACGATTTCGGTGATTGAGAAGTCATCAGAGTTCATCAGAACATGACATCTTTCCGGGTTCCGCCAGATCTTTATCCGTAATAGGACAAAAAGAGAAGCGTAATAAAGATATTGCTTTAATCAGTTTGTTTGTAAGGGCACTCACGGCTGGTGCGGCTAATCAAACAGGAGACATTCCAACGAATATTCAACTACAGTGCAATAGCATAGAGTAAACAAATATTGAATTTACAAACCAACAAATTATTGACATATACTGATATTTATCATTATTTTACATATCTGTGGCTGATACAGGATTTCGAAAATGGGGTACTTATTTACAATTAAATTTTAGTCAAAATAGTAAGACACGTTTGGTGCCAAACTGGAATTTTTAGCCGAGTTGCAAGTCTAGGCTCTTTAATTGATGTGGGGCAGATGGCGGGTGTCAACAATTGGTTTCCGGATTCTAACTCCTATAACTATGTAAGAGTAGTAATAAAACTTCACACACAAATTTCCCCTTAAGAGAATGTGCCCTATTGATTTCTGGATCAAAGGTCAAAGGTCAAAGTCATAGGGCTTTGATAAATGGAAATGATTTTCGGGCTATCACTGTTGTTACCTTCCACGTATTGTTAAGAATCTTCACACACATAATCCCCATATGTGTTGGATTTACCCTAACGAGTTTGGAATCAAAGGGTCAGAAGACCAAGGTCATATGGCTTTGATAGTTGAATATGTTTTCCGGACTGTTACTGTATTTACATATCATTCACACACATAATCCCCATGAGCCGAGAGTGTGCCCCTTAGGATTAACAGGTCAAGTGGCGAGGTGACAGATTAGGTCATACGGCCTTGATAAGTGAATATAATTTCTTGACTGGAACTATATTTAAATTCCACCCATGGTTACGAACTTTCACACATATACTCCCCATGAGCCGAGGATAAACCCCATTGATTTCACGAACAAAAGCCAAAGGCCAAAGTCATAGGACCTAAATGAATGAAAATGGTTTCCATGCTATAACTGTAGTTACTTTCCACCTATTTTTATTACACTTCACACACATGCTCCCGTTGGGTCATGGATATGTCTTATTGATTTGGGGATCATTTGGTCAAAGGTGAAGATTAAAGGGCCTTGATAACTTAATGTAATTTCCGGACTATTACTTGTTTTCATGGCAATTATATGCAAGTTTTAAAATATACATGATGGCGTTCTTGGGCCCGTAAACCGGTTAACCACACCATTTGTATGCCTTTTGTCAAATTAAATGACCGTCCTAAGTCGGTATCGTAATTGCACTACAATCAAATATTTTTGTAATGTGTTATATGTACTAGTATATTATTAACATTCATGTATTGTATAGCTCCATGGTGACTTCTGACACATAACTGATCCAGTAACTCCTCTTTTTTCTTGGTAATTAAAATTCGTACTTACAGTTCTTCGAGGAAAATTACACTGAAAGCTTTGTTGTTAGCGAAGCTTGATATTGAAAATAAAGGACAATTTGAGATCGTGTGTGTGCTAGAAGTGTCAAGCATGGCCGCGAGCGAAGATCACGGTGAAGTGGTGCTAGATGGTACCCTGGGGTGTGGCGCTTTTGGAAAGGTGTACCTTTGTCATAGTGTTAATAAAGAAGATGAAAAGGTAAGCTTTATTGTATCCCCTTTGAAACTTGTTAACGATACATATTAGTGATTGAAAAAATCCGTTTGAAATTTTGAAGCTTATCAAGCTTCTTACTTTTGATTTTTCGACGATATATATTTCTCTACATTATGACTTAATCAAAATCAAAGTGTTGACTGTCATACGCTGGTGTATCAATAGAGAGTCCAAAACATACCTCTGTACTTCAGTAACATCGGAACATTTCTCAAACAAACGGTATAATAATTATAAATATTTCACTTGTACTGAGTTATGTAATGCCATCACATTTTGATGGATAATATTTATCTGCAATTTAATGGTAAGATTTATCAACAGATTATTGGGATTCCTTTGCGCACTAACTGGGCTCCCCTTATAGCAGATGTTTTTTTTTATACTTTTATTAGAGGGACTTCATGCATTCTATTCAAACTTCGAAACTTTTCGACGTTATTGATAAGTACAATATAGTAAACAGAAGACATTTGAGAGAAATCACCTAGGACATGCACAGAAAGCATGATAGTAGTAGAATATACACCGAAAAACGACTACAAATATATTCGATTGTGCTGCGGTTAGGATACCGACTTAGGTAGGTCAATTGTAGTAACAAACTTCACTTAATTGGTGTGGTTAACCAATTTACGAGCGCCCACCTTCACAGTCACCGCAAAAGCACATCCAAAGGACACATATTTAAAAAATTAGAAATAATCCTCCATATAGTGAACAAGGATTAAAAAGTTTCTCAAGAAGAGAGGTCTTGAAAATTTTATTAAACACGAAACGTTCATAGAATAATATATTGCTATGAAAATTATGTAAGGTGACATCATCATCATGCTCTGCACGTCTGTAAGCGAACTCAGTTCCTTAATCAATAGGAGTCCCAACTAACAGTCAGAGGAGACATTTAGATATCTCGATGATATTTTAGTAATCGACAACCCTGAGTTTGAAAACTTATTAATGAAATTTATCCACCTGAACTTCAATTATACAAAGCCAATACCTCGGACAAGGAAACACCTTTCTTAAACTTAAATATTTAAATTATCAACAACAATATCCATAAAAACATATGTGATAAAGGTGACGACTTTCGATTTCCCATTGTTAATTTCCCTTATTTAGATGGTGATATCCCTAGACTCCCATCATATGGTATTCATTTAGGCAAGTGGTTCGGTTTGATAGACCCTGCACTAACGTTTTGGAATTTCACGCCAAAAATGCTCAAATCACATTCACACTTCTAGACGGTGCTTCAGAAGAGAGATTGATGAGTATATGGCCGACACTTAGTTTCATTAAAAATATTACTTACTAAATTTTATTCCTGACTGGACATTTAAATGGGATGTACATGTAACTGCCGTATCATAATATCTATCTTTATGTACACAATGTAGAGAATTATCACCATTTTCCGTTGTGCTGGACCTCGTCAAATTAGACAGGTACAGATGTATTGTAGTTGTTTTATCCAACTATTTATGAATTCCACCATCTATTGTGAAATCATTTATTTCACCAAAATGATGTACATATTATCTATAAATATATTTAATGTCAACATGATACTGCCGGAATAAATCGGGTCACATCTCAGTATGGTAAGCGAGGTAAGTCCTGCTACATTTAGACTTTGTCATAGATTGATCTTTATAAAACCTCTGTGTTTAAGATATTTACAATTTAATATTACAGGGTCCATGAGATATTTTCTATACTGTTGTCATTGTGTATATATGCAAGTCTTGTAAAGTCGTGTCCAGTTGACTTTTTACAGAATTAAATTGTTGAATACCATTGTCATCGAATTCTTACTTATGACAATTGTATTGAAAATAATTCATGGGAGCCAGAGTCGGTATATACTGGGTTATATTTATCACGAACTTCGAAAACCTTTACTTAAATTTTACAGATGTTATTAAAAAACTTTATGTGAATTCTGAAATATGACTTTTCAACAATACATATCCAGCGAAAATTCTCATCCCAATTTCTAAGGTAATCTAGTGTACAAACTAAGAGGGAATAAAGGTTCCGATAATTTCATATCGACGGTCTCTAAAGTAATTCAATGCCTTCGACATCGGCATTATGACACTGAGATCATTGCAAAGACCATAGGTCTTTTAATTTTTCCGCTCTGCAGCCTTATACAGACTTTTACCTGAGCATTGAACGCTGATTAACAGGGCGGTAGAGATCCTATGATGGGCCTTGTCCATAATTTTTTTAGAGAAAACAAGATTCGGAGTCTAGTCCCCTATAGATTAAGGATCTGAGCTCGCTTACGGAACGGCAGAGCAAGGTTTACTTATATTGATATCACTTAACATATTTTTCATACCAATATACTATTCCTAGCTTTTTGTGTGTGAAAATTCTATGACCTCTCGTCTTAAGAAAACTGTGGGTCTTCGTTCTCGCTAAGGAGGGTTATTTATATATTTTTAAATGTGTGCCCTCTGATTGTGCTGCTTTTGCAGTGAATGGGAGCGTGGGCGCCCGTAAATCGATTAAAACACAAATTGAGTGGCGTTTGTTACTTTAATTGGCCGTCCTAGGTCGGTATCGTAACTGCCGTACAGTTGAATATTTTTGTGATGTTTTTCTGTGAATATTTTACCATTATCATCTTTTATGTACATGTCCTTGGTGATATCTGTCATATGTCAGATGTCTTCCGTTTTCTATTTTGAGTTCCAATGGAAGACGAATTTTCTTTGTTTCACATTTTCGAAACGATTGTTTAGAATTTATACCACAATGCTATGTTCAGTATGCACGGAATGTTGTTTCTCTTGATGGTTAGCATTATGTTAAGGAAGACAATGGGCGCAGTTTCAGTGATAAAGAGCTGTTAGATATATCTATACAGGTGTGCATTTCGTATGTTGATTTTGAGCCATCATAAGAAGCATAAGCATAATTTTAGTGGGTCTGTGATTCTAGATTGCCCGTGATGGCGGCAAGCGAAACCACCAACGATAAAAAAGGTTACATTGTATGTATCACAGCTGAGACGCAGAGTGATTTATCGTGATCTGTCTCATAAATCTATAATTCCCATTTACAGAAATAGCTGATGAGTAATTCAAATGGATATATGCATAATTTGCATATTCAACGCTTTTTATTCATTTATTATTTACTTAGTATGCGCTGAAAGTGATAGATTTAAGTCAAGCAACAGGTGAGATGCGAATGATGGCAGCAAAGGAGGCTCTCATTCTATCAAAACTAGATCATCCCAATGTTGTACGGTATTTTGAGACGTTTGAGAAGGAAGGGGCTCTATGTATACTTACGGAATACTGTGATGGAGGCAATCTGCTGAGAACCCTGGAATTGAGGAAATCGATACTCCTGGAAGAAGAGAGGATTTCCATTTGGTTTAAACAGATGTGCGAAGGTCTAAAGGTGCGTGGTTCTGCTACAATACACTTATGTTTGAAATATTTGCAAAACAAACATATTTCCCCAAAGAACTACTTAAGAGAATGCACAAAAAACCAAGGATAACTAATAATTAGTTAATTATCTAAGCTTATCTAATCTAGTCTAAGCACATCCCCACCTTTGATACTTAATCGAACTTAATCGAATTATCATTATTATTAATAATATTACTATTATAATTATCATCATCATCATTATTAATATTATTATAAAAGTTACAATGCTTTATTTCTACTCCAGTATATGCACGACAACATGTTCTTACACAGAGATCTGAAAACAGAAAATATTTTCCTATCCGGAGAAAACCTCACAGCAAAGCTCGGTGATGTCGGATTAGCTAAGTCAGTAGTAGATTAACTTACCAGTTATTACATGTATATAATAAGACAAAATGGCTACATGTGCATCCTGGGTGTTTTAATTAAAAGAGACATTGTCTTCCTTGATACATGAATTAAACTGAGATTTATTCAACGATAATATTTTATTATATATTTTGAATTTAGTAATATGCAATATATTAGTCATTGATCATGTACAGAATCTCTTCCCTAATATGTCTATATGTTTAACTTATATACTGTGAAGAAACACATATCATTTTTCTTAATAAACATTTTTATATCCTGGCAGAGTGATGGACAGTCCTACAGCTTTGGCTTTGACATTTTGCGGGAGTCCTTACTATATGAGTCCTGAAATGTTTACAAGGGTTCCATACGGTTTTAAGGTAAGCAACGGAACTTTCAAAGCGAAAAGCAAGAGAACTGACTATAAAAAGGCAAAGCAAAACAATCCATGATGAACGTCACATTATCAGTTTATACATCAAGAATTAATAAGTCTTGTTATTGATCAATAGTAAAGTACATGTTCAAAGACATATTGTCAATAAGGGCAATATTTTGCACAAATATAGTGCAAACAATTCAAAACAATTTTGTACTACTGCCGAATTT
The DNA here is from genome assembly GCA_035048485.1 of Pteria penguin. NCBI lineage: Eukaryota > Metazoa > Mollusca > Bivalvia > Pterioida > Pteriidae > Pteria > Pteria penguin. Next base: position 29,419,378 of record CM068584.1, read on the forward strand.
TAGTGAAGTGTTGAACATGTTACAAATGATCGTTTAAGGCAATACACTTCATATAAATACTGGACTTGCAAGGAATTATGTAAAGCACTAGATTTTCTCATGAATAATATTTTTGTGCAATTTGATGGCAAGATATATCAACAAATAGTTGGGATTCCTATGGGTACTAACTGCGCGCCTCTGATAGCAGATTTATTTCTTTATTGTTATGAGGGGGATTTTATGGTTTCTATTCAAAAATCAAAACGTTTCGACCTCATTGACAAATTTAATAATACTACCTTTCTTAGATTTGAACATCAAAATTTTCAACCACCTAATATATATTAATATTTATGAAAGAAAAAAGAGGAGTTACCGGCTCACTTATGTGGCAGAAGTCACCATGGAGCTATACAATACATGAATATAAATAATATAATAGAACATTTAACACATTACAAAAATATTTGATTGTAATGCAATTACGATACCGACTTAGGACGGTCATTTAATTTGACAAAAGCCAAATGGTGTGGTTAACCGGTTTACGGGCCCACCTTCCCACTCACCGTAACAGCAGAACAATCAAACGACGTACATTTAAAAATTTATAAATAATCCTCCATGTAAAGAATAAGGGTCAACAGGTATCGCATATTGAGAGGTCATAAAAATATAAACACGTAAGGTATTGTAAAACACATGATGGTATAAAAATATATGCGACATCAACATGATAAACCGTGCTCTGCCAGTCTGAAAGCGAGCTCAGACCCTAGATCTGTAGGAGTCCCGACTAACAGTCAGAGGGGACGAGGTTCAGGACCATGTCTCCTCTGAAAGAGGTTTGGACAAGGCCCGTCATATAGTCCCCACCGCCCTGTTAGTCAGCGTGCAACGTTCAAGTAAAAGTCTGCATAAGGCTGTAGAGGGGCCAAATACAAGACCTATAGTTTTTTTGATGATCTCAATATCATATTGTCTATTTAGGAGACGTTTGACTATTTTATTACATGATAAAATAACGTTATCGGAGCCTTTTACTTTCCTTAGTTTATATACGAGATCACCGTAAAAATTAGGATGGGAAATTCCATTGGATATATACTGTTGAAAAGAAATATTTCCAAATTTAGATAGAAGTTCTGAATAAGATCTGAAGAATTTGCCGAATGTTTTTCTAAGCTTGTGATATCTGTAACCCTGAGTTAAAAGTTTAGTAGTAATTTGTAAATTTCGTTTATGAAAGTCCAAAACATCGGTGCAGCCTCTGACAAATCGAACTAATTGACTTATATAGATACCATATGATGAGAGTCGAGGGACATTGCCATCCAAGTGAGGACAATAGGAAATCCAAAATCCTCACGTTAATCATAAATATATTATATATTAGGTGGTTGATAATTTGGATGTTCAAATCTAAGAAAGGTGTAGATTTATCTCAAGTACTAGCTTTATTCAATTTGAGCTCTGGTGGATATATTTCTGATATAAACTGTTCGAATTCAGGGTTGTCGATAACCAAAATGTCATCCAGATATCTGCAAGTATTATTAAAGATACATAATGTCTAATTTTATAAAATTAGGGGTACAATAAAATATATTCCTAACTTATTTTACTTATAAAAAGATAATAAACTGCAACGACCCCAAACGTAATAAGCCTTGGTTATACAGTTATTGCTGCAGCAAGTTAGAAATACGACCCTCAAATTTAACCTACTTACGTTCGTACGAGACCGGAAAATACGCACGTGACCTTAAACTTATCCATTTGCATACGGAGTAAAACAACAATGGTGAAGATAAGAAAGAGAAAAAGAAAAGAAATCGGCCTTCTGCACTAAGTGACTCGGAAAAGAAAAGAAAGAAAGAATATGTATGATGTAAAGCATGCGAGAAGTAGAATTTGTATCATGTGCACTGCATACATTATGCAAATGATTATTTCCGAGGTCGACCGAGATGAATAAAATGATAAGGAAAACGTGGGTTATTTAGCGTATTTTTACGCGATAGCTGCCTTTAATACTGATGGGCAGTCAAAAGATACTGTACTAAACAAATTTACGATGTTACTTTAATAACAATAGTAGACGCTACAGGAGACCATATGTATCATTAGATATGTCAATGAGGTCAAAACGTTTTGATGTTTGAATAGAAACCATAAAATCCCCCTCATAACAATAAAGAAATAAATCTGCTATCAGAGGCGCGCAGTTAGTACCCATAGGAATCCCAACTATTTGTTGATATATCTTGCCATCAAATTGCACAAAATATTATTCATGAGAAAATCTAGTGCTTTACATAATTCCTTGCAAGTCCAGTATTTCTATGAAGTATATTGTTTGTTGGAAAAGAATCCGGAGTTATTGGAAGTACAAATGTAAGTTTTAGATTCTCTGTGAAAACACCATTGTATAAGAGACAGCAACTTGCTTTTAATCAAATCATGAGGCAGAGATGTATAAAGTGTAAAAAAAAAATCAAATGTAGAAATTTGAGTCGCTTTGAAATTTAGTGAAGGAAGTTTGTCTTCATGAGAATTTTTAATTTACCAAACGTATTTGAAGTTACTATTATGAAATGCGACATCACAATATTTGATAATATGATCTTTAATAGCAGTTAGAGCAGACTTTATATGTTTCGATAGTACCGTAGTAGAGCAGTGGCTAGAATTAGATATGAAACGTGATTTATATGGACTTTTATGTAGTTTTGGGAGCCAATACATGTTTGGAAGATCATATTTATCAGTTTTAATTTTGAAGTCAGACATGGTCATGAGGAGATCGTGCAAGGTGCTTGTCTTTTGAGGTAGTGTATGCAAAAGTTCATGACGGCAATTATTTTTTGCGATAAATAGAAGATCGTCTAATCACCTATTAAAACGATTGCGTTTTCTGATGTTACGATTACGGCGAGGGCCATGTGACCTACGTTTTCGAATAGTATTATGTCTTAATGTAAAAATATTGATCTTGTTCTGATGAGAAGAAATATTACCTTGTCGGTATATTTGGTCGTTGAAATCGAGAAGGTATGGGGTTTGTAGTTGTTTAATCCAGTAGAGCTCGGCTTCCAAAAGTCGTTTTTTAACATCTGGCTTCGTGTCACCTGGTAATTTAGAGATATTTTCTACTGGAGTTATTTTCACATTGTTAATATTATGTTGGTATTATATTAAAGTGGTTATAAAGAAAATTTTGGGATTTACGTCGTGAATTATTACGAATTTTATAGGAATGATTCCGAAAACGTTTTTTAAGTGTTTGAGAAATTTCCCCGACATATTGAGCCCCACACCCTCTAGTTTCTTAATATCTTTTACTTTCCCATCTGTCTTTCAGATATGACGGTATACACAGAGGCATGTGTCGAGGTTTACTTTTGCATGGAAAATATACCTCACTGTTTTGAACGCTCCGTAACATAAGGCAAAATTACGAAGCAATGTACCAAATAGGTGCCGTCACCATATAATGACAATATCCTTGAAGTGTTGTTAAACAATAACAAAACAAATCTTTATTCTTTTAAGTACATGTAGGTCTCAGGTACTGTTTAGGTAATTTATATCGTAGTATATTTTTGTGTATTTTTAAGTCACCTCAGGTGATCTAGTGTAAGTCCGCTATCCGTTTTTTCTGATTACAACTTTGCCATTTGTCACCAAATATGATACCATCATAGCTCCGGAGTTTAAGTCGCAAGAACATATCATTAAAGCAAAATATAAAGAACCCTCCAACCCCACCCCCACCCCAAAAAAATACCGCTCTGAAACATTTAGTATTTAGCCACGAGCATCACTGAAGAGACATAAGTTGTCGAAATGCGCATATGGTGCACTAAATTAATAGGTATATATATTCTGTGTCACTGCTGGTGGACTGATAGTCCCCGAGGGCATCATAAGTCTAGTTTTCAGTGCTTTTGTACTGACATGAAATATATACTTCAAATTTTCAGTCATAAAATTAAGTAAATCACTGTAAAACTAAGGAGTATCTCCCTCATGCATAGCTCTGTCCTTAGATAGATTCTTTGGTTCACTTTTCGGTCATTTTGGTTTCAACACTGCTCTTCAAATATTTATATATTTTGATAATTCCAATCATTTGGCCACGAGCATCATTGAAGAGACATAAGTTGTCGAAATGCACATATGGTGCACTAAATGAATAGGTATATATGTTTTATATTTATTTTAAAATCAGCATAATGCCTTGTATCAAATTCCGAATATAAAGACTACTGGGATAGGTGTTCACGTGGATGGGTCATGTTGGGTATTCTGGCTATAAAACACTTGTTTCTTGTCGTTTCTTCTTACTACACTGTATATCACAGTATGCAAAGAACTCATATTTTCAGGTATATCATGTTGTTGTGCATTCCTAATTGTGATTCTGATCTTTACGGCAAGACCCATAAAAGGGTTGTTGTCACTTTCCATTGTTGTCACAATAATCTATGTGCTATCTTATGGTTTTTACAAGCTAGTTGTAGACGGACGTATTATGGTATGGCTTGGTGGTCTGTAAGTCTGTCAAAGTTTGGCAAATTATGAATAACCATGAATCTGACGAAGTACATTTAACTGAAATGTTTGTTCCTACAGCTCTGACAAGATAAAACTGCAATACAGATTGATGATTTTCAACTCAGAGGTCAAGATTTAATAAACCAAACTCCGATGAAATATCAGCACGTAGGTTCTGACCCAACAATTCAGAAATGTTTTAACCTAGAAAGATGCAGGGTAGTAAAAAGATCAATATTTGGCGCAGTTTCACTTTTTGTTTTTGTAAAATATATCACTAAATCATCAAAGTGATATCTGTAACTCATCCCAGTGATATCATCAAATCATTACAGCGATATCTCCAAATAATTTTAGTGATATCTCCAAATCATTAAAGTGATATCAGCATATTTATCACTTTAAGGATTATATTTTGTAATTTCTCTATAATAACGATTTCGTAATATCACTGTTATGTTTTGGATGATATCATTATGATAAGGTAATGATGAATAAATGTAAAATTGCAACCTACAGATTGTTTAGAGATTTTAAGTCCACAAGATCAAATATGTAGGACAAAATTTATCAGCTGTTAAAATTTCACAAATCTTTGCTTAACTAACACCAAATACCGCGATAGTTTTGGCTATATTAGAAATTTATTAGAAGTTAGAATATATTAGAAGTTTCAAGAAATAAAGTTAAATTTTGCGATATGAAGTGAAAGTTGTGTAACGTAACTTTAATATTTGCGATATTAAGAGTTTCCCGAAATAACACTAAAGTTTCACTATATAATGCAAAAGTTTCTTGATATTATGCGAAAGTTTCGCGATATAACGCGAAATTTTCGCGAAATAACGTTGTGTTTTCGCAATAAAACGCAACCGTTTCCCTATAGGGTTTCGTAGAAAACACTAAAGATCCACAAAAAAATGTATGTTAAATGTATTACATATTATGCAGTGTGGCGGTTATTGAATATATGGCTGATGACAGAAACAATAATAGTAGAATATTAAAGTAGACACTAGTATAGTATATAATGTGTCATGACAATCGATCGCTGTTTCACATCTGAAAAGGAGAAACACAAGTCCTACTTCGCCATTTTTCAAATATATGTCTTGTTTCAGGTGCACTGTTTCTTCCCAATGCAAAGCTATGCGAGTATAGTACCCTTCTAAACAAGCATTGATAGGTTTAATGCATCACATGAAACTATTCAGGCACTGCGCTATTACAAAATGAATTATGTATTCTTCTTCCTTTTTGATGATATAAACAATAGAATATGTAAACTATGAAACAGTGATCAGGGTATCATTATGTAGGATTTAAAAATAGTCATTTAAATAACATTAACATGTGTATTAAAAGTCAAAGAAATAATCACAGCAATAATGTATAGAATTTGAAAAAAAATCTTTTAAATAACATTAACATTAAACATGTCTTAGTTATATTGATTGATTGATTAATTGAATATTGTTTTACGTCACTCCACCATTATTTCACGTATATGGTGACGGCATATGTCTGATGCATTGCGTACAAATTTAGACCTTTGCAACGGAACCACCCGAAGCAGTAAGGGATCTTTTACGTGCCACGCCTACCGTAACACGGGACCTCGGCTTTTGCTGTCTCATCCGAAAGACAGACCACCGGTGTGCCCAGGGCGGGAGTCGAACCCGGAACCTTTCGTTCACGGGCCGAGCACCTTATCCACTAGGCAACAGCAGCGTCTTAAAGTTATAAAAATAATCACAGTATCAATGTAAACAATTGAAAATACATACTGAAAAAATACTATAAAAGTGGAAAACTATATTTTTACCAAAGTACGGTCACCTACACAGCAAGCATCACAATAGTGCCCTAGCTCTACTGCTTTAGAATATCAGTAACGTTATCCAATCATATACACAGAATTTATCATGTGATACAGCAGTATGACATTAGGTGTCATGACAATAGAACGCTCTTTCACATCTGAAAAGCAGAAATACAACGCGACCACGACATTTTGCAAATATATATAAAGTGTCGAGTTTACCATGTGCCTGTTCTTGTAGTCGGATGTCTGGGCGCTTGGAGTGATCATCTATGAATTAATGACTCTGGACAAACCTTTTGAGGCGATAAGTATGCAGCAACTATCTAACAAAGTTATGCATGGGAAGGTAAGCCAATGCACAATCAATGAATAAATCATATCTTATATATATATTTGTGTATGTAGAATCAAAATTAATTTACCTGTCATTATAATCAAATTATAAATTAACAGAAAACGAACCAGTGCCTATTTTACATTTTATATTGTATTTCGTATCGATAGTTATATACATATCTTTATCCTTGTGTACACAACAAAATCAGGAAAAACTAGAGTTGTGCTAACGGGACAAATAACACCCCCCTCTCCCCCTCGGCAACAAAGTTGAGAGATGCAATAATTTATTCCAAGATACATCACTGGTATAAGTGTAATGGATGTCCCAGAGGTAAATTTTGAGGTATAGTCAATAAATCAATCTGGTTTGTGGTCACTTTGACCTTGACCTTGTAGATATGAGCTTGGTTCCGGTCATTACACATCGTTTGGTCGTGAACAACAATTGTGTGAAATATATTCTTCCTCCAACGTACAAGGAAGAAGCTATGGTCCAAACAGGAATTCTGGTTGTTTGTGCATTATGACCTTGACCCTGAAGATATGACCTTGGTTCCAGGCCTTGACACACTCTTATGTCATGGACATCAATTGCGTGAAGTATAAACTTATAAGGAAGGAGAAAATTTCCGAAAATGAATTATAGTTTTCTTTTTGAATATTGACCTTCATCTTGAAGATATGAACTTGGTTTGAAGGTATGACACACCCTTGGGTCATAGAAAATAATTTACTGTAATATAATCCCTTCCAACGTAACAGGAAGAAGTTATGGTCCGGATAAGAATTTTGATGTGTGCACTGCAATCTTGACCTCGTACATATCACCGTGTTTTAAATTAAGACACAGTTTTAGGTCATGGACAATAATTGTGTAAAATATTATATCCCTCCAAAGTAACAGGAAAAAGTTATGGCCTGGACAAGAATTCTGGCTGTGTGTGCACTGTGACCTTGACCCTGAAGATATTACCTTGTTTCTAGGTCATGACACACTCTTGGGTCATGGGGAACAATTGTGGAACACACAGACGAACATGCTCCGTACAATGAGATACACATTTTTGGATTTTGGAAAACAATGGCATAAAATATTATCCAGATTCTACATAGCAGTAATGAGTTATGAACCGGACAAGGATTTTGACACTGTGACCTTGTTCTTTGACATATGATCCACAGCTTTGGGTCATGGACATCAATGGTGTGAAATATTATCCAGATCCAACTTGACTGTAAGAATTATGACACATACAAGGATTTCGGCTATCTGTGCACTGTGACCTTGACTTTGGTCGAGGTCATGACACACCTTTGGTCATGGACAGCAATTGTGTGAAATGTTATCCAGATCCAACATAGCAGTAAGGAGTTATGGCCCGGACAAGAATTTTGACCATGACCTTGATTCGGGTCACGACACACCCTTGGGACATAGACAACAATTGTATGATATTATGTCCAAATAAAACTTGGCACTACAAAATTATGGCCTGGACAATAATTTATGCTATGTGTGAACTGTGATCTTGTCCTTGAAGATATGATCTTGATTTGAAGTCATGACACATTCTGACGACGATTTTTTAAAATTAATATTCAAAATCCGAAATGGGGGTAAGAAGTTATAGTCAGGAATCTTATATACCCCCAAACTTTGCAGGGAGTATAGCTGGGCCCAGACAAAGCTATGCGTGTGCTGTAACATTGACCTTGACCTCGGTGCGACCATGACACAGGATTGGGTCATGTACAACAATTGTGTACGTAACAGAAAGAGGATAAAGTGCAGACAAAAATTTTACCTGTGCAATGTGACCTTGACCTCGTCGATTTGAGCTTCATTCAAGGTCATCGCATACCCTTTCGACATGGACAACAAATTTTGAAATATAATCTTCCTCAACATAACAGGAAGAAGTTACGGCCAGGACAAGAATTCTGTCTAAGTGTGCTCTGTGGCCTTGATCTTGTGGATATGACCTTGAATCAAGGTCATAACACACCTTTCAAGGCCTGGACAAGGATTTTGGCTATGTATGACCTTGAACATGAAGATATAAAATTGGGTTGAGGTCTTGTTACACCCTCGGGTCATGGACAACAATTGTGTGAAATATTATCCAGATCACATCTAACATGGCGGTAAGAAGTTATGGCCCGCATAAGGAATTTCTATGTGTGCACTGTGACTTTGACGATATGAACTTGCGTCAAGGTGATGATCCACATTTGGGTCAGGGCAATAATTGTGTGAAAAATTATTTCCATGCAACGAAACAGAATGAAGTTATGACCCGAACAATGATTTTGGTTATTTGTGCACTGTGACCTTGACCTTGAATATATGACGTTGAGTCAGTTCATGACACACCTTTGGGTCATGGACAACAATTGTTTGAAACATTTCCAGATCAGACGGACAAACACACAGGGTGATTCCGATAAATAACCCCCCCCCCCCTAATAATCATAATCAGTAAGAACATGATCTATTAAAAAAGAAAACATATAAGATGATTTATTTGCAAAATAAGTCATGATGTGAAATTAGGATCGAGGAAAGTATGCACAAGGCATGGTTTCTCATATCCTAGTGTAAATTACGTTTATAATGATGTTAGTAATAGATTTCTTTATCATTATAAAGCCATCATATGCTGAATAAGCTTTTGTATATCCAATTAGCTAAAACATTAAATCGCCGAATGTCGATTGAAAATGTTATAAATAAAGATTAATGATTGAAAAAATGGAGGAATTCTAGTGTAATGTGTCTGAGATGATATTTTGCTATTAGTGTGAATATATAAGAAAATGTTTAAGTTTGAGGCAATGTTCTAGTTTTTGCCGTATCTACATTTAAGTTCCTCATTTCCTCGTATCTTTTTGCTATTGTGGATAAAAGATTACGTGAATAATGTGCCATACATAAACACATTATCAGTGGTTATTTCCTTTTCATCATTATGACAAATATGGCTATCAGTGCATTTTCACAAATCTGTCATTTTTGAGGTCAAATATCTCCAGATTCTTTTAAGATTGATGATTAGGTGAATTGTTTCAACAATGATTTGTTGAAGTGGAATATATTGCACACATCGAGGCAACAGTCAAACATGATAACTTTAGGGAGCTTATTAGATATGTTATATAGATAACTTTCATTAAAGTTAGCGAGACAGCCTCCGTCTTCTGTAAACTAGTTCTACATGACGTTCTACATGAGGAATATTTTATAAAATTATACAAACTAAATTATGAAATTGCTAAACATTATGTTTGTTTGCTTGAACTGTACTTATCGGCATGCAATACAAAAACATTATATATATTTTGAGTATATATTATGGGGAAGGTGTATTGATGTTTGCACAATATGGCTTTGAACTTCGACGGCATACTGAATCCCATATCAGGACTAGATTGGATAAAACTGGAGACTTTGTCCTGTATACACTTGGCATATAATTATAATCTCGCTGATATTCACTAAGAGGTAGCAGCCAGTTAATTTTGAAATTATCATTGGAAAGAGATGTGTTATCAACTAAAGTTTATTGGAACTGATGTAAATCTAAAAAGCAAAAATCCGTACTTACACATTTGCTGCAATCTCTAAACTGAACAGTTATATTGAAACAAGCAATACCAGTAAATAGTTTTCAAAAGGATGGAATTGATGAAAATTATCTCTTACTGGCAGGCATCTCTGTATTTCTTTTTATGCGTAATTTTACTAAAGTTTATAAACCATTTGATGCTTTCAAATGTACAGATCGCTGCAGTCCTAACCTTACATTCAAGTGCAATTGACAAATGCACTTCAAGTTTAGTTTTTCGTACTTAAAACGAGTTATACAGTTTAGTCACGTGGGCTTGATATCAAGTTTACTTTAAAGTAATTCCGTCTTCAAGTTTACTATCACGTGACACCAAGTTTACCTTTCACGTTTGTTTATTACAATTACCCAGCTTCGTATAATACAATAGAAATAATTGTCTTATTATGTACAATTGCATATTTTATGTAAAAATATTGTTTTAAGAGAAAAATTATTAAATATACATGTATATAGAGAGTAAACTAAACTTAAAATGCACTTCGAGTAAACTTTGAATCGAGTTTAGTACTAATGTAAAGATGATGGATAAATCCAAACCATAAGTCTAAAAATCATGAAACCAGAGGACATACAAAATCAGTGAAAATGAAAAACAAGTGGAAAATAACAAAATATGTCTACTTGAAGAGCATATGTGAACCCCTGTGATGGAGTGAGATTAAGTGCCCGGGGAGAGTGAGCATCTCCTGCTTGCTAGCAACGCCCGTCACATATACCCAGTAGAAAGAGTCAAATCGTGTAAAGTCTATATATATGTATTTATATATGGAGAAGTCAAAGTATGTAACCTGTGTAAAATCTGTGTAAAATGATCGGAATCGGTCTCAGTCCAGAATATCATTTAAAAGTCTGGATAACGAAATATCATATGGAGTAATAAGAGTCCCGTAACGACCGTACAACTTCCTCAGTGACGTTGCTAGTCTAGCACATATATAACCCTGGTTGAGCAGCTTAACTGAAAGTCGCCTAGCCCTCGGAACAAAGTCAATGTAATTTGAACATGCTCTGGAATAACGTATTAACTGAGATATGAATACGCCGTATGCGGGCGATGATGGAATGTTGCTACTTATGAAAGGAAAGTTTGTGATAGCGAAATTGAAATAGTCACGTTTGTCATAGAGTGAGGTGTTCAATTGACCATTAATGTCGAAAGACAACATAATATCTAAATACGAAGTAGAATTACTACTCTCTGTGGTTTCTTTGACCTCCAGTTCACTTGGATAGATGATACTAAGGTAATCCGCGAATGAAGGATTATTAATTGAAAGCAAGTCATCTATATATCTGTAAGTAAAATTGAAGCCAAGAGCCAATTGTTTTTTCCTTGCGAAAGCAAAGACTGAATGAATTCAGCTTCGTATGAGTAATGGATTATGTCAGCCAGTAGCGGAGCACAGTTAGTGCCCATTGGAATGCCGACAATATGTTGAAAAACCTTTCCTCCAAACACCACAAAAATGTTATCGATAACAAAGTTCAACATCTGGATGACAGTTATTTCAGTGTATTTATTTTTGGAATCAGAATTTTCCATAACAAAGTAAGTTTTATCATTGCCTATAACTATATATTTGAATTTGCTGCTTCCGTTTTTACTAGTAAATGCATTTTGAATAATTTCCGCTAATCTGTCATTTAATTTCTGATGAGGGATTGATGTGTAAAGAGTCGAAAAGTCAAAAGACTTGATGGAGTGAATTTAAGTCAAACTTTTTGATTTTAGATTTTCTAACAACTCTTTTGAATTTTTAAGGATCCACATTTGATTAATTCCACTTCTGGAATAAATTGTTTAGCAATATCTGTGAAGGCAAGATTTAACTTCTGATAATATTTTTGTGAGTAGCATCGATACAGATTTTGTGGAACACTTCGAGGAACCAGCGATAAAGCGTTGTTTGTAAGGATTTTTGTGCATTTTTGGAATGCAGTACAAATATGGAAGTTCTAAATTTAATTTATTTGTGTCAATACCAAACGTATTGAGGACAGATTTATGATTCTCAAGTACTTCAGGAACCGAAAAGTTCGTGAGAGTATAAGTAAGATTTCCTGGAGCTGAATTTAATCCTAATTCTTTCACTAGACTGTCAAAGTAATATTTCTTACAAGTAAATGTATAATTATTAGATGCTTTATCTGCTGGTGTAATGATATAATGTTCTTGGAGGAAGGTAAGTTCTCTGACAACATCAGGATCTTTAAAAATAGTTTCGAATCTGGTGTTTACAGAGCCTGGTAATTTTTTAAATTTTTTTTATCTCAGCAGTAATGCAATAGATTTTATCCATTCCGAAAGAGTGTTGACCTGTATTTCCTTTCTTTTTGCCCATCGTGTGGCATATTCCTCGCAGCAGTTCATAATATTCTCAAAATTTTGGCTCCATGTGAATGATCTGGGTTCTCTGTATTTTGGACCTTTAAGTAAAGTTCTCTTAATTTAGTGTTTTTAACAATATCAAGATCACCAGTAATGACATGGCCACAAGGAGAATATACAAAATTAGATGAGGAACATGCACACGGTTGAGGATGACTTGGAATCAAGTTTACTACTAAACTTGAATCCAAGTTTACTCTGTTGTCGCCAATTAAACTTGAAAAGCCGTCATAAAGTTAACTTGAAGTGCACTTTATGTAAAGTTAGGACTACACTTAACTGTATACTTCTATTAAAATTGTTTCATCATTTACGTCAAAACTGTCACAGTAAATGGGTAATTATGAATTCACATCAATATGAGCTGTTTGAAAATGGTAAGAATATGAAGGAGAAGCTTTGGTTTGACGGTTGACAACGAGAGTTGACTTAAACGGATCCTGGCCTATTGAAAGCTATCTATGCATTGAAATGTATATAATTTTCAAGTACATGCACCATTTATAACATGATTATTAAAAGGTTATTTGTTCATTTGATATTATTTCTCTTGCTGCCAGATTCCACAAATGCCTACTGAAACGTACAGCAAAGATCTTATTCACTTGATAGAAAAAATGCTGTCTAAAAACCCTGACGACCGACCATCTTGTTCAGAAATTTTAAAATCTCCTCTCTTCAAGCCAAAAAGTCTACTGTTTCCCCCTCCTGAGGAGGTAAATTTCTCGAATCGTCTTTTGTCTGCTTTGCTTCATTATTGAATTTGTAGCAGATGCTTTAATGAGATTGTAAATTGGAAATAGAGTTTACATCTTAAGCGATATAATCTGTTTATATTCGACATAGTTGTATTTTATTTTGACTCGAACAATCTGGTTCTGAAAACTTGATCTGGTTACGTGTTATAAGACAATTACGAACAAATTTAATCAGTTGCGGATATTGGTAATGTTCTACATTTATATACAAGAAAAATATTAGACTCGCCAATACATCACTCATTTTAATTATTATTTCACTTTTATATGAAAGTACACAACATTTCTCGTAATATGAAAATATTACCTATAAAGCACTAAAATCGCAGATAGGAAATTTAATACTTATTACACCATTTACTGTGAGACTGAGCTACTTTTTCCCTCTTGCGTTACAAGTTTTGTGGATAGCTCACGGGTGTGTAGTGTGAGTTGTATTTAGAAAAAAGTTCTCTTATAACATGTTTCATTTAATGTGCTGCTTTATATACTTAATTTGCATGCATTTAGACCATAACATATATCATAATATTACTCGAGAAAAGAAATAATTTAAAATCATTTGTGTGAACAAAATCAACAGATGTCGCAAAGAAATGAATATTTATGAAGGACAAACCAAAGGGGTCACATAATAACTGAACATATCAGAAATATTTCCGTCGTCTTTGAAGGTAACAGCCAAGGACGGCAGTATGGTAAAATCTATCAGGGGTAGTCAAAAGATGATGGAAAAGTCGATACAAATGGAACAGTTTAAAAATTTCGATATAAAGAACTTGGTAGACACACTATGTCTAGTGCGCCGGAAAAAGAAGGAGGTGGTGGATACAGCAGTGGCAATTGAGGGCAATAATCCTGCCGAAAACTACAAGATGGGGGCTGGCGAGTTTGATCTAGCTGATATCAATTTATTGGGAGTTACAGAACAGCTTGGAAAAACATCGTTGAAGGAATATGTAAAAGACTTGCCTTCACCAAATGAACCAGACGAGATAATGCGAAATGTTGTGCAGAAATACATTGGTTTACAACATGAGGTTTGAAACAAAATATATAAGTAATCTTCTATCGTTTTTATCAGATTTATTCCTTTATTGAAATGTAATTAATTTCTCCATATTTAAGTGCTTGCACTATAACATTTCTTCATGCAGTACATTTATAGCGATAATGTAATGAAGTGAAACTTTGTCAGGTAAGATTAATGTTGCTTATGTGTTTGGTCATCAACATTGGCGTTTCTACATTTTATCCAGGTTACACCTGGCATCTTCACCTGCAGTTATGGACCTACTGATTTGTAACTAACGCATTGTTTGTATTCTATAAACAAAACCCGGATTTCAATAGAGTGACCGATTTGAAACTAAGAAATCAGAATGTGACTGGTTGGAATTCACAACCGATTTCAATTATCCATTTCATTATAATTACTTACTATTAGGATAGAAGTAAGGCAGCTGAAATACTTAGCTTGTTCTATTTCTTATATACACATATACGCATTTAAGCAGGCAATGTGCCTGTTGCAAAATATATTTACCATGACTGTAAGCCCTAAGAATGTGTTTAATAATACAATAGTATTCACTGTATTTTAGGGGAAGCCCCTGTTGCAGAATCCAAAAGAAGGTAGAGTGCAATATCTATTTGTATAGAATTTGTTATATTTTCATGGAAATTTTTTAAATTGTAGTGTTTAAGGAAACATACATTGTAAATTGATATATAGAATAGAAAAGCATATGCCTTAAAGAATATATCATGACAACGTAAATGTAAAAAAAAAAACCCATCCGTTCCATCATACACACACCTACACACACACGAACCTCATGTATACTTTAATACTTCCTGAGCAAAATTGCTTACATAAATAAGTTATGTTCAGTTCTTATGAAAACCAAGAATTTTTATGGAATATTGTACCTTTATATTTTTATACGACTATGATGTATACAAGAGCTGCAATACTCCTTTGAGATTGGTTTACGTAAAATGTACTCATATGGTGTTGCAAAGTATTCGTCCTCGCTTAGAACATCAGCTTTTTAAAATATTTTACATTTCTTCTACAGACAATTTGACACTTAAAGAATGTAAGAATGAATCTACTCAAATTTCTTTATATGCATTAATCTTTATTTGATCAAGTATGGTGTCATAAGAAGAGTAAATGTTTTGATATTGTTCCGAATCATTTTTACCCGTTTTGATTTTGACGCTTATGTCTGTTTTGCACATTTTCACGTAATTTCTTTGGTTTTCTCTCTGTAAACTGAGTATAAAGAACTCGTTTTCTGCGACTTTAGGAAAATGCGAAAAATCAGGTTTAGATTTTGTTTTAGTTATACTATTAGAAAAATGGGCTATTTTACTTTTTACGAAACTCTGACACACATCTTCAAATCATAATTCAAGTAGACTCGTCAACGTGACGAATGCTTTGTTCTCCACAATTTTATTGATAACACCTGGATATACCCAGTACTTGTTATGAGATTGGCAAAGTAGATCAATTGAAATACTCATTTTCCGAAGACACTTTAGATTAGGCATTTGAATGAAAAACTAAATGAATCATGGCATTTAAGAAGGATCAGGAGCTGTTTTCATTTGGATTCTCTGAATAGCAATTTTAGCCGTGTTACTGGTTTCTGGACTCTTAACTCCTGCAATTATTTAGGTATAGTAATAAAACTTCACACATTACTCCCTATGACACAGGGATGTACAGTCAATTTTGGGATAAAAAAAGTTAAAGGTCATAGTGCCATGATGATTGAAAATGTCCTCTGTGCTAGAACTGTATTAATATTCCACCTAATTTTATGAAACACACATACTCCCCATGAATATTGGATATGTCCTATTGATTTCGGGATCAAAAGATCAAAGGTCAAGGTCATAGTGAAGAAAGGTTATATCTTGGGTGTGAAAACGTTGTGCAACTAGGCATATTGTATCAATGATGCAACTTTCTTGTATAAAGAATATTCTTACTTGAGAAAATTCCAATAGCCTCAATTTGATTATTCCATTAGAGTGTTACAGTCATGTTTCGGTTTGTCAATGTTATTTTTGATATATTGTTTGTTTTATATAGAACCTAATTCGAAAGAGAGTGAATGGACATATTTACTATCTCTTCAAGCGTAAGTGTACTGTTATAAAAGTCATTATTTTAGAAATATATTGGTATACCGCTGATTTTCCAGGTCATGTATCTGGATGATTTACTTTATCAGATTTGATTTGCGCAGTAATTTTCTGGTAAATGAAAACATGAAAATTTCCAAGTCTGTCGTTTCAAATTCGGTTATATATTTTTGGCACATAAAAATAAAATTACATCTTCTCTTGATAATTTTGTGAAAATACCACTAAATTGAATATTTATGAATATTCTTAAAATATTTTCGGGACTAACCGTTGCTTTTGTCATAAGTTCATTTGTCATTGTTTAAACATACTGTACGTAAAAAATTTCGATGAATAATATTGTGTTCGGTGCATAATCAGTTTTTTTGATTGAAAACAGGAGTGGGATGAAAATTATTCGTATGTACTGATTTTGGCTTTAGCCGTGTGAAATGTTGTTCTATAGTGTGTTTTATCTTGGGAATAAATGAAAAGTATGACCCAAAAAATCCGTGATTACATCAGACATATACAACATGTGTTTCCATGCATCGATTCTGAATGATCGCTACACAAGAGCATTTCTTTTCGAGATAGAAATAAGCCAGGGAAAAGATCACGGCTTATAAAATCGAAGTTCGCATATTCCCCGTTTTAATAGACATTATATTTATATATAAAAGAGTCATTTGCATATTTGAAAATTATATTGCTTTAACTGATATATATTTTTCTCTGTGGTAGATCATGCACGGAAGAATTAGGAGAAGAGTTATTTAAGAAAGCATACGACGTACTAGGGTCCTCAAACAATGAAAATGAAATACAGGTAGGAGACCTAATCTATAGAGTATCCCTTAGTGATGTCACACTACTAGCATTAGCTCTCAGAATTTTCACATTTCTACCTTGAAAACTTGATTGAATGTTTTAGAAAATTGCTAATCATTACAGCAAATTTCGTACTTAAGTCTCAATTTTTCAGTAATATAATCAATCAGTTCAAAATTTTCAATAAAATATCTACATAGTCTTTATTTACAATCCGATTATATTACAAAATTAAGCTAAATCAAGCAGTCATCTATTGAGGAAAACAAGGTTTTAGGGTACATGCTATATATATGTATATATATATATATATATATATATATATATATATATATATATATATATATATATATATATATATATATATATATATATATATATATGTATATATATTGCCTTATGAATTTGAAATGACTGCAATGATAATAATAACAATAGCAATTAAAATGTCCAGTAATAAGTGTGACGTAGTGGAGGGCATGTGAAGTGTAATGCATTTTAGCAATTTTGATCCATGTTGTGGTAACAAGTCCTTTTCAAATAGAATTATGAATATAATTATATTGTCCATAACTTATTCTGTCAATGTTATACTGTTTACACAAAATACACACCCTGAATCTAGTATACCACACCAACTGAGAGCTCGCTGTCCGTTCAATTAATCGCACATAGTCAGAATCCTCACTGCATAACAATAGACTATATCTTTTTATGTGCTTTTTCTTGTTTGCCTTGCACGTCCGTAGCGACTTTTCTCATACAGATGTGTCATGTTTTCCCCCTTCTGTATCTAGATAAAACTCCAAAAACTGCTGTCTTTTGAACAATTCATCAACGTTGGACAGAAATTACTCTTCTGCCGGAATTTGGAAACAGCACTTAGTGACGAAGAAAGTGATTTATTCGCTGCCCATTTTGAAGAATTTGAATATGTATAGATATAGGTATGGGTATATGATCAGAGGATCGCGAACTAGAGATTTCATAAACATTATTGGGTTCTCTAGCTGTTACTTCTAGTTCAGTATGGTAACTAGTTTGCACTTGATATGATAATACTTTTTATTATAACGCTTCACTAAAGAGACACATATTTACGAAATGCATATATATGTTCTAACATATGTTTGGGGAGCTGCTTTTTTGTAAATTTTAATATATACAAATTTTTACACATGATTTGATTTACGGTTCAATATCTATTTCACATTTATTATCATCGTCGGAAATGCACGGTCAGTTAAAAAGCCCAATCGAACAGACAGTAAGAGAAACCAAACCGAAATGTCAGTAAGAGAAGCCCAACCGAACAGTCAGTAACAGAAGCTCAAACGAACAGTCAGTAACAGAAACGCAACCGAACGGTTAGTGAAAGAAGACTTACCGATCGGTCAGTTAGAGAAACCCAACCGAACGGTTAGAAAGAGATGCCCAACTGAACGGTCAGTAAGAGAAACTCAAATGAGCAGTCACTAAGAGAAAAGCAATCGAACGGTTAGAAAAATGAACACTTACCGAACGGTCAGTTAGAGAAGTCCAACCGAAAGGTTAGTAAGACATGCCCAACTGAATGGTCAGTAAGAGAAACTCAAATGAACAGTCACTAAGAGAAAAGCAACCGAACGGTTAGAAAAATGAACACTTACCGAACGGTCAGTTAGAGAAGTCCAACCGAACGGTTAGTAAGAGATGCCCAAATGAACGGTCAGTAACAGAAACTCAAACGAACAGTCACTAAGAGAAAAGCAACCGAACGGTTAGAAAAATGAAGATTTACCGAACGGTCAGTTAGAGAAGTCCAACCGAACGGTTAGTAAGAGATGCCCAACTGAATGGTCAGTAAGAGAAGTACTATCGAGCGATCATTAAGAGAAGTGCAACCTGACAGTCAGTAAGAGAATCCCAGTAAGAGAAGCGCAGTCAAACGATCAGTAAGAGAAGCGTACCCGAACAATCAGTGAGAGAAGTGAAACCGAGCGATCATTAAGAGAAATACAACCGAATGGTCAGTAAGAGAAACACAACCGAATGGTCAGTAAGAGAAGCCCAACCGAACAGTCAGTAAGAGAAGCCCGACCAACCGTGGATTTCTAACGATGATTTATTGTTTGCATTTAATGAATTCGTCAGATTAAATTGTGTATTTCATTTTGGATAGTCTAGTTTCCTGTGGCACTAACTCTGACCAGCAGCATGTAGTAAATAAAATATAAATTTATTTAAAGCCATTAAGCATCATAGAAAACCAATTATTTCTACGTAAACTTAATAACGAGTTTCCAATACTCGGAAAAAAAGTAATAAATGTATTTTAAAAAGCGGGGTTTTTTTTTATCTTTTCTGTATTTGATTTTATTTTATTATGTGTTTTTTTCTTTTTAGTTCTTTGTGTTTCGGTTTTGTTTTTTGTTTTTGTTTTTGTTTTTTTGTTTTTTTTGGGGTTTTTTTTTGTTTTTATTTGTTTGTTTGTTTGTTTGGGGGGTTTTTTTTGGGGGGGGGGTTGTTTGTTTGGTTTTTTGGGGGTTTTTTTGTTTTTGTTTTTTTAATTTGCAAGAGGGATATTTCCTCTTTGTTATGTTTGTTATTATTATTATTATTATTATTATTATTATTATTATTATTATTATTATTATTGTTATCATTATTATTACGCCGGTGTAGCCTAGTGGATGAGGTGCTCGGTTCCTGACCTAGAAGTCCCGGGTTCGATTTCCTGTTATGTCCTTTCGTATGAGACAGTAAAAACCGAGGTCTTATGTCACGGTGGGCGTGCCACGTAAAAGATCCCTCACTGCTTTGGATGAAATTTAGTGAAATGATAAAAATTTCTATGCACTGCATCAGGCAGATGCCGTCATCATATGCGTGAAATAACCATGGAGTGACGTAAAACAATAATTAATGAATCAGTCATTATTGTTAGTATCGTTGTTGTTGTTGTTGTTGTTGTTGTTGTTTTATTTTGTTTTGTTTTGTATTTCATTTTATTTTTATATAATGATTTTTTTTTTATTTTCATTTATTTAATTTATTTATTGCGAGAGGTATATTTTTTAAATACTGATTTACTATATCATGTGATAAACGTCATGTATTATGTGTGAGTGGTGGTGTAAACAATGACAGATTTCAATTTTGATTTAAGATTCCCCAATTTATTCATTAAGTTCACGTAACTGCGGACAAGATTTGACATTTCGGTCACAGAATTTCAATTATTACAAACTGAAGAGCACATTTTGAAGTTATATTTGAGTATGTAACACGGTCTCCTTCGTTGAAAGTAAACTGAAAGTGTTTTGCATGTTTGGCATGTCTTTGAATTCACACTTTGGCTCAAATTTGAAATCTTTGTTGATGGAAGAAACTAATAAAAGTAAGAAACGGGAAAAGGTGATATGTCATTTTCATTTGTTCTACATTTCATTGGTAATTGGATATTTAAGAAACGGAAACTCTATATATTTTCTGTTCTGTTTTATCATTATTATTATTATTATTATTATTATTATTATTATTACCATCATAGTTATTATTATTGGTTTTTGTTTTTCCCCGGAAGGAGTCTAGCATGCGGTAGATTCAGTACTCCAACATCTTGTCTTTCAGTATGTAATTTTATTTACATACATGTGAATGTGTTTTATGTATATGTCTACGCTTGTCCTTTATTCATATATTACTTTAAGGAATCATGCTTTGCTTTTTCATTTACTTTTGGTGTCTTGAATCCATGTTATCGTTTAGTTTTGTTACGATCTCAGATTTTAATAATATTACCAATTCTTCATGACATCATAAAAAAATGTAACAAAATGTATGCCGAAGGGCATGACATCATGAAAAAATGTAACAAAATGTATGCCGAAGGGCATGACATCATGAAAAAATGTAACAAAATGTATATTTAATATTTATATACAAATGGTGTAGTATTGGATTTTCAAAAATATGCCAATAAATGAGCAAAAATAAAAAAAACTATTGATTGTGTGCCTCGTATAATTCAATGAAATTATATACTGCATTGGTAGATAACTGATTCGGTGCTAGATAATGTTACCTCTTTCCAAAGTTGTCGAAATGCGCATCTGGTGCACAAAATTAAAAGATATATATATATTCTATATTAATATATGAATAATTATGAGTAGGCAAAATTACTATACATGTATTTTCATTTCCATAAAAAACCAATCAATAGTGTTTGTTGGGATAAAATGGATACATCATTTATTTTGCAGTGGACATGGGAGGGTTGGGGATATTTTTGTATTTAATATTCCGTATAATCCTGTTTTAATGATGTCGTTAATATTGGAGATTTTCTGAAAATATACATTTGTTAGTCGGATATCACCTAATCACTCAAACGAAAACCGGCTATTTCAGTTGTCCACTGCATGCCTCAAACATTATTATGCAAAGCACTAATTATATCTGAAATAATGTTAGTGTGTCGTTTCCACCACATAAAGGTCAGATGGCCGAAAGTTTGTAAATATACTGGTTCTTTTTTTTCATATTATAGTTTCGGATGGACATTACGGACTTCATTAAAGTGGGACACCGCATCCTACGCCTATGATTAGTGGGTATCTGCAAAACAGATCATGTAACAGACACAAACTTACACCGACAGCTGATTAGATCCATACGACATTAGTCGGAAACAATCGAAAATGGTAATTTAGCGGGAACGCGAATCACAAAACAATGATGAAGACAGATGCGTATCAGTGAGATTTATTCTCTCCTCAGGGTTTATTATATAATTGTTGGTTTATGCAATGTTTACTGAAACAAACAACCAAATTATGATGTAATGAGTCCACCAGAAGGAAGTCAAAACACTCTTCCCCCACAAATTGTCGGCCCCTTAGCCATATTATAGATTTAATTATATTTGTTGCCACTTGATAAAGGCCAAGGGGCCCAAAATTTGTGTAGCAAGAGTGTTTTTGAAGATGCAAAGTTGTTATGGTGTGTAGATCTTGAAAATTTTGCGGTAAATTTGATAGAGGTGGTGTCCTTTCGTTTTCCTGCAAGCATCGATATAACGTTCGAATCTTCTGTTTATGCAGATTAATTTAGAGAAATGTCGTTTGCCCATTGCTTATGTCAGAACTCATTAGGCATAGTACCAGGTAGCTAAACCACAATATATATTGAAATAGTTTTGATGTATCTTTGAACAATAATCAAATATTACTGCAACATTGTCAGTATATGGGGAGTGTTCGAATTTTTACACTTTATAGAAACTCCGTACCCGGGATGGTTTTGAATCAATGAAAACTCCAATTACATTTACATGTATTTATTTCAAACATGAATGGCAATGTAATGATAGGTGACAAATATCAAACATATAACCCATTTGCATAACAACAGTAGAAAATCCATCATAAGGTGTACTACCGAAATATTTAATACAATAGATCACATCACGAAATGTAGTACACATATAATGCCGATATATAGTGTAGAGGGTTGTATAACAAACTGATTTTGATTTGAAGCTTTCTACTCACAGGCAAATATTTCTTACTTTGAGATCACCCCTCGACGTTATTTTTCTACATATAATACGAGACAGATGTTCGAGTCAGATATTTTTTTTTATCTATTTACCTTATTAACACTGAGATTGCGTAGGAAATGAAATTGGAAGTATATCAAGATGTCAAATCAAAAACTTTTCAAATCATCGATTTAAAGTAGAGATCTTCGTCAAAGACATGCATGAGAAAAGAGAAAAAAAGGAAAACATGAAAAGAAATTAAAAAACAAAATACAAGGCACTCTTTCGTTATTAGTATATCCCTCAGCCATTTAGAATCTTGTGCTATTTCAGTACAGGAAAGCGAAAGAAATATTTCGAAAGTCAAGAAATAGCACGCCCATAGCCAAGAAACATATATAAAGGGTGCATGTGCCCAAACTTTATAATATGATAAGGTAGAAATCTCCGAAATGAAAAATGAGATTTGCGCCTTAAATATATATCGTAAAGGAAATGACATAAAAGAAATTCAAGAATTATAATATCAGGATGTAGCACCTCACGCATGCGTATCTATGATGTGACATATTGAGTGGCGATATTATACTTAGCGGCCATGTTCAGTACGACAGTGAATCTTGAGTGGGAGTATATGAATGTGGTACAGATTTGCTTCAGAAGCGTATGGACGGTTCCACATTCCGATGATAGGTCAACCCACAACTGTATTATGCCGCATCATGGCGCTGCTCATGTTGGAATGGCGCGCCGACGGTCGTGCAGAACGAAGAGTGCGCACGTCACCAGCGCGTGTTGTAGTACGTCTGTCTGTCACACGAGTCGACATTCTGTCCGTCTTGAGTTGAGATTGAGATCCAAACATAGATGTTTCAAAATCACTGCGTAACTGATCGAGCTCGAGGTGCAAATAATCCGTATCATATCCAGTTTCTGTCAATGACACGTCACCATCGTCCTCCGGAATAAATATACTTGAATAATCCGACCATCCCGCTCTAGAGCGAGGGTTGTAAATCTTGTCAGAAAAATCACCTCTGGATCGACTGTAGCCTCGTTCGGATCTGCTGAGGTCACCTCGTGCTGATTTGAGCTCCTCCACGATTTTCTCGTTGACGTCATGTAGCGCCTCTGTGATTGCCTCCTCTGCTTTGAGGTCTCCTATCACGAGAAAAATAATGTTTGATTTTCAACTCTTAGGGTGATTTGTTTTTCATTGTTCGACTTTAACATCCATCGGTGAAGGAAATTAGAGAACATGTCGAATAAAATACCTGACATGTAGAGGGTAAATCAAAAGAACTTCTCACTTGGCATGAATGGGTTTCGAACTCAACTTTAAGAAAGCTGAGAAACTACGCTGAATACCAGCGCATCGTCGACCGAGTGTAACAGTCTGAACATCGAAATAAGTAATATAAAGATACCTTTGTGTATTTCGGTCCTTGAAATTTGATTTAAAGATTCATACTTTCAAATGTTAAGTGACATCTTCACGTATTTCCTTGTTTTATATGAAGTGAAATACGAAATATTTTTGTATGTGAAGTCAGAATGCGACTTCTTACCGTTCTTTGGCAGGTGGTCGACAACTGACAACAGTTATTCTTCTTTTTGCTATGATTACAATTCAGTTTACCAGACATAACGTCAATAAGGAGACAATAACAACGAGAAACCGTTTTGATACGTTATTATAAAATTGGTATATACCTTGCATAGTTGCTTGATCTCTAGCTCTTTCGAAAATATTGACTGCACTGGAGTAATTTTTTAATTTTACTGCAAAGAAAAACAGTTTCATCTGTAATTGAGCTTACGTTTAAATTATAAGTACACCTAAAGAAGGTGCTAAATTAACACATCCCCCACAATTAAAATGAAAAGAAAATATCTATAATGTAATTCATGCTGATTTTACACTTTTAATGAAACCAAAAGGTGACTGAGTGAAGTAACCTCACTCCCACCCCAACCAAACATGGAGAAAGGGAAAACTGCAACTATTACCCGAGCTCAAGGTGAAAAAATACGGAAATATTATAATAAAGTAGGTAAAGTGCTAGCCTTTGCATTCCCACTATGTTCTAAACCCATGGCTGTTCTGCTAGCTAGTCATATACCACCATCTCCTCACGATATTTTCTGGTAATTTACATAACAAACACAATCCGTTCAAAGACATCATCTGTCTTTTATATGGACTTTCCCTTCCTCGTGGCGTATCTACCCTGTATGTTTGCATTCTCTAGCATGCATATTATGATAGACATTTTTTACATTGTGTTATGCAAAGCATAAACCATACAAACGTAGGCTATTATGTCGAGAATTTACTAAACTTGCTATATAGTGAGGAACAATTTTCAGAAAGATCGCCAGATCATCGGAAGGGAGGGGCATTTACCCTGTCCAACTCCTTCTTTTCTGTCCATTTTCATACTTTGAGTTTGGCATACATTTACTTTTAAGATTTAAAGACTATGTTTCTGCAATATTAAGTAGAAGGTTCGTCTCACCCTCCGCCACGCCCAATAACACCAAAGACTGCAGTTGATAGCTCCATTCCACAGCCTCCTCTGCCGCTGACAGGGACCTCAGTGCTGCCTCCATGGCGAACTTGTACTGTCCCAGCACAAGGAAGCAGTTTCCAATCTCGTGGTAAAGCCATGCCGTCTCCAGGCGCGTCTTACATAGCGGTACTTTACGAGAAAATCTGGAGAAATGATATTTATATGAATTGATGTTACTTTCTTTACTTTCATCTGCCAGGTTAATTATTATAGGGATCAGCTGTCTTAGATTTTATCAGTATTAACTTATTTGGAGTTACTTCCCATCTACACCTATCTTTGTGGTAAATTTGGACTTTTTATTTCAAATTCATATATTAGGTATCTATACTCAGAAAGTTTTCTATATATATATTGTAAAATTAAATGTGTGTTCTTTTATTGTTGGGGCAGGCTTGGTGTAGTGGTTAAGCGCTTGGCTTGCGGCGCCGACGATCCGGGTTCGATTCCAAGGTTGCGCCACTATGTTTAAGAGGTTGGTTACCTCCTGCTTCCATGTCGCGATATAACTGAAAAATTGTTGAAAGCGACGTAAAACACCAATCAACCAACCAACCATCTTTTATTGTTCAAAACATTATTTTGAAACTAGCAAAATTTCAAGAAGTGTTCATGATATAGAAAATTCCCCTGCGTAATGTGATTGATCAATACACATATATTCCGTCATATATCTCAAAAATGGTAACAGCTTCCCAAAACGGAAGTAATTCAAATGAAATAATGCGATTTGAAGCATCTATGGAATTAATGATTTCATTATTCAAATTAGGTCCAGAATGGTACACTGTTCTTTACTTGTAAAAATAGAAATATGTGTGTATATTATTATGAGATAATTAAATATGTGTACATGTGTACACACATTATGTATACTCACAGCTCAAGTGCTTTCTGATGATTATTCTGGAAAACATATATTCTGCCTAAATTACCAAGAGCACGTGACACCGCTTCGTCGTCATCCCTATAAATATAGTCCATATGCATGTATACTTTAAAACTTCATTTAAAGAATGAAATCTCAATGGTAACTAGCTTTATCTTCAAATTTTATTTACTTTCAAAAGATAATTGAATAAATAAATCACCAACCCCCCCCCCCCCCACCCCCCCCCAAAAAAAAACTGACAAAACAAAACAAAAAAGAACAAAAACCAAAAAGGAAAAAAAAAACAAAACAAAAAATCAACCCCCCCCCCACCCAATAAAAGAATAAACAAACAAAAGCCAAGCAAGCAAACAAAAAAAAAAACCAAACAAAAACAATGTCAGCAGTAGGCTCTTCTCTCGTATCATCTTTGATGTTCGAGGAAATCCACGAGGAGTTTCGAATGCCGCCAACAATTCATACAATCTTTTACTATTATGGAAAGGGCTGTTTATTATAAAAAGAAGAACGAATAAAATGTACCCATCCTCGCCGATCCTTAAATCTCTCTCATGATGCTCTATTGCTGATTCGTAGTCTCGGTTTTCAATAGCAGCATTACCAATATAACTATGAAGCTTGGCAATTACTCCCATTAGATTCGGGATCGAGCTATCAGTATATGACGTCACAGTATTCAAACATGATTCTGCGCGGTTGATGCATTCGTTGTAACGCCCTTCTACGTATGCTAAAATGGAAAACGCGCAATTAATCTAAGTCCAAGATAATGAATCTACATGTATACATATTATTATATCTACATGTATATTGTATATCAAGTTCCATGATACACTTGGCACACTGAAAATTGCTTTCTTTGATTTTCATTTATAGTTTTGGGCGAAACTCTCTCTCTCTCTCTCTCTCACTGAAAATTGCCCTATATGGTTTTCATTTATACTTTTGAACGAAATTATCTCTCTCTCTCTCTCTCTCTCTCTCTCTCTCAATATTAAGGTACACTACAAGTAGCTGCTACTTCCTATTGACTTACATTCTAGATGTTTCGAAAAAATAAATTAACATAACAATCAAGTTGCTCGCGCGTTCATTTTACCTACCCATTTCAATTTCTTCCATCTCCAGATCGATGCGTTGAATAATGCTTTCTCGCTGAAAAACTTCCCTCTGACCTGGTCCTTTCTTCAATAACTTGGAAATCCTAGAGTTTCTTTGTGGTGCCCTCTTTCGAGGCGACGGCGGTTCCTCTGTGATGGTATCTAAATTCAGTCGACAATATACATTGGTTAAAGGTCATTGTATATTTATAAAAGAGAAAGCTGAAGACACAAAGCTGTATGACAAAAAATCACCAAGGACATTCACACAAACATGATAATAGTAGAATATACAAGGAAAAATAATATTACAAAAATATTCGATTGTGCTGCAGCTACGATACCAACTTAGGACGGTCTATTGCAGTCAGAAACGTCATTTAATCGGTGTGGTTAACCCACCTTCCCATTGACAGCAAAAGCAGCAGAATCAAAGGACACACATTCAAAACTTTATAAATAATTCTCCATACAGAGAACAAGGATCAACAGGTTTCTCCAGAAGTTAAAATTATTAACCCTATTCCCAAACTAAAACCTACCTATGACACTGTCTTCTGAGAAGTCCATATTTAGGTCACTTGGTTGCCTGTAAGTAGCGAAACTCAGATTGAGGCCAGAATCAGCATCTGACGAGCTCATATTATCACGGTCTTTTGAATGTTTGTTCGTGCGTTTCTTTTTCTTTGAATCTTTTTTGCGTTCTTTTTCAGTATTAGTGCCTTTCACTGGAAATAATTTTGCAGTTCCCAAAGAATCTTGCAAATCGATCTTGTGACCTTCTAGCACTGGGAGGAACTTCGTTGGTTGAGTTTTTCTGCTGTTTAGTTCAGCGACCTTCTTGCGTTCTAAGTACCGAAACCATGACGTCGGTTGCATTTCTTGGTCATTATCTAATTTTCTGAGCAACCGAGGCCTCGGTTCACTTTTTGAAAACTTGGTGCTGTTTTCATCTGACCTAGGAGATATCATTTTTGAAAGATTTCCGTTATTGTTTTGGTCGTCTTGTCGTCTGCTCAGATCGGACAAAGTTGGTTTGGGAGGTGGTAGGATAGGTGCTTCTGGAGGGATGATACGACCCTGACGGACCCAGTACAGGACACGGTCATACAGGAAGTCCAGACCGTTCTCCGCCATTGAGTGCAGATTTACGGAGTCTGAATTCAATTTATCTGGGGAAGACAGAAATGAAGACTTTAGTACTGAATGCGTTATAGATTTTCTTTTCATCATTTATGATACCAAAGAATATTGTTTTCTGAATTACTGCATTGAGGTTTATTTTCTGAGTATGATATTGCTTTGAATTATACATCTCTCTACTTAACATAAGGTATACGATTATTACTCTGAATTTCTTAGACTGAAAGGTAGGAAATAACATCTGTATGCATACAAATAAAGATTTTGAGTCCACCTCCTTCTTTTAGGCACACAATCAAAACATAAACTGACTCAAACTTTGCCATATATTATCTTCTTTTCATTTTCAGCTACATCTCCTTACTTCTTTTCTAAACTCATAGATCCGCCAATGATTATTTCTTTAATATAACCTTAACCACTCACCTGCCTGGTTTACAAGTTGCTCTAAATATTTTTTATCGTTATACATCCTTCCCAGAATTTGTTTCATTTTGGTTTCCGTCATATCATTATCATTAGGCATATCGATGTCCGACCGTCCGTCCGTGGCCAGAGACTCACGGGATCCTCGTTCTATTCGGACCAATGGGTTTTGCTGACGCAAACGAAATCCGGGAGTGGCCACGTTTCGCGCCTTGAAATGATGTTTTTCTGGTTGTAAGACAGGTGCCAGGTTATTTTTCTTGCGGTCTGGTTTCTAAGAAGAGATACTGAATATCATAAATGATGATAACACTATAAAGCAACAGTTTGTTATTGCTTCAACAATAATATAATATAATATAATATAATATAATATAATATAATATAATATAATATAATATATGATGCTCGCACAGAATTTATGCTTATACAATGGACCCCTCGGAAGGCGACATCTGCCCTGACACACTCATTAGAAGGCAGGACACGTACGAACCACCGGTGTAATTCGCACGGCGGACCTTTCGGTCACAAGTCAACCACCTTACCGATTACGCAAAGTCGGCTGCATTATAGTAATGATTACAACATATTATAAATCATTGTAATATACCATGATCAAATATCAACACAATAAGTATACTATACCATGATTTACAATTTGGTCTTTTCGTTACCCAGAGTTACTTTCTTTGCGGACGGTATTTGACGTAAAATAATTTTGACGTCACCAAATTCTATGGAAATCGATCTAAAACTCGGGAAAATGATAGTCCATAAATGACGTTTTTCATAGGAAACTGATAAAATCGGAACTGTTTTACTTCCTTAATGGAAAAAAAAACAAAACAAAACAAAACAAAACAAAAACAAAAACAAAAAAACCAAAAAAAAAAAAAAAAAAAAAAAAAAAACATATACACTACATTATACCGACCTTTTTAGGCAAAAAGAATGACATTTCTCCTGCCTTTGCCATACGTTTTGTTCTAGCAGATGTTGATCTATTTATAGCATCTTGTGTTTTTTCAAGTCCTTCCTGAAAAGCCTTGATATCTGGACGCTGCTTGGAGCCTTTACTGTAAAATACGAGCGCCATTTCATAGTCGCGTTGGTTGTAATGTAATTCAGCTCGCTGATACAGAGCCTGAAAATGTAATTTTATACATATTAAAGACAAAATATTTTATGAATATTTCTTTTTACGGAACGGTCAACTCTCAATGTCAGCTAGGATTTCGTTTCCCAAGTGAGCTGTATTGAAACATCCCTGTCAAGTTGTGGTCACGCGTCCAGTCGAGCATGGAGAAAGGTATCCCAGCATACGTGCAGAGGGTCAATGGACTAGCACTTCAGTGGTTGGTTCCTTGAACAACTTAACGCTAGCCGCCACCGTGGTACACAAGTACCAACTGTCTATGCCGTACACGCCTTAATAAAAGGTAGAGAAATTACCAATGAATTGGAATACTCTCTCTCTCTCTCTCTCTCTCTCTCTCTCTCTCTCTCTCTCTCATTTATTTTGCATTCTTTTTCAATTCATGTATGACAGCAAAATCTCTGAAATTTGATTTAATTTAAACCCCATGCGAGGATACTTTTATTCCAAAGTGTTTCATATCATTATTTATTGTTAAAATAATTGAAGTAACAATTATTCACCTCGTAAAATAAAGGGTCAAGGTTAAGCGCAGTCTCAACATCTTGCATCGATTTTCTCTGTTTCCCTAGCAACTGATAACATCGAGACCGGGCTACCAACGTAGACTTGTTGTCCGGGATCATCTTCAAAGCCTGAAATGGAAGTAGAAATGATGAAACAACACGCCAAGAAGAATGTGTTTTCTTTAAGTGTCTTTATATAGTATTTGAATATTTTATGACCACACGGTCCAGAGTTCGAATTCAGCTGTTGTTCCGTAGATATCCCGTCGTTCAATGCAAATCTTTATTACTTATACAATTAGATATATCATCATATTGACGATACAGTTAACACTGAAGTTCCATATTACGGTAGATGACGTCAAATGAGTAACTCTCTACTGCTTCTAGTGTGTGTTTTGCGTAGCAGGCTAATAGTAACCAGTCCCCCTCCCCGAAAACAACACTGCAACAAGGAAACAAGTATTACTTTGATACTTCGTCGGATACTCCGCATGTTATTTGAAGTCATCTCGCTTGCTTCCATCAACTAGTCCTTGGTCAAAATGAATTTTTCCCAATATGTTTGTTTTTGCATCCCCATTATTTTGCAATTATTTTTAATGTGTTTACAACAATTCTGAATAACTATCGTTCTTCCATAACAATTATTCTGTCAAAAAAATCTCAAATGTATGAATACAATGAACTTTTGACCGACCGTTTCTTGCCTTAACGAAATGACTATTTTCTGATTATCGCAGTAAGCGAAAATTTTAAAAGAAAATTCTATAATCCATCATACCGTCAACTCTTGAACTTTTTGCTCAAGGTTTTTGCTGCGAAGGCTAATCAATGTATTGGTCTAATATTGATGTAAAAGTTCTATTATTATCTCCGTACACGTGCTTATGATTGATTTATTTCCTATTTTATATTGGGTAGGAGGTCTATGAACTCGTTCATCGCGATTATAATTTTGTGTCTGGAATACACACTTGTCATAATAAAAGTATCTGGAGTTGGCTGGATGATATATGGAGAAAAATATTCCATAACGAAATGTGGTATTTAGAATTAAGGTTTTTCTATTCGTAATGACATCATTTGCGTCACAATTCTGAAAATGGATATTTCTATGACAGGTTTACAAAACATCGTTTCCACTTGTTCGTGTAAACAGAGACCTATATACATATGCATATATATTTCTCTGATGTAAATTGTACCATAGTTGGGTGAAATTTACTATTGCAAAAGGTATGGTGTACCCCTACATATGGACCAAGTAGTACTGTATACACTACCACCTTTATGAAATAGTGTATGTACGTTCCACCTTCTCTGAAAATCAGATTCCCCCAATATTTTTCCTATTGGCGTCGAATGCGAAATACTCCAATGGCGCAATGTACATTAACATTATTACGTTGTATGTAACTGTATCATCACGTGATGTGAAATAGTATCATCACGTGGTATGCAATAGTATTATCACGTGATATGCAATAGTATATTATGGTTGGTTGATTGGTGTTTACGTCACTTTCAACAATATTTCAGTTAAATTGCGACATGGAAGCAGGGTGTTACGAACCTCTAAAAAACATAGTGGCGCAATCGGGGAATCGAACCAGGATCGTAGGCGCCGTAAGCCAAAGGCACTGTGTTACATGAAGAGTGACTTTTTAAAACTACCCCCCTCCTATATATATCTTCCCGTTCCCCTTTCCCCTAAGGTAAGAAACGACAGTCAGAATGCAGCCGCTTCAACCAGTATTACCTAGAACTTCCAATGATGATCAGAGGAAAATAAAGTGCCAACATGTAAAATAATGTCTAACCTGATGATATCTGTCCTCAAAATTTCATTTAAGCATGTTTAAAAGCGCCTACAAACGCAAATTCGAACGGCACAACTCGCGGACAGTTTGCTCGCCAGCCATCTGTTACAGGTTTATTTGCATAATAGGACTTTACCGTGTGTGCCTGAATACTGCTAGAGAGCAGTAGTTCAATATATGACTGAAACAAAATTAACATTAAAACTTTATTCCATCTTCATGGCTTTAATATTCCTTTTTCTCACGATCTTGACAATCTTGTCCTTATACCGATCTTGTTTTTACACCCTGTCGAAGTTGTATCAACATGGCGAACTGGCGAGCAAACTGTGCACGAGTTGTGCTGTTCGAATCTACGTTTGTTGGTGCTTTAAAAATGCTTGAATGAAATTCTGAGGACAGATATCAAAATGTTAGACGTTATTTTACACGTTGGTACTTTATTTTCCTCTGATTATCATCGGAACTTGTAGGAAATAGTGGTTGAAACGGCCCCATTCTGGCTGTCATTTTTTACCTTATTGGAAAGGGGAACGAGACAATATATAGAGGAAAGGGGTGGGGCGTAAGCCAAGCGCTTAACCACTACACCAAGTCTGCCCCAAATAGTATTTTTCACTTGATATGCAATAGTATCACGTGATGTGCAAAAGTATCACGTCATATGATATAGCATCACGTGATATGCAATACTATTATCATGTGGTATGCTCTAGTCTTGTTGCGTGATGCAATAATGTTTGTCATGTGATGTTCCATGATTTGATAGCACAAGTTGTTGGTTGTTTGGTTTTTTTTTCACGAGTTGTGTAAAATATATAGAAGTAATTTATTATAAATAGTAAGAAGTAAATGCTATATTTTATATTCATTATATCTATGCTTCTTGTTTCATGTTGTATTCCTTGCCTATCCTTACCTTTTTCATTTTATTTGCTTCATTTAAATGTATTATAATCTTAATACATAAAAACGTTCAAGATTAAAATCTCATTCCCCCGGTACAAGTTACCACATTGTTTTACACATCCCCAAAAATTTGACATCTTTTCGGTCACGACCTTCTCAAATATATGATAAATGGCAATTTTTATCAAAGTATTAATTAATTATATATTTTCGTGTGTTAAACCTTTCATTCGAATGCTTGGTTTATGGTGAAATTCCATTTTAAATTTAAATATTTTAAAATGATAAGATGCCATCGAACGAGGCATTTGATTTGTGACATTTTCCACATCAGTGACTTCCCGTTGACTGGTATGAACAATGCGACTTTTCAAAAAAGAAAACGTTTTAAACCGTTTAAGGTTAAAACATTTAAGGTTCAAGTTATTTCGCATTGCTCTTTGTCCATATGTTCCTTTTCTTTGTCATTTTAGCTGCACTTTTGATAAATTCCCACTTTCAATTTATAACATTCCGGAGTACTTTCGAAATGTACATTTCAATACAAAATGAAACTGGATCACTCTGGAAACTTTTGTCGTTTAAACGTTAACCCATTTGTGTCATAAAACAAAGAACACTTAAAATAAAGCAAAAACATATATTGCAGAACTAGGTCACCTTATCTCTTCTTCTTTACTTGACAGACCTCAATCATGTTTAAATTATTAACGAGAATATTTATCATCTTTTGAACTCTTGCCAATTTCTTTTCCAATATACATGTATATATATTGTAAATCGAAAACAATAGAATTTTCATATATGGATATAATTTTAAAACAAAAGAAAAAAGAAAGCATGAAAATAGAAAATTAGGGATAATTGCTAATTGTTTACCACAATATCTCTTTTATGGCATACAGGGCATATTTTCATATTTTCAACATTTATCAAAACAACCTGCGTAGCTCAATCGGTTGGATGCTTGGTTCATGAAAAACCCGGTGTTTTGTCTTTCAGATGAGACAATAAATACCGAGGTTCCGAGTAACAGTGGACACGGTACGTAAAAGATCCCTCACTGCTTCGGGTGGGTACTGTACATAGGTGTACATTTCTGTAAATTGCTTCAGGCAGATGCCGTCACCATAAAAGCGCAATAATCGTGGTGTGACCAAAAACAAATTAATAAATTAAACGAAAAATTCCAACTCACGTTCTTATGGCTTCCCCTTTTTCTTAAAAAGCTTAGTCCGCCACCACGACCCAATCCCTTCAAATTTTCATGATTCAAATCTACAATCATCAAAGGGTTCCACACTTACGTTATGGTCTGCTGGCACATCCCGCTGATTAACTCCAATAAAACGACGGTATCTATACATGTTTATCCAAAATGCAAAGTAGACTAGCAATTTTTCCTGGTTTTAACCCATCACAACTTCTTCCTCTCGATCAAGCCTATTCATATACCTTTCATGACCATGTGTGTTTCGTACACCGCTATATATAAAGTTTGCCGTCGAGTTCAAAATAATTCAGAATCAATTTTCACTCCGAGTCACCAATATTCCTTGCACAATATCCCCATCGCTCCACGCAAAGATAAAATACGATGCATGCATTTATGTCTTTAAAGCGAAATTATCTCCCACAAACAGAAAATGCGACGAGAAAGCAATGGCTGATCAAAGCATTAATACCAGACCTTACAATTTCTTTTAGATTAAAATTGACAGCGATATAAAGAAAACATATAATGCCGATTGTTGATAGAAATTAAAATTCAAATTGTGCTATTCACTTTGATTCGGTATCATGTATGCATTAGATTATAAAAGATTTGGCGATCCACCCGTTTTGTGAATTTAATTATGTGTATTCAGAGTGCGCTTTATTTCTCTTCCTCTTTGTTTATAACAAATGTTTTGGTTTTTGTTTGGGATTTGTTTATGGGATTATGAGTACTTAATGTAAATCCTCTACGTTGGCAGAAAATCTGTTTTCATTCGTAATGGGCAACTATTGCAACATCTTAATGTGCAGTCTGAAATTTGGAGCATATTTTTTGAAATGTTGGCTCACATCCACATGTGTTACACACCGTCTCCCTAATGTGTACATATAGCCCCCTCCCCCCCCCCCCCCCACACACACACACACACACACATTGTAAATCATTTTTTCCTTTCGTGTAAAAAGAATATATTACTTTCGAAACACTGATGTACATAAGGTCACAAAAATACCAAGGTTAGATACAAAATCCTGCCTCAAACTGTCATATTGAAAGAGAGAAAAGAGAGCAGTATTAATCATACTTGAATTCCTTTCCATCAATTTCTCTAATAATTATTATTATTGTTGTTGTTGTTGTTGTTATATTATTATTATTATCATTATTATTATTATGAGTCTTGAAACTTTTATTGTTTCCATTTTAAGTATTCAATCCATAACAAGCGCTAACTAGATCTCAATATATATAATTCTTATCTTTGAAATTGCTATTTAATTTTGCAGCATCTTACAACATAAGACCTTTCATCAAAAGGAGTTTTATCAATAATGTTATTCCATCCAAA
Organism: Pteria penguin; assembly: GCA_035048485.1. Classification (NCBI taxonomy): domain Eukaryota; kingdom Metazoa; phylum Mollusca; class Bivalvia; order Pterioida; family Pteriidae; genus Pteria; species Pteria penguin. The sequence continues at coordinate 29,455,460 of CM068584.1, forward strand.
TAGGGATAATAAATGTTTGTACTGGGTCTTATGGGAATTACGCACTATGTTTTACTTACATTTTTTCCCACAAAAGACATAATTCTAAATCAACTTATAAACACTTGTAAATCAAATAAACTATCAGAATGAATCAATGATTACAAAATCAAGGTTTACTCCTATTGCACCATCTGGGGGAGTAACATGTGGGAAAATGGAGAGGAAAACGGTTTGTGCTGACAGTACCTCCATCCTAAGATTTGTAAACACTCTTTCTGGAAACTGAAGTTTTATAATATATTTAATCCCTGTATGAGATTATTAAATATTTTCATATTTTTTATAAATAAAAACTATACACCATAGCGTTCCTTTGGCAATAGTTATTACTAATTAGAAGTATTCATTAAGTAACAGGGTGCATACATTAAGTAATGTGGGGTAGGTATTGAACACTCGGTGACCTGCGAGGCAGCTGATCTCGATTCCATCTGGGGATTGTGCAACTAATCTTGTTTAGGAATTATCATGTTCTAATTTTTTTTTATTTATGAACCCCCGCGATGTAAACCAAAAAGAAACCCTATCCTTAACTGAAGAACATTTTCATGTTTGAAAATTATAAGGTAGACACAATCGCTGCCTACGTATTTCCGGGCCCCATTTTGCAACAAAATTCGAACATTTGACTTTGTTTACGACGCGTTGGATTGAAACTTATTAGTTTAGAAAATAATGATAGGTATGTAATGTATAAGTTATAAAACATTTCACTAGAACGCTGTTTATTCACCCAATGAATTCAAGTAGAGTTGGAAAATATTCATATATTCCGGGACCAAAAGAAAGAAATGCATTTATTACAATGTGTGCTTGCAGCAGTTGTGAAAAATGTATCATATTTTTGTTTAGGAATATGTCACGTGACTCATGATCAAACATTATAACACGTGCACTATGTTTTTCATAAGCAGGTATTACCTTACCAATTCAATGCTTTTATGCGTTGGTGATAGTGTTGACCTCATGGAAAGACGACAATTGCAACGACAATTACATGTATATGATTCAATTGCTCAACAAATTATCTGATAATTTTGAGTTTCTATGACAACATCAATATATAATACAGTTTTAAGACCTATATACCAGTCTAATGTTGTACATTTTTTCGTTATTTATGTTCATATATCATACTTCATTTTCTAAACGTTTATTTTGAATTAAAGTGTTGGGTGTCCTTCCTACAAACTATTCCACTTGGCAAATAAATGCACTCTTCACTGCTGCGTCGATCACGTGATTTCTCACAACACACCTTTTATTTATTAAGATTATTAAAGGATTATCTCCATTGTTCATTTTGACCATGGAATGGTTGTACACCATACCGTCAAAATAGTATACCATCTATTGGAGCCGTATGCATTATTCCTTTACATCTAAATCACCTTATTACGATGATTGCTAATTAGTTTGCTATTTTATTAATTTTTCGGCAGTTCATTAGAAATTATATCATGTATTTGTGACGGTGATATACAAAACAGGGCCGTAGAAAGCATTTCCAAAATGAGGGGGGCCACACCTTGAATTTCGTTTCTTTTTAACAAAAATGGTACATGATCGGACAAAAAGTGCGACCCTTCCGGTTCCCGAGGTCCGTCCTAATTTTCATAAAAGTTCAAACGAAGATGGGATTCACCATTCAGGATGATAAGCATTCACTGCTTTCTAAATCAACCCACCATGTGAACTTTAATGTTATAAGCTCACATTTGAAGTTTACCTTCTACCTATATGTACAGTATTTTGTTTTATTATAAGCTAATATGGATATCTTTACATTAGTCATTTACAGTAAAGTCGTTATTTTCTGAAACCACTTTAACTTTCACAAACATCAAAGGTTATTGCTTTCAAAAATAGAATATTTTATTGATGAAGGGCATGCACCGAAAGAAAAAATGATAAAGTGAATTTATTTATTTATTATTTATTTATACATTCTTTTATTCATTTGTTTATTCTTTTGTTTACTTTTAATGCAATCATTTATTTGTTTCTCTCTTTTATTTAACATTCCATGGGTATAGTTTCTATGGGGAAATGCACGTACAAACAATAACAAAATAGATTTTCCATGCCTTGGGAAGAATATCAAACTTAAAATCTCCGCTTAATAGCATTAAAATTCAAATCTGAAAACGCATTTGACATAATCGCATTCTTGTGCAATCAGTCATTTGTAAGTTCTCTAACTTGGCAAAAGTAATGACATCTGCATTAAACGAATTATGTTTGTGTAATTAAGACATATGGATACGAACTAAAACAGTGTTTCGATTTTAATGTGCCAGAAACCAACAAAACAGAAACCACCGGGTTACCTCGGTCTGGTAACACTGCAAATGAAGTTATTTCTATAAATACCCTTCAAGACGTTTTTGGCTAAAACAGATTTATTATGTTAATGGAAATCATTTTAGTATGTATTTTTCACTCAGTACCATTTTCACTTCTGAATCGTTTGGATAGTTTTCTAAATTCCATTGCAAAGAATGTAATACTTATACGTTTAGATAAAAGGGGTTGTGATAGATAACTTTCAAAACACCTTTCAGTTAATGTGAGGCTATATTCTTTCTATTTACATTAAATTCTTCGCACAATAAAGGACAATATATCGCTACAAAAATTAAATCTTTTTGCTAACCAGAATATCTTTTTAAGATGATATATTACTGATATGAACACACATAAAAAGGGCCAATCTTATCAACGACAAACAAATACGGACTTAAACGATTTGTTCCGAATAAACTTGACGGAAAGAGTAGTGGATATCGGCGATAGTCACGACCAACAACTCTTGTTTAAGACCAGTTAATATTCAATAAGTTTTGTAGTTGTCAACAATGTCATTGAAGTATATTGTAGGCCATTTAACTCGCTAGAATGTGGATTTACAGGTGATAAAGTTTTCAATTTAGGTGATAAAGCCCCTAGTTTATAGATATGTCCACCAGATAGCGAAGCTAAGGAACTTTAACGCTATTGTTCCCTTAATTACAGGCTCTCGCGCGATAGCGTGGTCAGCACTGTGTAAACAAAATAACCGATTTACGACGCAACAATCAATACCTGCATGGAACAGTTGAAAGTATGTACTATCCACAAAATAGATCATTTTAATGTTAATTCCATGCTCATTTTCCGAGTATTGATAAGTGCCATCGGAAGATCAGCGAAGAACCCTAATCCCACCCCAAGAAGAAAAAAGGGTGGTTAAAATCCACCAACCCCACCCCACCTCTTCCACGCACACACCACCACACTCCACAAACTTTTTCCAGATTTTGCATCACGTAAGGGGAATATCGGACAAATAAATATTTGCCTCCAAGATCCGCGTCATATAACCATGGCATTAACGACAAATAAAACAGAATAAACGTCACAATGAAATTCCAGCAAACGCGGTTAGATCCCTTACATTAAAAAGTCTATTTATACAAAATGAGTTGATTATATTTGTTTAATGAAAAGCAATACATGTTAATGATCGACAGGAAACTCTCAATTTCTCCTCCGCGCCACCCCAACCCACCTTCTGCTTCCACCATGAATACATTGCCGCAGCAAATGTGAATAATACTTCGTTTTCTCCCTTACGGTTTTTCTACATTTTATTGTTTAATTTCCCTATAAACTTTTACGATATAACAATATAAAAGTATTGAGTAATTTTGCCGACGTTATTTCGTTGTTATTATACATATATAGAGCTTACTTTATAATTCTGTTAAACGGTGACAAGAATTCATTTTATTATTTGAATTTGATTAAAAGCTATTTGAAAAGCTATTTGAGCTGTAACTTCTACTTTTTTATAAAAAGGTTTGGCAGAGAATTTTGGGAACTTCGGTTTTATAAGCTATGTAACACGTCATTATCTTTTCTCCCTGATTTATTTCCGCCCCGAAAAGAAATGCTCGAGATCGTGTAACAGGCATTCAGAATCGCGACATGAAAACACATGTTTTATTGTCTGTATGTCATTTATATCTGCTGATTTTTTTTTCAAACGTCCTAAATTTTGCGTGGTAAAAACCATTTGGACATAGTTGACTTAAAAGTTACAACTTACATTGCTTTAAAGAAAATTGTATGTTCATACGTATGGGTCTATGTTCAAAGCTTGATACACAATTTGAAAGAGGGGGATGTTGTAAAAATAGATTCCACACTAAATTAAAATTACCGAGCGAATATGGTTCCACCTTAAAAATTACTATAATTTACGTTTGTTTAAATGATATCCGCCAACGAAACGGTGAGGGAACACTCCTTCCGGGTCCGCCTTTGTACATACAGGTAGACGATATATAGTGAATAGTTACACGGCTCTAATCGTAAGTATTCGGTCATTTCCACAACTAGCAATTTTCGTAATAAAAGCCGAAGAGTTACAATTTATGCTTTGCGGCTCTTACTGCGTTTTATTTCAGATCTGTATGAAGTTAATAATAATGTTTTCTTTATACGTTATACGCTTCGATCTGTAAATCATCATTATCTGATATATTATTCCCTTTCCTTTAATCCATCTGAAGTACATTTCAAATGTAGCTCAAATAGTTATTAATCCATTTTGATCTCAATGAAACATGTGGGATCGGGATTTAAATTGGAAAATACTATTACGACTGATTATCTAACCCGAATTTAATATTTTCCGATAATGTTTATCAAAAATCTATCAGTTTTATTGAATCACTGGCGCGCTATATTTGCAAGGTAAATGCGTATGCAAATAAAGATCAGAAACAATTTGAATGTTTTACAAATATGTGACAGGAAATAAAAAGAGAATTGCTCAATCGCGATCTTATTGTCAAATATTTTGATTAAATGATTATCAATATTCCCTCAAATATATGTGCGCCAAGCTTTCAATAAAGGAAGGCTTAGTATTCCACTATGTATAAATAATTATTTCTGTGTATAAAATATAGAGAAAATATTAAGAGGATAGCATACAAGTATTAGATAATCAGAATTACTTGCCGGACTATAGCTATATTCTCTTTGATTAAAAGGTTTGGCTCTGACGTCACGTCGTTCTGAGTTGACACTTTGTAACAGGGACCCGGTTACGAAAATCTGCAATGTGGATTTCTAACCCCCCTTCACCAGGCACGGGAAGAGCCGCATGGGGAGGGCGTCCCTCCCATAGGTGGGGGTTCAGGGGGCCTCCCCCGAGAAAATTTTGCAAAAATGAGGCAAAATAGTGTGGTGCTCTTTTTTGCATTATTCATCAACATTTTCTTGACTTCAAATATTCCGCAAAAACTCTGAAATCGGAAGAAAACTGTCGTAATATTTTCGTTCAAAAATTATCATGTTCACCCTCCCTTCCTCACATAACTGGGGATAGGGTTTCCCTCAGAAGATATGACAAAAATCTTGCAAAATCGTGTGTGCTATATTAGGCCCCTTTTGTTCTAATTCACGGAAATTTTAACAAGCATGGACCCAAATTTTCAGTTGGAGGAGGTGTAAAACTCGGCGCAGGGTCTAGGGACTGCCTATAGGTTCCCGGTGGATGCAGGGTAGATCCCTGGCGGGGGGAACAAGGTGCAAAGTCCCACTCCACGGAAGCTCCAGTATTTGAGACTTTTGGAGATACAAAATACGTTGTAAATAAACTATTCTGGAAATGGTTTTAAGTGAAATCCATCTCGTACATCGCGTAGCTTCAGTACAGGCGTTTCAAAAATTTGTATTGAAGCTGGAAGATATTATGGATCATAAACGGGGATCAGGGGAGAATTATCATGAAATTGATCGTGAGTGAAGCGAGTCAACGATTTTTTTTTTTCCAACTGCAAATTTGGAGAAATATGAGAGAATAACTGGCGAGCGAAGTGAGCCAGCGAAAGTTTGGAAATTTAAGACAGAAATGCAGTAAAATAGGCCCTAAAATAGACTATGGTGCCCCTTTCGGCGGGCACTGCCGTAAGGGGGGGGGAGGGAGGGGGTAAAACAAAAATCAGTTCTCGCATTTGCAATATGTTTCAATGTCAGTAGCATAGCTTCAGAACCACAATTAGAATCGACCATTATGAAGCCGTGATCAGGCGCGGATCCAGCCGTGCCCCCTCCCCCCGGCTGGATCCGCGCCTGATCACGACTTCATAATGGACGATTCTAATTGTGGTTCTGAAGCTATGCTTCTAACATTGAAACATATTGCAAATGCGAGAATTGATTTTTGTTTTACGTCACACCACGAATATTTCACGTATATGGTGACGGCATCTGCCTGATGCAGGCATACAAATTTTGACCTTTGCAACGGACCCACCCGAAGCATTGAGAAATCTTTAACGTGCCATGCATACCACGACACGGGGCCTCGGTTTTTACTGTTTCATCCGAAAGACAGAACACCGGCATGACCAGAGCGGGACTCGAGCCCCGGCCTCGCGATCAGGAGTACAGCGCGATACGAAAGACAGAACACCGGCATGACCAGAGCGGGACTCGAGCCCCGGCCTCGCGATCAGGAGTACAGCGCGATACGAAAGACAGAACACCGGCATGACCAGAGCGGGACTCGAACCCCGGCCTCCCGATCAGGAGTACAGCGCGATACCACTAGGCCATGCCGGCTTTGCAAATGCGAGAAAAACTCGGGAATATCTTGCATGAATTTAAATTATAACATGCTAATTTTCATTAAATCCGAACATACCAAGTGCAGATATAAAAAGCATCGATAACTATGTGCTTGTCACTGCAGTATAAAAGCATACAACCAAAAAATAAAAAGTTTTGAAGTAGACAATTCGGTTTATGAAAACACAAAATATTATTTCAAACCCCCTGAACATCCCAAATAAGGTCATTAAGTATTTTAATGGACCTTGTATCAGATTATAGGTACATGCATATATATATATGTTGCTACATTTAATTTAAAAGGAATTAACCATAAAACGATTTTAACGCACGCATCACATAACGCATATTAATATAGCTTACCTATATCTATTTGAAATCTAAACAATGCAAAGTATCTTTCTAATATACACAAATATTTTCATTGAATATTTTCACTGCGGTTCAGACGAGCTCCGTCTCTCTGTGTATTACAAATATATACGTACAATGTAACGTGATTACAGACCCTAGTGCAAGAAAAAAAAAAGGACGGCGAAACCCTTCGTCCCTTTCCTCGAAGAAAAATGGCAATAACACAATATAATTATAATTCGTCCATGGGTATACTTGTAAAGTGCTTGAGCGCTTGATTTGCAATGAAGGCGACCCAGATTCAAATCAGTATAGTGCCATTATATTTAAAGGGGAGATTAACTCCTGCTTCCATGATGCCATACTTAACTCGTTTTCTTTTAATTTCAAGCCTCAAAGTCTAGTAGCAGTTGCCCATTCCTTTACATACACTTTTTAAACAGTAAAATTATGCAGCAATTCGGCCTTTCCCATTGATGGAAGAGAAGAAAAATCCTTATTTTTTCTCAAAATTGGATTAAGTGTCTGAATTTCCCCTTAATATCACAAATATGAATTGCATTTCATTTGTATACATCATTCTATGGAGAAATATACTGTAACCTATTTATCTTATGTTTCCTTTATTTTTTTAAAGTTTTATCACGGGTTGAATAAAAGCCATTCGTGATAGTTTGGTTTTTCGCAGTTCTATGAATAGTGCGTTTATATTTATACATGTACTTTCAATAAAAAATAAGAAAAAAAAAATATTTGTCAATCATAAACTTCGGTTATTATACCAAGAAAGTCTAACATTGTAAAACGAGGGGTTAATCTTTCTCTTTTTTTACACTTATTTCACTATCTCCACTGTGAAATATATGAACTTTTAAGATGTAGATGCCTTTTTCCTAGAACTTCGTAAAATATTTCATTTATATGACCGATTGATATGGGAAAATTTAGCACGATTTGCAATTGCAATTAATTTTGCAGAGGTGTCCATGCTATATAGTAGTTTGTGTCCACATTTTAAATGAAAACAAAATCTTTTTTCAATAGTAATTTATCATATGATGAACGGAAATCGAGGAAACTCATGATTAAAGACCTTGCCCTCCCTGCTTTAAGTCGTGCATTTTAACTACCAAATCCACTCAACTATAAATAATTGTGTTTTTGAAATAAAAGATACATACTGAATTATATAGCTCCAAAGCTTTAACCAGTTCGCCTTTCCGTAAGCAATCGTCCGCTTCCGACTTGTATACGTCATGTAAGTGGCTCTTCCTGTCTTGTCCATCGCTCTGAACGACATTTGTTTTTGAACTTTTTTCTTGCTCATTATTTCGTTTAGACCCAAAATTCAGTCGTGGTATTTTCGGAAGCAATCTGGATCCTTTCGGAATAATTGGTATTGCAGGATTCGGTCCAGTATTTTTGGTGGCATTTGGTGGACTTTTGATCTGAACCGGAACCGGAACTCTGGGCAGTGAACGAGAAGGTTTTACTCCATCAACAGGTCTAGGTGCCGATGGAACAAGAGGAAGCGCTCGACCAATTTTCAGTGCTTTCGTTGGTTCAGTCGATGTCTTCGGGACTTTCGGTAAAGCCCGAGGTGGTGCGGATACTTTAGGCGTAGATGACCGCGGTCCAATAAACGTTACAGTCATTTCGAAATCTGAGGACACAAAATTATTTTGGAAATACGAAAAACTGAAATTCTATTTTTGTTTATATTAATCCGTTTAATTTCAGCACATTGCTAAATCCAGAAATGATCAAGTCAGCCATAATACAAACGCATGCCCACATTCATTGTCAAAAATGCACCAGAAAAAAGTTTTAGTGTTTTTACACTTTATTGTTTTATAACTATGGAAAAAATGCTGTTGTATCCATTTCCTTATTTTGCGAAAATCGAAAATAAATTCTTCGAGTCTCTTCACTTTCACTTCATCAGCAAAAACAAAAGGAATACAATTACCCTTTATCCAATTGAACCCATTCCGTGGTCATTGTTACTCTGCGTAACACGGACCTTTAACTGAACTTTTAATGCCTGCACCAGGGTTTATATCAGGAGGGAAAGTTTTTACGCGTTCCGTTTAAATCCGGTCGGTATATTGTATTTATGTTCTATAAATTTAAAGGTCTCCGGGGTTGATTTGCATACAGATTCAAGGGAATGTGTTTGTTAAAGACAGAGGTTCGGATAAACTTGAAATGAACTGTTTTTGAAGTGAAAATTTTTTATTGTATTTTACTGCCTATTCAGAATTTGATATAGGAGATTGTCAAACGGTAAAAGATTTTGATGGAAAATAAACTATGTTGTAATTGTTAGATTAACATTGTCAAAAAGTTTGTCCAAACTTGTTGTGAAATAATTCGAAAAAGGTTGCTTAGCCGTAGAACTGTAAACATTCACACAGAATATAAACAGGATAAATAGGGTTGAGTAAATTAAAAGAATCTGGGCAATTCTGTAGTTAACAATAAACACGTCTTTCATTTAATTTTTTGTTCTCTGCGCTTTTTTCCCTTGTATTACAAATATTTTTCTTGATTGTAAACCATTGATTTTTCTTTTAACTTACGGTCACTTACGCCGCTCCAAACTTATTTACTTTACTGTGGTGACACGTGTTAGGTTATTGTTTTATAAATTTCATTGTCTCATCCGAAGGGTACAATAGAAAAATAGATGTTTATCGAGACTAACCTGCCTCTTGGAAGTCATTGCATAAAAAAAGTAAGAAACACACGGTCCATTCAAGAAAAGCAAAAGGAAAATATGATTTTTTCCCCCATCATTATTGATCGTCATCTTAACGATCGACAGAACGGAAAATGCCATGTCGACTTTGGCCGGTCAATTGATTCGTATGATAAACCGGTTTTGTTAAGCGGGTTTTAAGGGTCTTACCTCTGTATCTAGCATGAGAGGGTGTACAGAAATTGACACATGTTTTAACACCATTTATAAAATAATAAGTTAAGTAAAAGCCTCCATATCTATGGAAAAGTTCAAAGTGACAGTTAACGTAGAACAGTCATTAAACTGTGTACAAGAACGCATACTGTATTATGCGATACCATTAAAAGCGTAATACCAGGCACTTAAAAACGTGAATTTAAGAGAACGGGTGTGTATGAAAGAGTATGAGGTATTGATAAAGGTGCACATAGACGTCCTATGATACGAACATACTTTTCAAGGTCTGGGATGTGGGGCCATCTGCAGACTCACTAAGGCAAAGGCCAAAACCCGAAGGTTCAAGGAATCGAATTCTCAAGCAGTCGCGGATCCAGAACTTCATGTGCCGGGGGGGGGGGGGGGGGGGCACCACACCATTTTGGCCCGAAGGGCCGAATGGAGAGGGTATGGGAGGGGTCCGCCCTTCCCATAGGTGGGGGTTTGGGGGTCTCCCCCGAGAAAATTTTGCAAAAATGAGGCAAAATGGTGCAATCTGGTGCTCTTTTTTGCATTATTCATCAACATTTTCTTGACTTCAAATATTCCGCAAAAACTCTGAAATCGGATGAAAACTGTCGTAATATTTTCGGTCTGCCTATAGGTCCCCGGTGGATGCAGGGTATATCCTTGGTAGGGGGAACAAGGTGCAAAGTCCCCCTCCACGGAAGCTCCTGTATTTGAGACTTTTGGAGATACAAAATACGTTGTGAAAATAAACTATTCTAGAAATGGCTATAAGTGAAATCCATCTTGTACATCGGGTAGCTTCAGTACAAGTGTTTCAAAACATTGTTCTGAAGCTACACGATGTACAAGACGTATTTGAGTAAAATTGTATGGACAATTAAGTAAAATCCATCTTGTACAGCGCGTAGCTTCAAACATTTGTAACATTTGCTACACGATGTACAAGTACATGTAGCCATACGATTTTACTCGCCTGATGCCAAGTGGCCGAACATTTGTGCGCTGGATATTAATTTGGATTGCACATAAATTTGGCTTCCCTCTGGAAGATATTATGGATCATAAACGGGGATCAGGGGAGATTTATCATGAAACTGATCGTGGGTGAAGCGAGTCAACGATTTTTTTTCAACTGTAAATTTAAAGGAATATGAGAGAATAACTGGCGAGCGAAGCGAGCCAGCGAAATGTTGGAAATTTAAGACAGAAATACAGTAAAATAGGCCCTAAAATAGACTATGGTGCCCCCTTCGGCGGGCACTGCCGGGGGGGGGGGTTGTTTACGTGCCCCTGTGCCCCCCCCCCCCCCCCCGGCTGGACCCGCGCCTGTCAAGTGCTCTTTACTTTGTTAACTCAATTTCTTCTCCGCAAATGCGTTGGCCTGGAGTTCGAAACAGGTAATTTATATAAGAAATGTTTTTCTAGTATAATATCTAAATTTTCTTAATCTGTTTTCTCAAAAATATTTTCTTCATATAATCTGTTAAGTTTGCGATTTCACTTGTTATTCTCAGTTCTCATAGATCAAGGTGATCTTTGATTTTTTTTCGGCATACCTTCAAATTGACAGTTTTTCCTTTTGAAGATTCTAAACAATGAGAGCAAAAGAGACATAGAAGTAGTCTATTCCGCTGGAGTGTCTGGACATCAGCTTAAAAGAGCCGATCAAAAGTTATCCTTTTATGAAACCCCAGATGTTGATAATTAGAAATCCACCTATCTATGATTCGATAAAAACCATTATAGGGCTATGGGATGAACTATTATTATCATACAGTATCGTGTGGTAAATACTCGATAATTACATACCTTCACCGACAGATCCATTAGAAAAAAAAAATTTTTTGTTCGGGTTCAGGCATGCTGTAATTCGTTTCCCGTAAACATGGAAGATGCTATTCATCATTATGTGAAAGAAGATTTGCCGAAGTGCGCTTTCCCTGTATTTGAAGATATTCGTAGACAAGGGAAACTATGCGATGTTACACTCAAGGTTTGCTTATCATGCATGATTTAAATTACAAAAAAATTAACGTTGTCAAGTCGTATAAATTAGTACAGTTTTCTGACAGACGGACATCAATGTCATCATGCATGACGGAGTTCCTCGCTTATTAATAGACCTCTTACCGTAGTAGTCTTACCTTTAAATGCGGAGCTGTAATATTGCTGTTGGGTGGCAAATTTATTAACGTTCCCTCCATATTCATCAAAATGACATCAAACTACATTATGGCACATCAGCTATTGATCGAGAGGTCGTGGGTTCGACTCCCGCGCTGGGCACAGCGGTGTTCTGTCTTTTGGATGAGACAGTAAAAACGAGGTCCCGTGTCATGGTCGGCATGGCATGTAAAAGATCCCTCACTGCTTTGTTTGGGTACGTTGCAAAGGTCAAAATTTGTATGCAATGCATCAGGCAGATGCCATCACCATATACATGTACTTGAAATAATCGTGGAGTGAAGTAAAACAATAATCAATCACTCAATCATTATTATGTAGTAAATTTGGAATGAACGTTAATCAATACACTGATCCACTTTCGAAAGCTCTCTACACTACAGAGAACAGCTATAGTCCAGTTGTCATATCATCACCGTCATGTTTTGCAAGTCTTACACTACAGTCCGAGTGAAACTTTGAATACCCACTGTCCACAGTGGGCAGTCCACCTGAAATTTCAGTGGGCATTAGGAGTGGACATTTACCTGAGCTATCAAGCTGTCCACTTACCTGTATGTTAATTCCAACTGGTTCTTACAAGAATGTCCACTGTGTCCAGTGGACATTTTTAATGCCCACTCTAAAAATGCCCACTGTGACCATTGGGCAAATTAAGTTCCACCCGGACTGTACTGTAGCTAATAATCACTGTAATATTCGCTCTTTAATTGACCTATAGTTAACGCGGATTCGCCGCAACGATTGTGATGAATCCGCAGAGACCCTACTACATGTATCTACGAATATGTATATGTATACAGTATACGTAAACTATGGTGAAATATTTTTTTAAATACTCATTGAGTATGGTCAGCATTCATTTAAGCACATAATGTAAGTTTTAATAAAATTCAGAACAGAATCCTACAATTAATTAATTTCAGTACAGCATTTGTAACACAAGACTTCCAAATTCAAATGCCCTACACTAATTATTGACTTGGGTGATATTTCTTATCAGCTTTATTCCGTCTTGTGTAAAAATCAACTTTTGCAATTGGTAAATACCCTCTTACCCTTATCACTAACTCTGTATATTCGTTAATAAAATAACTTGATACAATGAGTAAATTGTTTAAATTTTATTTTCTTTATTACAGCAGTTATAGAAGTTCAGTATTGGCAAATTGTTGGACAAGTAAAATTTATATTCGGACAAGTAAATTTTATGGCTACTTGTTTGAATGGACAAGTATGGAAAAATGTTAATTTTGTGCCTGACTGTATTAGTTGCATATATGTAGTAAATAAAGGAATAAATAGCAGTGCTTTTAATCAAATTGCTTCTTGCAAATGTGAAATCGTGAGAGAAATTGTTTTTTGTAATGATGATTTAAATAAATCTAAAACTAAAGGTCTGTGCCTCGGAAGTGTCCCCTAAATCGAACTTGAAACATATCGCCGCATTCATAGAGAACTAGGAAATGGTGACAGGTTTGGGTGATTGATGACAAGACGTCTTTAGAGGTTTTTCAGCAAATAATAACCCTCCAAAACACTTGCAATATTAATAGGTCTACAAATAACTCTCAAGCAAAACCACTCATGTTACACCTCGATATTTAGAGAATATTTTAAGATACTTAAATGTTTGTTCAATAGTCCGTGAATAGATATACGATGCATAGCTGCAGTCAACCGCAATGTTGCGGTGAATCACCATGATTAACCATCGTGGTGGCGAAGTGGTGTGCGATGATTTGCAGTGATGTGAACGCGATAGTCCGTGTCAAAATAGTCAGCTCCGATATGCGGAGAATTGGACAATCCGCAATCTCTGTAGTGTATGTTTAGCAGACTTTTGGTGTTATGCCTGTGACGTCATAATCAAATGTCTGACATGTACAACCTTGTGTGATGTCATCATAGTCATATTTTGTGCTGAAGTGTTTGACATTTGACAAAAGTCTATCGGTGTATTTGCAGTCCAAAATTACAGTTCTGCAGTCACGCATTGTGACTGTAACACTGATTTTGACAGTTCTGCAAGTTTAGAATCTGTATGGAGGATCTAGTTATTGGGAATCTAACCTAGGACTGAGACCGCCTTGAAGATTCTTTTTTTGCAGAGCTATCAAAATCAATGCTACATTTAGCCAGATACATGCTCAAATTCACCTTTATAACACAAAAAGATTAATTTTGTTGCCTTCAATTAAAGTTTAATTAGAAACTAAGAAATACATTTACAAAGAGGATACTAGTATAAATTACAGTATATGATTTATGGTCATTTGATTGGAAAATCAATATTCTTGCCAGTGCATCTGCATTCACTTCTAGTTCTACATGTATCTCAATTTAGTTACATGTATTAGACTTTAAGGGAGTAACTTTGTATTGGCACTATTTGGTCAGAGAAGATTACTAAAATTAATGTGTTTAATTTTTTAACATTAATCTGAACTCCATTGTACAAATATAAATTATTTGTCAATATATACAATGATGGTACGGATATAGAGCAGGACCCTGTGTCGGTGAAAAGCTTGGCATGTTTAATATTAAGTAGCTGTCCATAAAGGAATTGCTTGGAAACTGGTATAAATTAAACTATCCACTTTTGCTGTTACATTTTATTAAATGATCTAGAGGTGACAATAATGAAATGAAGAAATTTGGAAATTGCAGAATTTCCAAACAGAAAACCCTCTTTTGTACTTTGACTTTTTAATTTCCTGAGTCAAAGGCTCAAGTGAGCTTTTGTGATGGTACATTGTCCTTTGTTCTTGGATTTTTGAAAAGTTAGAGCTTTTTCAGATTTATTGTTGTTTATTAGAATGCGGCATTGCCTTTTTAATTCAAATGATTGATGTGGCCCTGAACCTCTTTTTTCATTTGATAGGTGCAGTGTTGTAATACGTTTCTATGGTCTGTATATTTTTCGGTATTCATGTCAAGTGTGGGTACCTAAACGGGAAATGCTCATTCCATTTGGTCATGTAATATCACTGCTGATTTTTCAGGGTCCATGATGTCCTCAATGACATTATAATTGTGAGTGACCCAGTGATGTCGCCACCAATTACATATACTCTCATATTTTTTTCATAATTATATACTTGCTACATGTATAGTGTTTCATGAATTTGTATCTTGACAGGTAGGGGAACGGAAGTTCACGGCTCATCGTATCGTGTTAGCAGCCAGCATCCCATATTTCCATGCTATGTTCACACACGATATGGTGGAAGCCAAACAAGATGAGATCGCTATGCAAGGCATCGATCCAAAGTAAGACTATTGCTTTATATGAATGTACATATCCATAACAATTTTCACGTATCATATCAATTATCAGCATGTTATGAATCTGATCTTGGTTTCCATTATACAAGTAGAAACTTATGTAAGTTTATTGCCTGAATACATTTCATATACATGTGTATTTTATAAATTTCCAAATGCTTAAGATCAGGTTCCAATAGAAAATAACATTTATTTCCCCTCAGAAACACTCTATATACCCAATTGCTTTGAATTATATCAAATGTCAAAACTTTTGTGGGAGTTATGGTTCTTTGTCTTAAAATGCTGCTTGCCAGGCAGTGGCGGATCCAGGATTTCCAAAAAGGGGGGGGGCCCGCATGGGTATTAGCCAATTTTGGTGCAAAATCTCGATTTTTACTAGTAAATATGTGACCAAAAGGGGGGGGGGGCCCGGGCCCCCCTCTAAATCCGCCACTGCCAGGGATGTAAGTCCTGCTTTGCACACATTTCTAGTTTGGAAAAAAAGTAAAGAATAATAAGAGAAAGTACTGTGATATTTGACTATAAAATCGCCAAACCATTTCAGTAATCGCTCCCTCCTGATACAATAAACGTGGAAATGTGTGTATAAATCCTATAGCACAATAATTGAAAAATGATTTGAGAGGATAAATGTATCATAAATATTTTAGTGCACTGGAGGCTTTGGTGAATTTTGCATACAATGGTTCAGTAGCGATCGATTCCAACAATGTGGAGAGCCTCCTTGTAGCATCTAGCTTCCTGCATCTTCAAGCAGTTAAGGAGGCATGCTGTACATTTCTTCAGAGAAGGTAACGATAGATTATGTCTGTATCCATATGGTTGTCTACAGGGAATGATTTCTCCTCCACGGCACATTATCCCATCTCTTTTTCACTGGATGTCCATGTTTACATTGCATTCTGGATTTGTACAAATGGATTTTTTAATCTTGTTGAGTTATGGCACATTCCACATCCACATTTGTGAAAAATATCTCATTATATAAGGAGTATATGGTTTTTGTCATGTTCTCTTTCCATCCATCCAGCAATCTGTCTCTCTGTTCTTTTATAAGAGACCATAGAACAAACTTGTCTTACTTCCTCCTACATCTTGGTGAAAGCATTTCAATCATTCTGTACCAGAAACTGTTGTAATAAACAACCACTCTTTTATTTTGGAACAAAGTGAAAAGTTACTCGCCGTGCAACTCCTGCATAATTTCTATTAACTTTAATTACTTCAAAACTGTTGGACAGAAAATGTTATTATTCATATCATTTAGTCACATTGTTTAATAATAATGTCACATGAAGGTCATCAGCTGGACTAGAATTTCCTGAACTGTCATGATCAGTTACTCTTTCATTTTCTCAAATGTATTTCCAAATTATGATTTTAACTACTTCGATAAACATCCACTTTTGAAAAATGTAATGCCCCCTAGGCGTTTATCACTGAATATACAGTATGGACCCCTGAAATTCAGAGATAAGATCAGATGGCCAGTAGGCAAAAATGTTTCCAGCATGTCAAGGTGTGCCGTCATGAGTACCTGCTAAAACTTAATCACAGAAAGTTAGATAAGGACATAATATAGATAGTTTGCAGTAGGCCAGATTGATGGTAGTTACTTCCCATTGGCAGCCATTCTGTGAGTAACACTCCATATTCTTATTTAAAATCTTGTTGAGTTACGGCACATTCCACTTACCAAAGTTGATCATTTTTCAAGATGGTTTCAGGAAGTCAACTTGTTGATTTCTTTTAAATTTGAGTTCATTATTCATTTTGAAATATTGCGACAGTATTTGAAATGTGAAATTACAAATGCTTGTTTTAAATGGGCTGTTTGCAAATGATAGGAATATGAAGGAAAAACTACGATTTGATGCACAAGATGGCTGACAATGGAAAACTATCTATTATATATACCTGTAAAATGTTATTAACAGATTTATATTTTTATATCCTTTGTATGACAACCGTTATATGGCATTTTGTACAGATTGTAAGCATTCTTATATTAAACATTCCTTCTTTACAGTCTCCACCCACAGAATGTGTTGGGGATCCGTACATTTGGTGATCAGTACATGTGCCCTCAGCTGGTCGAATCCACAAATAAGTACATACAGAAACACTTCAAGGAAGTAGTCTTAACTGAAGAGTTTCTCACACTCAGCAAAAGTGACGTTTTGGAGATCATTTCTCGTGATGAGCTTAATGTGCGGTCTGAAGAGCAGGTAGGGTTGATCAGCAATGCATGTATGAAGAAAATATGAGTGTTTTTAAAAGGAATTGTGAATATCAGAGATACCAGTTTAAGTAAATAAATGATGTTTTGCATAGGTCATATTTGAACTTGATTTTAACAGGTATTTAAGTACCAGTAATAATGCTTTGCATATGTCATTTTTGAAGTTGATTTTAACAGGTGTTTGAGGCTATACTGAGCTGGGTGAAGAAGGACGAGAGTGGTAGACAAGAGTACCTGCCTGAGTTACTGGTCCGGGTTCGACTCCCACTACTTACCCCTCACTATCTCTCAGATAGGATTGCTACAGAGGATTTGATCAAGAACTGTCTCAAGTGCAGGTATGATGCACGTAACGAAACTTATAAAGCTGAGTTTGAAACAGGAAATGACTTAATATGTATATAAACAGTCTCTGCTGTGATACCTTGATGATCTGTAAATCATGAAAAAGTCTGTAAGCTCTTTCAGTTAAAAATGTTAAGCACAGGAAATATACTTTCACATGTTTCTCATTTTGGTACTATCAGTATTTTGTGACCATCAATCTTCTGAGATTATTCATCGTTGAAAAATGTATAACAGAGAAATGCATCACAGAAAAATGCATGTAGCACTGTAGTCTCACTTAATGTGGTGAGAAATTGTCTAGATAAATGTTATATATCATACTTGAGGTACATATATTTGATTCAACTATCAGGACGTGTACTTATTGAAGATGTCTAAATCTTTACAGAGATTTACTAGATGAGGCTAAAGACTATCATCTGATGCCAGAAAGAAGATCTTTACTGCAAACATTCAAGACACGCCCACGATGTTGTACCGATGCACCTGGAATTATCTATGCTGTTGGGGGCCTAACGTCTTCAGGTTTGTCATACGGGAGCTACTGATGCTCAAATATAGTCATTACTGTAGGGATCCTTACAGTACAGTATGGGTGGAACTTAATTTGCCCACTGGTCACAGTGGGCATTTTTAAAGTGGGCATTAAAAATGTCCACTGGACACAGTGGATATTCTTGTAAGAGCCAGTTGGAATTAACATACAGGTAAGTGGACAGCTTGATAGCTCAGGTAAATGTCCACTCTAATGCCCACTGAAATTTCAGGTGGACAGCCCACTTTGGACAGTGGGCATTCAAAGTTCCACCCAGAGTGTATTGTATATCCTCAAGTTTTTCTATGGAATGTATAGGAGCTTCTGATGCTTTAGTGTGATCATTGTGGTAAAAGGTCTTGCCTCCTCATGTTTTTTATGAAATATATATAGAAACTACACCCTTAGTTTTTTGTCATATATATGGGTGAGCTACTGATGTAGGAGTATGATTTATGTGATAAGGGGCCTTACAGCATCCTTAGGTGCTTTGTAGAATATATAACAACTACTGCACTTTCGTGATCTAGTGTGATAAGGGGTCTTGCACTTTTAGGTTTTTGTCGAATATATAGGGGAGCTACAGATGCACTAGTACATGTATAATTTATATGGTAAGAGGTCTTGCCTCCACAAGTAGTTTGTCAAATATATAGAGAAGCTACTGATGAAGGGAGTTTGATCTATATGGAAAGGGGCCTTGTGTCATCAGGGGCCAGTTGTTTGAAACTGTAACCACTGGTTAAGCTAACCAATGGTTAAAGTTCATCTAAATACATTGTATATCATTAAAATGAGAAGACTTAAAGCCATAGTCTGTGTACTGATTTGCAGCGTATGAAACAAGCTTTGTAAAGTAATTAAGATTTTTATACAGAAATCTTATGAATTAGATTAATGGTCTCTCAAACTTCAAGCACTGGATAGCTTAACCAGTGGTTAAAATTTCGAACAACTGGTCCCAGATCTTTCATAGAATGTATGGGAGCTACCGATGCACTAATATGATCTAGTGTTGTAAGGGGTCTTACATACCTGGGACTTCTGTAGATATGTTCTCAAAACCAAATAGGTCACATGACTCTATATGCACCACATTTGTAGGGGGATAAGTCTCTGGATTTATCCTCACTTTATATGAAAAATATGATGTTTTGAAATCTCATTTCCTCAAACTGTGGTCCTATGAATTTTAAAAAGGAGAGTGCATCATTATTCCTAAGATTCCTAAAAAAATTTAAGCAGTTTCATGACTCATCTAGCTGTTGTGCTTAAAGTATAATTTAGCAAATTTGCATTATGGTCAGTGTGAAACGCCAAGTTTATCCCCCAGGTCATCCTCAGAATGTTTCTGGTATTATCTTCATTTAGATCTCAGTGTGATGTCACACTGACTTCGAGAATAGGGAAGACACTGAAGCTACTGATGTCTGTTGTAGAAGATATAGGAGTTACTGATATGGTAGCTACCGATGCACTTGTATAATCCATGTGATGAGGGGCCTTGCATTCTAAGGTATTTTATAGAATATATGGTAGCTACTGATGCACTTGTATAATCCATGTGATGAGGGGCCTTGCATTCTAAGGTATTTTATAGAATATATGGTAGCTACTGATGCACTTGTATAATCCATGTGATGAGGGGCCTTGCATTCTAAGGTATTCTATAGAATATATGGTAGCTACTGATGCACTTGTATAATCCATGTGATGAGGGGCCTTGCATTCTAAGGTATTCTATAGAATATATGGTAGCTACTGATGCACTTGTATAATCCATGTGATGAGGGGCCTTGCATTCTAAGGTATTCTATAGAATATATGGTAGCTACTGATGCACTTGTATAATCCATGTGATGAGGGGCCTTGCATCCTTATTTATTTTATAGAATATATGGTAGCTACTGATGCACTTGTATAATCCATGTGATGAGGGGCCTTGCATTCTAAGGTATTTTATAGAATATATGGTAGCTACTGATGCACTTGTATAATCCATGTGATGAGGGGCCTTGCATTCTAAGGTATTTTATAGAATATATGGTAGCTACTGATGCACTTGTATAATCCATGTGATGAGGGGCCTTGCATCCTTATTTATTTTATAGAATATATGGTAGCTACTGATGCACTTGTATAATCCATGTGATGAGGGGCCTTGCATTCTAAGGTATTTTATAGAATATATGGTAGCTACTGATGCACTTGTATAATCCATGTGATGAGGGGCCTTGCATCCTTATTTATTTTATAGAATATATGGTAGCTACTGATGCACTTGTATAATCCATGTGATGAGGGGCCTTGCATCCTTATTTATTTTATAGAATATATGGTAGCTACTGATGCACTAGTGTGAATCTATGATCTGTGTTGTAGGGGGCCTCACATTCTGGGAACTGTCATATATTTTAGAGGTGGTACTTGATGCAAACACAAAATGTATATATTTATTGTTTGGAGCCTTTGATATTCAATTCTGTCAATTGAGCACTACTATTGTATGGGTTTTGATTGCAAAATTCTTGTTTTATCAAATTTAATTCAGCTTCAGGAAAAAATGACATATGCTTTAGTAAATTATTTTCAGAAAACAAACATATTTTGTTGATTTTTCATACAGGTGACTCTCTCAGCACTGTTGAATGTTACGACCCACTCATGAACAAATGGACCACAGCAGAGGACATGAAGACTGTCAGAAGTCGTGTCGGGGTGGCAGTATTAAATGGTAAGGTACAGTGCAATAGAGAAATTTCATACATGATACATAGCGTATGGGGCCAAAAGGCTGGAAAGTCAGTTTTTGTCAGAATTTTCATTAAGTCTTAGATTTTTATATTACAAGAGAATTATGCTTATTTAAATGGCAAAACATTGTATGTTTGGCATTCAATGAGATATAGATTTGATGTGAAGAAGGCGTGTTAGTGCATCAGTTCTACAACTCGGTGTTGGCGGCTAACAGTATAAGTGAGATATTCTTAATGTGACGGAAAGCAACAAGCAAAGAACTAGTCGTATAGCATTCAGCATGTTCAGTCAAAAAAAAAAATAAGAAAAAACTTTTAATTTGGTTGTTTTTTGTTTTAGATTTTAAATTTTTTTCAAACAATAATTAGCTTTTCAAAAGTCTTTGTATATATGAGTTTTAAAGAATGTATAGTGGGATGGTGGGAGAATACCTGGTAGGCAAATTTCCTAATAAATGTACAAGTTGCTCTTTCTATAATTACCCTTCACTGAATGAAATATCAGAGCATCGAGAGATATCAGTATATCAGGTTTTGACTTAAAAGCGAATCCTATGTTTCCTCTGTTGGGAATACATGTATACAAGAATCAAGAATTCTTTATTGTAATATTAGCTTTCTATACTAGAGATATACTAGAATCCCTTATTATTGTAGGAAGTTTAATTCCAGTGTTATACTAGAATCCCTTATTATTGTAGGAAGTTTATACAACAGTGATATGCTAGAATCCCTTATTATTGTACATATAGGAAGTTTATACACCAGTGATATATTAGAATCCCTTATTATTGTAGGAAGTTTAATTCCAGTGTTATACTAGAATCCCTTATTATTGTAGGAAGTTTATACGCCAGTGATATATCAGAATCCCTTATTATTGTAGGAAGTTTATACGCCAGTGATATATTAGAATCCCTTATTATTATAGGAAGTTTATACGCCAGTGATATATCAGAATCCCTTATTATTATAGGAAGTTTATACGCCAGTGATATATTAGAATCCCTTATTATTATAGGAAGTTTATACGCCAGTGATATATTAGAATCCCTTGTTATTATAGGAAGTTTATACGCCAGTGATGTATACTAGAATCCCATATTATTGTAGGAAGTTTATATTCTAAAGATATACTAGAATCTTTTATCATTATTGGAAGTTTTATATGCCAGTGATATACTAGAATCCTGTATCATTATAGGAAGTGTATATGCTAGAGATATACTAGAATCTCATATTATTGTAGGAAGTTTATACTCTAGAGATATACTAGAATCTTTCATCATTGTAGGAAGTTTATATGCTATCGGTGGATACGATGGACATGAAAGGTTAAGCACTGTAGAGGTGTTTAACCAAGACAGTAAGAAATGGAAAAAAGTGACCTGCATGAACTGCAAAAGAAGGTAACACTTCAAAAATGGAACCCTGTCATTTTGCTTTAGGTTAGCCTTTAAGAATGTGTTCAATATATCAGTCAATACTGGTTAAAAAGGTTTCAGGGACATATATTTTTTGCTCTGTCAGTCTTTTTGTCTGTCCCTCCCATTGGTACCAGAATTTTTTATCATCATGATTTTTATCGTGGTTCCTGACTTTTCAAGTTATTTCTTGATATTGCTGCCATTATGGGGCATCAGTCTTTCACAAACACATCTTGTTTCTTTAGAGTATTTGTATCAGACATATTAAGTTACAAGTGGAGTTTTGATCTTTATGTGTAAAAAGTATTAATGAAATTTCAAATCTTTTGTCATTCTGTACTAATTGGTAAAATACAAAAGTAATACATGTATACAAAAAAAGAACAGAAATATATATATATGAATGCCAGCATGTGTATGACAGGCTGGTCAATTATCTTTATAGCCGGCATAGTGTATGACAAGCTGGTCAGTTATACTTTAGAGCTGGCGTAGTGTATGACAAACTGTACAATTCTACTTTAGAACCGGGATAGTGTATAACGGACTGGTCAGTTCTGCTTCAGAGCTGGCATAGTGTATGACAGGCTGGTCATTTCTACTTTACAGCTGTCATAGCTTAATTAGTTTGGTGCTTGATTCATGACCAAGAAGTCCCAGACACAAGTCCCGCTGGAGGTCTCGGGGTATCCTGTCTTTCCTAAAAACTAGGCCCCTTGTCACGTTAGAAATTGCACACAAACGACTCCTAACTGATGCAGGTGGGTCCATTGTCACAGTAGAGATTGCATACAAATGACACCTCACTGATGCGAGTGGGTCACTTGTCATGGTAGAGATTGCACACAAACGACACCTGACTGATGCAGGTGTGTCCCTTGTCACAGTAGAGGTGGCACACAAACGACACCTTTCTGATGCAGGTGGGTCCATTGTCTCAGTAGAGATAGCACACAAACGACTCCTCACTGATGCAGGTGGTTTCCTTGTTATGGTAGAGATGGTACACAAATGGCACCTCACTGATGAAGGTGGGTCCCTTGTCATGGTAGAGATGGCACACAAATGGCACCTCAGGTGGGTCTATTGCATTGGTCTTAATTTCTGTGCATGGCATCAGGCAAATTCTGTCACCATGTAAGTGCAATAATCTTGGTTTGATGTAAAACAGGAATCCAACAAACAGGTCTACTTTGTGTTCTGAGGTATTCAACCTTGTGGTTTTTGTTGTGTACTGGCATGGTAAGTGGATCACACACAGATTTCAACTCTGTGAAAGATATAACTAGCAAATGACAGAGCCGTTATTAACGGGAATGGAAATATGAATTTATAGTACTTGATATGAGGGTAATATCTTGGCTACGCAATAAAAATGTATTGTGATACCATAAAATTCTACAAATATTCCTTCAAAGCAGTGGGTCAATTGGCAAACTATTGAATTATCTTTGCAGTCCTTATCCTTTTGCAGTAATGACCAATGATTGATAAGACAGCTTTTAAAGTTGTATACCCTACAATTCAGTATAATTTAAAAAATTAGGGCATGTAAAACAAAAACTGTATTTTTCTTGTATGGCTGAAGTTATTAACTTTGCGTTAATAACACATTTTGTTGTTTCAAACCCTCGGAGATATAGAAATAAAAAGAAAATACTTTGTAAAGAAAGTGGGTATTCCATAAATACAACCGTAACTTGACTTTGCACATGTGCAGTTTCATCAAAACAAATACAATGAAGGGAGACTCCAAAAGAAAACGATTTCAGTAAATACTAGCTTTAGCAGACTTGAATGCAGATTTTTAAAGTTACTCATCAAGTTTATTTACCTCGCCCTCCATCAGTGCCCATGATGTGGCGGCTTCCGAATTAGATCACGTGATAAGTTGGTTGTAAACATTCTGTTTACAAACATCTTGCTTTAGACTGCCATATCTCACTAAATACAACGAATTTGATCCCAGCATTTGCAAGGGACCTTTTTTTAATATGTTTTAGGCTTATATATATAATCAAAACAATTTAGAAAAAATTAACCTATAATATGCAACATAGGGTATACAGCTGAGCTTTAATGGTTCTTCAGCTCTTCATTTAAACATGGTCAACACACTGATTGGCTAAATGAAGAATGCATAGTGGTAGTCTATCTATCTATTTCATTGACCTTCCCTGCAGAAGCTATTAGTGCGTACGAGGTCAAAATTGAGACCATTCACAAATACTGCTGCCATAGTTTATAGGACAGTCCAGATATGGAATGTCTTCTTCTGCTGTATGCAGGGGTTCCAGAACAAATGAAAATGTGAAACAATATGATGTAATAGTTTTTAACTTGCTGGGATGAAAGTCCAGAGAACTATTTTCATACCCCAGCATTGTTGTTGTTGTTGTTGCCTTTGTCGTCCGGAGACAAAATCTTTAAACTTGGTCATAACTTGTGAACAGCAAAAGATAAGCCTTCCACACTTTAAATTTGTATTCCTTGTGACAAGACCTTTCCTTGGGTACCAAAACTTTTGACCTTGACTTGTGACCTTGACCTTGAAGTTGACCTACTTACAATAAACTTTTGCTATTTGAATTTGGTTGCCACTGGTGAACTCTGCTGTCTTCTGACAACTCTTGTTTTATACAAATGTGTGACCAGTACAGGTTATTTACCCTGGCGGTGTTTTTGAGTGATTTCAAGCATTGTCTCTTAATATATGAATAAAACAAAACATTTAGGTTTTGCATGGAAGCTTGAACCAGCACACGTAGATTTAAACCAGAGTTTACACCACTGTGTTTTCAGGGGGTTTCCCACTGTTTTTTACTTTTTCTCTTAAACTGCATTGTACATATAAAGTATTTGCATTTCATGAATTCTATAGTAATAAAATGTTTTGTTTTCTTAGTGCACTAGGATCGGTGTCCTTGAACAGAAAGCTTTATGTGTGTGGAGGATATGACGGCGTTTGCTCTCTTCGATCCGTAGAGGTGTATGACCCAGAAAAGAATGTGTAGGTTACACAATCTACTACACTTACATCTAGAACTTCTTTTATTTGAAAAAATAAAAATCTATTTGCCGAAACTTTTTCAAAGAGTGTGCTTGCTTGACTTTTATGTTAAAAAAACATTTTTAATGAATTGTTTATAGCTGTGTCAGATTTGGTCAAATATTCAGTATATGATTAAGTGGGCAAGGTACAGTGTTCAAGTAAAGTGGCTCAGGATTGGACAGTCCAGAGGTCAGATTGTGGTAGTGTCTAACCCATATCCATTCCTTTGGATCACACCGTAAAAATCGAGGTACCTGCACGTCATGGAGGATGTTAAAATGTACGAAAAAGAAAATTCTACTTCTGGTAGGTAGGTCTGCTGATAAGAAGAAATTTAATAAGCAACATACCAGGGAAGTGAAACCACCATACCAGGGAAGTGGTGCCACCATACCAGGGAAGTGTTGTCACCATACCAGGCAATTGGTGCCATTATATCAGGCAAGTGGTGCCATTATACCAGGCAAGTGGTGCCATCGTGAAGGTGAAAGAATCTATATGAAGTGGGAAGTAATAATCAATCCATAAATCTCCCCATGATGTATAACATTATGATATAATACTATAATTATGCTGTGCCATATATACATGTTTATAGTGTGGTAAAATTTTTTCAAACCCAGAAGTATCTAATGTTTTTAAATTTTCTCGATGTGGTTCTCTTTCCAGATGGATGATGTTAGCTAACATGCTGAAACATCGGAGTGCAGCAGGGGTTGCCTGTCTTGATGGAGAAATTTACGCCTGTGGAGGACATGATGGGCTCTCCATATTTGATTCGGTATCTTCATTTAAATTATTGAATCCTAATCAAGTTAATCATTTTATTACCAGCATTTTTAATGCCTTAGTAAGGTATATGAAACGATATATATAGGTTTGTATTTTTATCTGCATAGTTTTGTACCCACATAATGTAATTTACTAAGTTGATATCATTCATTCACAGAATCCTCATGCATAATTCTGTCCTTACAATGATTTTTGCACTTTTGGTAGTTCGTTACATGTGTTAGGTGATTGGCCACTTTGCATTTCTTCGCCCCATAGCAAGCCTGCATGGCCTAGTGGATAAGTTGCTCGGCTAATGATCGAGAGGTCCTGGTTCGACTCCCACCCCAGGTGCACCATTGTTCTGTCTTTTAGATGAAACAGTTAAAACCAAGGTCCTGTGTCACAGTAGGCGTGGCAAGTAAAAGATCCCTCACTGCTTTGGGTGGGTCTGTTGCAAAGGTCTAAATTTGTATGCAATGCATCAGATGATGCCGTCACCATATACATGAAATAATGGTGGGGTGAAGTAAAACAATATTCAGTCAATCAATCCCACATAACAGATTTCAATTCCTAAACAACACTCATGTAAACTTTTACCATATACTCTCCAATGTTGCAATATTGTTTTTAGAACCGAAGAAGAGGAAAGTGGCCCACAAGTTTGGTCATTTTGGTAATTGACTAATCGCCATATGTCAGACATCTCATCTTTTGTCACATTTTGTCATTATGACATCATAGATAAATGGCCCGTCAAACATTAACTAAATTGTGATGTTACAATGAAATTATGTAATGGATGTGGTTAAAATTTTATTTTGCAATCCATCAATTAGTTTGCTTTGTGTTACATTTTGGACTGTCACAGTTTAAAGTATGCAAATCAGTATTCTTTGAATAGACATCATTTGTCAAAATGCACGTTTGGTACACAAAGTTTGTATTACCATGTATGTTATAAACTTTAAAGACTACCCAGTTTTTACCATATCTGTAATTCATCAAGCTACTTAGCTAGTGCCTCGAATTGTATTTTATTGAATTGGCGATGCGATGTCCGTCTGTCCATCCATCCTGTGTCAACAATTTGCGTTTAGCTTGATCTCCAGCATACTGTTAATTATACCAACTTCAAACTTGACATTTTGTAGACCTTGATGAGTTTTTCTTGACTGACACAAAATTTGGTGACCTTAACCTTGAATTTATGCTCATTGAGCAGTGTCTGATTATGTGTTTAGCTTGATCTCTTGCATACCATTAAATAAATGATTCCAACTTGAAACTTGGTCAGTTTGAAGACATTCATTAGTCCATCCTGATCAACACAAAATTTAGTGCCCTTGACCTACGCTTCAATGGACACAGTCTGATTTTTCATTTAGCTTGATTTTTTGCATACCATTAATGGTACCAACTTCAAACTTGGCCAGTTTTTAGACATTGATGAGTTTTTACTAACCAACACAAAATTTGGCGACCTTGACCTCGATTTTTTACACTTCAGTGAACACACAAATTTTACGTTTAGCTTGATTTTTTGCATATCATTCTTTAAACTTAAAGAGACATGTTTGTGGATAAGATTCTACAGGTAGACTATAATGTTATGCTTTGCAATCCAGTCATACTGTCTTTAATGAACTCTTGTTAAGCTTTAAAATCATTTCATTAGATTAACAACTCTTTATTTTATTTCTATTTATCACAAAAATGATTCATTTTGTTTTTCTCTGTAGGTAGAAAAATATAATACAGCCACTAATGAATGGTGTTACGTGTCAACAATGAGAACCAAGCGCTGTCGTCTCGGAGTCGCAGCCCTTAATGGGAAATTATATGCAGCAGGAGGATATGATGGTTCAATTTTTCTCAACAGCGTCGAATGTTACGACCCAGAAAAAGATAGATGGGAATATGTGAAACCTATGCAGTGTCGCAGAAGTCGAGTTGCTATGGTGGCGACTTATGGGAAACTTTACGCTATTGGAGGGTATGATGGAATAACAAACCTGGACTCTGTGGAGATGTATGACCCAGAGAAGGATAGCTGGAGTTACGTACAGAAGATGTGTGTACATGATGGGGGTGTAGGTGTTGGGGTCGTGCCTGTAGAACCCTCGTTACATTTTGTTGACTCGTAATATGATTTTGGAATGGGGTAATATCATCAGATGGAGCCAGTGATAAGTTAGTACATTTACATGATTTTTTTGATCAGAATACTTATGTATAGCCTTCAAAACAAAGTTTTGATATTATGTTGAGGTTTCTATTTTTTCAATATGATTTACAGGGTCTTGCTTTGATCTGAATATTTACATGATGATTTTTTTTTTTGTCTTCACTTGGTTTAAAGTTAGCAGTCTTATTACTGAACTCAACTTTAATTCTGTTTCATGAAAATCTAATGCTGAAAATTTGAGAGGATAAGTAAAATAACATATTATTATTTACATGTGTAGAAAGTGCAATTTTCCCCCTCATCTTTGTTAATCTCATTCAGACCAAACTGTTGTACAACGAGCCAGCATAACAGATTTTATGTACTCATGATTTATATGATAAAAATTATTTTAAATCCTGTAAACAATAGCATCAAATACTCATGGTATAGATATTCTTCAATTATAATATATAACTTCTTTCACATGCCATGTTTGAAATATCACACGGAACTTTGATATTTTGTTTTTTTTATTTCATAGTCATCATACCTGATGGAGTGTTTGCTTGTCTCATAGAAAAAAAAAGGCATTCTATGATCACAAAACAAAATTTTAGTTCTAGGTTCGCTGAGCAAATTCAAGGAGACCTTAACTCTATCTTCACATAGCAGACAATCCTGATTGATGAAAAATCTTAACTTAAGTCTTGGTTCACAAAGCAGGCATTCCTAGCTGAATCATCTTAATTCTTACCTCATGTGTAGAAAATCTAGTTATACCTTTTGTAAATGAAATTTTCATTGGTATATAGGAATCACTTTGTCAGTCCATCTGTCCATATGATTGAGAACTTTTTAAAACGTCTACTACTGTTATATAACTGTTATTTAATGTAAGAGCTGTTTGATATTACACACAAGTTACACCCTTGAACTAAGGTCATTCTTCCAAGGTCAAGGTCACAATAAACCAATTCGTTTATCAAAACCTTGACACTAAAGCTATAATGTGAATCTGTTTTATATTTATATATTTGTTACCCATGACACAAACAATGTCAAGACCTTGATCCATGGTTATATCTTCAAGGGTAAGGTTGCTGGGTAAATTCGTTGCTGTACCATTTTGCTGCAGGAGGAGTTATTTTTTTTTTTGTGTTAGAACCGTTTTTTTGTCAGTAAAAATCACATCTTGAATCACAAGACCAAATAATTTAGGCAAAATTATCAATCTGATTTTAAAAAACCAAATCTTTACTCCGCTTCTCTATTTGTCCCATTACAGATAAAGAATTGTCAACACTCTGTAAGGGGTCACGTTCTGATAAAGTCTGATTTTCAGCCAAGAAATCACCCAGAAATTCCTAGAAATGAAAGTAACTTCCCCAACATTCGTATGTTTTCTTTCAGTGTAAGCATGACTTGCAAGGTAGCTTTTGAACAGTATTTGTTACATATCTTGTCACTTGCATGTGCTTAGACTAGTTATTGATTGGCTATGGGAATTAATGGTTTCAGTGACTGAAACATCATCAGAGTTCACCAGAATATGACCCCTTACATAGTATCGCCAGATCTTTATCTACAATGACACAAATAGAGAAGCTGAATAAAGATATGGGTTTAATGAGATTGCAAAAATCTTAGTTCGCTGAGCAAGCCAGCACATATTCCAACTCTCTCTAACTTATTTCAGAAGTGATTACCCAGTACATAAAAAATCAGACATCATTCCGTTTTATTTGTACAGAACTATCAACAAAAACCATGAAAGATAAGTTTGCTGTATTGTATTGAATTCTATTGTAAATCATGAAGATATAAAAAAGGTCCTTAAAATAGTTGGTTGGCTATTATGATAGTTGTGTCAAGGGTAGCAGCATAGTAAATTGGTTTGTACTTCACAAAGTTATGTTATTATAACTTGTTTTATATATATATTTATATATATAAATATATATAAAAGATATGCATAGAAGCTAATCATTCTTTACTTTTTGGTCAGTATTGTCCCAATAACATAAAGTTGCTCTTCTAACCCATGTCATAACTAAAATAAAATGATCTGTAATCAATTTATAGAGAAATGCACATCAGGCTTTCGATAACTCAAAAACAAAAGGCCCCATGAGAAACTAAGAAAATTAAGAGCAGTTTGAATTAGGGATGTTTATGTATATAATAAAATTAGATTAACTGATAGATCGATTGATTATTGCGTTACATCACTCCACCATTATTTCATTTTTATGGTGACGGCATCTGCCTGATGCATTGCATAGAAATTCATACCTTGCAATGAACCCACCTGAAGCAATGATGGATCTTTTACATGCCAGATATACCATAACACAGGACCTTGTATTAGAAAGACAGGACATCTGTGCACCCATGGCAAGAGTTAAACCTGGAACCTCTAGGTGTACCTCATCCATTGGGCCACTCTGGCTTTAATGAAAGTACAACTGGGACTAGTCGAGTTAACAGAAAACACAAGTGGTCAGAATGACGTATAACTGTAGACTTATGCATAACATATCGAATGCAGTAATAAATTTTACTGTTGCTTCAGTAATTATTAGAATAAAACAGTTGCTATGTGCCACTTTGGTTAGACTGTACCGAAATTATAGACAGAAAGGTTACTTTAAAACAAAATGTACTTTTGCATTAGATTCTCTCAATGTAAAATACCAGATATGCATTCCAGTAGCATTTAAACTGCAATATTCATATGATCATTTTTAAATATTAATGTATGTTTCCCCATAGAGTGGTTTTAGTAGCATTTGATTCAGTAGGAGTTATTACCCTTAAAACATGTTGTCCAGTGTTTCTTAAAGTTTTGACTGAATATTTGAATATTAATGCTCCATATTACTATATATGTTAGATTTCTCCAGAAGTCTAAGAGAAATTTTTGTATATTTTTTTTATTTTTCACGATTTCATGCAATTTATAAGCTAATAGATACCAGTAAAGTGCAATCTGATGAAAGCCATATCTTTATTCCACTTCTCTGTTTGTCCTATCGCGGATAAAGATCCGACAAAATTTCGTAAGGGGTCATGTTCTGGTGAATTCCTAGGAATGATATTAACATCCCCAGCGTGTGTGACCCACAAGGGAGTTTTTGAACAGTGTTTGTTACATATTGCATCACTATCACGTGCCTAACCGAGCCAGTGATTGGCTATGGGAAATAACGGTTTCGGTGACTGAAACATCATCAGAGTTCACTAGAACATGACCCCTTACGGAGTTTCGCCAGATCTTTATCTGCAATGGGACAAATAGAGAAGCGGAATAAAGATATGATTTTAATCAGATTGCAATGAAATGCTAAAAACACAGGAAAATAGAGGCTACTTACACCTAATAATTTATTGAAACTAGTATGCATATGAAACAAGATTTTTTGAAATCTGGTTGACTGTGTGAGGTAACTTCAACTATGTTTATGCTATTGAAATCCATCAATAAATTTCGGTATGTAGAGATTTAGAAGTTAAGTATATTAGTGAATAAAGTACTTGTTTTGTCAGTATTGAATTCTTCTGGATTAAAAGTGGCTGTTTTTTCTTGTTTTTTTTCCCCATGTTTTAAAATATGTAGAAACACATTTTTTCACCATGTGGTATGAAAAATTCAAAGTCTCTGAGCCATGATACTATTTCTGTGTATATCTGTTGTATTAAATACAATTTTGAAAATTATGGTGCAATAAAACATATACATGATTGAAAATTAAATTAAATGATGTACTCAGTACAAACATGTACAAAATGTACAATTATTAATTTATATACATTTTATTCATAGAGTTTGAACACTCAAATGAAGCATATTATGTCTATTGAATAATTATTATTTTTTATGATTCATAGTTTTATATTGTACATCTTATATGTCTTTGATAATTATTGTTATGTAGATTTAATTGAATTTTGTTGTTGTACATATTGTTTAAATTAAAGTTTTGAAATTTTGATTTGTTTTAGCTTTTATGTAACAGATGTTTAAACTTAGTTCCCTGTCAGTAAAATCTCAGTGGACTTTAGGTTTCCACCCAGTTGTTTATCTGTCCCTCTGTCTGTCTGATACCGGCAATATTTCAGAAATTTTTCTTTGATCTTTTCAGATATTTGACAAAAATTTGCAGTGCACTTTAAGTATGACCGGTTTTCAGACCAAGTATAACTATTGTCATTGTACACTTATCATACTTAAATTAGAGTAACTGCCCATTTGCAGAAAATCTGCTATCTTTCAAGATATCTGATTGAAACTTGATATGGAAGTTGAGTATGACAAATTATAGAAGAAGTTTGACTTTTGTATTGGTTGACCTATTTGAACTTAATGAAGGAAAGTTAAGACTAGACCTACATTATATAGAATTCGCTGCATGTGAAAAAAGGTAAATTATATGAATGAAAATTATGCCATTCATATGGTTTGTAAGCCCATGCACAACTCTTTATCTATGTTGTGTAAACAATTGTCTCTTGATGCCATACGTAAACATATATTGCACTAAAGTTAATCATAACACGAGACTTTACTTAAATTTCTTTGAAAAGGCTGAGGTAAGTGCTGTATCTGTCATTTGTGGTGCATTCTCGAAGTCGGCGGACATCACACTAAGATCTAAATAAAGATAATCCCTGAAACATTCCGAGGATGACCTGGGGGATAAACTCGGTGTTTATCATAGCCCGTTGTGCAACTTTGCTGAATTATATTTTAGGCACAGGAGCTAAATTAGTTTTAAAACTTTTGAAAATCATTGAGGAATCTCACAACGATTGACTCTCCATTCTTCTTCGAATGACCACAGTTTGGAAAAATAAGATTTCAAAATATCGGATTCTTTGTAGGGAGCGATGATAAATCCCGAGACTTATTCCCAACAAATATGATGCAAATAAGGTCATGTGACCAGTCCGACTTCAAGAATAGTCGCCTGTGAACTGTTTACATTTTGGACCTCTCCTGCAAGCCGTTGTTTGGATTTCAGGTACATTTTGCATATTATATCCTATGACAATGAGAGGCAATTACAATCACACGGCAGTCATTGCTCTTGAATAGGATCTGACAAAGGCAAACAAATCATTGATTAATCCTTTAAAGTTATGGACCACAACCAACAAAGAATATATTTCGTATACAGTCTCTTTATGACATAACATCACTGTATATAAAAAAAAAAGAGAAAAAAGAAAAAAAAAATTAAAAGAAAGAAAAAAAAACCCCCAAAACAAAAGAAACCCAAAAAGAAAAAAAAAACCCCATTTGTAGGGGATCATGAGGACTTCATGCCTTCCTAGTTCACTTAAAATCCCTTCTTAGTTCAATTGAAATCCCTTCAGTGGAAGAAGTTGAACAGTAAAGATGATGGATAAATCCAAACCACAAGTCCAAAAATCATGAAACAAGAGGACATACAAAATCAGTGAAAATGAAAAACAAATGGAAAATAACAAAATATGTCTCCATGAAGAGCGTATGTGAACCCCTGTGATGGAGTGAGATCAGGTGCCTGGGGAGAGCGAGCATCTCTTGCTTGCTAGCAACACCCGTCACAAATACCCAGTAGAAAGAGTCAAATCGTGTAAATTCCATATGTATTTAGATATGGAGAAGTCGAAATAGGTAACCTAGTATAGAAGGTGTCAAATCTGTGTAAAATGATCGGAATCGGTCTCAGTCCAGAATATCATTTAAAAGTCTGAATAACGAGATATCATATGGAGTAATAAGAGTTTCGTAACGACCGTAGAATTTCCTCAGTGACGTTGCTAGTCTAGCACATATATAACCCTGGTTGAGCAGCTTAACTGAAAGTCGCCTAGCCCTCAGAACAAAGTCATTGTAATTTGAACATGCTCTGGAATAACGTATTAACTGAGATATGAATACGCCGTATGCGGGCGATGATGGTATGTTGCTACTTTGTTTGTGATAGCGAAATTGAAATCGTCACGTTTGTCACATCCGTGATATGTCTTTCAAATGGAACACTGACATGTGTTGCTTGTATCTAAATCTCTGCGCAATTCATCACACATATGCCACTACCACAATAATAACATAGTCATGAGCTGACATCAAACGTGAGGCAAACAAACAGATTTATTGAAGTTCAGAACCCCGTGTATTTATTATATGTTCAGCTGAACAGAAAGGGGAAAATGGATATTGAGTAAATAATACCTTTGGGCACGGACAGTATACAAGAGACAGCGAGACACATAAACAATATATGTATTTCCATTTTTAACTGCCATTTCTTAGACCTTTTGACGATAACTGCGGTCTTACAATTTGTATATGCACAATAGCCATTTAGGGAGGTTAGCTACAAACCTGAAAGAAAAGTGATCTCCTACAATTGCTGAGCAATGTTCAGTACGTTCAAATTTTGTAGCTAACCTCCTGGAAGTGCTACTGCGCATATATAAATTGTGAGACCGCAGTTATCGTGAAAATTCTCCATTTACCGTTACAAAACGTATAATAAAACAAACGATTTTTTATGTCGTGCTTCGATTCGTTTTTAATATAGACTCTTGTCAAAAATATCCTTATATGGGATCAACCCCAACGTCTAAATCTCCACCAACGACGGCTGCGTCCTGAAACGAGATAGTCATATAATCATTTAACAACGAAAAATGTATACACGTGCATGATAATAACGTGTGTGTTGGATATTTGCGCGCGCGCTCTCTCTCTCTCTCTGGTTTTCAAAGCGATTACAGATCCTCAGTCCGCAGGTATCACGCCAGACGAGATACAAAATGAGAATAAACAGTGTCCGTATTGATGCAAACTAGCTGAGAGAAGGGAGTATTGTCGCATACTCCTCTCTTTTCACATTAGCGTTGTCACGTGCAGAAATAACGGATGCTATGCCACCGTATTACTAAAAATAGCTTATCACATCCGACATTCAACAATCCCTTGAAATAAAAAGACGCGGAGAAAGGAGTAAATGTTTTCCGTTTCACGTGCCACACGATAGGAAGTCCAGACATACCAATGAAATAAATGAACATTTTGACATCTCGGTAAAACGACGACTTACATCTTATTATCTTACCAAAAAAAAAGATAATAATAAAACCTAATGAAATTATGGTTATTTATCTCATGTTAAAATGATTAAACATTGTACTTACTTGTTCTGGGTACAACTATTTTGACTACTTTAAGCTGGCACTTTCCATGTTTCATGACGTAGCCTGCGTTACATTTGCACCAGTAGCTACCCGGAGTGTTTTGACATTTGGATTTCACCCTATTACAGGTATTGGTGTCAGAATGATCACATTCATTGATATCTGTGAAAGGAGGACATATAAAGTAAAGATCTTGTATATGTACTTCTTGAAGAGAAATTTATATATTGACTTGTTTAGTATGGTCTCCTGTGCGCTACTTCATGGCCGCATCAACTTCTCCAATAACTCTGCATCTGTGTGTGAAATTTGTAACGTGAAATACTTTTTGAGTTATCATTACAACTTTAGTGTTGACAGACAGACAGACGGAAAGACAAAGGGACAATTTGATTCCTGTATGTCAACCACATGATCAAAGCAATGACACAGGACATTATGTATTGATTGACTGATTGATTAATTGATTGATTGATTGATTGATTATTGTTTTGTGTTAATCCACGCTTAATTGACGTGTATACTGTAGCAAAGAAATAAAGAAATATTCATTCTCACAGAGTGTAATATCTACTTGAAAAATGTTACCAGAAAATGTGATAGCAGCAAAAACAGTAAATGCCTCAAAACAAACTAGAATATCACTTGAAATCGTTAAGATTTGTGCAAAATTGCTTTAGTTATGGACAGGAACACTTAAGAGGACGAAACCAAGATATATATTTTCGAAAAAATACTGAACTTGATCTCAACATCAAGGTAACCAATGTAATATGGTGACGCATCTGCCACGTACACCCGAAGCAGTGACGGATATTTTTACATGTCATGTCTTCTGTGACACGGAACCTCGGTTTCACTGTCTCATCCAAAAGACAGGACAAGGTGTGTCTATGGCGAGAGTCGAATATAGGGCCTCGCGTACGTCAAGCACTTCACCCGCCTTGTAATAACTAGAAACATCCTTCAAGGAAGAAATCGGGAAAATTATCTGAAAAAGGGGTAAAAATTACAAATCCCCCCCCCCAAAAAAAACACTATGAAAATTAATTAAAATATAAATAAATGAAAACTTAGACTGATTTCGGAATGGAACCAAAAACCAAAAACACCTGCATTACCTGAGCAAGCAGACGGATGACGGACAGAGGGATCAAGAGGGTATTGCGTTTTGGCCTCGTTTGCGATTTAGTAATTTTCACACATGTTCGATTATTTTTTTATTTTATACAAAGAAGCATTTAGATATTTATTTAAATACCTTTTTTTAAAAAACATCAATCTTTCGGAGGTTATTTAAAAGTTGTATGAATAAGAATTAGTTCGTTGATTTGTTGTTTATTCCAATCATAGGGTTTTTTTATATAAAGTCAGACAGGCATGCTGAAGGATAGCGTCTCAGATCATGTTGATGGCAAACATTTTCTTCATTTATTTCACACCGAAAGAAGTTTTAATTATTTTGTATAACTCATTTAGTCATATTAAAGAAAATAACAACATCAACAACAACAAATCTGACTAACATTTTGGTGTTTTTTCTTAATTTAGTCGATGGATGTAGAGAAGAAATAAATTATTTAATAGCCAACATTTATTCTAAAGCATATCTGTCCTCAAGAGTTATTCAAAAATTCCATGTGAAAATTCAGCTTCCTTGATTTTTGATATAGTTAGTTCTGGATGACGTGTAACTATACCAACCTTTGTAAAGGAGATGTTTCATTTCATTTTTACACCAAACCAAGTTGATGAATGTTTTGCAGCATTTAATACATTCAAAATCATTTAAGAAAAATGAAAGTGAAAAAAAAATCTTATTTGAATTTTTACACACATTGTATGGTCTTGGTATTGATTTACTCGACGGAGAGAACAAGACTTAATTTTTTCCTTTATTTTAATGACAGGGCATCGAAACAACATTTTACAGAGGTAGTAGCCCTGTACAAGAGGCACCAAAGAGACGATTTAAAGAAGAAATCTCGGGTAACAATGCCACCCTATCCTTAATCTCGTCCTGCATTCTTATTACTGAAATAAATCATATACTCACCATTACAGTATTTGCCATTGCCGTAGTAGCCTTTTTTGCATATGCATCTATAACTACCAATTGCGTTGATACACATTGCCTGTGTATCACACGGACGCTTTGCATGGCACTCATTTACATCTGTGGAGAAATCATGTCAATACGATGATACGATAAATGAATACTATAGTACGAGAAATTCATATATCATTTAAACTTCCAAATTTCACTAAAGGGACATATGCATCTGGTGCAGTAAATTTATATTAGTTTTTCTGCTAGAACTGCAGTCAAACAGAGCCAATGAATCTGAAAAGGTAAAACTTCCTCAGACAGTTACGTTGAAATCATTCACAACAAAATACATATTAGTACTTTTTATAATCTTTAAGTTTGAAGTACCTATTGTAGCCACGCTTCCCCCTGCCCCAATACCAAACCGAATTTCTCATCTACATTTCTGAAATACCGCAAGGCATGCATAGGAGCCTTCTACAGCATTATGCCGACTTTTTCCTTGATCGAGGCACTCTGACTAACAGAGCAGTGGGGACTCTATGACGAGCCTTGTCCATACAGTTTTGTGTAGAATTTTTCTTGAACCTTGTGACTATTAGTTAGGGGTCGTTAATCCTACATATCAGGGACCTTAGCTAACTTTCAGACAAGAAGTTCACTCATGCACACTCGATATTTTGATATTCACATTTATTCCGTAATAACATTTGTGTTCAAAATTTCTGACTTCTCAAATTTAGTAGCATATTTTCCATATATAACCATACGTAATTATATGTTTTTATGACCTCTCAACTTCAGACAGTTGTTTACCCTTTAGCTCTATATGGAGGAATATTTATATTTTTAAAGGTGTGACCTTTGATTATTCTGCTGTTGTTGTGAGTAGGAAGGTGGATCCGTAAACCGGTTAACCACACCAACTGATTGACTTTTGTCATATCAAATGACCGTCCTAAGTCAGTTCGTAAATACACTATAATCGAATATTTTTGTAATGTCCTTATGTGGGGTCTTTTTTTTCATATCATTACATTAAATACTGAATATTTCCGAGGTGTCATTCGACTGAGTCAGTAATTTTCTTTCTTCCTTTGTTCTCTATATGGAGGTTGACTTACAATTATTTCAATGTGTGGGGTTTTATTTTTTGTACTGCTTTTGTAGTGAGTGGAAAGGTGGACCTACAAACAGGTTAACCACACCAGTTCAGCGATAATTGTCATTTCTATTGACCATCATTAGCCAGTATCATAAGTACGTTATAATCTAATACTTTAGTGATGTTTTCTGTGTTTGGTGGGTATTCTATCTACATGTCATATTCAATAGGACTAGACACAAACTATAACGTACTTGAAACCCTAATGTGATTTCTCTTGTGACCGAGTATTAGTTCTATCGGCCAATCAAATCCCTGAGAAGTATTAGTATGATATATCGCAAGCCTCCATTAACAATAAAAGTTTTTCCTCAATAAATGACACAGTGGAAATCAGAGATAGTGCTACACTTAAATGCATTAAAATGATTATCCATATAGTTACTGCATGCATTTCTCCTCCAACCGAAAGGTGTGAACTATTGCTTGTGGTACTCGAAAAATATGTACCTACCTCTATCAAATGTAGTATTAACAATGATTCACATTCATAACAACATGGAAAACATATTGATATCATTTGTTATATGATTTACTCAGAGTAATACAAACCTAGAAAACCCTACACCTGTATATTACTCTATTATTATTTATAAGGTTTGTAGCTGACATACTTCGGACCCAAAGTGGGTTTGTAAAATTCGTAAGCACTACTTTGGGAGCGAGGTACGTCGGAAACAATACGAT
Source organism: Pteria penguin (assembly GCA_035048485.1). Classification (NCBI taxonomy): domain Eukaryota; kingdom Metazoa; phylum Mollusca; class Bivalvia; order Pterioida; family Pteriidae; genus Pteria; species Pteria penguin. The sequence continues at coordinate 29,495,284 of CM068584.1, forward strand.
TATATGACACCGATGACCCTTGTATAAGAGAAATTATAAATCAGACAAAAAATTTTGAAACGACCCCCGCAACCTACTGAGGCCGTTACGTCATTCATGACGTCATTTGGGATCTTGAAAGTTTGCTAAGACCGATGATTGGTAAGTACTTTCCTGTTAATAATTTATTTAAGTACAACGTTGGAATGCATTGATTTTTATAAGCTCGAACTGAAACTATCATCTTTAATACTTTTCTGAATTTGCACTGAATAAGGATTGTAGAGTAAGGAAGATTCAACATTAGATCATTTTACTATTAGTGTGGAAATGACGTTTTGGTTGGCAAAATCATAACTGTTTCCGCAGAATGACGTCAGAGACAATTAATTTTTTATTATGACGTCAAAGATTTTACGGGGAACGTTAACACTTACCAACTTAAAGTTTGTCCCTCAGTATCAGTGAAATGGTGTATTTCGCATTGCAGGGCTATTCTCAAAACAATATTTTACTTTAAATGACGTAAGATATGAGTATACAAGCGGATTTTCTTGAAATTTCTTTCAGTCTTTCCTTATTTGCTCAAATTTGTGTTTATATATTTTGTAGAACCCTTTACTCATTATTTCTTACTATTTCAATACATTCAACGTAAGTAACCTGATTCGATCTCATAGTACATGTATGTCGTAATGTGACTGGAATACTGGAATACGATTGGCTGAATCTAGTTCAAAGTTTGATAATGCTTATTCATACCTATCCAATTTTTCAACATGTAAGTAAAGGAAAATTTTACTTACCTTCGCATACTCTACCATTAAACTGGAATCCCTTGATGCATGAGCATTTAAAACTACCAGCGGTATTGACACATACGGCCCATTTTCCACAGGGCGAATACTTTGCGCATTCATTTACATCTGCCAAAAGTTTATACAATGACGATTTAAAATTTCAGAAAAGAAAGACAGTAGAATATTAATAATGTCATGTAATATTATTTCGGCACTGAAAACAATGTACTGATTTGCATTGTGGGAATCTATGAACACTTTGGAACCAGAAATGAGTCCAGGTGCTCATGGAAAATGAGCTTTCTTGTAGTCAACTTAACATAAAACAAAGTTGTGATACAAACAAATTTCATGCTTCTTAATGTTGTTTTCATGTTCCTCAGAAATTGTAAAATTCGTCAGCATCAATGTACACATATAGATTTTATTTTATATTCGGCATGAAATAATGTTTTACATTAAGTATGGAGAAAAAATAATCAGTACCACCTAGCTGGATAGGTTTATATATTATGTAAAGATGATGGATAAATCCAAACCACAAGTCCAAAAGTCATAAAACCAGAGGACATACAAAATCAGTGAAAATGTTCTCCACTAACAGTATACCATATCATCTATAAATATGATATATTTTGCGACACCATAAATCCTGTATTTGAGTTTAGGCTTGTATCCCTGAACCCCATGATTGGTTTAGAAATGTTAAATCTCTTCTTTACTTCTGATTCTAATGCAAACATAGAAGTAACTTGGCTTTGGATGATGGAAGTAATCTGAGGCATGTAAATACTCGATTACACGCCGCAAATGCGCGTTACGTATGCCTGTCAATGTAAACAATATGGCGTATCACCAGAACATGCCGGTTCGAACACTAGTGTATCCACCACGATATTTTTACCGAAATTCGGTGTTGGATTTATTGTACAGGAAATGTTATACAAGAAGATAGTTCAAAACACACAGTAGATTTTGAGAGGGATGTTTTTATCCCAGGTAAGATAGATGGTATTCCTGAAGATAGATTAAAGACGCGCGCCTGCAGACGATCCAAATGTTATGGAGAGCAAAATATCGGTGATTATAGTTTTGAAATTTTTTATTTTGTTTCAGTTCAATCATACAGTTTTTATTATTCATGTAAGACGTTTACTGCGAAATATGAAGTACATTGTAATGCGCGTGAACAATATGCGTGTAAGAAAATCAGCTGTTTGACTTCTGCAAATCTGTAGACTTCTCAAATGCAATGTACACAGTTTGAATTAGAATGGGGATAACATACTTGTGTTTTCAAATTTCAGGCATGTAATCGATGATATAAATTTTTATTCACCGATCGATTACATGCCGGAAATATGAAAACACAAGCATGTAATCCCTTAAAGCATAAGACTTTTACTTACCAATGCAAATTTTGCCGTTCCCGACGAAACCATTATTACAGGAGCAACGATACCCCCCTACTAAATTGATGCACGTAGCTCGACGGTGACATTTGTGTTGTTTTGATTTACATTCATTGACGTCTAAAATAGAAATAATATGCAAAGATTAAACTTCTATGAAAGATATATAAAGTTAATAGGCAGTAATTTTCGCACTCGCCCACTTGCATTGGCGACTGAAATCAACCAACATCATCTACATGGTCGCCCGTGGCGAGTTTCAACATCTGGACAAAAGTTTTCGTTTAGGGTTTAGTATTCAGAATTAAATGATTAAAATCCGAGAAATATGCGAATGTGTTTTTGGTACTTCTATCCTTTTTATTTTTTCTTTTCGTTTACGTTTTTATACATCAATATTTTCTTACTTTCACTTCAGCTTTCGTGTTCTCATTCAAAAAATCAAGATTAGGAAGAGACCAGGAATTCAGAGAAAGAGAAAAAAAAAAATCAAACTGAAATGAGTCAGTGACCGAGAATTATGTACGTACTGTGAGGTTATGAATCTGACAAAACAAAAACACACACACACAAAAAAAAAACAAAACAAAAACAAAAATAAAAACAAAAACAAAAAAATACCCCAAAAACAAAGAAAAAAAATAGAGCTGTCCTAACGGGACAAATACCCCCCGCGGTAACAAAGTTGAAACATGCAATAATTCATCCAAAGATACATCACTGGTATAAGTGTAATGGATGTCCCACTTGTACTTTTTGGGTAAAATCAATGAAAACAATCTGGTTTGTGTGCACTTTGACCTTGACCTTCGACAAAAATTGTGTAAAATATAATCTTCCAGTTACATAACAGCAAGAAGTTATGACCCAGACAAGAATTCTGGCTATCTGTGCACTGTGACATTGACATTGTAAATATCACCTTGGTTCAAGGTCATGACATATCATTAGGTCATGGACAATAATTGTGTAAATTATTATCTCCCTCCAAATTAAAAGGAAGAGGTTACGACTCGGACAAGAATTCTGGCAATGTATGAACTGGGACCTTGGCCTTGGAGATATGACCTTGGTTCAAGGTCATAACACACCCTTGTATCATGAACAACAATTGATCTCCGTCCAAAGTAAAAGGAATAAGTTATAGCCCAGACAAGTTTCATGGACAGACAGGCTGACAGACACACAGACGGACAACATGCTCCGTATGATGTGATACACACCTTTGGATCATGGAAAACAATGGTGTGAAATATTACCCAGATCCTACATTGCAGTCATTAGCTATTACCCATACAAGGATTTTGACAATGACCTTGACCTTTGAGATATGATCTTGAGTCAAGGTCATGACAATCCCCCGGGTCATGGACAACAATTGAGTGAAAAATTATCCCGATCCAACCTGGCAGTAAAAAGTTATGGCATGTACGGGGATTTCGGCTATGTGTACACTGTGACCTTGCCCTTGAAGATATGACCTTCGGTGGAGGTCATAAAACATCCTTGGACATGAACAACAATTGTGTGAAATGTTATCCAGATCCAACATAGCAGTAAGCAGTTATGATCTGTACAAGTATTGTGACAACTGTGCAATTTGACCTTGACTTTAGAGATATGATCTTGATTCAAGGTCAAGACACACCCTTGGGTCATGGTCAACAATTATGGGATATATAATCCAAATCCATCTTGGCAGTAAGAAGATATGGCACGGAGAAGGATTTTGGCTATGTGTGCCCTTTGCCCTTGACCTTGAAGATATGACCTTAGATCAAGGTCATGACACACCGCTGGGCATGGGACAACAATTGTGTGAAATATCGACCAGATCCGATTTGGGGATTAGAGGTTATGGCCTGGACAATAACTTTTGCTATGTGTGCACTGTGACCTTGACCTTGAAGATATGATCTTGAGTCAAGATCATGACACACCCTTGAGTCATAGACAACAATCGTGGGATATATTATCCAAATCCATTTTGGCAGTAAGAGGATGTGGCCAGGAGAAGGATTTTGACTATGTTTGCACTGTACCCTTGAAGATATGAACTTAGGTTAAGGTCATAGCACACCCTTGGGTCATGGACAACAATTTTTGAACAATGTTATACCAATTATGTCTATTGTAACCTTGACCTTTGACCTATGACCTTGGTTCAATGTCAAGACACACCCTTGGATCCTAAGCAACAATTCGGTGAAATATTATTGAAATCCGTCCACAGGGTGAGAAGTTATGGCCCGGACAAAGTTTGAATTATTGTGTCTATTATGACCTTGACCTCTGACCTATGGCCGTGGTTTGAAGTCATGACACACCCTGGAATCCTAAGCAAACATTCTGTGAAATATTATTTAAATCCATGCACAGAGGAAGAAAATATGGCCCGGACAATGTTTTAGTTTTTCTGTCTATCATGACCTAGACCTCTGACCTATGGCCTTGTTTCTAGGTCATGACACACCCTGGAATCCTAAGCAAACATTCTGTGAAATATTATTGAAATCCGTGCACAGAGGAAGAAAATATGGCCCGGACAACGTTTTAGTTTTTCTGTCTATCATGACCTAGACCTCTGACCTATGGCCTTGTTTCTAGGTCATGACACACCCTTGTATCCTAAACAACAATTCTGTGAAATATTATTGAAATCTGTGCACAGGGTGAGAAGTTATGGCCCGGACAAGGTTTGGTGGACAGACAGACAGACAGACGGACAGACAGACGAACAGACAAACAGGCAGGGTGATTCCTATATAACCTCCCCCCCCCCTTTGTTTGCGGGGGTAAACCCCCCCCCCCCCCCCCAAATAAAAAAAACAAAACAAAACAAAACAAAACAAAACAAAAAAAAAAACAAAAAACAAAAAACAAAATAAAAAAACCAACCCTATTTGATGTGGACAATGAAATATTCATTTTCTGGGTTTCTTTGTATCTTGTTTAGAATCACAATATTGTTACATTTATACGGTGGTTGATGCATTTCACAGACAGTTAGACATACACAACATACCCAAAGCACTCCATGATCTTTTACTGGCCACACTTACCGTTGCACAGATCTTTTATTAGTGGTTGAAAAAGAAGAAGCACTGAATTTGTTTTTTTTTTTCGATCATCAGATAAAGTTATGCTTACCCACACATTTCCCATTCTGTACCTCATAACCACTGATACATGCAATCTGTTCTTTCTCTATAAATTAAAAGTAAAACAGTTTAATGCATTAATAAAGCAACCAAATGATCACATTAAAACGTCAATGTATACTAAATGTATATGGATATAGGTACAATGCTCTGAAATATGCATTCTAATTAAAGTTTACCGATTGAGATTTTGATGATGAAAAATATTCATAGCCGATGTATCAGAAGATACAAACAAGTTGAACGGCAAGAAAGACTTCGTGAACTAGATAACCAATGTTCTTGAGGCACAAGCGATCTATATTCAATTTCTTGGCTGTGTCGCCATGTTTTAAGTGTTGGTAACCTCCGGAGTTCATATCGTTATTGACTTTAAAATCGGAGTAAACAACTCAAAAAATCAATCATATTAGACTTATTTTATATAATAAGAAATAATTAGGAGAATAGACATCAAAACATTGTATTAAAACAAATTCAAAATAATGTAAGATGAGGTGATAACATAATAACATAACGACAGCACTGCCCACAAAACACCACGGTGGACAGTCATGTTTTTAGGGAAAAGATTTGGTCCCTGTAGGAGAAAGCGTCTCCTGTTTGATTACCACAATTGCCATGAATGTCAAAACTATACAAACGGCACCACAAAATACTTCTTCAAAGCTACAGATATGATGAAAGTGAAGAAATATTGGATAAAATTTACTTATATATGTGGAAAACATTTGATTTCTCGGGAGTAATTATCACCCATCAGACATCATGACATATTATTAGTCGGAATCATTTTCGTAGGGAAAATCTGTGTGTATTTTTCGTAATACTATATTGCAACGAAACGCAGCAATACCATCCACTGATAATTTTATCAAATAGATGAAAGATAGTCGCGAAATTTTCAGAAACGTATTGATTGTATTGAGGATTGATATTAAAAACTAATAACTATTGATAAGAAAAAAGTATATACATGTGCACCATATACGCATTTAGACAACTTATGTGTCTTCAATAATGCTTATGGTCTAAAATATTTTTGAAAAATATCAAACTGTAAAGGACAAACTAATTTCCAAATTTATTTCTCAGTGAGAGCCACACAATGAATATTTCAACCAACGAGTTTTAAAGCTGATATAATGTAAAACCTGTTTTAACGACCTCCTCTATTACAAGGTCACCTGTTTTTAAAGATTGCTTTGTAAACATATACATTGAGTACTGCTGAAACAATACATGTCCCCCACCATTTTCTGCGGTAACACTTCCAAAAATAGGTCAATGGCATGCTCAAACTTGATCTGTAACACATTAATACAAAGCTACATACCAAATTTTAAGTCAATAACTCCAATGGTTGGAAAAAAGTGCGGAAAACCAAAGTGACAGACGGACAGACAGAGTGGAAACCTATAGTTCCCTCCGGTTTTACCAGTTGGGGGTTAATTATCATTTGCTATATTTGTCTTTGGAAATAAACCTTTATATAACAGTTATTTCTGTGTGATAAAAGCCTTTAGGTTCCCCGTATGTAGTCTTAATCCACTGGTTTGACCGTATTGTTTCGTACATGGAATAAACGAATGTAATCCACGAAAATAGACTGTTAAAACATTTTGCGCCTTACTTTCCTTTACGGTGTCAGCACACAAGAAATATCCCAATCGGTTTTCACAGACTTGACTTTCTGTACAGTTGTGCGTGCCAAGCTTACACTCGTCAATGTCAACTGAAAAACAAATGCTACATATAATTTCAAGATACAAAATAAAACTGAAATGACAGTTAGCATACATATGTTACTCCCGATAGTGTAGTACAGTGGACATATATGATATCCCGAAAATTAGAGGCGAAACCATATATATGGCAAAAGAGAAAGTGCTCTGTTTGGCTAGTCACAACCGCAACAAAAATATCAAAAGAATACAGACAGCATATGAATGTTTCGATACTGTACACGGGATGAATATAGAGCAACACTGTATAGAAAGTGAGACAGAAAACTATACAGCATCAGAAATAGGATACAGTGTCGCTGAAGTCAGGTTCTCGGTGGCGGGGAACTTTTTACTTGTAACTGATGCAATGCCCTCATGATATATAGAACAAGATATCACGTCGCATGTTTCACTCTTATACTGCACATAAACTACAGTGGTAAATGGGTAAACAAGCAAACGATTGAAGTAAGTGAAATATACTTATGACATTTTATTCAATTAGTTGTAGCATTATAGTATGTCTATGTACGATAATGTATGTTACTGTAAATAGAATGTTCATGCTATTTTTAGATCACCTCATTTGCATGCTCCATCAGAGTGGGATCCTCTGCTACAGTATAAATGCTGTAGCGCGGCCATTTCAATTTATAAGTTTGACCATCAATGTGGAAGATACAAAATGTTGTAGAAAAATACTTGATTAAACTGTTCACTTTTAGATTTTGTTAAACTTGTTTTCCATGTACGTAATAAATATTGAAAATTTTCTCATGAGTTATTCTTGTGGACGTTAGCCCAAAGAAATACTTATTCAAATATGGATATTTTACCATATTAAATGTCTGTCTGTGTGCCTAAATACATAACGTTTACTGTAAATTATACCGCTCGGCATTAATTCGTTACATATTTATCTAGTCTAATACTAAATCTTCTTGTAATTTGTATTATATTCAAATTCAGGTTGAAAATTGCTTGTGGATAAAGTTATTTTCAATGATGAATTATGTTTCCAATTTTTGAATCTATATTAGTTTTCATCAATATGTTTTGAAAAATGTACAAAATAAGTGACCTTAACAGAAGAGGAATTCTTCTCAATTGTCTATTACATAATATACATTATATAAATTTCGAACAGAGATAACTGTATCAACATTTGGATATTAATTTTGTAATGAACTGCTTAAATATATTCTATTTGTTGCTTATTTCTTCAAACCTACGAAAATCTACATGATACTCTGACTTATTTACTGGATATTACTCATAAATGATGTTAAATCACTGTGGGTGGTACGTATGATAGCGTACCACATATATGGATTCTAGGGGCGATGTTGCCACTCCAAAATGAGTAAATGCCTCCTGCAGGACTAGTCCAATTCGATGAAAATTTTACCGAGATACACCATTGACTAAGATATTTCAACATCGCACTTGTGATGAATACGGAATAACACTGTATGAAGTATATAAATTATCAAAGTTTGATATATCATCAAACGAAAAATTATAAGAAGTACATGTGATCAAACCTTGACAGGTGTTGATGCCGTCCCCTACATATCCAGATCTACAAAGACACCTGACATTTCCATTGGTAGAAATGCAGTCGGCATTCACGTGGCACTTGGTGCGTCCAACAACACAGGGATCTGAATAATAAAAACAGACGGGGGTCTGATTCACCACACATCATATTAATATATATAGATGATTATACACCAACTGCGAAAATGGCTTAGGACGGTGAATTGAAGAAACAAATGACTAAAATGACCGTTCGAATTCGGTTTCTTGACTGTCTTGTATCGGCCATGTTTTGACGTTCTATAAATGCTCTGACTAAATAAATATTATTTTTGTTTTTACATAGAATGATTCTTGTCTTCCTTCTTGATATCATACTATTATATTAATACTAGAACATGTTTATGATACTTTATAAAGATATTATAAAGCATATTCTGAAACAAGACATATATGTAAGACACCGTACATGTTAAAAGCTACAAAATACAGCTGGGTTTAACCATTAATATAGTCTATGCAGCAATCCTCAAAGATTACGATATGGTCTGTATACTGAGTACGTCATACCCTTCATGACCCTAAAAGCCTTAAGATGACCCAAAATACCTTTAAACAGACTAGATATATACATGTAAATATAAATTGTTCAATGAAAACCTAATTAATTTATATCTTGGAATATACCAAAATCACTCCAGGGGGAAAGCAATAGGATTTTGAGAGATACAAAATACACTATGAGTGGGGCACCTGATCAAACTCCATCAAAAGGGGTTCACATATGCTCTTCAAGTTTTCATTTTCATTTTTTGTTATTTTCCACTTTTCATTTTCACTGGTTTCATGATTTTTGGACTTATGGTTTGTATTTATCCATCATCTTTACATGCATTATCTATGTTATGTTTGTCCTTTTCTTTCCACATGCACTTACCGTTGCATAGATTGCACGTCTTCAGGCATCCCAGTTTCTGGGCGACATTAGGCTTCGTACATACACCAAGGCTGGTCTAATAACATAGATAGAAATATTATATTAAAGTTACATGTACACAAAGGATGGAGACAATGCTGCACTCTACAAATGTTGTAAGTATGACACTATCATCAACGGTAATAATAAATAAATTCATAGACATTTCTCTATTTGCGATATATACATAAACCTAAAACAGTAGATATTGAGAACATCATTTACTACATTTAATTGATAGAAGGCCAATACTACTTTTCAACATCCTTAGACCTTTTCTCGAGTACATGTTTCTAGATATCAGTCATATAATAGCCTCCATTTCTCGAAGCGGTGAAGGATCTTTTACGCGCCATGCCTATTGTGACACGGGGCCTCGCTTTTTACTGTCTCATCCGAAAGACAGAACACCAGTGTGCCCACAGCGGAAGTCGAACCCGGGACCTCTCGGTCACAAGATTAGCAACTCATCCACTGGGCTACATCGGCTATATTGGTACTCTTCAATGTGATGTTGAAGTCCCTCTGTGCAACAATTCCGAAGAGTATAAACAAAAAAAATTTGAAGATGCCCCAAAAGTTAAACAGAAGTAAATCATAGTATATAGTCTATTACAAAACAAGAGCAAGAGAACAATAACAAACCCCTGAAATAACAATGCAATACAATTAACATTAAAATCGTATTATAATATACTTTAAGATACACACTCTATTCCTTCTTTAGTAAAATACATATATGGTGTATTTGATATAACCGTCTAAGGAAAGAATGAGCTTACATTCAGATCTCTGCAATTTGCATTAGCATCAAGGCAACTTTCCACTGTGAGGTTGCTTTTCGTCTCGCACATCCTCATGCCAGAGCTAGGGTCATACCATAAAGCGAAATTCTGCACTGTCTGTGAGGACTTAGTCTGCCGATCTGTTCTAGACAGAGTTCCTGAATAATAAAGATAGGTATAGATTTACACATTAATGTAAGATATCAAACACAGTTTGTGCTTTGTATTTAAACAGGCATGTATATTCTCACTTTTTCGTTTCATGATTCACGATCTTTATCACATTGACATAGATTATTTTCAGATCGATATTTTGAATATCATTTTTATCTTATCATTTATTAAATTATGTATATCACAAGGTGGTATTTTCACTCCTACATGTTTCATATATTTATCCAATATTTAATTTGCATATTTCTATTATTTTATTTTCGACTTTTATTTTTTGTCATAGAATAATCATTTCGCAGATAACTATAAATGGCGGTCATTATTCATACTTGCCCATATATTGTAAGGAAGTAATCCGTGTGTTTTTATAATTGATTTTAGGTTGTGCATGTGTGTTGCTGTTCGGTTTTTTTTTTTGTTTTGTTTTGTTTTGTTTTGTTTTGTTTTGTTTTGTTTTGTTTTGTTTTGGTTTTTTTTTTTGGGGGGGGTGTTTGTTTTTATAACAGGTTGACGGCGATTTCATTGAAATTTACTTGTCATTGCAGTTAAAGTTGCACTAGCTGTCATTTTCCGTATTAAAAACGAAAGCTGTAACTTATAATTAACCCTGGACTCTCTCCTGAAGTTAAGCCTTTATACGAAATTACAATGTTATATCATTTCGGTTTGTAGTGGAAAAAATCATTAAAATGTAATTAAATAATTACAACCTACCCGCACAATGTTGGTAATTTTTTCTTCACCTGGCATGCTCAGTGTATCAATGACCTTGCCAACTAACGCGAGATTAGGAAACTTTTACTAATATCAACAACACTGGTGACGTAGACAAAGCTATCGGAGATGAGAAGTCCTCGATTAAATACAGAATTCGATAACATCAGGGATGAAAAAAGTCTGTGACGAAACATTTTTAGAACAAGAACAACATAGAAGTTGCAGTAGAGCGATGGGAGCGGGGGAGAGTTGTCAATTTACACAAAATACTTCACACGAGACTTTAATGTTTACATTTTTCAATACCACGTCAGCACGAGGCCTTGACATTCCATTGTTTTGATTACTTGCGTGTTTGTATTATGAAAGCGGTCCGATATTTACTGTCATTAGGTAAGGTTAACTCTTAAAATTAACTGTTGATAATAATGTGTAAAGCGGAAGACATGAAAGAAACGTAAATACTTTTTGTAAAATTCTTTAAAAGAAATTGTTTTAAGAGTCCCTTTTTGGGGTCCCTCGATCAAATCATGTGGGACTACTAATGTGACATAAAGCTTTAAAATGTTCGTTGTATATAGCCAAATTACTATTGACAGTATAACTAATGACATTTTTTCTTTTCTTCTGTACATTTAATATGCGCCTATATATCTTTGAGTTTACGAAGCTAGATAAAACATGTTTTATGAAGCTATACTCAGCGAAACACCTTAGTACATTGTTTTTATCACGTGATTTTCTGACCCGATCTACATACGTGTCATATGTTATGTAAATGGTGAATGTAACGGACATTTCTCAATTTTTCCGGTTTATAAACATGTGTCAGTGTCGTCAAAAGAGTTAACTTTCGATGTAGTATAACTTTGTTTTGTAGTTTGATTATATGTAATTTCAAATAATTAAATGAAACATAACATTCTTGTTATACCAATTTTGACAGCTAATGCAGCTTTAAGCTCTGAATAGGTTTAATAGTATGCGTCGGTGGAAATATGGATGAGAAGGAGACAAACAGACCGACTAACAGAAAGACAGATACCTGGACGGACGGGAAGAGGTCGGTTAGCTAAATCAAAAAGTCATCAGTGTCCTGTTTTTGTTTTATGCCCCCGGATCCATAGATCGGGTGCATGATGTTTTTGTCTTGTCCGTTTATCTGTTTGTCTGTCTGTTGTCAACTTTAACCTTGCCCTTTTGAACCCTGAGGGATAGAGACTCCATATTTGACATGCATACTCAACTGATGAAGCCCTTTTAAATGACACCAAGGTCGATCACCTTTTGACCTTAACAATGACCTTCACGCTAAAAATAATTATTGGACTTAGGAGACGCCGAGGGCATTAATGTTATACAAACACAGCTTGTTTTGCTTTGTTTGTTTGTTTGTTTTTTGTTTTTGTTTTGTTCTTTTTTTCCTTTTTATATTTGGGGGGGGGGTTACTGATGTTGAAAAAAAATGTGGATGTAGGCCCAGAAGTGTTCCATCCTTACCTGATTCAACCCTGTCAGGATTCCTTTTTATGCATCGCATGCGCGGATCCAGTGGCGTGGACCGGGGATCTGGACCCTCATTGTGATTCAGCGAAAATTACTTCTCTTGTTATTTTTCGATGGGAAATAAATAATTTCACACTTAAAACATGGTTGGACCCCTAACACAAAATAAACAGAACTTGGCCAGCGGCATACTATAGGGTTTTGTAATACCCATACCACAACAAAATATCCAGAATTCTAGGACGGATTGCAGGTACGGTTTTGGTTTATAATTACGTTTCAAGCTTTTCCAAGAGGATATTGTAGCTATACGCAGTGGCGGATCCAAGATTTCCGAAAAGGGGACACATGTGTATTAGCCAAACTACTCAGCCATTTTTGGTGGAAAATCTGGATTTTTACTTGTAAATATGCGGCGAAAGGGAGGAAGTGGAAAAGGGAGGGAGTGGAAAAAGGACAAAATAGACATGAGAGGGAATAGCTTTGTACTGACCATCACTTTCCAGAAGAGACCTCCTGTCCCGATGTATATCCATATCCGTTAGATAATCCCTGAACATGTTGACAAGGTTTTCGCTATGCAATGAGAGATCACGTGAGAGGGTATTTTCCATGGCGGCGTTTCCTGTTGTTGCTATCCATATTATCGACAGTATTATATACGCCTTCATGCCTGCCTCTGTTAAGATTTCTGCAAAGGTGTGTATTATACAAATTATGATATTGTCACTGGTAGGTATCAACATATAATGTGAATATTATTATGACATACATCACATGCATCATGAAAATGATGGTTACCATTTACGTAATAAAAAGTTATCTGACGTCATAACCATTGTGAAGTCTAAAATTCCCATGGAAGCGTTTTTCATTCTTTTATTTATTTTATTTTGTTTTATTATTTATTTATTTTTATTTATTTATTTTATTTTATTTTATGGGGGGGGGGGGTTTTTGTTTGTTTGTTTGTTTTGGTTTTTTGTTTTTTGTTTTCTGTATTTATTTATTTATTTGTTTTTGATTGTTTGTTTGATTTTCTTCTTTTTTAAAGGGGGTTTTATTTTTAGAATAATATGAATAATGTTTTATCAAGAATTTGAATATCAAAGTAAAATATATACAAACATGAATACCGGTAAATTAATCACAGATTAAAAGTCATATAATGTCGATCTATGACAGAGACACGAAAAGAATTCAGCACTTACACTAAAAATTTATCTTTTGCAATGTCCATGTTATGAATGATTTATTTTTCTTTAAATTTCCTCTGCCTCCCTACCCTAGCTTCCCAGCAGACACTGCCTTAGATTAAGTAGAGAGTCTCGCCCTAACTCCCATTACCCCCGGTTACTCAGTCCGCTCTATCAAATCATTTCACACCCATCAATTAATACCTGTATACGTACGGTATGGTGTATTCATGTATAAACTCATATAATTCTAATATCATTTAGGGGTGAACTAGCGTGGCATAGTCGGTTGGGCGCTTGGGTCGTGACCAACACGTTCTGGGTTCGAGTCCCGCCGATAACTCGTTTTGTCCTGTATTTCGGAGAAAACCGTAGGAACTGAGGTCTCGTGTCATGGTAGACGTGGTACGTATAAAGGTCCCTCTCTGCTCCGAATGGGTCCGTCGCATATGAGGTCTTAGTTTCTGTGTATTGCATCTTGCAGATGCTGTCAACATATATATTGCAAAATAGGAAAGAAACTGATGTCACATGACTATGGCACTAACAACAATGTACCACAGCACACCAATGTATCACATTCTCGGACCCCTTGAAATTCAGAGGTGAGGTGCGAGAGAGGGATATCGGCGGTCGAGTCGGTTAAAGAGCTGCGCTGGTCTTACTATAAGGTTGCTCAATGGGCTAGAGTATTGCACTGGTCTAACTGCACGACGGTCAATTGGGCGAAAGCGCTGTGCTGGTCTAACTGTAGGGCAGCCGAGTCAGCTGAAGCGTGTGCTGGTCTAATTATAGGGCGGCCACATGGGCAAATGCGTTGCGCTGGTCCGACTTCAGGGCGGCCTAATTGGCTAAAAGCGTTGCACTGGTCTGACTGGTAAGTCATCCGAGTTTGCTAAAGCGTTGCTCTGGTCTAATTGCTAAGGCGGTCAAGTGTGCTAGGGGGTTGCAATGGTTTGAACAGCGCCAGAGTGGGCTAAAATGTTGTGCTGTTCTAACTTTAGGTTAAAGATTTTAAAGATTTTGCGCTAGTCTACCTTTTTGCCTCTTTCTGGATATGGGTTCGAGTCCCACAAATGGTTCATTTGAGACTTTGCCTGAGTACTTAGGTTGGTGTTTGTTTTTTGTTTTTTGTATTTTTTTTTAGTCTGTCCGATTTCCTAATCCATCAAACCATTGCCCACCACCGTCTAGGAGACCGTTTTTTTTATAAACAAAAAGCAAACAACTAAGAAATAATGTATTAAAACATGAGTTACATCATTTCTGATTTTATCTATTTATTTATATACATGTTTATTTATTCACTCATTCACATATTCATTTATTTATTTATCTATTTATTCATTTGTTTACCTATTTCACTTATGAAATTTGGTACTGAGAGAAATTTTCCTTTTCAATTAAAGAAGGGAATTTAACATGCTTAATATTGTTATTTAAAAAACACACAAAGTGAAAATAACGGGTTGTTTCTAAAAGGAATTTCAGGAAAAATGATACTCTTCTCTTTATGGTAGTAGGATCGAACCCGGATCGCCCGCCCTGCAAACCAAGTGATCAAGTGATATATACCATCTGCTAACACCTCTCCCTCCCCCTGCAAACCAAGCAATCAAGTGATATATACCATCTGCTAACACCTCTCCCTCCCCCTGCAAACCAAGCGATCAAGTGATATATACCATCTGCTAACACCTCTCCCTCCCCCTGCAAACCAAGCGATCAAGTGATACATACCATCTGCTAACACCTCCCCCCCCCCTAATTTTTCCTAAGAAACATGAATGGAACTATACCACTTTTAAGGCCTTTTTCCCATCTCTTCAAAAACGTAGTGATAAAATTTGAACAAATGAAATCTCACAATCATTATTCGTCAATGCAGTAGTAGTAGTAGTAGTAGTAGTAGTAGAAGATTTTTTAAAAAAGTATTTACTTTAGTTCTGTTCAAGTTACGTTCATAATACCTTAAATGATTTATTACTGAGAGAGAGAGAGAGAGAGAGAGAGAGAGAGAAATGCGTACAAAACACTTATCCATTAAAAGCTTACATTTCTATTTAAAAATAGATTTTTGAAAATTAAATTCATGTTTGATATTTACATCCCCGCATTATACTCAATATTTACAAGAATATTGATGATTTAAATACACATTAGCACTTTCCACTTTTAAAAATTTATCTCTATTTATTCGACAAAGTCATTTGTATTAAATATGACCATACATTTATGTCTTTCCTATCATCTAAATTGAACGAGAGAAAGCTCAAATGACAGGTCTGTATATAAAATTCTTATCAGCAATATTTCGTGCGCTTTACAAATATACAAACACAAATCTTTTCTAATAAGAAAGTCTTAATGCCAGTATCTAATTAATTACTTCATAATGAGTTAATACATAAATTCTTACCACAGGCAAAAGGCTATGATATTCCGGATCTATCGCAGTCCAAAAATCAATCTCAACTATTCCCACTGACCATGTGTTACGGTGCCTAGGGTTTCCGGTATCGATGTTCAACATGCAAACTAGATATTATGGGTTTTGAATTTCATTGATTCGATATACACTGAAAATTTTCCCTCATAGTTTAAAAATAGGTTAAGGGGGTTTCCTAAAAAGTTGTAACATTTTAGCAGGGACCTATATTACTAGAACATAATTTATGTTAATAATATTCACAAATAATAAATCAAATTTATAGTAATGACACCCCCTGCTTTTTAACAATAATCATCATAATATTTGTCTTAGTTTAATATTCTTGTTAATCAAATAAGCATACCCCCCTACCACCTGTCTTAAACACGGATCCAGTTATAATTTTTATCAACGGAACTCATTTACTTAGGTATATAGAAATTTTCAGTAAACAAACGGTTAATTTATTGAAAGGAAGTTTCAATAAATTTGTTTCTTTGTGATAAATCAGAATAATCATAAAGTATGTTGTAGTAGTAGAAACAACCTCCCCTCCCCCCAAATAATAATAATAAAATAAAATAAAACTAAAAACAAAAACAAACCATAAAAGAAAAACAAACAAACAAACAAAACAAAAAACAAAACAAAACAAAACAAAATACCAACAAACAAAACAACAACAACAAAAAAAAACCCCAAAAACAAAACAAAATAAAAACATAAAATAAAACCAAACTTTGTGTTTTCTGCAATGCTTTCAAATTATAATTTGTACCGATATCTGGCAAAACTCAATTTCTACTTGAGAAATTAAAATTTGTAAATATGAGGAAAAATAATCAAACAAACAAACAAAAAACAAAAAAAAAAAAAACCGAAAACAACCCCTCCCCCCCCAAAAAACCCCAAAACAAAAAAGGGGAAATATGTTAAGTCCAAATTCGTATCGCTTGTACTCGTCTTTGTACGTCATACAGATATGGTTAAGGTGTATATTCTGGATATCCAAGCGTTGAAAGATCTAATAAACTCCAGTGTAACTTCCTTTGTAGAGCTACATCATGCCCAGATTCTTTCACTCATATAAAGACGATATCTGTGTGTTGCGTTGTAAAGATATGTTGATCTATGCAAATTAACAACCCCAAAATTGGAGGACATTTATGCGAATGAAATTCGCCAAGGGGGTTGATTTTGGCCTGTCTGTGTGTCTGTCCATCTGTATGTCTGTGAGAACCCCCCCCCCCCCCAAAAAAAAAACAAAAACAAAAAAACAAAAAAACAAAAAAAAAAAAACAAAACTTTAACCTTCGTCATAACTTTCGAACCATTACAGGCAAGGCTTTCATCTTTCGCATGTGCATTCCTTACGACAATTCCTTTACGTTTTTACTACAGTTTTCGAATTGAGACCTTGGCCGTTACTCTATAAAATTTTTAAGATTTGTCCTAACTTTTAAACAATTATAGGGAGAGCTTTCATCTTTTGCATTTGCATTTCTTGTGACGAGTCTTTTACGTTGTTGTCGTCACAGTTCTTGACCTAGTGACTTTGATCTAAATTTCAAAATTTGCCTTATTTGCACTTTGTTGTTACCAGGGGGCACTCGTGTTTCATAAACACATTTTGTTTTACTTATTTATGTGGTAATGTCCCTAGTGACACGAAATAGGTTTTTACTGACTCATCCGAAAGACAGGACAGTCGTGGATGGGTTTAAAGACAGAACCTCTTGGTCCTAGCTCAAGCTTACTACCTAAAAGTCTATGTCGTACACTGTTTTTATTATTATTTTCCGTTCCATTCAAATGACAGGAAACTGACTGGATTTGAACCCAGAACCTTCCCCATCTTTACATAACCACTAAATAGGGGCATTCTACGAGAAGATTTGTCGCATATTCATTGCAAAGTCTCGTTTACTTTTTTGAAATTTATAAGGATCTATTCGGGCATGTGTGGGGAGAGGAATTAAAAAAGGGGATGGGAAGTGAATACTGAGATGTGATATTATTCCATGTAGTATAAAGAGACCGGAATATTAGGGGGGGGGGAGGCTTACATCTACTGCTGCTGCTGCCTATCGTGTCAGTAAATATATTGGAGACTATCCTTACCTGCCTTATTATACCGACACCTGTGTGAAACAGTCAGTGTCATATTTTCCACTTTATTGATTTTCTAACACAATCACAGGCTGTCTGCGTATGTGCTGTACAGGAAGCTTTTATTTTCTATCAGGGTTGGATTTGATCCATAAATCAAAAAATAAATAAATAAATAACTAATTAAATAAATAAATAAATAAATAAAACAATGCGAAGGTCAGTCCTTGCATTTGCTGGTCTGGTAGTCCGATTTCAACACCACATAACATTACATGTAGCGGCCCTCAAATAAGTAAAATAGTTCAGGTATGGTGTTAAACAAGTGAACATCGACAAAGAAAAAAGAAAAGGAAAGAAAGAAGGAAAAAAAAACCCAGGGTGTTCAACCCTCATGCGGATAACCTTTACACACATTCTTTGGACACTGGATCTGCCATTGTAACATCAAAGACCTTTTATGGAAAATCGCTAATAAAAAGTTTACAAATCGAAACTTTCATCTGTTTTGTATCTTTAATCTTTCCAAAGTCCGAATTATATTTTGAAGCCCATGTCATATCTTCTTTAAGTACCACACAGGGTCGTAAAATATAACAAAAACAGATCTTTCAAATCAGAGGCTCATCTGAAAAGATGTGAAAAAAACCCGCCAAAATTATCTACATGTATCCCATTTCAAGGAAATAAACAAACTTGAAACATACATCTACTTAGATCAATCAGATGCCATTAGTTTTATTATCCATACAATGGTTCTGGAGAAGATTTTCAAAGAAAGATAGCCTCTGCGACCTATTTTTAGCCATGGTAGCGCAACCTGTCCGCGGATTTAAACGAAATGAACAAACTTGGTAGAGGACCTATAGTACATGTACATCATATATATCAAATTTCATCAAAATCCCCAAGCGGTTCTGAAGAAGCCAAAATGGTCAAAGTTTACAGACGGACAGACGGAGGATGATTAGAAAATCTCACAAACTTTCAGCTCCGGTGAGCTAACACTAAATATGTTTGGGAAATACAAATACCCCCGGTCCCCCCAAAATTTGTCTTCCGGCATTATAATGCGGGACCTGATAAGAACATGACAGTGTAGCTTTTTGAATAAAATTTCACAATGTCCTGCATACTGATCCTGCCCAACCCCCATGGTTCCTGAGTCAGAGGATGCTGCTGAGATGCAATAAAGCCCAAGATGTACACGCGGTTTAATTTTGGTGAGTTTAGTGTACAAGATAAAGAAGGTATTGCATCTTTCTTCAAGTTGGACGGAATTACGTACAAACAGACGGACAGACAATCCAAACTCCAGATGCTGCCGGATGTTTCAGACCAGAGGCATAAAAATACTTGTATTGTCTGACTGAGACAACTTAAGAAAATTCCATTCACCATAAAAGTCACAATCAATAAACACTACTCATCATGTGGATTATAGAAATATCACTTGTCATGTGATGTGACTTCCTTTATGAAGCCTTGATGTAAGATAGCCTAGAATTAACATTGATGTGTCCCGTTTATTGCCTGTACAAGAGTGTTTGACTAACACATATACAAACACAGCAGCTCTATCACATTGGCAAATCCAGAGGAGGTACACTGGGGTTGCAAACCCTTCCCATTTCTGAGAGAAAATTTGATCAAAACAAGTCATATTTGACTATTTTTTTGAAGATAAAAACCCTCTGTCTTAGGTAAGTTTTACCAGCAAGGTAGACCCTCTCCTTTGGAATTTGTTGGAACAAACCCTGTGTTATACACTATTGACATTGCATAGAGATAATGATATCATGAATGATGATTGCACAATTTTATTTTAATCAAAGTTTCCTCAAATATCCATGACGATGAATGATTCAAATCCAGTACATCACTGTTTCATTGAGTATACATGTATCATTAATTGAATAAGGAAACATTAATAACTAGAGTTGTATGCAAGTATAGCAGTAATAACACCATATATAACTGAGCAGAAAATCTATAACCACACACAATGTCGCATTACCATGTATTTGCCAATTCAATATAATGAGTTGTCTGCCCTTGATTAGAATTCTCTTATTTCCTGAATACCAAATATAATGATAAAGGTGACTGCTACTTCACTGACCTTATGTCAACCTGATTTACTGACCACACAAAAAAGAACAGTAAATTGAATTCACAGTCATTACATAATATTTATGACTTGTTTATCACATCTTCAATCCACTATGTAAACAAGAGCAGATAACTTACCATATTTAAATGGTCTATATGATAAATAATACATATATTATAATGTTGTAGTAGACGAGTACTATATGATTACCTACTGAAGTTCAATAAATAAGTAGCATGCCAAGTGTTGCATCAATGATTCACATTTCACTTTCATAAAATACTTAAATCCTAGAATGATGATCAGGCATACGAGAAGTCAAGGTCAAGACTAATTATACATCTTGGCTATAACTTCCACAGCTATACTCCATGACTACATTTACAGTATTGTATTATTTCTATAACTTCATCGTCAGTATAAATGACAATGCCCATATCAATGCCATTTATTATAATTATGTTATGAACAATCACATGACACTGTTCAGTTCAGAATAAATGTATGATCACAGATTTGTTCAGTGTTTTTTTTTCACTGTCTCAATGCATTATATATATATATATATATATTACCATAACCATTCATGGTATTTGAAATCCTACATAAAAGTAACATGTTATGGTTCACTAACTTACAACACATTGCAATATGCACCATAAAAGCATACATGTACATGACCATTCCTCTATCAAACAGATTTAGTCCCATCTTTGATCTCCTCCCTGTCAATTTCGTCACCTTCTTGTATATGAGGCATGGTATTACCCGTTGCCGTGGTATTGGTTGCTTGGTTACTGTCTTGTCTATTCCACATAGCCCTAGCTCTCATATCCTCTAAATTCTCATTTTGATGACCTAAACCTAGACCTCTGACCCTTCTCTGTTGGAGGTCATGCAAATATAAAGCACTGAAACTCATGTCATGGGACATCAACTCTAATGTTCCTTCGTCCACTTGTCTCACACCCGACGACGAGTGTGCACCTAAAGTGCTACCCTGTAAACTGCCACTGGTCTGCATGCTACCTAAGATCCCTACAGAAGTGCCACCTAGTGGACCCTCTGCACCGGATATTCCGCCCCTGAGGCGGTGATGGACCCCACCTGTCGGTGTAAGTGACATATGTGTTGACTGAGGGTACAGTCCACTTTGTAGTGCCACACTGGAAGCCAGACTGTTATACTGAAAATACAAGAAGCAGACTGGAGGTAGAGTCTAAAATGATTTTTGAAAAAACTATATATTCCTAAGGACCAAAAGGTTATTACATTAAGCTACAGTATATGGACTTCCTCTGACAGAATTCAAATTGTCATGGAGAAGCATTACTCTTTTGTGCATGAATAATTTATAAATAAATGACTATATTACAATACATTGACTACCCTCTGCCCTTCTTTCTCCTATGTGCTTGTTTTGGGTATTTTCTCAACATAACCTTAACAACCAATAATGATACCAATAATTTAAAATAATAATGTGTATGGCCATCTTGATTCCATACCAAAAAGAAACATTAAGTATCACTTATTCTGTATCATACTATGTGTATCGATAAATTCTCTTGAATTTTTTGCAGATTTACGTCACATGATTCATAGCCTCTGTGGCAAATCACATTTAAAATCTACCTGTATTAATACATGTATATTCATGTAAAGATTTAGTTGCTGCTAAATAGTATAAAGAACCAACAAAATCGGATTTCTAGATGCTGTGTGATCTCAACTGGTGTATAGAATGAAAGAACATCAACACTGTTAAGCCAAAAAAAAAAAAAATGTTTGTTTCCTGTAGCGTGACCTAAAAAGATAGGGTCGGTAGGTCAGCTTTTCTTTTTCTTTTTTTTTTTTTCTATGGAAAATGTCTTGACATTCAGATGGACATACATAATGTATAATAAAAGGTATTGTTCAACATAATTCATCATGTACGACGAGGCTTGATGCCATGGGGTCGCCATATTTGTTTTAAAAACACCGGAAATAACAACAATGTGAAGTTTCAGAAAACCGATTCCGGAATTTCGATTCCGGAAATGGCGGCGCTTGTAAATGGCGAAAAAAAAAATCAGAGTCGGCGCCATTTTTGAGGGGTCGGTCGGGTTACAGGAAACAAAGATATTTTTTTAAAGCCTTATCATGGAAAAACCACTAGCAAATTAATATAATTGCTAGGTATTAATATAAAATCTTCACTGGATCACTACATTTGCAGCTTTTCCACCTAAATGATGAATGAGAAATTTGCCTACCCCTAATCCTTGTCCATATGTGTTGCTAGGCAACATCAGACTTGGTAATGACCCTTGGGAGGATGTGAATAAGCCTGCAGCCTCTGGTTGTTGAAGGAGACTTAAAGAGGTCAAGTCTTTTTGAGCTGTAAATATTAAAACAAAATCATCAGGGTTTTTGGAATAACAGCATTATCTTGGAGTTTTTTTTCCTTTTTTAGACATAAGTTGTCAAAATGTGCATCTGGTGCACAAAATTGAAAGGTATATAAATTCTATATTTATTATAACCACTAGGCTGCTGTCACTGATGGTGGACTGATAGTCCCTGAAGGCATAATAAGTTTTCAGTGCTTTTGTACTGATGTGAGATATACACTAAAATTTTCAGTCATGAAATTTTGTAAATCAAAACTAAGGAGTATCTCCCTCATGCATATCTCTGTCCTTAGACTGATTCTTTGGTTTACTTTTTCGGTCATTTTGGTTTTAATACTACTCTTCAAATATTACATATTATGTGAATAACAATCATTCTGCCACGAATGGTATACACTAAAATTTTCAGTCATGAAATTTTGTAAATCAAAACTAAGGAGTATCTCCCTCATGCATTGCTCTGTCCTTAGACTGATTCTTTGGTTTACTTTTTCGGTCATTTTGGTTTTAATACTGCTCTTCAAATATTTACATATTATGTGAATAACAATCATTCTGCCACGAACATCACTGAAGAGACATAAGTTGTCAAAATGTGCATCTGGTGCACAAAATTAAAATGTATATATATCCTATATTTATTATTGGTTATTTTTGGTCTTGTCAAGATAACTTCTTTTTTATAAAGACTGCAGCTACATTTTGTATCTGATGCAATGGATCCACTGAAGACGTGAGGGACCTTTTACGTCTCATTGTCTACTGTCATAGGAATGGTAATGTTCCCTTTTTAAGGAAATTAATTCCTTTTTAAATAAACCCAAACTCTTTTGGATAATAAAAGCTGAGATAAGTGAAGTTACAATAATATTTTCATTAAATACAGTACTGGTACGAATTGATTTTCAACACAACTTTATAATTGACTGATCGTCATACGCCGGACATCGCACCTTTTGGCACACTTTTTCATTATGGCGTCATGAATAAATGGCCCGTCAAACATGATTTTAACTGTGAAGTCACAATGAAACTACGTAATGACCGTGGTTAAAGTTGTATCTGGCGATCCCACACAACATTAACACATAATAAAGGCAATACTTGTCAATACAGGTTTTACGTCCGTACACCTAAAGCCTCACAAATGACTCTCCTCGGTTTTTAAAATTCCCCCAAAATACTAGATTGTTTACAAAATAACAAAGCAACCCCTCTGGGGCTCCGCATGATGTACTGGAAGTGGCCCCAGTAGGAGGCAATTCGTGCACACATTATTCAAACTCATTACATCTACCATGATATGGGACTCCATTTTCAGTCCCTCATTCAATAGACATGACACCTACCTGTCACCTTATACAATAGACATGACACCCACCTGTCACCTATGGCAATAGACATGACACCTACCTGTCACCTAATTCAATAGACATGACATCTACCTGTCACCTATGGCAATAGACATGACACCTACCTGTCACCTAATTCAATAGACATGACACCTACCTGTCACCTATGGCAATAGACATGACACCTACCTGTCACCTAATC
This sequence comes from Pteria penguin, assembly GCA_035048485.1. NCBI lineage: Eukaryota > Metazoa > Mollusca > Bivalvia > Pterioida > Pteriidae > Pteria > Pteria penguin. The sequence continues at coordinate 29,519,859 of CM068584.1, forward strand.
CAATAGACATGACACCTACCTGTCACCTATGGCAATAGACATGACACCTACCTGTCACCTAATTCAATAGACATGACACCTACCTGTCACCTCATTCAATAGACATGACACCTACCTGTCACCTATGGCAATAGACATGACACCTACCTGTCACCTATGGCAACAGACATGACACCTACCTGTCACCTATGGCATTGAGGCATCCTGGTAGGATGTTACCAATTAACCCTTTTAATGCTCGTAAATGAATGTGACATTTAGACGATTTTCAATCATACTTATGACATCATAAGGCAATGCTTGATTTGTCAAATGTATGTATGACCTAAGATGATGTCATCACAATTAAAGTTGTGCTTTTGCAATGAATCAATTGTCTGCCAGCTCATGGAATGAAAGTCCTCAGTACTTTCAAGCATAGTTTCAGAATCACCTCCTAGGTCATAAAACATTATATGTGCAACAAAACATTGAGAAATTTTTCCAAGGCTGAATTTATAATAACTACTTACCTTGTTCCTTGACATCATTGATAAAGAAACTGCATTCTTTAGGTGGCTTCCATTCTGGGTTTGTCAACTAAAAATAACAATGAGTAATATCAGTATTTCTTACTAACACTAAATGCTGCATTAAGTGCTGATCAGGTAACCAAAAGTATGGAGGCAATTAAGGGATCGCTTGATCCAAATTTAACTACGTCTATTGCCTAATTTCATTGTGACATCACAGTTAAATTCATGTTTGACAGGCCATTTATTTATGACATCATACTGAAAAAGTGCACCAAATGGTGCGATGTCAGGCATTTGATGATCCCTTAATTACACTTAAAATAGCATTAAACTTCCACACCTTCTGATAAACAAAATGCTTTAAAACATTTTGTTTTAGAAACTGGGTCTATTTCTTCTCGAAAAGAGTGATGCATGTACTATGTAAAGATAAAGATTTTGCAACAACTGTTTGTGGAATATCTATACACACAATGGCTTTGTTTTAGAAATTAAGTACATCAAGTCGGTATTTTATTTTCACATTTTTCACAGGAAAATACTTCAAAACTACTACTCAGAACAAGAATTGTCAGAAGACAACAGACCTCGTCACTGGCTACCAAATTTAGATAGCAAAAGTAGGTCATCCTTCATGGTCAAGGTCAAAACATAATAAATTTTGATACATACTGGTAATGAAAGGTCTTGTCATATGGAATACTCAAATGAAAAATTTAAGCCCTATCTTTTACTGTTCATAAGTTATGACCAAAATTAAAGTTTTTTAAAAGTAGTTCAGACATCTAGGTCAAGGTAAAAAATTTTGGAACACAAGGCAAACACATGTGAAATATTAAAGCCCTGTCTCTGGTTCTAAAGTTATGTTCCAGGTTAAAGTTTTAGTCTATGGATAACATTGGGGGTATGATAGTAGCTATCCAGACATTTATTCCGGCGAGCTAAAACAGGGCCATACAATATCAAATACCAGAAAAGATGTTCATCTCCACTGATGACCAATCTTTTACAGAAATTTCTACATCTACCATATGACTTTTAATTATAAGTACTAAATGTATTTAAAAGAACTGAATTTTTAGTAAAGAAAAAAAACATGAATTTCCTACCTCATACAATTCAAAAGTTATAACCAACGTTTAAGTTTTTGCCACAGACAAACAGACAAGCCAAAAACTAGATGCCCCTGATTCTTTAATTTGGGGTATAAAACCTGATCGCATTCCACAACATCATTTAACATAATTTTCTTCTTGATTGTATGTCACCGGGTAAACATATAAGTAATGCCGGAGTTCGATATAAGTCTGAAAACTATAGTTGGTTTTAAATTTATTGAAGTCGTCATATACTCTGCAAAAAGTGTCCTGCAACATTAATAACAATGTATCACCAATATTTTCTAATAAGAAAGTTAATATGATATGTACAATGGAAATGACCTAATACAAATATTTGAAATAAATGTACGGACAGGCAAATACGTAACCAAGTGATAAATAGATAAATATGTATATTTATATATAAATTAAATAAATGATTATACATATAAAAGTTATTTATACAAATGTATAACATAACATACCTGTTTGATATTTAAGAATAAACCTAGAAATATGAATCTTTGACGGATTACATGTGTGGTTTCAATGTCTAATTCAACTATTGTGTTTATTCTGCGGAAAGCGCGCCAGGTACAAACGGGTATAATTACTATCGCATGCGCATACAAATTTAACTGTCCATTGGTCAATGTCAAGACATTCGCTCACTCATTCATTCATGTAGTTACTCATGCATACATTCATTCATAAGGAGAAATTATTATTATGAAGAAAACATTAGTAATACATTTATCATCAATATATAAAAATAATTCACATCCGCGACATTCTCCCCTGCTTTGGAAAATGGCTCCTGACATTTCAAAGCTAAAATATCAAATTCAGAAAATAATAGGTCATAATTTTGTAATTTCAATATGCTGAAATATAAGAAGAAAATGTATTTAGTGAATTCGCAAAGACTTCGTACTTCTCAATCCTGAAAAGCAATACATTAAAGTAAATTCCAGCAATTGATACAACACATATTATGTCTGAAAATAATATAAAAATATATGTATTGAAAATAGCTGAAAATATACAAATACATGACATTCTCCCCTAAACATACCATATTTGCATATTATTTTCTACAACCCAATCGCCGTAACGCGTCGGTGGTTTCCGAATTCTACCGGACCTGCGCGGAAGTTCCGATTCCGGTTCTGTTTCGATTTTTTCAACTGTGTTATTTCTATAAGACGATGAGTAATTTGCGTTATGTTCTGAAAAAGTAGAAGGATTATGCATTTCAGGTGTGTCATTCATAGTTGAAACATATGTATCAGAAATAACATCCTTAGGAACAATACTATGAGGTACCTGAAATTTAATAATATCTGAATCACAGTCTGACTCAGAATCAGAACCAGAATCAGAAGTATTTTGAGGTTTTGACCTCGTTCGCCGTTTCTCTGGAGAATTTTGACGTGGGTTGTTTACTTCTAGGAAATCTGATGAAATAGGAATCGCTGAAAATGGTAAAAGCATGTTCCTATGAAGAATTGTAAACCAGGGGTCGTGAGTTCGATCCTCACTGGGGGCTCCATTTTGTCACCGGGTAAACATATAAGTAATGCCGGAGTTCGATATAAGTCTGAAAACTATAGTTGGTTTTAAATTTATTGAAGTCGTCATATACTCTGCAAAAAGTGTCCTGCAACATTAATAACAATGTATCACCAATATTTTCTAATAAGAAAGTTAATATGATATGTACAATGGAAATGACCTAATACAAATATTTGAAATAAATGTACGGACAGGCAAATACGTAACCAAGTGATAAATAGATAAATATGTATATTTATATATAAATTAAATAAATGATTATACATATAAAAGTTATTTATACAAATGTATAACATAACATACCTGTTTGATATTTAAGAATAAACCTAGAAATATGAATCTTTGACGGATTACATGTGTGGTTTCAATGTCTAATTCAACTATTGTGTTTATTCTGCGGAAAGCGCGCCAGGTACAAACGGGTATAATTACTATCGCATGCGCATACAAATTTAACTGTCCATTGGTCAATGTCAAGACATTCGCTCACTCATTCATTCATGTAGTTACTCATGCATACATTCATTCATAAGGAGAAATTATTATTATGAAGAAAACATTAGTAATACATTTATCATCAATATATAAAAATAATTCACATCCGCGACATGTATAAGATGCTTTATATATTACTGAATAATTCAATACAATGGGAAAGAAGGCTTCCATACTTTCACTTTGAAAAACTTGCAAGGTGTCAGGCTAAGTCAAGGTCATGGTATCTGTATTTCAGCCAATCAGAAGACACCTTGTTAAAGGTGGGATAAATAATTAACTTTTTGATCAAATATTTAATGCAAGAGGACCTATGAAAATAATATAAGTTGTTTTAGCTTTTTCTTTCTATTTCTAAAAATGTGAACTGGTTTAAAAATGTGATCAGGTACAGAATTATTTACTGACAAAATATTTGTAGATACATGTACATATAAACTCACATGGAAGTGCATAAGAGACATTTCTACTTTTCCTTCATCAGCTTGACTTACTCGTCGAGGGTCGATATCAGTTTTGCATTCAGTCTGAAAACAATAGATGTACATGACTCTAAGCATCCTGAGCTGTTGCAATCAAGACAGTTGAAGGGTAATCGAAGTATGTGATTTTACACAAAACATCATATCAAGTTGAATCCTATACATTCAATGTTCTACTTTAGTACATATTGATAAATATTTCGGGACTGTATGGAATTGAATCAAATGGGGAAAGTCGATCAGCATATTTGCTAAAGGAGGGAGGGTTTTTTTTTTTAGACATCTTGCTTTCTTCACTGCTAAACAAGGCCATTACCATTTCATTTAGGTGAAATAATCCTGGTTTCATTTCAAGGAAAGAACAAAAATAGAATGTGTGATATTGTATACCTGGATTCATTTTATCAGACAGTTTAATCTGAAATTTATGGTGCAGAACAAATAAGATACATTGTATTGGGGAATTGAAGTTCAATTTTTTTACCTGCTGTGATTGTTTTTCTATCCCTGTTTTCTTTCGAACATCCAGCTGAGCAAAAGCACAAACATCGCCAACCCCTACAACATCTACAGTAAAACTTCTGAAGAAATCTACGATCTCTAGAGACTTGTGGCGCAGGGAGAAACACAAAATCACTGGTGTTATAATAGGGCTAAGAAGTTCCTCTACCAGATACATCTGAAAAGTAACCAAACAATAATCTGTACTGGTTAACTAGAGTTTGCCCATGAACAGGACTAATTGTTCTCAACAGTGAGTACAATAAGTTTGGAATGGAATTAGTTTATTATCAATTAATACATGTATATGAAGTATTAAAATAGGTCATGGTCAATGGATCAAAAGTTTTGATCTCAAACAAAAGCCCTTGCTATAATGTATTTATATTTTTATATATAAATCCTAAATCTTGTGGCTTAAAAATAGGTAAAAATATGAAAGTCAAGGTCACTAGGTCAAAAGTCCTGATTTCAACTGACAGAGAGATGTTCTTGTTTAACCTCTAACACTATAAAATATAAATGATTAATGTTAAAAAGATTTAAAAGTTAAGATCAAAATCAAATGTCAAGGTCACTAAGTAAAATGTCACTACACGAAATGTATGTGATGGTCATGAGGAATCTATGTGTGAATACCAAACCCTTAGTAGTAAAAAAATATGATAAAAATAAAGAAGATTTAAAAATCCAGTATATCTTCATAGGTCAAGGTCACTAGGTCAAACATCATTATGATCATAGCACCAGTGGATAGTACTGATTATAAGCACCCTATAATCAAAATATCAAAGCCATATCTTTTCTTTATTAAAGACATGAAAATCCAAAACATCCGATCTGGATGGACAAACAAACAGGCATACAGATGAACAGGGTGATTTTTTTAATATGGTATATGAACGTCTATGATGATACACATATCTATTCGTGAACACTCAGAATTCATGCCCTTGCAATACCAACTCTCCTCAATAAGACAAAATTCAAGAAAGTGGAACAGACAGATAGTTCAACAAAAAACAGATACAGTGTAAACTGTCCAAAACGGACACTGTCAAAACCGGAATCCTGTGAAAAACGGACATATTTTGTGGAACGTAATTTTTTGCTTTTATTTTCATTGAATGTAAACTCTCCAAATAATGGACACTGTCTACACTGGACATCGGACACCATCTCCGGTCCAGATTTTATGAAATCCTATGTTATTTAACTGACAATACCGGACACTTTCGTGTCAAGAGATAACACGCTTGACCGCTTGCATTGTTTACATAAGACGTACTGCCGTTAAAAGTGACACCTGCTTATTATTGTTAATTGAGTGTATCTTTGATTGGTACATTAACCCTGTGTGGCTTCACTATGTATGCAGTTTTCATACCGTTTAATTAATTTGAAAGCTGTTTACTGATATAATTGAATAGGCAAATAAAGCTATAATCCAAGTAGATATGACGGAACCGGCTACTAAGTGGAGACGTATGGAATTAACACTTAAAGTTTGGACCAAGGCGTAATCCGTGCATTCAGAAACATATATACACATATATGTGTATGTTTTATATGTGTATATATGTCTCTGGTGCATTTAAGAATTGATCTAGAAAATTTTCACTCAGATCGGTTTTGCAGAAAATTGATTCGTCCGATTCCGTAACCGAACTTTGCCGAAATTTAACACTCCTTGATGCGGTCTATTGGATCTCAGATGCATGGGGTGAAACAGAACAATCAATAATAAACAAGTGTTTCCAAACGTGTGGGTTTCCTGTAAATTCAATAGTAGATTCAGTTAATTTGAATGAAGACGATATTCTGCTAGTCCGATTAGCGTCCGTGTTGAGGTCAGACATCGACAATGAACGCTTATCGGATTTTGACAACCATTTGCCTACAGAGGATGTATCCAATGACTGGGAAAATGAACTTGTTAACGAGTACTCATGCGGACCTGAAGTCACCGACATTGAAGACTGCTATGAATCGTCATTGGAAAAGTCCGATAAACCCGAGTCCGACATGACTCATACTGATGTAATGGACATTTTTGCCAAAAAAAAAAAAAATAAAAAAATGAAGAACTTTGTGTTGTCTAAAGACAATCGATATCTCAGCCTAGTAATGGAAATACATGCAGTTAAAGGTTCACTTCGAACCCAAACACCACTAGCACATTGGTTCTTTATATATTTTCCGTACCGGCTTATAGACAGTACTCTTTCCCAATCCCTTGTTCATTCTTTGAAAACCGGACACCTGTCCAAAGCGGACAAAATAGCTATCCCGATGACTGTCTGGTTTGGACAGTTTTCACTGTACCAAATCAAATATGCTCCATTGCATATTTTTCTGACCAAATCCATAAATAGAAATTGATCTGACCAATAAGAAATGCGCTAAAGAAATAAATTTTCATCGTTAATATGATGTAAAAGACTTACCATTTTGTAATGGAAGAGATTGGAAAATTCATCTCTGACTTTAGTAGTGTGGGCATTGCCAGTCCAATCAGTCGGCATGTAGTGAACATGGGCTAAAATGTTCCTCATTAGAATTTCTGGACAATATACCATGTGCTATAATGTAAATTTAAAATATTTCAAATTAATATGTTTACTCTATCCAAACTAAAAAATGTTTTCAATCAAAATATTCTTTTAACTCACTGTGGCATTAAAATTCAAGTCGTTGGAAAACCATCAGCTTGGAGTCTGTGCCTAGTGAGTCTTTACGTTAAACAGAGTTATTTCCCCTTTTGGACGGTATCTGATGTAAAACAATTATGACGTCATCAATTTCCTATGAAAATGTCATTTGTAGACTATTATTTCCCTGAGGGTTAGATCAGTTTCCATAGAATTTGATGACGCCATTAGTGTTTTATATCAGATACCGTTTCAAATGGAAAGTATTTCTGTATAACGAAAAGACCAAATAAATAATTACACTTATAAAGGCTGCCCACACATCTATATTTAAAATGTCCATACACGCAGTATTTTCTATCATTATCTGATTTGAAATGCATGTCCAGAATTATTCAAGAATGATATAGGTTCTAATTTTCTCGACACCACATATAAGAATTATTCAAGAATGATATAGGTTCTAATTTTCTCGACACCACATATAAAACATGTCCCATTTCCACATGACTATTATCCAGAATCATCAATTTACATAATGAGCACGGATAACAATTAATCAACACAGTACTTTTATGTTTCCAAGAACTGTACATTAGGGAGGTGAAATATTTATGAACTACTGATGGAATATCAAAAAAAAATTACCGCAAAGAGAATTTGCATAAACAAGAAATGAGCTTGAGGCTTCACAATGTTGCACTATTACCAAACTTTCAAAGATTAGATTACAGACACAATGACATCGTTATACATATATTGGATAAGATAATTATTTATCCTGACCGAATTTTTGATTAGGCCAAAAACAAAATTGAACTGGTTCTCAGGCCCCGTCGCATGTCTTTTTTAACCCCCGCATTTGATTTTTTTCTGTCACAAAATGTGAAAAAAAATTCCAGCAGTTCCGCATAGACCCGGAAATTTTTGTCCATTTTGATTCTGAGCTCTATTAAGTACGTTTCCTTCATCTTCAAAGTGTTTGAGTTCATGGTTATTGCATGCCAGTGACAGGCAAACAATCTAATAACACTGACCAAGAAAAAATGTGACGCCTGGAGGGGAAAATGTCTCTATTATTGTGCCAAATATCAAATATCAAAAGTCGTTCTGCCATGGAACATTGTTGGTGGCTACAGTGCAGCAGGATCTATCGGCGATCTTTATAATTCTATAAAGATGATTGACATTTATTCGTTTTGAAATTTTGCAGTTTGATATTGTTTGATGTAACATGTTCATGAAAAAAAAAAAAACAAAAACTGCCTGCCTCATCTGATTTTAAAAAAAGTGGCCCGAGAAACAATTTTTTTTTTTTTTGCTTGGCCTTAAATTATCAAGTCTGGTAGGATACAATTATTCATAAATGTTCATATTCATTACAGTTGGAATGTATATACAGTGCGTAATATGTATACTCTGTGGTGTATGCTGATTAAAAAACCTATACTCTGTGATGCATGCTGATTAAAAAACCTATGTTAAAAATATTTTGTCAGCAGAGCTATTCCATGTCACATAAAAAGGAGAAAAGGAATTGCCAAGAAATTAAATACTAAAACAAGTGTAAACATCTTAGTAATGACATGGACCTGACTAAAACACCAATATAGATTACCTCATCTGGGATCAGTACTTTACATCCAGTCACAACCAAACCTGAAATACAAAAAGACAAAATATATAGTCAATGACCTTAATAACATTCTATAAAATGTTTAAGAAACAATGACGTCCTAATCGTTATCTAATGTCCAGTAACAGTCCCAAGTCACATTAATCAATCAAATCAATCAATCTCACAGCGGTGAGGTGATAATTTGACTGGTTAATGCAATGAGGGGCAGTTACTGGACATTAGATAACGTTTAGGACGTCATTATTTCTATTCTGAAATGAACTAGATAAGTACTTATCGTAGATATTAATATCTTATGTCAACAACAATAAATTTAGACCATGCAGACAACAGGGGTGCATGTGATGTAAAAATCAAGAATTTGATTCTCAGAAAACCTATATGACATGACCTAAATTGGTTTTCTGGAAATCTACATGTTGATTTTATTGACACGGTCAAAATACCAATGGGCGGAGCTTTTAAACGTCGTGACTGCTAGTAAGGCGTGGTGATTCTAACCGTGAATATATCGGAGAATAATGCACAGTGGAATTCTATGGGACATATAGGGGAAAATTCTCAAGTCATGTTAGAATTGCCAATAGATACCGGGTATGTGTGCGACTTACAAAGAAGGTGTAGATACTGGATACTTGGTGGAGAACTTTAAAGAGCAATGAGGACGAAAACTTACTTGATGTTCATAGTAGTGAAGACATGATAGCTATGAGAACTTACCTGATAACTACAATTATGAGGACATGATAGCTACGAGAACTTACCTGACAGTAACATTTATGAGGATATCATAGCAATGAGGAGTTACCAGATAGAGTTATAGTAGAGAGGCCATGATATAGCTACCAGAACTTACCTGACAGTAACATTTATGAGGATATCATAGCAATGAGTACTTACCAGACAAAGTTATAGTAGAGAGGCCATGATAGCTACGAGAATTTACCTGACAGTAACATTTATGAGGATATCATAGCAATGAGGACTTACCAGATAGAGTTATAGTAGAGAGGCCATGATAGCTACGAGAATTTACCTGACAGTAACATTTATGAGGATATCATAGCAATGAGGACTTACCAGATAGAGTTATAGTAGAGAGGCCATGATAGCTACAAGAATTTACCTGACAGTAACATTTATAATAATAATAATAATAATAATAATCTTTATTTCAAGAAGGTTACTCGTTTAGTGAAACACTATTCTTCCACGAGGCCTTCAAAAAACATGGATATATACAAACAGATATACATATATATACAAGGATGATTATATGATTATATGAATGATATCATCAAATAAGACTAGCAAAAACGTAATACTACAACACGTTTCATTTAGATGAGTTTAACTACGCCTCTCTAATAAGTATTTTTGAAAGGAGCTTTTAAAAGTATAGAGAGAGCATGAGTTTTGTATGTGTGTCGGGAGCCTATTCCATATGTTTACTCCACTATAACTTAAACTACGCTTGTAGAATTCCGTATTGTGACGAGGGCAAACTAAGTCGTTGCTAGCAATGGATCGTAGAGCATAATTATCATTCGTGTTATATGTAAATAGATCTTTTAAGTAAGGAGGGGTTAAATTATTCAATATTTTGTAAAGAGGAATGCCCTTATTGAGATCACATCTTTCAAAAACATTCAACCAACGTAGTTTATCAAATAATGGTTTGGATGGTGCATCAGGTCGTGCATCTAAGATTATTCGTGCCGCACATTTCTGGAGCCTATGTATTCGCTCTAGCTGTGATTTCGCAGCATTGCCATATATAGTCAAACATTAATCGATGGCAGGAAGAATATATGCATTGAAATAAAGTATTCTATGTTGAAGACTAAGGTATCGTTTTATTTTCCGCAAGAGAGATATCTTATTTGTAATAGTTTTACAAACTTCAGTAATATGTTTGTTAAAAAGAAGGTTGTTATCAATATGTATGCCTAGTAACTTATCGTTACAAACGTTTTCTATGGATTGATGATTAATTTCAAGGGAAAGCGATGTTTTTGCAATTTTTGAGAGTCTTTGTTGTGAACCAATCAACATACACTTAGTTTTAGTTTCGTTAATGACCATATGGTTTTCGTTGCACCAAGTACTAATATAGTTCATATCAGTTTTAAGTCCACTCTCAACTTCCTCAATTGCGGAAGTAGATTTATGTAGTGTTGCGTCATCTGCAAATAGGTCAAGAAGGGAGTTTTTAACATGTAACGGGAGATCATTTATATACATTAGGAATAATATAGGGCCTAAAATAGATCCTTGGGGTACTCCACAAGATATAGTAGCATGGCTAGATTGAGTATTTCCTATGTTGACGGTCTGTACTCTGTTGGACAAATATGACTGGAACCAATCTAAACTGGTGTTGTTAAAGTTATAGCATTTCATTTTCTTTTTAAAAGAATTTGGTGATTAACAAGATCGAAAGCTTTTTTTAGGTCTAGCAGAACTACATCTGTTACATTACCACTGTCGATATCAGCTATCCATTTTTCTGAAAGTTTGGTAAGAGCTGTTTGGCATGAATGCAGCTTGCGAAACCCCGATTGCGCACTCACAAGTAAATTATGTTCTAATAAGTAATCCTGAAGTTGTGCCGCAACATGTCTTTCAAACAACTTTGAGATAGTAGGTAAAATAGAAATAGGTCTGTAGTTGCTAGGATTTGATTTTTCCCCTGTTTTATAAATTGGGGTTATTTTAGTTTTTTTAAGTTTTTCTGGGAAAATACCAGTATCGATGCTCAAATTTATCATATGCGCGATGGGCTTCGCGATTAATTCTGCAGATAGCTTAAGTGTCTTGGGTCCTAGAGAGTCGGTACCTGCTGATTTGCCATCATTTAATTTATTTAACATATAGTGAACATTAGCTTCTGTTATTGGTCTTATTTTAAATGTTTGGGTTGGTATAAGTTTCGTTTCTGTAAATTCTTTAAGAGAATTTAAAGTATTAACAGGATCTATTATATCATCTTTAATGAAATTATCTGATAATTTCGTGTAAAATTTATTAAAAAGTTCAGCAATTTCAAATGTAGTCTCAGCTATTGTTGCACCATCACATAGTTTGTTAGGTACAGAATGAGTTCCTTTTGGTACTAATTGCTTAATACTGCGCCATATGTCTCCTGTGTTATATTTATTTTGTACAGCCACGCAATAGTATCTCTCTTTAGCTTTCCGAATAAGTTCTGTCACTTTATTCCTCCATTTTTTATAGTTTCCTTCGTCTTTTATCTTATGGAAGTAGTCTCGTTTATGTCGAGCATTATTTATTTCAGGAGATATCCACGCAGGTTTTGTTTGAGTTTTAACACGTTTTGTTTTTAGTTTTGCATGTTTATTAAGTACTGTATTCAGGATTTCATAAAATGTTTCGAGAGCTTCGTTTATTTCCTGGATTTCCTGAATTTTATCTAATGGTGACTGATTTAATTGATATAAGAAGTCCCGTTCATTAAAATTTTTGAAGTCGCGATAAGTTATCTCCAAGCGCGTATTCTTTTTGTCTGATTTCGGTAGACTGCGTGTGGCACATACTGGATAATGATCGGATAATGCAATGCTCGGGACATTGATTTCTTGTATATTGTTCGGACAATTGGTGTATACATGATCAATTAGCGTGCTACATTTAGCAGTTACACGCGTAGGGGTTGTAATCATTTGTGAGAAATTAAATAGTTCAAGAGCGGCTGACCAGTATGAAGGGGGGTCATTGTTATAATCAATATTGAAGTCGCCCATCAGTATCGTGTCATTGTTATTATAGAATGTAGCTTTCTTTATCTCTGTGATATATGATTCTACCCAGGAGGTCGGAGCGGAAGGAGGTCTGTACGCTGAACAGAGGAGTAAAGGTTTACTGTGCGGTATCTGAATTTCAAGCCATATTGTTTCAATATTTTCAGACTCTAAATCACTTCTTCTTTTATGGTCAAGAGCATTCGCTATGTATATCAAGATACCTCCACCTGACCTACCATCCCTATCCTTTCTTTCAAAATTGAAACCGTCAATGTTTAATAAATCGTTATGTATAGAGTCGTTTAGAAATGTTTCACATAAACCAAGGATACTTACAGAACAATAAGAGTTCAGTAATAATTTGATCTCATCTAGATTAGGCATTATGTGACAAATATTCAACTTTCCCAAACGCAATCCCCTCTTTACAAGACCAAAATTACTATTTTCGCTTTTAAGTGCAATATTTTCACGCGTTTTAGAGTAACTTATACAATCACAAAATCTATTTGATTTACTATGCAAGGTTGATTTCTCAATAGTACCAAAAAGATATGCCGGAATTGTTAATGATATTTCTTTTTCTCGCCATTTCTTGTTTTTGTTGTTTACTACAGAGATGTTAGCATTATTAACAGATGTCAATTGTGTATTACATAGACATGTACAAAGAGGATAGTTACATTCAGTACATAAGGAACGTAAAACATCATAAACTGTTGATGATATGGCGGATACACAAGATGTTATGGGGGCTTCATTATCATAGCCTACTTCCTAGTGCATGTCACAGTAATTTGCTTTGTGACCACTTCTATTACAAGAGTAACACGATAATTTTCCGCCATGACGACATCGTTTGTAGTTGTGTTCTTCTTCCCCACAATAAGCACATCCACTGAATTTAGTACCATTTTTGAGGACGGGCACATACTGTTCATACGCATGAAGTAAGTCCCTTGTTCCAGTGTCACTCAGGTGGACACCATCCCGCCAGAATTGACGTGCATTCACTTTGCTGATTGCAAATGAAGATTTAATTAACTTTGTGTCATACATATCGCACACAGATTTGATAATAGCGTTTACGGTGCTCACATCCACATTTAATCTCGGGGTTACCTCGCTGAGGAATACAGTAGTATTTGGGGACCTATGTCGAACATCATTTATAATTTCAGCAAAGTCCTCTTCAATTGCCTCGATATCCCTTCCTCAGCTTACATCATTTCCACCGGTTTGTACAATAATTTGGCTTACTCCGGTCAGATTCATTGTAGCAATTTCCTGCCGTATTGTTGAGACCTCTGCACCCGGCATCGTACGTATGCCGACGTTGCGTTTTAACCCACGTCGCCGTATCCTCTGGGTTATTGAGCTACCGATTATGATAGTTGCAGCTTGAGATACATTTGACCAATGATCGTGCTCATCGTGAGAGGGTTTAGGGACCTTTATACTGGACCGAACTGCTTGAGTTGGTGACCCTGATGTCTTTATATTTTGGTGTTTGGCTATCTTCATTTTGACCGGACGAGTGAGGGGTTTTTTACTTGTGCTACTTTTGTCAATCTGGTCTGTTTGAGTACCTGTCGATACACAGGTAACCTTTTTTTCTGGTAATTCACGCACAGTCAACTTTTCTCTGAGTATTCTAATTTCTTCAGAGAGAACAGACACCGTCTGGCACAAACTATCAAACGAAGCATTCGTTGTGTTATTTTGAGGTTTAGGTGTAGATGCCATTTGTGGGAGTATAGATACATCCTGGTAAAAATTGTCAACACTTACTTCGTTGTCCTGTGTACCATTGATTTCATCATCCTGCCTTTCATTAGAATAGAAGTCGCAAAACTCCCGTGTCCATTGTAAGTGACCAGATCCTTGTACATGTATAAGACTCGTCGTCCTGTACAATGTTACAGTTACAGCGCCATCGCGACTCTTAAATATTTCACCATTCTTCTTATCCATCTTGTTGAATAAAAGATGGGATCTTAGTATGCATTCCACATTTCTTTCAGCATGTACGGGATATTTAATGTTATCACTTTGTTGGTTATGCACCACAAGTAATTGACCGATAGCGTTTTCCCTGCTATCATCACTTTGGATTACATTTTCAGAATTCTTTGAATTTTCATCATTTAATGAATTATGAGTTGATGTCTTCACATTAAAAGTGAATGAATACGTAGATCTGAATAATCCAGAACTAACATCAGCATCTAGTTCCATATTAAAAAGTACGAGTATAGCGAACAAGGAATAGCGGAGCTCTCGTAAAACACGTCTTATCTGCTCGAAGCTGATGGAGAGCATATCATATATTTATGAGGATATCATAGCAATGAGGACTTACCAGACAGAGTTATAGTAGAGAGGCCATGATAGCTACGAGAATTTACCTGACAGTAACGTTTTGAGGATATCATAGCAATGAGGACTTACCAGATAGAGTCATAGTAGTGAGGACATGTTCTACAGCTAGTACATCTTCGTCGATGACAGTCAGGACCACCAGTACAGCCAGCAGTGATCCAGCAAAGAATGCAATATTCCTGAAAGGCATACCAGGATTATATAAACATATCAATTAGGGTTTCCTCTTCACCATAACTTTAAAGAGTATTTTAAAAACTATTGCCACGTAATACTATTACTACACACAGACAGACAGGAGACAGACAGCAAGATAGAGAGCAATTCTGACAAATGGATGGTAGGTCTTAAGAAAAGAATTGTTCTGCAGACAGGTACTTTTCTTTTATTTTTCTGATGATAATGAAGGGAAGATTTATCAGAATGCTTTACAGTAGAATTAAGAAAACCCATAAATGATCTAGATAAGTCAACAAAATAAACAACGTTGGAAGTCTGATATTTTTTTTTATTTCTTTTTATGCCTTTAATATCCATTATAACTTTAAAGTTTGCCATTTCTATTCTATAACTAATTTTACAAAACTATTTTGAATAATAACCAAACTACATGAACTGACTCAATACCTGGAGATAACTACTGTTTATTCTTCTCAACCACAGTAGAAAATTCCTTCATACACGGCTATGAAAAAATTTAGCCTCGGTTTAAATTTTAATATCCGTCATATTTTTAAAATTGAAATAATTAGTAAAGGCATAAAGACAGTCAGTACATAATAAAGACTTACTTGGCTAAGATCGTTAGCAGTGGAGAAGTGAAGATTTCCATGTACTTATTAGCAGCTCTATAACCTCTATTTAACCTGAAATCCAAAGTAATGCTATATAATTATATACTATGATATAATATATATATTATTTTATATATATTTCTTTGATATATTGAAATCACATTTGGAGTACTTCACTTAAAGATGTACATGAAAGAAACCTATGTTTTGTGATCCATAGAGATGGAATTGGAATAAAGTTATAGATTGTGAAAATTATAAAACTTCGTTAGTTACACCAGCAGCTCTTCCAACCTGCCACGATTGTGACTTAAATGCAGACTTGGTAGAAGTGACAAGTTATAAGGAGTATAGAAATACTTACAAACCACTTGTGCATTACTACTAGTTGATTATACAAAATAAGTCTGTACTGCAAAGTTGCATGCCTGAGTTGAGAGGCAACTTTTCCACTTTCTACTTGACGGTCACCGAAACAGGTTTTAATATATAAACTAATGCATGATTATTACATTAATCATGACTTTCTTGACTGAAATATTTATCAAATTTATATTCGACACCTTACCTTGCAGAAAACTCATGGTCTAGCTCATTGTAATGTCGCAGATATAATCGTGCATAATTTGACCTGGATGAAAAAGAAACAATATATTTTGAAATTTTTAAGGACTACAAGATCAATGAAAATTATTGCAGGTCTGTGTCTTCAGTATATTGATAAAACTATTTCCAGTTCAGCATGTACAGAAAAGAGAAATTTTAAACAAAATCAACGTGAAAACAACACTGTTATAGTAAATATGGCTTCAAAGGTCAGATGAATAATGGACAAAGCAATCTCTGATTATTGCGATGCATTACTAGCTATTACAGGTAAGATTTTTTTCACTTGATACAAGTATCAATCCAAATAAATTCTTTCCAACCAATCAAATTGATTGTTACATAAACACTAAACAAAGGGGAGAAGATTATCAAGTGATATCAGGTTGAGACTATCATTCATATTTTTTCAAAATGAAAATCAAAATGAATAGTAAAAGCCTGTCTATAATTTCTACATGTTTCCTACATTCAATGAACATGTGAAGTACGAGTAAAGCTATGAACCATATCAATGTGTGTGTATCATATATATATATATAACTTTACAGGTACATTAGTTTTATATTGGTTGACAAATTGACATGTTTTGTGGATACATCTACCCACTTACCATCGTCTTGTGCCAAGGACTCCTGGCTGTCTTTTTATAAGCTGCAATAAATTTCACCAAGCCTATTATCAAATATTTCAAGAATCATCATTTGTTTGTTTTCAGAATATAATTTTGTTCTCTTAAGGTTAGTTTACTCAACAGATTTATTTCATATCTCAGCATATGAAAGTCAAACTTGAATATTCCAATAAAAGCTTAAATGTGATATTCTTTCAATTTGTTAAATGATGTGTTTACCAATATCTATAAAGAAATTAACACTGGTGTAACGAGAAAAAAACAATCCAGCTATGACAAATACTCTGGGATGCTGCCAAATTACTATGACAACAATTACCTTTAAACACTCCTTTCAAGAATGTACATTTATATAGCAATGCCATTCCATGATTTAAAATAATTATATCGTCTTCACAATTGAGTAATGAGGTTTTGACTTACATCAGCATATCTGAAGAAAGAATAAAGAATCTGCCACAGGAAAATAAGAGGGCTAAGTGCGAAGTTGGCAATCCCGATCCATAGGATCTTTTGTGATAAACTGCAATATACAACATAATCATAGTGCCTGTAATTACTTGTCAATGTTTTAGCACAAACTATAATTATAGATATAGATTTGTTATAGCAGCGAGACATGGCCTTATTTTCTGTTTATTCTGGAAGTAAGGCCACAATTCCTTATATTGCGTTAAATTGCAATTTTGAAAAATGGTTCAACCAGCCTTATTTATTGCATTCAAGCATCATAAAGACTAAATGTCTGCAGATTTGAATATAAAAGAAGCAAATGGCAACAATAAATTACCCCTGATCTGTCATAAGAAAGCAATACATACTTTTTTCTATGGATGATGTCAAAATTTTGATGTATATTTAATATATGAAATTTGAACCATCCATACATTTGTTTTTGTCCACAAGATGCTAAACAAAGTGTGTGGATGACTCAGAATAATATAAATAAACCAGTAAATTTGACATAAGTTTTGAAAAATTCAGTGTACTGCTTTCCTACAACAGATCGGAGTTAAGTTATAACTGTTGGATGCATGCTTAACGCAGGGCAGTTGCTCGTTATCACATGGTCTCGACACAATCTGTAATATGCAGAACCAATAGTTCTGCTCCATACAATGGATTGTGTCAGGAATATGTGCTTTGTATTGTGCTGGGTTGCACTGAATCATGCTGGTGACTTATTTATAAAATGGACAGGTTTACCCAATGTGAGACATTGCAGTCATTTTTTTTACCAACTGCATGATCAGAAACTAAGGCCATGACTTGTGGCTAGGGTTATCATATTTTAGCGAAGACTTGAGTAAGTGTGACATATAACTGTCTTACTTTCAATACATTTACCATAACCCCTAACTCACCCAAGCAATATTATTGAACTCTTTTCTTGCAAATTACTATCTTCATAAAGATATTGGCTCGAAAAATCTAAATCATATTTTTAACGAATAGGGAAACCTTATATGTAGCTTTACAAACTTGACTCTGCATACAATCAAGAACAATAATAAAGCTGTATGGCCATAACACTGCCACCAAGGTCACATTTGTTAAATGATTATCCATATAATGAAGTACTGTTATTTACTACTCAGCCAGTTGTTTCCTTTTGTGAGATTGTTTATAGTCTTCCTTCAATTTCCAGTTATTTTCAAACGGTGACCAAGGACCCCCTGAAAAAAAGGAATTATTCTGCTTTGCAACATTCAAAATAGTATTAAGATGAAGATTGCAATTATAATACTACTTTCAGATGTAAAATGATATTGGACATGATTTTCATAATATTTTTGTGTACATTGAAGTTTCAATGACAGAATGATAGAATGTTTGCAAATTTATCGTCATTTGATAAATAGAAATTGACCTTCTCAATATCTATCTTTGTCGTTACATTTGTCCCTCTTCAAACGGATTTATCCCACTTTATGTCCATTTCAGCAACAACAAATTATCGAAAAATTAAGACTAGTACTTTTATGCACTTGTTACCTAAAGTACTTACAAAATAATATGATCTCCAAGTTGTATTTTAAACCAGTGCTGAGGAATGCCCTGGAAAAAAATCAGTTGGACTGACTTTATATTATTCAAACTGGTGTGTGAAAAAACACATATGTTGCCTGTGATACAATTATATTACATTATTATATTATAATTATGATAAAAGGTATCACTTCAGATAGACAAACCCTGGATGCAAGTAAAAGGGATCAGTTTATGTACCATTCACGGTTGACATCAAAACTTTGTCCTGTAGTTTTTATTTTTTTTCTTTTATGTCGAGATAATTAATTACATAGTGATGGCCCCTGCCTAATATATTGCATGGAGGTTTTGACCTATGGATCTTGTAGTCTTAGCACAAAACCTCAAAGCTAGATTTTGTGAAAGTAATTTTTTTTTAAGTAAATGTCTATTGATAATTTTCATATAGTATGCATAGTAATCTAAATGAAAGTAAAGTTACAGGGTATCATAGAAACCTACAGAATATATTTGCAGGAAATTGTGTAAGAAAATTAATGTATTTTATTTGCATTTACACATTATTCTTAGGTAAGGTCGAATTTCATCAAAATCAGACATTCAAATTAAAATAAAAACAAGCTACCTCAATCATCCATGATGATATACAAATTATTAATAGGTACAGTGGATTCTATTATATCTGATAGTACATTTGCATGAAAAAATGATCAGATTATCGGAAGTATCAGTTAAACCTTATTTGTGAAATTTGATAATATTTCATGTAATATTTGTAATTTCAAATAAATACACAGTTCATATGGTTTAGACCTATCTTATTCTTACAGCTAATATGACATATATCGATATTTCTAATTATTATTATTTTTATTATTATTATTATTATTATTATTACCGTACAAGTGTAAGGAAAAAACTTTTCTGTCTTGCCAACGATTAAAAGTTACCAGCAAGATACAAACGATACATAGCCCATTTAATGAATGGACATTTACTGTCTGTCTACCAGTACTTTAAGAAACTTAAGTGTGGTAACTTATTAAGTATTAAGTAATTTATTAAGTAATTAACTCTCTATTTAATTTAACAACAACAACAACTTGTTTTAACTTATTAAGTATTAAGTAACTTACTTAGAAGTTTTACTATCTATGACAGCGGCAGTGTATTTTACCAGGGAATTTGTACAGGTGTGAAATGCTTACTGACAACACTGGGTGGATTCATACAATATCCGGACTTACAGGACATTTAATTTGGGGTGGCATATTTTGCAGATGATACACTGGCTGTACGATAAATTAAAATTCTGAGCTTTTAGTATGATAA
This sequence comes from Pteria penguin, assembly GCA_035048485.1. Lineage (NCBI taxonomy): Eukaryota > Metazoa > Mollusca > Bivalvia > Pterioida > Pteriidae > Pteria > Pteria penguin. The sequence goes on from CM068584.1 coordinate 29,540,321, forward strand.
ATTACAATTGGAATACATAATTGTTGGTGTTTGAGTATTACATCAAATATTATCACATGTTTTTCTGTTTATGCAGTGAAATATTGCTATGTCAAATTAATTTATGACATAGGTGACGTCATAGCAAGGAAAAGAATTGTGTCAAGCCGGTGTTTGATGAAATAAACACCTTTAAACTGAGTATAAACATGTGATAAAAAGAATCTGAAATGAATTTTCATTTCATACAGTATTCATGAAAATCATTTTGTTTTATATTCCCTTGCCAAGGCTCAGGGATATAAAACAAACAACTCGTTTCATAAATACCGTATGAAATGAAAATTCATTTCAGGTCCTATATATACCAAATATAAGATTACAAATAAATAGAAACACTCATAGTCCACATATTTTTGGCCACCTGGCCTTTTTCAAGCGGTGTAATGGTAAATTAAAATTATTTAATTGAAATCCATGTTAGCTAGCAGAAAGATTCAGTATCAATAACAAATATACACACATATACATGTATATAAAAGCATGATGTCACAGCTAAGTCCCCCCAAAAAATATATGTGTTTCCTATAACATGGCTGAAAAATTTAAGGGTCGGTAGGTCGATCTTTTTTTTATTACTACTCAGAAACTTGGGGGGGGGGGGGGGTTTCAGGGTCAGTCGGGTTATAGGAAACACAATTATTTTTAGGCCTAACTATTTGAAGTGTAACAATACAATGTTTGCGATAAAATGATGTTGAATTACTCGCACATCAGTAGTTAAGTCTTATAAAATTGATTTAACATTACTGCCATTCTGAGAACAGACAGAATATATTACAAAATTCATTTATGAACAGATCCTTAAGATAGAATGACAACCAATATTTTACAAGACCGTGGCTTTAAAACCACATACCATGACCCAATCACTGGCACTGAGTATTTGACTGGCAGGATGGATTTCTTCTCCATGGCAATTTGATAATTCTTGAATCTCAGTATTCTGTGATAAATATCTGTAATAACAATAAGAAAAAGAGTTTGAATAAGTTAGGTAAAAATATTAGATTTTGTTAAGGGTTAAGGGCACGGTCATGATAAACCAGATGTGTTTTCAGGATGCACTGATAAATATATTTCTCAATCTTCAGAAAACATTTTCTTAAATTTTATCAGTAAAGAGTGTGATTGGTTGGTTGACTAGCATTTTACGTCGCTTTCAACAATTTTTCAGTTATATATCGCTACATCGAACCCGGATCATCAGCGCCGCAAGCCAATTGCTTAACCACTACACAAACCCTACCCCTTGGGTGTGAATGGACTTAGATATTATTAATTATTTTATTAAGTATAATATGTACTGTAGGTACACATATTTTTATCAAGAAGTCTTATAAAATGAAAATGGCATATATCTAATGCATATTCATGTGCATGTCCTTGATTTATGGTCATAAAATTTTGATATCTGAAACTTTCAAGATCTCAAAGTATTTTAATGGTCCCTTCGACTTAAAGATATCAAAGTTTGAATGTATGCCACATTCTTTGGACTCTGACTGATATATCAAGAAGCCTTTAAGGAATCAATCAATGAGGTTATAAGAGAAAATGCCCCATTCAGTGCAACATATCTTTCAATACATGATCATATTTTTACACATATTTTCATCTTATTATACCACTTTCATATGAAATATGAATATAGTGTCTATAAGCAGCTATATCAGAGAAAAACTAGACAGTCAATCAGCCATGAACACTTGTCAATGAGGTGCCATATTATCAGTTACTTTTGTGATATATGTATTTCCTTTGTGTTTATTCTCATTTTGCTTTTGGTTATACTTTGCTTGGGATAAATTGAGCCACATAATTAAGTCAGATTTTTTCCTCTCTATGTATACCAAATTTCACTTAGCAAATATTTAATATAGGGAGCTACAGCTGATGTATGTACCAGTATATCTACATAGTGTAATCTTTACCTAGTTCAGTAAGTTCTTGTTTATGAATACACATTTGCTGTTCTCTCTGTACCTCTAACAAGCGCCTTTGTACCTCATGCCAGGTCATATTAGGGAGATCACACTAGAAAAACGAAGAATTTGATAAATAAAAACAGTTCAGTACAAACTAATTATGCCCTACAAAGAGACAATACTGCATAGATATAACAATGTTTAGATTGTATATGGAAAAACCAGAGGTTGTTCCCAGTATGGTTATTTATTTACCATTTATATTTATAAAGTTTTATCACAAAAATACGAAAAATCATCTGTGAAGTAAATAATATCAAACTTCTAAAGCTTCTAAAGAACTTGTATGAAAAAGTCAGAAATCCTCGTCACAGATGTAGGCTTCCTTATCTGAATGTGACTCTCATTAACTATTTGTACTATAAGGATGTAATATCACACTACTCATTCTAATTGTGACAACTTGTATTTTGAGACTGAATGCAGTTATACCTTTAATACTGAACGTAACACCAGTTTTGATTAGCTCAGTTAACACAAAGACATCGTGGTGGGTGTGACCACCCAGCAGAGAAATGCAGCACACATGTAGTTCTACACAGCTAAGCAAACTGCTAAATTTTCTGCTATATAGCACTATTTAGTGTGTGGTTCTCCACTAGAATTGTATTTCAAACCCGCAAACAAAATAATTTTAAGGAAAATATTAACTCATGGAATGTCATCCTTTTTTAAACATTAAAAATTTACAGAAAGTGCCAGATGTCAACACTACATATTATGAATTTAATAATTTTAAAAGAAATACTGTGCAATACAGCCGCTAGGTTTAAGCGTGGCATTCAGGAGAAACGAGATCTACAAATCTTGCAATGATGCTAGATGCTACGATTCTGAATGCAACTTTGATCTCACCTCTTCCTGTTTTAGGGGTCCCAGATTGCTTCTTTTTTGTTTTTGCTCTGATTAACTACTTTTTTATGTCACTACACAATTATTTCAAGTATATGCAATATGGTGTTAGCATCTGCCAGATGCACTACATAAAAATCTATACTTATGCATCAGACTCACTCAAAGCAGAGAGGGATGTTTTTTAATATGGCACATCTACTGTGACACATGACCCTGTTTTTCACTCTCATCCAAAAGACAATAAACTGGTCACGATCACCAGCCAAGCACCTCATCCACTAAGCTACATCAGCCTTATATTTTGTATTGAATCTTTCATCTCAGTTCAGTGATGGTTTTACACACTTACCGATGAGATTTTGAGAGCATACAGATAGAAGGATCTGATCTCGGTGTATTTAAAAATGTTGTAAGATACTTTAATGAGCCTGAATAACCAGAATACCATGGCAACCAACAAGCATATTACAATCCTGAAGTCAAACCTAGAAAATTTGAAAATATATACATGTATAAATAAGGTCCAATAAGATACATTATATGACGATCCTGAAGTCAAACCTAGAAAAATAAGACAATATATATTACATAAATAATGTCCAATAAGACTCATAATATGATGATCATGACGTCAAAAGAAATAAATAAAAAATATATATATATCATATGAATGATATCCAAACAAGCTGTGTATATAATGATTTATTTTTTTTCTTTTCATATTGTTTTATGCCACTTCAAGATTACTGCACTTACATAGTGATGGCACCCATCTGGTGCATTATTTTATTATTTTGTAATGTGCTACAGACCCATCTAAAGCCGAACCCTGAAATCTTTAAGTTTACACGAAAAACATACACTGTGACACAAGGCCTCAGTTCACACTGTTTCATTTGAAAGACAGATAGGGAAGCAAAAGATGATAGATCCCCTGAAATATTAAGCCAACAGTCGGAATACTATCTGGGTAATCAGATCTATTGTCTAGTGCAATATCATGGAACTAATGCTTTATACTTAACATATAGAAAACCTAATTTTCACAAACAGTATGGTCACTTTATGAGGTAATTTTACAGTAACATAAATCTAATACCAGTGCTTTCAGAATGTATTTATCATTCTTTAGTTCATGTATACTCAGTTATTGAGATATATACAGTGCTCCCCCGCTATATCTCCCCCCCCTATATAACGCCATCCCCGCATATCGCCACCTGGAGGCAATGTTCCGTTGTCCTCCTTATATAAAACCCTTTACTGGTTTAAACAGTATTTATTCAAATAAATCATCATTACATATAATTATTATAGTATATGAGTTAAAGGATTTGACAACAAGATTGAAAATCTTATGTTAAGTCATCTCCCCTTATTAGACAGTAAACAAAAAAATTGGAAATCTTTGATTATCATGCTTCGAATTCCAAACTATTCCAGCAGCAGATGGCAAATTATTTTTCAGAGAAGTGGAATTTAGATATCAAAAGGAGGACAGACGTCGATATTTTGAGTCGAAAAAGACCAAATGAGGACGAGTCTGTGACTACACCACGTAAAAGACATCGATCTGCGCACCATGAAGGCATGGTGGACGCATTGTACACGTGGTTCACTAATGCGAGATCAGCGAATATTCCTGTAACAGATGATTTACTGAAAGAAAAGGCTCGTAGATTTGGTGGCGATTTACACATTGAAAACTTGCAATATTCAAATGGGTGGTTAAGTCATTTCAAGCAATGCCATGGAATATCCTGCCACGTAATATCTGGTGAAAGTGCAGGGGTGGATCCCCAGCTTATTTCTGACGGTAGAGAAAAAGCTGTTCGAGCTATGAAAAACTACGACCTTTAAAATGTCTTTAATGTTGACGAAACAGGTCTTTTATCAACTTTTACCTGACCGGTCCCTCTCAACCAGTGTATTCAAAAAAAGGGACAAAGAAATCGAAGGAACGCATTACTGTTGCATTAATGTGCAATGCTTACGGGTCTGAAAAACTTGCGCCACTTATTATTGGAAAGCCTATAAATCCGAGGTGTTTCCAAAACTTTAATGTAAAACTGTATGCCGATTACACAGCAAATAAAAGGCGTGGATGACCTCTCTGATTTTCAAGGATTACCTACGCGTGTTTGATAGGAAAATGCGTCATCAAAATCGAAAAGTACTTCTGATCATGAATAATGCCCGAGTCATGGCACCGCTGATCTCGGACTCTCGAATGTGCAAATCCATTTCTTGCCACCTACTACCACAAGTCACCTCCAGCTGTTTGATGCCGGTATAATCCAGTCACTCAAAGGACATTACCGGCAATCTCAGCTGCGACACCTCACTGATTGCCTGGACAATAACGAAACTCCTCATGTTCTCTTAAACAATGCGGTGTAGTTCACTAAAATTGCTTGGGGCAATGTTCACCCAACACTATCAAAAATTGTTGGATTCAAAGTGGTGTGGTTTCTTGCAATGACAATGCAACCGAAAAGGATACAGTGACAAATTCTACCAACGTCAAGCACATGATATTGCATGTTCAAGATGAACTTGATATTGATCCAGACATGTGGTTAACCGTGCGTGGATAAGCAAATGCTGGTAGGAATCTCAAGCATTCAGAGGAACTGACCAATGATAAAATCATTGCTTGCGTGGCAGACACGGACTCGAATTCCGAAAGCCATACGGACGATAATGACGACGAATTTTCGTCCGAGTCCCACCGTCTAGTGAGCAGGCAAAGGTTGCTTTAGACACTCTTTTGTGCTACCTTGAATTGAGGGACAACAAAACCAAGGCAGAAATTAACTTCTGTTTGATTCTCAAGAACAAACTTTACCCTTCAAAGCATTCAACTCGGGATTCTTTCTTTCAAATAAAATGATGCACTTTATATGTACAAATCATGTGTTTCACACTGCATAACTCGTATTTCAGTGTGGTTCCAACATTTTCTGTGAACTTGAACTATACTTGTACATACAATTACCATGTTGTAAATATTATAAAGGAATTAAAATTGATTTATATCTACTTTTTATAGTTTTCCTAATGATATATCACATTATTATGACACAGACTGTCGGTCAATGAGTTTAACCTCGATATAATGCCATCCTCTTTATGACGCAAATTTGGCTCATGTACAAAGGTTGGCGATATAGCAGGCGAGCACTGTATGATACATGTGCCTCTGGTATAGCCAATGTATGGTATATAAATGTTTTAGAGACAAATAGCTGGACATAAGTGATTTCTTTGAAGGACAAACTTACTTAGAAATACAATCCTCTACCAGTGCCTCTGGTATGGTTACTTTATGTGGCATGTCCATTTTGATGTTGGCAAACAGGACGTCATAATTTACGCACTCAATCAAAAATGTGGAAAAAATAACCACAAACAGGAACTGGCTGTAAAAAGAAATCAAACATCATTAACAAGACTGTCCCAAACATGAATAACATGTACAAAAAAAAGTCACTGAACTGAATTACATAAGGCTTTTAGGCATAAAGAAAATATTCACCAAGTAAAACAGTGAGTAGCTCTATAATAATGTTCTAATACATTTGTATTCACTGCACACCTCCCATTCAATGATTTACAATAATAGCTAATAAACTATGATGCGAAGACAGATAATATAGAATCATAAATAATGACAATCATCTATATGTAGTACAAATCGTACTGTAGTAAGAGTTCCTCAGCTTCCCATGTATTATGAACATTATACAGACCATAGTGGTTTGGAAGCTTATTGTTAAATGGCAGACTAAGACAGGGATCTCAATAAGAAATGACACCCTGAGAAATACTGCCACTTCAAATGACGGAAATCTCTGATATGATGTACCGTATTTACTCGAATTTTTTCGTCAATTTGACCCCTCATTTTCTCACTGCGTATTATACATAGGGTTAGAAATCTGGAACTTTTTTTCCACGCTTTTAAGCTTCAGTGGCAGATTTAGAGGGTTGCGTGTGTCCGTTGAAGTATCTAAAGCCGTCAATCAAACCCCACGAGGCTTGAGATATATCTATTGTCTGTATACTGTCTGCTTCCCGTGGTAAATGCCCAAGGCGATCACAGGAGTAAGGTCTACGGTGTGGCATTTAATGAACATGATAGAATACTTGCGCTGTGTTATTTAGCAATGGTTTCTGATTAGCAGATTGTACGGGTGTTATAATGATTTATCCTTGATTGGTTAATCGATAGTTACGCAACATGTGAAAGTACTTGACCGTAACGGCACGAGCATCGACAAACGGGTAAAACTCATTCATCATTCTTTATATATATTTTGTCTTCACAAACATTTGCGATCTCCGTGTAAAGTTCACGTAGTATAGTAGACACGCACGTTCATTCTAACGAGAGAGAAAAAATGAAGCGATCGTACTAGTAGTTAAGACATTTTAAGTCTATGCCGTTGCGAGTTTGATCGTAAATGAAATGAAAGAGAGAAGAGCGTTGATATCACACGATGAATAAAGGCAGGTCGTTCTGTGCCGCTTTTGACAATAAAACACGTTATGCGATTACACTGTTAAAAGGTATACGGTAAAGCAAATTCAGCTTGCAGTCTTGCTGTTTCAACACGAAATTGACATCTTGTTTTGCATTTTTCTACTGCGTATTATACATGGAGTTAGACGTTTTTTCATGATTTTCGAGGTCATTGTTGGGGGTGCGTATTATACTCGGGTGCGTATTATATTCGAGTAAATACGGTATCTCTGATCTTGAATTTCCTTCTTCATTCGCACATACGGCACTCAAAATGATATGCCTCAATTTTCTTAATCATCTCCTCAAATAATTCTTATTGAAAAATCTGCTAAGATCATTTTGTGTGGTAAACTCAGCCTACAGCCCACTCAGACCATGGTTGTCATGGTCCATCAATAACATCATTTGGTTGTGGGACTAATGTTTTGGTTGGCAAATGATAACGTTTTCCAGAAAAGTTTTGACGTATTGTAAAAATTCATTGTCTTTGATGTCATTTTTCTGGAACAGTTATGATTTTGCCAACAAAAATGTCAGTCCCACAATAATAGTGAAAGGTTACATAATTATTACACGAGTATGTAACTTAGTCAAATGGAAAATCGCTTTCTTTTTTTTCAAATAATTTTACCATGACAATGAAATGAAATTTAAATACAGAAAACATTATAGTAATTCTGCATCTAGTTCTACATTTGTTGATTCAACTTTTCACTCAAATATGAACAAGGGTTCAAAGCATCTTACACTAGTTGGAGGACATCACTAATGACCATACAGAGAAATCCACCCCTCTGATGAAAATGATACACTCGAGTGAAGAAATCATCCAAATTCTCAATATGATTCCAGCGAGCTGAAAAAGATAAAGTCAATAAATTAGATGAAGACAATCAGCTGAAACAGAAGCACATACCACTCAATGGTTTTGGAAACCAGGTATTTCATAAATAATACACATGAAAATGACTTTTGGCTCACTTGTCCTTTTTTAGTGCCAATGCAAAGTATCAATTATTTTTCAATTATGCATTGCAGTACTGGGTACTTCTACCTGTACATAGTTTAATTTGGATCGACCACTGAGCAATTTTCCTGTAAGCAGGTAGAGATGCTTCATCATCCATACCTATACTTGATATGAGGTTTTTGAATTCTTACACATAGGTTTATACTCAGTTTCTGCATTTCCATTCTAGAAATATTTTACATACCAGACTTTTATACATACCTTTTTCAGGGTCTAGCTTATTATCATCGCTATTTCGCATAATTCAGAAATTTCAATTTACAATACAAACCAAGCCCCATGCCGGGATTTAACCTTCAGTGCAAGTTAAAAATAAAATGAGATCTCAAAAACATGATACACCATAGTGATGACAATTAAAATTCAGCTAAAACAAGATGTGTTACTGAAACACAAATGCCCCGGCTGCGACAAAGTCCAAACAAGGCAAATTTTGAAATGTACTAGTAAGTCAAAAGGTAAGAGTCAAGGTCACAAGGTCAATGAGCTTAATGTAGTTTAAAAGGGCTTTATTAGTAGAGTATGCATGTCAAATAAGAAGTTTCTATCTCTCATAGTTCAAAAGATATGGTGAAGGTTGAAGATGACAACAAAGAGACAAACAAACAGACAGATGGGTCAAAAATAATATATCCCAATCTATCGATCTTAGGGCATAAAAAGAAAATCAGACTCACAAACATACACCAAGACACACAGTCACACACACATATGGACAGTTAATACAATATATATAAGCCGGTGTGGCCTAGTGGATAAGGTGCTCGGCTCGTGATCGAGAGGTCCCGGGTTCGACTCCCGTCCGGGGCACACCGGTGTTCTGTCTTTCGGATGAGACAGTAAAAACCGAGGTCCCGTGTCACGGTAGGCGTGGCACGTAAAAGATCCCTCACTGCTTCGGGTGGGTCCGTTGCAAAGGTCTAAATTTGTATGCAATGCATCAGGCAGATGCCGTCACCATATACGTGAAATAAACGTGGAGTGACATAAAACAATAATCAATCAATAATACAATATATATTATATCCCCTCATATTGTTCTTTCCAGGAGAGAACATTGTAAGTTGAATACTAACTACTCTCAGGTACAACATGTATCATGACATCAGCGTCCTGTGTAGGAACATCATTGTCATCTGTGTCTTCATCAAAGGATGGGAGAGACTGGTATTGTGTCTGATAAACTGCCATTCTTTCTATTGAATTCCCTCCCTCCTTGCTTGTCAATGATTTTCCTGTCAGTTCACATGTCCTTATGCGTCATGATCTATTTTTAACTGCAATAAATAAACATATATATGTAATAACATATGCAGCTACTAAACAAAGAACACTAGAATATACAAGGTTTTATTTGATTATCAAACAATATTTAACTTTTTTTTTTACTATCATCATTTCTGTAATGATTATAACATTGCAAAACAATTTATTTTTCCCGAAGATTCTGTCACACTTAGAAAATGCATGTTATTTTACCAAGTTAACATGTATAAAGATACAGGTTTCTACTTCAAAATCAAATGTTCAGGGATCTCGTTAACGCGCGTATTTGCGTCCCTGACGCGTCAAAATCGGCCGGGACGCACGATTTTCAAAAGTGGTGAGTCCCCGGGACGCGTCCCTGTTACTCCCGCACGCGGCTAATAAATTTATGACATTGTGCTGTGTCGCCGAGTAAGCCGTGTATTAATTGATTTGTATTAACCGCGGGAGATAACGCTTCGGGCAGTCCGTCGGCGGCAGTATAAATTGTCCACTCGACCCTATTACATGCCCATGATGCCGCCGGCGGACAGTTGAACGCACTAATTGTAGAACTAACAGTGAATAAGGGTGAATTGAAGACCTCATTGTACATGTGTAGGCGGGAATTTCAGAAATCTATTACAAATTTAATACCAAACCAAATGTCTAAAATGGCATGTTGATTCAAACACAACTTCATTGTATTCAGTAGCGGATTTAGAGGGGGCGGCCCCCTCCCCCTGTTGGTCACATATTTACTTATAAAAATCCAGATTTTGCACCAAAAATGTCTGAGAAGTTTGGCTAATACCCATTTGGGTCCCCCTTTTCGGAAATCCTGGATCCGCCACTGATATTTAAAAAAGAATTACGAGTCTCTTTTCACAGTAAGTTTCACTAGTGATGAAAATCTGTAAGGAATTGCGATGTCTTTACAGATGTAAACAGTGCAAATGTTAGCATGTTCTCTATATCCTGGATTGCCACTGTCTAATCGGCACGCGCTGGACAAAAAGGATTGAATGTGTTGACATTTCAGGGTCATCTACACAAGATGATTTGTTTTATGAGTTATAGTTGATAGGGGGTTTAAAGAATCTCAGAATTGTGGACAAAAGCATGTGTTTAGCCATCAGAATATGTAATGATTTATTTGAACCTCAAATTGCCTTACTATTAATTAAGTTCAACGCACTTGAATATATTAATAATACTTAAAGACTTCGGCGGTTTGTACGGGTCATTATTACAGAGATATATGTGTATATATGTTTCTGATTATTAAAATTAGCTGTTACTGCAAAACTGCAACGACGGCATGGGTCAATCATAATTTGGGTTACAATCGGTAAATTTATTAATGCCAACATGCCTTATGTTGAAGTTAACAGAAGAGATATTGTAGAACACATTGAGCTTTGAATACATCATATGTACATTATCTGCTTTTCATGCTTAAACAACAAAACTATAAAATTTATTGACATTTAATTCACATAATTAGCATGAAAGACAGATAATATACATATACAACTAACAAGACAAAAAAAAAAAACTATATGTATTGAAGTTTACTTCGGGACTCATCATTTTTAGATTGGGACTCACCAAATTTTGGTGGGACTCACCATTTTCAAAAGTGGCGAGTCCCAGGACTCACCATTTCAGAACCCTAGTGAGAACCCTGAATGTTTAATCGAGGGATGGCAGAACCAACATTAATCACATCCGACTGAAACTGAAGTCAGCTTTTCCTACTGATCAAGCATTCAAGACAGCTGTCTTACAATGTAAAGAATCCTTGATTTTTCACAAATAAAGGTTTCTAAAGTGTAATCAAGAAGTATTTACATTCATTAACACATATTCTATGCATGAAAATAAAGTTTAAATTGTTACATGTATTTATCGAAGTAAGAAGAGTATTTGTCCTCTTCTTCCATTACGAAGCGTACTCAAAAGTTGATTGCTGTACTTAATGAGGAAGTCACAATAAAAGTCTCACAGGGCAATATGAAACAGTTAAAATCCTTACTCCTCACTCTAAGCTGAAAAGGGCTGATTGTATGTTGCCAAATGCAGAATGTTGTCCGATAGTTCTCCAAGGAACGCGCTGATAATATTGTTTGGATATCTCAAACTGGCTGTCAAAGTCTATGTACTAGTTTTAATGAGTTTGTGCCAGGTGGGTGTCTCAAAATGATAAATTAAGGAGAAGATATTTGAAAATTATTTTTTGTCATCAAGACAACTTAGACAGAATGAAGAAATATGCCCACAAAAACGCATGTTCTAGAAAGTTTTTAGAAGAGATATTTCACACTCTTAAAGAAATTCCCATTTTTCGTTTTCTGGTCGGACTTTTTCAAGTCAGCACAATAGTTTTAGTGTACACCTTTATTCCAAAATTATGTATGTACATGTCTAAGTCAGAGAATATTCGGGCTATTTTTCCAAAACAAAAGATAACCAGATTTTATTACGTCTGATGTAAATTATTCAAGAATAGAAATTTATTTCTTATCAGATTGACACTAACTACTACATGAAGTTATACCTTCTTTATTTATTTCCTTTCTAATTTTAAGAAAGCCTTCTATTTTTACTCGATTTCATCGAAATTACATCTTCTGTCATTCGCGAAATCAAAATAAACACTCTCGGCGACGCTTCACTTTCAATGAAAATAAACCGTTGTGACAAGCGCAGATATGACCACGAAAGTAGATCGACCTCTGCACGTGGAGTATGAGCGGGACGAGGACGGAGACAGATAGTTTTGGGCCTCTTCAGGTCCCTAGTGACAAGTATTATGGATCCAATACAGCTAGATCGATTAAGGTGCTTACCTTTAAACAGAAAGTGCACGTATATTAAGTTTCATCCGTAGGAGTACTATGTACATTTGGGGTCGAATGCCACTGGCACTGACGTGCATCTTACTTCTTAGTCCAGCTTCCACGAGAAACTAGCAACGCAAGTCCGGTTGGTTGTCAATCGGCGACGTCCGTCTGTGTGACGTCAGGAATTTACTATTGCCTTGATTCTCACATAATTGATGATAATCATAAATTGTTCAGACTTTGAACATTGCCATGGCATGTTTATCAGGTTGGGGGCAACCTCTCACTTGAGAGATAATCGGTTGACCTTTACAACTTACCATTTTGGAGTTTATAGCTGCAACATTTGTGCAGCTATAAACTCCAAAACAGTAAGTTAAAAATATCAACTTGTTTTGTAAACTATATTCAGTATGTTGTAAACATGTGCCCTTTTGAATTTCAAATCATAATTCCAAAATTTCATGTTTTAGTACTTGTTTACTTCTGTTCATTCCTTGAAATTGATTACTGAAAACAGTGATAGTTACTCATTTGAGTGATTATTTCTCAAATGAGAGATTGTCCCCAATCTGTTTAGTTCATACAACATAGGCTTATTGTAATCGAAAAATGCCAAATTTCTCCTTCTTTTACCCTTCTTCTTTTGTATATTATCAAAATATCAAGAGGGTTAAGCCAAGAGAAAATTTTGTATCGTTTGGTTATAGTAAGCCTGTGGTTTATACTTTAGTAATTGCTCAGGAATTAATTTTCGCTCAATATGGGACCTGGGTTTGAAATTGCCCAAGTATCAATTGAATTCAAACTGCAATAGTAATCATTATCCCCTCGAAACAATTTTTTTTTAATTTCAGCCTTCAGGGGGCATATAGTGTTATATATATAGTCAACATCATAACAGGCAATACATGATCAGATCAAAACTTCAAAATTATGCTGTTTCCAATGGATGCCACTATTTGTGTAAACGTTGCTTAAAGTTTATGTGCATGTCCCTGGTGACTTGCATCATACAGCGTGGTCATGCAGGTGTCTTCTGTCTTTATCTTTGTCTTTGACCATGTTCAACATTTGCTAGTGGTCATGTCAACAGTTAGTTTCTGGAAATAACTCATAGTCATCTCCTTGGTATCCTTGCCCCTTGGATAAGACAGTAAATGGAGTGGTCTAATTTTTGGAGGAATCATGTAGCTGAAATATATACTTTCTTCACATTAATCTTAATATTCTTAACCCTCAGTTTATACCCAACATAGAATGTTTTAGAGGTCAGAAACAACACTCTACAAAATGATAATCCTTTGGAAAAGTAATTTGTCTAGCATTAAGGTGTTCCTTAGGCATACAAAATATTTGGTGACCTAGTTTGACTTCCATTATTGGCTGGATTGCAAAGCAATTCTGGTATATAGATTGGTGATGCTCATCCATAACCTAGTCTGTCAGTATGTCAGCATATTGGTTAAGTTTCTGGTTGAAGCAAAATCTCAACAAAAGGAGTATAATAAATACAATACTTCACTCATAGGTTCTTTATGACAAGAGCTTTCAAATTATGCCTTGACTTTTGACCTAGTGACCTTGACCTTAGACTTTGACCTACTTCTTAAAAACCTTAATTTTGGCTATATCTTTTGAATCAGTAGGGATATGGCTTTGATACAGTTACTACACACATAGGTTCTTCATAATCAGAGCTGTTAATTGATACCACAACTTTTGACCTTGTGACCTTGAGCTTGTTTAGAATTTGCTTTGCAATCCAGCCATACCATCTTTAGCAGTTTCTCCTGATTTTGCAGTAGTATTCCATCTTAGACATTTTTGTCATGTGATATGAGTATTCAAGTATCCTGGGTACTTGAGTTTTCCCTACCATTTACCATTTATCTCTTAGATTAAAAAAGGTAATTCTGATACAGTTGCTATGGCATACGAAACTGAAATTGAAAAATAAATGTACAAAGAAAGAAAAGAATTTAACATTTTAAACAATGAACTGCAATCTGGGCAACATTGTATTTGACAGGATCAATAGAATATGTTACATGTACATTGTTCTTTAGTTACCTGACACAGAAAAATACTGGGTGAGAAGAAAAACTTTCAAGTTGACAGCAAGGTCGGTCTTCTCAGTTTTAAATTTTGATGTCATTTTAACCTTACCCATTGCTTTTATAGCAGCATGAGTTATAAAGATTATAGTTTACATTAGATTTCATTCATAAATCCCTCCATTAGTACAACTTACTATGGTCTATCCATTTGTCTGTCAGGCTTTGGTTTTCTGGTCTAATTCTAATATAGATATATTGATATGAAGCCTGGAAATTCAGCCTGAAGAGTTAAGTATAAGTTGGAATGCATTCTTGCTCTACTGTTCTTACTTTTTCCTTCTGTTCTTACTTTCTGACTTATATCCTACTTTTTCCTATCACAGTTCTTATTTTTTGATCACGCAGATGTCAAAAGGAACAAGCTACAGTAATACAATTGAATAGACTAAGGAGAAAGTAAAACTGAAATAAAGAAGAGACACTGGTTATAAACAAACTAAATTCAATCTATTGGTAGAAAACATAATCTTGATGAAATTTTGATTGATTTAGATTGAGTTCACAAAGTCTTTAAAAGTTATCCAGTTTCCCTTAAAAAGTGAACACTGCCAGCCTCTAGTATTTTCAAGGTCATTATACAGTTAGAGACTAGATTCACATTTGTGAATTAGAATAAAATGATAACAAAATATTGTAAGGCTCCCTCTTTTTCTGGTAAATTTCTCACTAATATTCTTAATTTTTAATTCTCTGGGATGAAAGTCCAGAGAGCTTATGTTATACCCTTCAGCTTTCTCATCATTGTATTTGGCGATGTTCGCAGACAAACTTTATCCAGGGCTATATCTTTTTTGACTGGAAAAGGTACAGCTTTGATATTTCACACATGGAATCCTCATGACCAGAGCTTTCAATTGAATTGGTACCTTGACTTTTGACCACTTGGCCTTGGACTTTAGCCTACTTTTTCACAACTTTAACCTAAGCTATATCTTTTTAATCTGAATAGGTATAGCTTTGATATCCCACATATGGATTCCTTATGACTATGGCTTTGAAATGGTGCCATGACTTCTGACCTATAACTAGTATCTTTGAGCTTCGATTTTGACCCACTTTTCAAAGACTTTAACCATGGCTTTAAACTTCTAAAGAATTCCTCATGCCATTGACTCTTTGGACATAAAGTTTTAGCCTAACAAAAATTCAAATTGTATTTTAGGGTCAGAGGCCTGGCAAGGTCATAATGGACAATTTATGAAAAACCTTGTCAACACTATAGAAGAATAACTTATCATTGTAGAGTTTAAAACCTTTCTGAAATGTTGGCCATGGGAAGATGACAAACCCTACAGATTTTCATGGTCGAGGTATTTTGGTCAATAACTTCTTTTTAGATATCTTTGTGAAGTAGAGAAACACAATTTACTGAATGATCTGCTTCTGACGTTTATTCTCTTTGAAAATTTATGCTCATTTTTGGGGAGATTTGTTATCTTTTGACAATTCTTGTTTCCTGCTATTTTAGAATTACGTTTCTCCTACAGTTTTTAGCTCACCTGAGCCAAAGGCTCAAGTGAGCTATTGTGATAAATCACCGTCCGTCGTCTGTCGTCCGTCGTCCGTCGTTAACTTTTCACATTTTTGACTTCTTCTCCAGAACCACTGAACAGAATTTGATGAAACTTGATAAGCATGTAGTACTCATGGTCCCCTACAAGTGTTGTTGTTTTTCGTCCGGATTCATCAATAGGTGGCGCCACCACAGGCAAAAGTAGGTCAAAGAGGGTACCCTCCTTTGACAAACTTCTTCTTCAGACCGGGGGCATACAGAGAAAAACCGAATGCATAGGATTGATCTAGAGGGATGTGTGAAGAAGTGTTGTTATTTTTGGTTCCGTTCCGAAATCAAATTTTTGACGTTTTTTTTACGTTTTTTTGTACTTGGTAGTTTTAATGCAGAAAAGAGGTATTTTTTTCTTTTAGTAAACATTGATGCATTAATTTGGTTTAATTTGATCATTTTGATGGTTAGAAATACTACTGCGAAGAAAATTTTTCAATATTTTATGTTTTGGATTTTTTATTAATTTTTTAAGACTTTCAAGAAAAAGGGGGGTGGGATAATGGGTGTCAACATTTCACAGTTTGAACTTTTTCTTCGGAACCACTAGCTGGAATTCAATGAAACCTGGCATGCATCAAATACTCAAGGTCCCCGACAAATGTGGTCATCTTTGTCAGGATCCATGAACAGGTGGCACCACCACAGACAAAAGTAGGTCACAGAGGGTACCCTCCTTTGACAAACTTCTTATTCAGATCGGGTGCATACAGCGACAAACCGACTGCATAGGAATGATTTAGAGGCATATGGGAAGAAGTGTTGATAGTTTTGGTTCCATTCCGAAATCAAATTTTTGATGTTTTTTCATTTTTATTTTGGACTTTGTTATTTTAATGCATTAAAGAGTTATTATTTTCTTTTAGTAAACATTGATGCATTCATTTGGTTTCATTTAATCATTTCTATGGTAAGGAATGCTGGTGCAAAGGAATTTTTTCAATATCTCGATTTTTGAATTTTTCATGAATTTTTTAAGACTTCCAAGAAAAGGGGGGGGGGACAATTTTTCATATCTTCAACTTGATCTACAGAACAACGTGAAGGATTGTGATAAAACTGGGTAGGATGCAAGTACTCATAGTCCTTTTCAAAGGTTTTTGTTTTTTGTGCGGATCATCCAAATTGGTTAACAGATAATGCCACCATGTCTAAAAGTAGGTCTCACAATGGTACATATACCACTTGGTAATTGAAATATGGAGAGTAGCGGTTCAAATACAGCTGTGGTCAAAAAATTTTTTTTTTTTTTTTTTTACACATCTAAATAAGTTTTTAGATGTTTCTCAACATTCAACATATGAAATTAGGAATTTTACGTTTAAGACTTCCAAAAAAAAAGGGGGGTGTTTTGGCCATTTTTCACATTTTCAACTTTTTCTACAAAACTGTATGAAGGATTTTAATAAATCTTGGTAGAAATAAGTCACTTATGATCCTCTTCAAATTCTGTTGTTTTCGTCCAGACGTCTTTACAGTAGGTGCCACCATAGTCAAGAGTAGGTCACAAAAGAGTTCCCTCGTTTAACAATATTCTTTTTCATACGGGCTGTATACAGAGACAAACAGAATGCATAGAAATGATCTAGAGGGATGAGTGAAGATGTATTGTCATGTTGGTTTCCTTCCAAAATCAAATTTTAGAATTTTTTTCGACATTTCTTTGGACTTGGTGATTCAATGCAGAAAAAAGTGTCATATTTCCTAGTTAATTGATAATGATGATTTCTTATGGACTATTGTGATCATAATTATGGTAAGGATTGTTACTTTGAAAGAATTTTGTCAATATCTCAATTTTTGGATTTTCTATGAATTTTTTAAGACTTCCAAATGAGGGTGTATAGGAACAATTCAATCACATTTTTCACTTCTGCTGTTATACCACATGAAAGATTTTAATGAAACATGGAATACATGAAGTACTAAAAGTCCTCTATCAATTTGGTAAATTTCATCCAAATTGGTTAACAGATAATGCCACCATGTCTAAAAAGCAGTTCTCACAATAGTACATATACCACTTGGTAATTGAAATATGGAGAGTAGCGGTTCAAATCCAGCTGTGGTCAAAATTTTTTTTTCATTTCTTTACACATCTAAATAAGTTTTTAGATGTTTCTCAACACTCAACATGAAATTAGGCAATTTTAAGTTAGATCTGGACAATATTTGAAACAATTGTTGTTCATGACCCAGACTTGAAATCAGTCAACAAAAGGCCCCACCTAAAGAAAATGACTAACTTGTTGCCCTGAATGACTTCTTGCAGAGACAAAGGAAATGCTTAATATCAAAATCACCTGAATGGATGTGCAAAAAAGTGTTGTTTTTT
Source organism: Pteria penguin (assembly GCA_035048485.1). Lineage (NCBI taxonomy): Eukaryota > Metazoa > Mollusca > Bivalvia > Pterioida > Pteriidae > Pteria > Pteria penguin. The sequence goes on from CM068584.1 coordinate 29,558,871, forward strand.
ATTCTAGCCTGAAATAAAATTTGACATATTTTCAACATCTGTGTTGACTTAGTCACATTAATGCAAAAATAAATGAATTCTTCCTTCATGCATGACTGATAATCTAGGTACTCAGGTGAGCGATATAGGCCCACTTGGGCCTCTTGTTCCTTTTACATGAAGATGGAATATAGAAAGCCGGAGTCTGACGATCACCATTGTTGACCAATGGTCATGTAAAACTTGTCTACTACATTTTCTCTTGTAATGCTTCAGAATGTTTGAAATCAGAAACATGCATTATCCTTTACTTTCTCGTATTTGGATTACAGGTTTATTTCAGTTTTGCCAATGAATTAGAAAATCTGTACTTCCTGCTATAATGTCAGTAGTGGGGATTTGTTGGGGACATGTATTGTTCAGTAATATTCTGTATGCTTGCTTTCAAAGGTCAATGATTATGAACTTAAGTGACTGTTACAATAATATTAGCAGCAGTTTCAAAGTTTTACCAACTGCTATTATTTAAGCTCACATATAGTATACTTTCATCTTAATATTACATAACTTTTAACTATAGCTTAATTCTGCTGCTTTTTTGATATACATGTATTTCCTATTTCGTACTTTGTAAGTTTGAAGTTTCATGACTTAATGTGAATCATCTTGGTACAGTTAAATGTATCATTTGGTTATCCAGTCATGTTGTTTTTGTTGGATTCTTGTTTCACGTCACACCAAGTAATACCTAAGTTTCATTTATCATTGGACATTCACAGACCCCTGAAATTCAAAAGTGAGATCAGGTGCCTGGGAGGAGTAAGCGCCTCCTGTTTGGCTAGCCACACCCACCGTGAATGCCCTGACATACAGACGAAACAAATATAATTCAGCACTGTATATGTACAAGACACAACTTGCAGTTTTTCTCAAACTGACAACCTGTTTCATGAGTATGTTGTCTTTTAAGAGAGGAGGAAACATAGTGAATTGGGAGCCTAAAAGGTCTAGGTATTCCTTTATGGAGCTTTTGTTCCAAGTTATTTTACAATAGTTCAGAAATCATTTGAATGATGAGATCAGCATGCATTCTTCTGATCAGAATTTATCCTTATTACCTAGGTGTAGAGATTGACTTTAATATATTCCTTTAATGCCATTTTAAATGTCTGTACGTCAGTAGACCAGATAGTATATAGTGCATATATAGTGCTTCTTTCGTCCATCTGATCGTACATCTCCTTGTGCGGATTTCTGGAATTTTGCCATAGATAGATAATTGATACTGCAAACATTGTTTTGCATCTGATATGAATAAGTGACTTAGTCTTTTTATAATTATAGATTGTAGTGCATTTTGTATTTGCTTCAAGTCCATCAGTGCATGAGTATGAATTTTACCAGCTGCAAGACTCCCTTGCTGTGTACAGCTATTCAATAACATTTTTAAAACTTCTAAAGATGGATTTCACACGAGTTTTCAACTTTATATTATGTATTTGAAAGACCACTTTCGTCAAATAAAAGTAATTAATTTTTTAATTGACAGATCTCAATAAATGGCATATAATTCTTTTCATTGATATTAGATATGGATGTCACAATCTATAATTTGTATTTTCAACAAAGTTTATACTGATATGTATTAGATAATGGTAAGATTGGAATGTTTAATCTGTTTGTCTAGTAGTCTGAAATCCAAGCACTGGGATCGAATTCATAAAATCCTTTCATTTCTGTCTGATCTGGGTTTGTATCCAGTATACAGTGCATCAGCAGAAATCAAGAGATTTCTCTACTTCTGCTCCGGCAAAGGTTCTAAATTTCCCTCCATATACTCTGGGCGGAAGGTCTAAATCGTGACCAAATATACTGTCACTGGATAGGTGTATAATTAATAGAAGTGGCGTAAAATGATCAGTGTATTACCCAGAGGAAAAAAATTCATCATAAATATCATTGAATCAAACGAATAGCAGACTAAGAGCTAAAATTTGCCATTGGCTGTTATATATGTTGTCGGTTTAACAATATGTTTTTTCAATTTTCACAGAACTTTGATATTGGAGGTCCTACTGAAAGAATGCCATTACCTGTTCTTGTTGGCATGGCGATTCTGAAGCGATGTGCAGCAGAAGTTAATATGCATTTTGGCCTTGATCTGGAGATAGCTAAGCATATTATTCTTGCAGCAGATGAAATTATTGAAGGGAAACTGTGGGACCACTTTCCTCTTGTGGTTTGGCAAACAGGTGAGAGCATAGGATTATGTTTAAATTTCATTATATCATTATATGTGTTTCTTCTGAAATTCTTCTCTCTTGTTGTACACACAGGTATTCTTAAATATATCATTGTGATAAGACCAAACAAAAAATATGCATGTTCCCATATAACATGCCAAACAAAATCGGGGTCGGTAGGTTGGAAATTTTTTTACGCCCTTGCCAGGTATGGAAGGGGGCATTAAATGTTTACTTTGTCCATCTGTCTGTTCTTCCATCGCACATTGGTTTCCGGATGATAACTCAAGTACCTTTCAACATATTGAAACCAAATTTGGATATATGCTTACTTATCAATAGAATAGAAGAACCTTTTTCATTTTATGGTCAAAAGGTCAAAGATCAAGGTTACAGCTGATGAAAATTTACTGAAATTATTGGTTTCTGGATGATAACTCAAGTACCTTTTAACATATTCAAACAAAATTTGGATATATGCTTACTTATCTAGAGAGGAAGAATCCTATTGATTTTGGGGTCCAAAGGTCACAGTTGATGAAAATAGTCTAATTACTGGTTTTTGGATGATTACTTGAGTACCTTTCATCATATTTAAACTGAATTTGGATATATTCTTACTAATCAAGAAAGAATCCTATTGATTTTGGGGTCCAAAGGTCAAGGTCACAACTGATAGAAAAGGCAGAAATTATTGGTTTCCAGGTGATTTTATATATTATTTAATGCTCATCAGAATTTCATGAAATTTCACATATTTAACAGGTCAGGGTCAACTAAACAGAGGTAATTTAAAAGGGAAGGATGCATATAGATTTGAGGGTCAATATGTCAAAAGGCAAAAACTACACTATTCGTAATATTAATTAATTATAGGAGTTATGGCCTATGAAAGTTATAATTTAGGAAAGTTTCTGCTATGAATTAAGCCCATGTGGGGGCCATATGTTTTACAGGCATGCTGTAGTTATATTTATTTATTTATTTTTAGATATTTTAATTATTATGAACCAATCACAAGTGACAATTACTTATTTTTTGCCCAAACAGTTTTCTCCTGGATATCAAAAACTACATTGGAATAATTTTCTGAAAGTGCACAGAAAATGGTGGACCAAAATTAGGGTCGATCAGGTTGCAGGAAACATGCATATTTTTTCTTTTGGCCTATTTTGAGAGGTTACCTTTGATTTAGTTTTCATTGTAATATAATATAGTATATTCAAAATGGAAGGGGCCATCTCAAAGCAATCATATGATTTAATTACAAGTTTCTGAGGTTGATTTCATTTTAACAATTTATACTAAATCCAAGGGTCTGTCTCAAAGTTATTGTATGATTTATTTTTTTTCTAAATAACTTGTGGTTGTACCATTAGAAGGTTAGACTAAAACACTCTCTATGTATTAATTACAAACAAAACAAAAAAGATTGTGCAAACACTTGTGGTTTGGCAAGTAGATAAGGCTCTGGGAACACTGTATAACATTATTACAGCATGATTTCTCTGCTTTGAGCATCACTGAAGAGACACGAGTTTTCAAAATGAGCATATGGTGCACTGAATGTATACATTTATATATGTTTGAAGGTCACTAAGTTAAATGATTCTTATGTAGCATTGTATAACAGTAAATCTTCATATCCTAGAGACAGGTATTCCCCAGTTTAAAAACCATGAGATGACAGAAAAGATAAAATCAACATTTAATACTTCTATACCAACTTCATACATGTATATTTCATGGCGACATATTTAGAGAACTGAGGTAGTATATCAAGGACTAATGAATATTCATGATTCTTTTTACAGGTTCTGGTACACAAACCAATATGAATGTGAATGAAGTAATCAGTAATCGAGCAATTGAGTTAATGGGTGGAGAACTCGGTTCGAAGTCTCCAGTACATCCAAATGATCATGTGAACATGAGTCAGAGCTCAAATGATACATTCCCCACTGCCATGCATATTGCAGTTGCCATGGAGATACACAACCGTCTACTGCCAGGATTAGAGCAACTACTACATTCGTTAAAACGGAAGCAGGAGGAGTTTAAAGACGTTGTGAAAATCGGTCGCACCCATTTACAAGATGCAACACCTCTGACTTTAGGTCAAGAGTTCAGCGGTTATTCCCAGCAACTGACATATGGAATAGAAAGGGTCAAGGCCACACTCCCACGCCTTTATGAATTGGCAGCTGGAGGTACTGCCGTAGGAACTGGCCTCAATTCCAGAATCGGCTTTGCTGAGAAAGTAGCGCAGAAAATACAGGAATATACTAAGCTGCCATTTATAACGGCAAAGAATAAATTTGAAGCCTTGGCTGCCCATGATGCATTAGTTGAAGTTCATGGAGCTCTTAATGTGCTGGCGTGTAGCTTCATGAAAATAGCGAATGATATTCGTTTGCTAGGGAGTGGGCCTCGATGTGGAATTGGGGAACTCCTTCTTCCAGAGAACGAGCCTGGTAGCAGCATCATGCCTGGGAAGGTCAACCCAACACAGTGCGAGGCCATCACAATGGTAGCCGCCCAGGTGATGGGTAACCAAGTGGCGGTTACAGTCGGAGGCTCTAATGGACATTTTGAACTCAATGTTTTCAAACCAATGATGGTGAGGAACGTACTGCAATCAGTACGTTTACTGGGAGATGCCGCAGTGTCTTTTGCTGTTAATTGCGTGAACGGAATTAACTGCAACAAATCTAGAATTCAGAAACTTTTGAATGAATCTCTGATGTTAGTTACAGCCCTAAATCCTCACATAGGATACGATGCGGCTGCAAAAATTTCAAAATATGCTCACAAGAATAATCTAACCCTCAAGCAGGCCGCTCTGGAGTTAGAACTCCTCACAGCAGAGCAGTTTGACTCTTGGGTTAGACCAGAAAATATGTTGGGACCAAAGTAGATTACACATTGTGCTTAGGACACTGCCATCAGAGAAGTTTCACATCAAATGAAATATATTTACATGCAGTATTTCAGGAATCTGTAATAGGTGATCATTGTTATAAAATATAGGATATATATATATATATTAAAATGAATTTTAGAGTAACATAATTTTCAATTGTTATGTATATGCTACTGAAATAGTTGTGATATGATGGAAAAATTTAAAATACATGTAATTCCACATAATTTTTTCTGTGATCCACTATTTTTAAATTTTAAAAACGTGTTTAGTGAATTGTTCATGCTTTATCTACTGTAATAAACAGAACATACACAAATATGGCATCTGAATGTTTCAAAGTCATTGGATTTTGTAGCAAAGAAGAACTGGATATGGTAAAAATAATTAGTAGGGATTTGATTCAATAGGTCATACAGTAAGAATGTTTCATTCCAAATTTTGAAACCCATTGTCTTACCATTCAAAAGATTTGTCAAAGTTTTAAAGTTTTTAAACAGATACCCAAATGCAAAGTTTACTTGGTAAAGTAGAGCATTTAAAATCTGAGCATTTCTTTTGCTTAACAGTTGACCTATGAACAACATGATGAGAAAGAATCCTATTAAGTGGAATATTCCTTGGGATGACCTTCAACTTTTGACTCTTGACATTGAAAATTGATAGACTAAGTGTTCTTTCTTACTACTAATAATTAAAAGTATTAATTGGATCAGATTTGTTAGTAAAACAGAAGCTAACATGGTTCAATTTATGAGGTGCTTAGCTCGCGACCAAGAGGTGACAAGTTTGACTCCCACGATGGGTACAACAGTGACATGTCTTTCAAATGAGACCGTAAAAACTGAGGCCTGTGTTACAGTAGGAATGATACTAAAAGATTCCTCAGAGCTTTTGGTGGATCAGTTCCAAGGGTATAAATCTCTGTAGTATGGATTGAGCAGATGCCATCACCATATCACATCCAGCATAATTCAGTGGAAGGTCATGGGTTTGAATCCCACTGAAGGCACACCAGTGTCCTGCTTTTCAGATGCAACAGTTAAAACTTAAGTCGTTTCGCTGTAGACAATAACTCTCAACAATGGTGTATAAAACTTGTTGAAAGTGATACAAAACCTTAATTAAGTAACAAACAGAATTTATTTACTTCAGTTAATGATTGCATCAGTATAGGATATCAAAAGGTCACATGATCATTTCAGCATTTACTGAAAGAGGTTCAATAAGAAATATGTATGCCACAGATGATATTTATATGGTAGTACTGGTTGCCATAAAAGTAGCTTACTTTGGCGTTTGTTTTTAATACATGTGCATGCTATTGTAATGGGCCACCTTAGATTGCGATAATCTAGTACATTGTAACCTCTCGCCATGAATCCTGTATAATTATTAATTTTGAACGAGTAACACTCAATTTTCGTCCACTTGGCCTTTATCAAGTGGAAACAAAGATAACCAACTCTTACAAGTAAAATTCATATCTGCTGGTTAAATCCACCTTGTGCAAAGAAATTTTGTTATTCTTTTCTTCCACTTGATAAAGGCCAAGTGGCTGAAAATTTGTGGGCCCCGAGTGTTTCTTGCTGCGTATTTGATTCATCCTTCCCTTTGAAGGACTTCTTAACATTTGTTGATTTTGAGGTTATGAGTATAGACCATCCATTGTAACTTTTGGCATAAATCCTAAAAGTAAGAATTCTGCTTTGAACTCCAACTAGTCATTAACATTTGTTTATTCTCAAAACAACATGAATGATGAAATCCAAATTTGGTAAACATTTTTACAAAATCTTGAGTAATTGTTCCAACAAGTGAATAGATGCGTCCCGGGTAGTTTATGCAATTATCGAGAAAGTTCTGGCTACACCATCAGTACATGGTTCAAAATTCTGACTTAATGTTGGGCACCCATACCTAGGTATGGGAAGACCAGAAAATCTCTCTACTTGTCGGTCCTATTTCTGATATCACATCAGATAGAAAAATTAATTTTTTGATTTTTTTTTATGTCACTCCACAAATATTTCACGTATATGGTGACGGCATCTGCCCAATGCATTGCATAGAAATTTATACCTCTGCAACAGACACTTGCAGCAGTGTGGGATCTTTTATGCGCTACGCCTACCTTGACACGGGAACTTGGTTTGTACTGTCTCATCTGAAAGACAGGAATCCGGTGCGCCCAAAGTGGGAGTAAATATCAGGACCTCTCGGTCGAAAGTTCAGCACCTCACCCACTGAGCTACACCGGCTTAGAATAACTAGTCTTCAGACAAAAAAATATATCAAAATCAAGTCACCTTGTCGTTTAAGATATATCCTTGGGCCATGGTTATTTCACACGACCCTTAGTGTAAGGAATATGTGTTTCCAGTATGAACATTTTTCATTAGGACATAAAAAAATATTGCCAAAAAAAATTTTATTACCGACCAGACAAACATTGTCATACCATAGTGATGTGCAGTGAAAAAGAGACATGCCAAATATTCTACAATATTGACTAAATTAGTCTACTATGTTTTTTGTTATATGCTCCTCTTTGTAAATGCAGAATTGCCAGTAAGTGATAAATAGTTGACAATGTTAAAACTGTTTATTCAAATGGCATTGTGTTAATTAAAAACATGGCATTTTGTTAATTATGAACACATTTCATATTAAAACATTTCAATCATAGTAATATATACACATATATTCTTCATCAAATATTTTTACACTGCAAAATGCACTTCAATGCCCAGATTTTGCATAATGCACTACAATGATTAGATGCTACAAACTGCACATCAATAATGAGATACTGCAAAATGCATTATGCTTATTTACAGAATTTCCTTGAGAAATGCTCTAGTATAGCTTATTCTCTGGTGATTCAAGTGGGAAATTTCTCGCCTATAACTTATGCATAATTCAACTTGTTGTCTTTGTTTCTTCTTTCAAATACCGACGTGCTACTAAATAACTTCACAATCAATAACCAATCTTCAACACAACATTAACCCTTATCACGCTATACTAATTTGCTTTTTTCTGTACTGCTGAAGAAATTGTATATGAATATGAAATGTCATATCCAGTTAAGTTTCCTCTCTCATTTTCTTGTCTTTTATCACGAAAAACAAATCATACAAGAATTTAATCAGAAATATAATGGCTATCTATTTTAGGTTATTGTTTATATACTGGACTTTGCCCTCGTTATTGACGTTAACTTGTGTTAATTAAAGGTATGATCTCAGGTAAAAATTCTCTGTAACTGGATGGCGTGACCATATTATTGCATAAACTAAAGAAGAAATTATTAAATCTGGTGAATTTGAGTAGTATCTTTTATTTTTAAAGAATAAGCAACAAGCGAACATGAAATTTGATTCTAAAATGGGAAAATCAAGTTAAAATGTGAATGGAACATTTAGTGTAGTGATACGTGATCTGCGTAATCGATGCAATCCCAACCCTCGTGTCAAGATTTTCTGCAATATCCTTATTAGATTGATTAATTATTTTCGCTTGAGCTAAAACATCTTCAAGCACAAATCCCTCAAAATCACTTTCAACGTGATCAAAATATTCCGCGAAAGTCTAAAGTTTTCAAAAACTCCGGCGGACGCAGCCATGTTTGATTATTGTAAACATTACGTAGTATTTAGGATATATTTAATACATTCTTGACCTTACATGGAATTTTTTACTATGAATCATGGGTAACATATTTAGATATTTATATTTAGCCTTGGAAATCCCCAGAAATGAAATTACATGCATCAATTACAACTGGTGCGGAAACGACAATTGTCGCGATTAGCAGTGAACGGCAATATTTTTAGAACGACTTATATCACGATTAGCGTGATAGGGGTTAAGGCAAACAAGATATCACTGAAGACAGTCAGCCAGTCTGCAAATCTAGTTTTGAAATTTTGTGAAAAATTATTCAACCACCAAAGTTATGTCACACACTGACCTAGTTTCATTTGAATGCTGAACTATATATCTACATATCAATGTAACCTCAAATGCAAAGTATCAAATCAGTGGTCCATCTAAGTTCTGAAAGTCAATTTCATTCAGATACCTAGTAGGAATGTAAATGGACGGACAGGACGAACGGACATCATCAATCTGTTTACCATTATTAAATCACGAGTTTTCTATCTATATACTCTGGTATAAAAATAACATCTATATTATGCAGCAAGGAAATCGTTAACAAAACAAGGTGACCGAGACATTTGTTCCAGCCCTGAATGTTGCTGTAGAGAAGTCTATCTAATGCATTCTGGGACTGTGGATTTCTTTTCCTCTTCTACGATAATGTGAACCGTTTTTTGTCGAGTCCAAGGAATTCACAAACATTATCTACCAGAAGCTTATCCTGTATAAAGAAGAAAGGAAATAAAATGAGAAATTCCTGTCTGTTAAAAGATCAAAAGAAACCATTTTATACATCTGAAATTACAGCATTTTCTGCCAAGTGGATTCTTGAAATGTTGATTTGGAAGGAAAATCATCATAATCTGAACCAAATATGTCTGCTTACAACCATTAATTGCTTCCTATACTTTTGTAAGTTTAAATACGCTATCATTTGTCAGACATCCATGAATTCCGACATGAATTCTAAAAGAAGGATAGGATGAAATAATTTGTTTACAGCCAAACCAGGATCATGTCCATATGTCATATAGTCCATATAAAAAATATCATTCTTGTATGAAACCAAATGTACTGGTCATCAGCTAAATTTATAAGAATGGGGAAAAATGCCATCTTCATTGCAAAACATGTGATTTCAGTTGGTTGATTGGTGTTTTACGTCGCTTTGAACAATTTTTCAGTTATATCGCGACATGGAAGCAGGAGGTAACCAACCTCTTAAACATAGTGGCGTAACCCGGGAATCAGACCCAAATCGTCGGCGCTGCAAGCCAAGCTCTGTGATGTCAGTGTCTACTGCTTGACAGTCAGTTATTTTCTGTCACATCAAAAATTTTTTCACTTGCATAGTGACAACATATGCTTAATGCACTTCACAAAAAGTTTTAATTTCTAGCTGTGCAATTCGGTCTTTTTGTTATACAGAGTTACTTCCCATATTGGACGGTATCTGGCGTAAAACAATTAAGACGTCGCCAAATTCTATGGAAAATCATCTGAAACTTGGGGGGAAATGATAGTCCACAAATGACGTTTTTATAGGAAATTGATGACGTCATAACTGTTTTACGTCAGACACCTTCCCTAAATGGGAAATAACTTTGTTTGATGAAAAGAGTCAATGGAGTAGAAAGAGATGAACAGGCTCATCCCACAGATAAGATACTAAATCACTCGCCAGTAAGACTCCTGCAGATTCAGAGATATCTGGACAACAATCAAGTATACTACAGACTGATCTATACCAGTCTGTACTGCATGTCATGCCAGCAACATCAGTCTGTACTGTAGACAGTGCCAGCCACATCAGTCTGTACTGTATGCAGTATCAGCCACATCAGTCTGTACTGTATGCCGTGCCAGCCACACCAGTCTGTACTGCATGCCTTGCCAGCCACACCAGTCTGTACTGCATGCCATGCAAGTCACATCAGACTGTGCTGCATGCCATGCCGGCCACAACAGTCTGTACTGTATCCCATCCCAACCACACCAGTCTGTACTGCATGCCATGCCAGCCACACTAGTCTGTACTGCATGCAGAGCCCCTTTGTATCAAAAGTTCATGATGGTTATAAAGCTACTGCAGGAACATGGAAATTTGTAAAAGATGATACATTCTAAGTGATACATGACTGACCTTCAGTTTTCTATCCCATTTCATGCTCTCGATGAGTTTTCCAGGATGGTGTTCCCCAAGGGGAAAAGGATAGTCCGAACCTAAAACAACTCTGTCCTGCAAGACAAAACCTCCACTGTATGTATAATATTAAAAAAAAGTAAGAAATGAAATGGAAAAAAATATATACAGTTGACACTCATTATCACAAAGTCCCTTAAGTCGAAATTCTGTTTATCTCGAAGTCAAGTTCAAGTCCCGAATTCTTTTCTTTAATTCCTATACAATTTTCTTTCGGTTAAGTCGAAATTCCGCTTATGTCAAACACATTTTACAGTCCAACTCAATTTTCTATATATTTTACACTTGTTATCTCGAAGTGTCAATGTTTGTACAAAATAAATTGATTACAGGGTAACACAGCAGTAAAGGTAGAAGAGATGCGAACAACCAATTATCCCAGCAGGTTGTACGGTAATTGCTGATTGTTTGACCATGAGGCCATATCACCTGATCGATGACGATTAGATAATTAGATTGCACTGGCACTTGTTATCTTAAGATATGCTAGTCTCATAAGTAAAACATCTTCATTTAGGGCAGATTAAAGGCCAGTATCGTTTTCGCAGTTTGTAAATTATCAAACGAATTAAAAATGTTAAGGCAGAAAATACGATTTTTAAATTTTTCATTTATCAGCTTGTCATTCAGTTGATGGAAAGTAGTTAGCATTTAATCTGTAGAACAAAGCATTACTCGGACTAAAATATAGAATAACAGATAAAACAATGCATGTATATTCATATGTTAATAAGAATGATCGAAAATGGTTACATAAAAAGCTGATGTTTATCTCAAATTCCGGATAAGATGAAATATTTGCTCCGGTCCCATCGACATTGTTTTGGATATGCAAAATTTGTTCTGGCAAGTGAGCACGTCTCCGTATGATAGTTATTGTGACAAATTTAACATTTATTTTTCGACAAATCAGAAATATAGAAACCAAATTAAAATTTTTAGAAAATAGTTTGTTAAAAATCCAAATCTGATGAGAATCAGCCTCTCATCAAGTATCATACTCACCTCTCCTATAACGTCCACCAATAGCTGAAGTGCTGTTGCATCATGGGTAAGAGAATCTGTATAGAATTTCCCGAGGAAACTTTTCGGACCAATTTTACAATCTGTTGCGCATAAATCTGGCCGAACATCGTAACCATGTTGAATTCTACCAACAGTATAAGGGAAGGCACCTCCTATATAAATGAACATCTACCATCATCAATCAACATAATAGGGACAATTTGAAATTTTTTCACATATTTAATGAGAGATGTAATGTGCTTGGTGAGTGATTAAAAAGTCCTGGAATGGAAAGCTGTAAGCCACTCGTTGGTGAGACAGTGGAAAATGAGGTCACATATCAATGATGTAGGAAATGGAATATAAAGATCCCCAGTTGCTTCCTGGACATATTTTGTAAAAGTCAAAATTTCTGTACAAGACAGCAAGAAGATCCAGTAGCTATTCAGTCTTTCCATTAAACAGGGTCATTTCCCATTTGGGATGGTATCTGACATAAAGCAATTATGACATCATAAATTTCATATAAGATCATTTTTGAACCATCTTGTTTCTGAGTTATATTATAGACTGGTTTCCATAGAATTTGATGATTTACTGATCACTTTATACCAGATACCTAGACTGAATAATTCCGTCTCTGTTTGCTCCAGTTTGTGTCAGGTCACTGAAGCAGAGATGGAATCTGTTTAGGCTCATTCCGTGTTGATAGCAATCAATTTGAACGTGGTGAATTTACAGTCGATTTATGCAATAATTCAACTTACACAACAGTATTTCATACATATCTACTCATTTCAAGTAAGACAACCAATCAGATTTGTTGTATTTTGTTTCCTGCAATCTGATTGGTTGTCTTACTTAAATGTATCATATTTGATTTGGACAACGACTTGATATTTGTAGTAGGGAAAAAGGGTGAAAATAACATTTTTGGTGTTAACATGAGTTGGTTGGTGTTTATGGAAAATGAAGCTGTCAAAGAAATGCAAAGCAGTTCATGGAATTTGTGCATGATATGCTGGCTTCATTTGTCATGAACACAAACAACAGGACACTCATTCCTTAAATGAAGTATACCCATTGCCTATTTGAGATATCTGAGTTTGGGATACTGAAGTTTGTAGTTTCTTCACGCGGAATTAACGGAGTATGACTCCACATTAAAATACAGTCCTATATGACCATTAAACTATAGCTTGTATGCAACATTTCAAAAAATATGACTTACAAACATATATCCATAGTTTTATAATTGCAAAAATAAAAAGAAACTGTCAAGGACGGTATGACCGGATTGCAAATGCTAAACGCAAAAAGTTGACGCCGGAGGGATGGACGGACGGACGGACAGACAGACGGACGGATTTTGCCAATTTAAAGACTGGAATTGCTTTGCATTAACAATACATGTATGCAAGTGGTCACCCTAAAGGCAAAAAACAGTGTGTGTTCACTGAGGCGTAAAGTCAAGGTCAATGTCATTAAATTTTTGTATTGGTTGGATAGAACATTCAAGTATCTACAAACCTATCAACTTTGACATAAGTACCCTTTAGGGTATAAAAGAAACCAAGCTAAACGCAAATGCTAAACGCAAAATGTTGACGCTGTGTGAACGGTCGGACGGACAGACGGATTTCGCCAATTCATAGACCAGAAATGCTTTGCAATCCGGTCAAAATGCACCATATATAAGTCCTTTACAGAAAATCTCACAAACATCCTCCCTCCATAACATGTTTTTATATCAAATAGTCTACGCAGTAGTTTTACCTTCATGACATGTTTATATATCAAATAGTCTACGCAGTAGTTTTACCTCCATGAGCAAAGCACACTTTAAGATTCGGAAATTGTTCAAGTACTCCTCCCATGATCATACAGCACATGGCTTGGGCAGTCTCGCTTGGCATTCCTGCAAAATATCATCTCTATCAACAAGATTCGTTTTATAAAATGAAAGTTAAAATTTAAGATTTGTTTAACTATTATAATTATTACTAATTATACAACAATCAAAATCTGTTTGATAATTCTTTGATGTCACATCAAGGTTATTGTACACAGATGGTGACTGCATCACCAGCTATTTATGCCTCATCTGAAAGACAAGACACCTAGTAGCAAACAGCAGGACTTGAACTGGGGACCTCTCAGTCACAAGAAAAGCTCTACACCGACTGAGTTAGGCTGATTCCAATCAAATCTGACATGGTTGAATCATCCAGTGTCGGTAGTGGGATATTCAATATACTGTGATGCTAAGTCAATTTGGTCCCCTTTGTTCCTCATAAATTTCACCTAATAAATAAATTTCCATATTTTCGAATCATTATACACACACATTTTTCCTGAATCATACATTAAGATGATCATATTATTTATAGTTCAGTCAGGAGCTATGTATATTCAGGTAAAGATATCTTCCTATCTATAAACGTGTCTGATTATTTTTGATGCAGCACAGACTCAAACATGTTTTCTATCTATAAATACTTTTCCAAACACTAAAGTAATGTTATGTTCAAAATCCATCATTTCTGTTTGGGTTATCAAAGCTAGTCTGTGCTCTCTATCATCTTGGAATGTTGACAGCTGCCTATGAAATGCCTTGTTTGTTACTATTTATACATTTAACAGGGTAATAAAAGAAATCATTCATCTACATGTTATACCATTTATTAAAACAGGCATATTGAGTATTGCTGAGCAATACATGTTCCCCTCCATTTCCTTACATCCAAGGGTCGTAACTTCCAAAAATCAAAAAGTCAATCACGACCAAACTTGAACTTGATCTGTAACTTATAAATACAGAGCAACATACCAAATTCCAAGTCAGTAAGTTCAATGTTTGCAAAATAAAGTCTGGAAAACCAAAGTGTCTGACAGACAGACGGAGTTGAAACCTATAATCCACTCTGGTTTAAACTACCTGTGGGGCACTAAAGCTACATATATAATGGTAAAAGTGACACATTTAATAACAGAATTAAATCTTATCCAGTGTATGTGGTGAAAACTTCCGAGCTAGTCGATGTCTTTTCTTACAGATGAGGCAGTAAAAACTAATGTCCCGTGTCTCTGTAAGCTAGCCTTGGCACATGAAAGGTCCCTCCAAAATTCTGGTGATTCTATTGCATACATCGAAACTTCCTTGCACTGCATGATGAAGATGCCGTCACCAGAGTTGCAAAATAATTTTTTCATGAAGTAGGAAAAGAATCAAATATGAAAGCATACAAATGAATTTAATTTTGCTTTTTGGACTTCCACTTCTATTTTAAAGTTTTGCATTGATTACACATTACAAGCAATGAAATTGGTGAGAGCACTGACCCTCATATGAAAGAGAACCAGGGTAATTTCTTTGTTGGGTTTTGGAGTTTGGAAACCTCTCACCAGGGGATAGTGTGATGGATGCCTGTATCAGCCCAGATAGCTCAATGATGAGAGCATCTGCTTTAAAGTGGAAAGGTTCTGGGTTCAATTCATGGGTCATGCCACAATTTTTCACCCTGTCTGTTACACTTTTCTCCCCCATGTGACCTTGTACGGACCTTTTCAAAACCAATCATCTATGACAGCTTACATGACATTTGACTATACTGCCAGCTGTTTATCATTATACAGACAGATTATTAATACATCAAACTGGAGTGACAAAATGAAAGTAGTGTTTGACATGTTAAACATATAATCAAACCACTAGGTTTTAAATATTATGGCTTTGTCAATTGAGGGATTGCCAGATCCAACTTTAACCATGCCCATTACGTAGTTCCAATGTGAGGTCAGTGTTAAATTCATGTTTGACTGGCCATTTATTTATGATGTCATAATGAACAAGTGTGCCAAAATATGTGATGTTGGGCATTTCACAATCACTCAGTTTGTTAAAAAGGGTACTATATTTGCTACATTTATACAAAAAGTACATCAAGATTCAAGGGTAAATTTTAATGTAATTTTGGACATTTGTTCCTGTTTTTCTTTCCTGATCCAGAACATGGATGTCTGGTGCAAAGTAACATTTGAAAAATCTATTCCAATAATTTTGTCTGGATAAGCCAATTTTTGGCGTAACAGTAGCTCGAATTAACCGTATATTATTGATACCAAACTGTGTATCACTCAATAGACCTGTAAACACAAGCTACTGACCTACTAACCATGGCAACCAATACTTTTTCATACGTCCCGACATTTCCATATCCCAGGGATGAACAAATATTGACACTTCATGTTTCTCTGCAGCCTGCAACATGGATAAGTTATCCATTAACGCTATACAAATCTCTACTTTTTCATGAACTATGTATTAAATAAGTACACACATTTAGCATAGATGACATGCCATGTATGGACCACTTCAATAAAATGAGTTATCTGCCCTTGTTATTAAGGTAGTCAGCAGAAACTGAAAAGGTTCAATAGCAAGTTCTTATTAAGGGCAGAAAAACCACCTCATTGAAATGGCTCATATACACAAAGCAGAGATGACATATCATGTACAGATATATACCATAATAGGCAACATGTAACTTTTACACACACAATATTACAGATGATATTTTATTTAGATACATACAGCATAAATGGGTCTCAGCTCCTCATCGTCTAGATTCCAGTCATTTACATGGCTTCCTATCTGAATACCATTGAAACCTGAAATCCATTGAATACAATGTTCATATAAAGAGTAACAAGGTTGATATTCCATGTAGTGTTACAATTTTAGCATTCTTTATAACTGTGTAGGTTGTTTGGTTTTTTTTCTTTACCACACACCAAGATCATACCACTTATATGGTGATGGCATCTGCTTGATGCAATGCACTGAATTTTATACCTAAGCAACGGCCCAGCCAAAAGCAGTGAGGGATCTTTTATGTGCCAAGTCTATAGAGACATGGGGTCTCACATTTTTCTGTTCTCATCGAAATGACAGCACATCAATGAGCCGCCATACGAACTTGTACCCTAGACTATTCAGTCATAGGCTAAGCTCTTAAATGACTAGGTTCCGATTGTTGCGATCAAAAAGCAATGGACCAAACAATGGAAGAGGACCAAAGCAAACGCTGAATGCGCTAAGTAAGATTGTGGACAGGCCATAAAAATACTGAAGACATAGCTTAAATACATACAGATCACATTGTCAAATGCATATTCTACATAAATATGAGGAAAAAGTTGGTTCTTATAATTATATTTGCTTTATAAAACATTAATGTTTGATATATACATGTACAATGACCATCAGTGTTTTGTTTTGGAAATTTACATAAAAATAGATCTCAAAAGATGCTTAAAGTACGCCAGTTTTTTTTGGCAAATATCTTCTCACAGGCTCAAACCATGTTATCAACTCACACTTGCCAGAGCTTACAGTGGTTAACACTTGTACCTTAGTTCACCTGGCCATTGACACCCAAAGTAATATACCCAAGCATGTAACCAGACCTAGTTCCTCTTTACATCTGATCAGTTCCTGAACTGCTAAATCTGGTGCCTGCATTGGAAGGGTTCCAAGGCCAATAAATCTATCTGGGTATTTTTTCACTGTGTTTGCAATATCATCGTTGAGAATCTGACAAAGATCCAAAGTGTCAGCAGGTTTAGCCTACAATATGATAAAGCAATGTAACATGATGAAACTCTTCGGACAGCATAGCCAGATTACAAAGCTGACATTTTAAAATAAATCATTTGACCATGAAAAATATAGGGCATGCTGACCTAATTACATCTGACATCAAAATTGTATATTAAAGTCACCTCACATGTAAAATATTCAGTCTTTGGTCAATATAAGTTCCGACAGTTTGCTTCAACCAGAAATTTAAACAGAATATTGACAGACAAATAGAACATCATTAACTAACAGACCGGAATTGCTTCGCAGCAGAATAAAAAAAAATAAATAGAATATTTTTTCTTTTAAATGCCACAGTATCATATGTACTTGACTTCTATGGTGCCAGAGAAGTTAGAGAATGCTGTCATTTCCAGATAAGCATTAGTAGCCTTTCAAATGAAGAATCATTTTAACCATATGATGCTCTTGTGATGTACAATTAAAAGACTGTTTGACACACTATTTCTTTATGATGTCACAATGAAAAAGTGTGCTAACATGAGATTAGTGTCAAGCATTTGGCATTTCACTAGTCTGTCTGAGCAGAAAGATATAAAAACTGTTGAAAAGGAAAACAGTTTTGAGACTGGGCCATACAGAGCAAGTTTCTTGGAGCGAATTATTTGATTGGTTGATTGGGAATTTACGCTGCCTTCAACATGAATTCATTGATATGGCATAAATGCTAGACCTAACGAAACTTTTTGTGGCTCAATCCAGGAATTGAACCTGGATGGCCTTAACCCTATGGCAAAAAAGCTCAATCACTACATCAAATCTACCTCTTTGCTGGGAGGTATTAAGTACTCTGTTCATGAATGCTCCAATGTTATTCAAACCATGAATAGAATGGAACAGATGTGAGGTATATACAAACCCAATAACTAAACATCACTGGAACCGTTGACAAAGCCTGCACCGTCACCCCTGAAATAAACAACAAACAAAGCTCATGGTATGTATTTTATTACCACATTTATGCCCTTTACAATGCTATTAGAGAGTCTAGACTGCAGATGTTTTGGTATTTTGCACTGTTTCGTACACATGCGTGTACAATGCTAGTGGGGTTTATTTTTTCTATGCTTCCTAAATTTACTTTTCAAAATGCAGTAGGTATTGTTTTATGATTATACTTTTAAACTGAAAACTGTAATACTATTCCTATAATAAATATCTTTTGGGTTTAAGATCAGCACTGTAAGTTAGACTCTCACTTTGTCAAGTTAAAGTTTGAACCCTGGCCAGACAAATCTCATGAAACTTCCCTTTTCTGCAATCTTGGAGGTGAAGCTTAAAAGTTCTGCTTCATATTCATGCCAATTTTATTAAGTATTGTTGAGAAAGCTATCTTTGTTTTCAGTCTTCTGAAAACATTTTTAACATTGTTTCATAGTTTTATTATATTGCATGACAACTACAAAAATTCAAGAAGCATCCTAAGTTAGAAGAAATCCCTTACATAATATGGTTGATTTATACACAAATGTTCGGTCATATACCTCCAAAATGGTGGGAAAGGGATGTAAGTCCAGTTAAATTTTATGTATTCAAAAACTATCTATTCCAGAAACCTCTATGTTAAGTCCCCCCAAAAATACAGTGGTGCAGTATTTACCTAAAACATAATTCATCTTACTTCAAATACAGAGCTACGGAAAGAATTGATAGATAATCAGTAAGCTGACCTGTATTATCCATATCTTTGATTCGAGCCTCTGGTGACCAACAATTCTCCTCAACATTTCGAAAAAATTTTCCATCTTTGGTCATGGTAGCATTTTCTGCACACTTGTGTTCCAGCTGAACCCACCCACCATAGCCATATCTCTACAGAATAAAGAGAAGCAATTCCATGTCATGTCAATCGACAAAATTGGAAAATAACTGGCATATTTACTTATGTCAAGAGTAAAAGTGAAGAAGGCAGCAAGGGTATTTTTCCAAAACCATTTCTGAAAGTGGATTTGTATCCTAACATTTTAATGTAATTATGTTATTTTTCCCATACCATAAAACTATAAAAATTGCAAAATGTATGTACTTTCATGCATTGAATTTGTTTTAAAACTCGATAAAATAAAGAATTGTAGAATTAATCAAAACTGTCTGTTTGCTTTCTGATTGAGAAGTCTTTTAAAGTTTCCATTACCCTCTACCAAGATATTCTGTACAATGTGATTGTTTATGGACCTTTAAATATCAATATTAAAATGTTGAATTTTTCTGCATCCAGAACCACAAATTTCTTCCACTCAGAACTTTAATATTATGAAAATGGGAAAAATGAGATAGAAAGTCATTTCCAATTTTATATCTATTTCAATAAAAA
This sequence comes from Pteria penguin, assembly GCA_035048485.1. Taxonomy (NCBI): domain Eukaryota; kingdom Metazoa; phylum Mollusca; class Bivalvia; order Pterioida; family Pteriidae; genus Pteria; species Pteria penguin. The sequence goes on from CM068584.1 coordinate 29,578,866, forward strand.
TTAAATTCTGCTGATTTATGTGAACTGAAGAAATCACAATCAATTCATTATTGGAACTACTTGTTGATATGATCATAATGATGAAATTTAATTTTCTTAATTTTACTGGAATTAATTCAATTCCTCAAAATAAGATGTTAGAGACCTACCCTCTTCCTCCAAACATCTTTAATTTCAAAGTCAGGAAGGAGGGGGCAAGTTCATCTCTTTGAAATTCTTGCAGGTGGCCGTTTATTATGCTGTTGTTTACTAGCTGTTGCTACTCTGGCAAGTGACAACAATAAACAACAGCATGATAAATGGCCATGTGCAAGAATCTCAAAAGAGATTAGGGGCAAGTATGTGTTTCTCTACTATCCTACTTAATTCAATCAAATCACTAATGACACTATGCAACTCTCATCATAATGTTAAGAGTATTGCTGTAGACAGCTAGGTTTGTGACAGAATGAAAAAAGTTTCCTACATATCTCTATATATCTGAGATAATCTACAATTTATTAGGAAGATGAGAGCCAGATTGAAGAGGAGATTAAATTTGTCCAAAAACTGGGTCAAATACTTCCATTAATTGCTTAAGTTTAAGTATGAAAAAGTTTCATTTTGTACACTTCTTTCATTTGAGAGTTGCAATACTGCAGACCTTTTCTCGCTCTCTTTTTTAATCTATTTTGTCATCAAAAACTTTACTTCACACATATATGGATAGCATATCACTGGGACTTGTTATGTATTGATTGACACGCATCTTACGCGCGATCATTTACAAGTTACCAGTGCAGACGCTAGCACTGGGGCTTGAAGTTGAAATACACATGATGCACGCGATGTTTTGGTACACGTGCAGAAGAAATAACAACAAATACTTTTTAAATAAGCCGCAGCATCACTGATCGCGCTCACCTCTTTTAAATTCGGCCAGCTTTTCGGCAAAATATGATTGTGAATGTCTATTTTCATTTCTGTCGTCTTCACAAGTTTTAGTAAGGTGAAGGTCATCTATTGGAGGTGTGATTCTCCTGACCAATTAAAATCGATCTCGAAGTGGGCGTGACATCAACTTCACTATAGATCTAGAGTTAGGCTAGTTGACGTGACTGAAATAATTAAGTAGACGAATAATATTGTTTCTCAAGATTGTAGTTACAGCTTGGTACCAACCTCCCTATCCAGTGTTGGTCGACAAATTTCCCCAAAGGTAATGTTTTTGCCATTTTGAAAGCTGAGAACCCCGTACCCCAACTTCATCTTCTTCCAACACGAAACCGGTATACTCAAAAGTTGAGCGTTTTATACTCCGCGCGCTTCGTACAAAATTCCACCATCTGCAGGAGTGGGAAGCGTCCATATTATCCGAACACTCATCACTATGTACATTTATCCCCCAAAAGCCCGGGGTCCGGCACCATCATACTGAGAATAATATTTCATTTAATTTATTCCATTGTCAAACGTTCAAATAAACTATCATGCAGAGTGATTTAATTCTATTTATCAATAGAATAAAACTAGATAAAATCCAAATCCCAGGTATATTCTCAGTTTAAGGCGCCGGACCCCACGATTGTCGTCTCTTTCGCTTGTCTGTCGATCCGTCCGTGGCATCCGTATGTACATTATCATAGTTTTGACATGGCTCCTGAAAGTTTGATTGATGTTTTTTGTTTTGTTCTTGTTTAACTAACACAAAAGTCAATGCATCTCTATGGTCACGGCACCTGCCCGATTCATTGCACAGAAATTTAGACCTATGCAACTCGGGACCGACATGAAATTTTGAGGAATTTGTATAGTGCCATGTTTCATTCGAAAAACAGAAAATCGACCAGCCATTGGCGAGAATCGAATTCGGGGCATGTCCGTCACTAGCAGAGCACTTAAGCAACTGATCGAGTTACGACACCAGCTGAGTTTGATTAATGTGAAGCAGTTTAGGCTTATAAACAATCTCTATTCTTGTTTCTCCTACATTTCATTCTCTTTGAATAAAATAGAAGGAGAAATTATAAAATGTAGTTTCATTTACGAGTGGTATCGAGCTCGCTTCCTGATCGAGAGGCCAGGGTTCGAGTCCCGCTCTGGTCATGCCGGTGTCCTGTCTTTCGGGTGAGACAGTATTTAAACCGAGGCCCCGTGTCGTGGTATGCATGACACGTTAAAGATCCCTCACTGCTTCGGGTGGGTCCGTTGCAAAGCTCAAAATTTGTATGCCCCGCATCAGGCAGATGCCGTCACCATAAACGTGAAATATTCGTGGTGTGACGTTAAACAAAAATCAATCAATCAATCATGATGATCATTTTGCATAAAAGTAGTTCAGATTTAATTATCATCACACATATCACATTCGCGGTTATTCCTGTTGAAACCCCGAGCTATTCACGACGTCTTTATTTCGTGTATCAGTACCAAAAGAACTTTTGACTTGTCAAAAGTTGTTTTTGAGCGTGGAACCTCTTTTACTTTGAGAATTTAAAGTGATCCATAGTTTTGATTTGCCAGTATCATTGATACAATATATCACGTTTGATTCATGTTATGATTTTATATTGCGAATACTTCCAACAAAAACAATTCAGTAACAGTACTGTCACCGACGTGAAAAACAATCGATTAGTTGCGTCATAGATCGTTCAGCAATAGACTGTCGGGGAAAATAGGAACATTAACTATACGTAGATAATGCCATGTATGCCGTTGATCGTTGACCAACCAGTTCGGATTTTGCCCATATTTTACTGACATCATACTTAAAAGACTGCTATTGTATAATGGATGTATATTTATATATCATTTTCCTTTCAAATATCTGATACAATTATAACCACGTTGTTATGGCAGTCCTTTTGAAAATCGAAATGGCCACTGTTTTATATTAGACGTTTGGAATATTACAAAGAAAACAGAAATTATACCATCTTGCCACTATACGTAAAGGCATAAAGTGATTTAAGATAGAAATATTGATAATGGTAATACCAAAATCATTGTCATGGTAACGAGACAAATTCAACAAAAGTCAAAAATATATTGACCAGATTAAAGCATTGTTAAAGAGAGAAGAAATATATTGATTTAAAAAAATTAATCAGAATCATATAAAATATTTAATTAAATGTGATTCCATGATATTTCATCATCACATGATATCCTGAATTATTGAGTCATTTTTCATAACATAAGAACCAAATCTCATATTCTTCTCTCATCCTCTTCATACACAAGAATATAACTTGATTTTTATTGTACTGTGCGATCAGGAATTTTCTTTATGTGCTAATTAGCCCTATCTGAACAGTCATCCATAAAACGCGAATATAAAACACCAGCGTAATTTTAAAAACATGTATGAATATAACTTGATATGTAATGATAAGAAAAATAATTTATAAAATCGTCATGTTCTTCTTACTATTATATATACATTTAATGTCACAAGTGAAGCGAACAGTAATTTTATAAGTAGAAGACTATGAGTCTAGTGACTTTGATTTTTATACCGACACATATAAATGTTATATTAGTGTATAAAAATTTATACCTTTGCAACTGATATATCCGTACTAATAAGAAATCTTTTCCTCGTCACGCCTATCGGGACACTGGACCTACGTCTCCACTATCTCGACTAATTCATTGAATGACAGGCCACCGATGTGACCACACTGGGAGTCGAACCGGTGAACTCTCACTTCATTCACTGCGCGACAACAGCTCCAGTTGCTATATCAATTGGTTTACAAAAATAATGGGCAATGACGTGAAAACATTTATTATTATTATTATTATTTTTTTTTTTTTGCATCAATGTAATGTCCGTTGCAAAGGTCAAAATTTGTATGTCCTGCATCAGGTAGATGCCGTCACCATATACGTGAAATATTCGTGGTGTGACGTTAAACAAAAATCAATCAAGCAATTAAATCACAGAGTGGTTTGCCTCGGAAATTGAAAGAACTGAAGTCTGAAAAGCTCTAGCATATCAGATAAGTATAAGATATAAAGCCACAATACACAGGTGATGAATGAAGGAATATTGCTACACGTATATGGAAAGTTAACTAAAACAAAATTGAAATCATCACGATTATCTTAGTTAATCGTCTTGGAAAATATTCAGTAGACAATCTGAGTACAATTGCATCTCATATAGAATATGAGAGTCACTTGATAAGGAATTCTTAGACAAATACCCAGATCTTGAAGAGGGCGAAGAAGCAGTAAGTAATATGACGATAAACAAATCACCAGGGCTAGACGGGATTCCCTCTGAGTTTTATAAATGTGTTTTGGGGATTCTATTTCTTCTATATCTTACCAAGCTCTTAAACAAATATTTGAAGATGAGTTATACTCAGAGATTATCAGTTCTGACTATATTATTTTAAAAGGAGATAAATGACTTTTGAAAAATTACAGACTTTTAAGTTTAATGTATACGGATTAATAGCATTATATCTGCTTAAAGAATATAAAAAATTGTAAGTAGATTGATAGACAAAAGTAAAAGCGTGTACAGCAAGGCAGGTATATTGGTGAAAATGCTCGTATTTATTGGATATATTCGAATATTGTAAAAGCCAAAATCAAGATAATATTTTATTATTCCTTGATTTTGTTGCCGAAATTTTAGCTATAAAAATAAGAAATAATAAAGATATTCAGGGGTTCACATGTAAAACAATGGATACAGAAATCAAAAGCGTACAAAATGCAAATGGTCTAACTTTGATACTTAAAGTATAAAACGAAGGGTAAACCGTATCTCATAGTCCATGGAATAAAGGGAACAATATCGTGTTTTAGTGTCATAAATATAGAATCTTTAAAACATTCTTTGGATACTATTAAACAATTTTGCTTATATGCAAGTTCTAAATTAATCATAAAGAAAACAGAATTAACTTGGTTCTTTAAAAGGTCAGTATAAGTCAGTTGAAGGAATTAAAGTAAATGAAGGAGCAGGCGTGGTGTAGTGGTTAAGCGCTTGGCTTGCGGCGCCGACGATCCGGGTTCGATTCCCGGGTTGCGCCATTATGTCTAAGAGGTTGGTAACCTCCTGCTTCCATGTCGCGATATAACTGAAATATTGTTGAAAGCGACGTAAAACACCAATCAACCAACCAACCAACTAAAGTAAATGAAAAAAGCAGTTAAATGTCTATGAATATTTATAGGGCACGACAAAAAGGAGTGCTATAATAAAAATTCGGTGAAGGTATATGATAACATAGAATGATTGTTTGAGTCATGGAAAAAAGAAAACTTACAATTTTTGGTAAATGCTGTGAAATAAATACTTTAGTTATTTCAAAACTAGTATATAATGCATCTATACTCAATATGCCAAATGAAGAATATTTAAAATGTATAATTAAGCTTATATTCAATTTCTTATGGAACAAAACTAATAGAATAAAAGAAATACATTAACTGGATCATAAATGATCGAGGGATTGGTGGTGTAAATATTTTATCTAAATCAAAAGCATTGAAAGCGTCATGGATTTCTAGAGTATGCAAAGAAAACACACATACATTTGATTTTTTAAAAATAGTTCTGTAAAACCTTAAATATAGATTTAAGCTATATATGTAATCAAATATAAGTTGCGTAGATAAACATGAGATGTTATGGACATTTCCTAATTTCTATAGAGCGGCAACTATACATTTTATTGCATGCACGAACACACAGAAAATAGAAGACTTAACATCTAACTCTCTGCTAGAACAACCCATATGGTGTAACATAAACCTAGTGTATAAAGGTGAAACACTTTTGTCAAACATTGGTTCTTTTTTCCATAAAAATGGAAATCGTCGATATAAATATCTTGTCACTGGGCGGGAAGATATATATTTTGTAAAAGAACACTCTGATGCAAAACACAAATATACCGAAGATCAAATCGTCAAAATGCTGGAATTTTTAATAGACAATATTTTCATGCTGTTTGGAGGGAACATTTTTCAGCAAATCTTTGGCATTCCCATGGGAACTAACTGCGCCCCTCTTCTTGCTGATATTTTCTAATATTCGTCTACACAGGCAGAAAAAGCCTTGCATCTCAGTTTGATTTTACGTATAGTTATATAGACGACGTATTGTCAATAAATAATCCTAACTTAAAGGATTACATACATGAAATCTATCCCCATGAACTTGAGATTAAAGAGACAACCGAGAGCAATAATTTCGCTTCGTATCTGGATATATTTTTAACTTTCGACAATAATGGTCATTTGAACACCTCTCTGTATGACAATCGTGACGATTTAAACTTCCAAATAACTAACTTTCCGTTTCTTTGCAGCAATATCCCATCCTCACCTGCCTATGGAATTTTTATATCTCAGCTTATAAGGTACGCAAGAGCCTGTTCTCTATACGACGGTTTTATTCCAAGGGTCAAACGACTGGCCACTAAGTTGCTCATGCACGGATATGTTAAAGAACGTCTGAAATCGTCACTGAGGAAGTTCTACGGTCGCTATGGGGATCTTGTACGAAAATATGATGTGCCTCTTCCTAGAATGATAATATTCTGGAATGCGACTGAATGACCTGTTCAATGAACACCAAATATGACTTTGTATACTTTCGTATGTACAATCAGGAAACCAAAACTCTTGATTTTGACATGTTTCTTAAGAACTGATGTGACGGGTGATGCATGCAAACAGGAGACGCTTACTCTCACCGGGCACCTGGTCTCACCTCGGAATTTTTCAGTATTTCGGGGTTCACAACTGTTTCTTTTTGAAACTTACACGATTTTGTCTGTCCTTGGACTGAGAATGATTATTGTATCTTATATCTTATGAGATAGATATTGATTACAAGGTGGTATTAGATATGTTAAAGATCTTTATGATGAAAACGGGAACTTTAAAAATATATTAGAATTTGAAAACAGTATTAAAAAAAAACAAAACAAAAGAAAAAAACCCAAAACAAAACAAAACAAACCCCTCCCCCTCCCCCCCCCCCAAAAAAATGGCTGTGTGAATATAAAGTCATCAAAACAGTTTTCAATAACCGAGACGAAAAGTTCAATTTTATCAACGCACAATACACATACCCAATAGAGAATTACATGTATGATTTAAAAATGAATTACATCCAATCTTTGATAAGAATCAACTGAGTATCCTTGAAACCAATTGTTGAGGTACACTGTCTCAGAAATGATTCAAGTGCAAATGTTTTGAACCAGGGAAATCTCATTGTTTACCATGTCACTTCACTATCTCGCAAAGAGCATATGGCAGAAGCCAAGTGCTCGGTGCATCGCGCCATCTATTATTTTCTTGCTTTCTAATAAACACTAGTGGTGCATCAGGATGGATACCTTCGCCACTTGCCCATTTTGAATATATCATTGGCGTATTATCCGTAAAGATCCATTGCCCGTTTATAAGGTTTCCTTGAATCCAAATATCCATTTCACTTGTTTCATTGGTTGCATCTAAAAAGAAGACGAACTTTCTTTATATCTGCTCTTTAGGTCATTATTTCTCATGATAAATTGAAATTCAATGCGTTTTAAGCTTATTTTATAACTCTTTATACTAAAGTGGTTTCGACGATAGCTAAATGCTATTTGCTGAATATTAAATGTATAACATATAACATCAAAATGACGTTAAATTTTAAAATTCTGAAGAAAAATACGAGCACATTTGCGGTGTATTTTTCACGATAACTATGCACTAGGGTAGACATTCGTAGACGTGGCGAGTCGAGGATGTAGACGAGGAGTACAGCAGAAAGCATCTCTTGTTTATCGGCCATTCCTACCGTAGATTCTCAAAGTTTACAAACGTCACAAATATAGGCCAATACTTCAGAGGTCCGATGAATATGGACTAATCTAGGTTATTTTTAAATCAATGCTAATAACAGAAACCAGTCGTTTCTTACTCATTATATCTCTTACAAGGTGAATTCCAATGGCGTCATGACAGTTTTCATTGACTAGAAATGTTATTCTTGTTCTCTGTAATGTGTTTACATGTGTATACAAGCATGTTTTTCTACCATTTAACTGGTACCAGTACAGTTTAACCAGTACTGGCTCATTCATTCACTTAACCTATAATGCTAGTTCATACATATTTTTGCAAACCTTTTTAGTATCTGAGAATATTGTATATGGCTTTTTGGAGGTACGTCCCTTTGATTTCATTGCTGCCAAGGTATGTAGGAAGGTTTGTTAAAGAGATTTACCACGTCAAATCACATGTCGTCATTTAAACGTCAAAAGAAAGCATTGAGATCGTATAACTGAATATTTATATGATTATCTTCATGAGTTTGCCCCTGCCCTTCTGGGGAAGGTTTTAGTTTCATGACAACCTCCATCACTTAACAATTTGAACTGAGTGTGCAACAGAAAAATATTAAATTTAACGCTTTTACCTACGTTGTACAATGTACTGGAAAATTATGTCAACTGCACAGTAAGTTGAGATGAATCTGAAAATGCCTCTTAAATAAGGGACAAATTTTATTGTACAAAGAAACGCAAATGTCTGCATGTAAAACATTATACCTTTGAGGTGATGAGAAAAATCATTCTCAATTTGGTCCTCGACCAAATATATAAATACATACCTATTATTTGCTCTACTACTTGTTGTTTCTCTGAGCTATCGATTCGTAAAAGGCGTCCTCCATCACTAGCGCATACCTTACTATAAAAACTTTGACTATGCCTATCTTGGCTTTGAAGCTTGTAACATAAATTCACTGGTCCACACATGTTGCAGTTGTATGGCGCCGGACATGACTTACACGGATTTACATACACGTTATCTAAAGAACATACAAACAACATGTATCAATGATTGCACAATGTGTATTCCTTAAGTATATTGTCATGTGTTCTACATTTTTAATTATAAAGAGTTGCTAAAGTGATATTAATATTGCCTACATGTACACAGAAGTATTTATGTGGATTCAATGTTTTCAATTGAATACATGTATCTTAAAAAGAACCAGATCTATCAATTGTAACGTTTAATAAATAAAAATATACTACAATTAACAATCTTTTTACCTATACACTTTAAATACATTAGATCTACCCACAAAGTTGTATAAAACTAAATAAAAAGTTAGAATCGCGCAATTTTCAAATTATATATAATATCATTATGGTTCCCCTATTGTGTTCTTTGCACATATCTTGTTGAAATTATGTAAATCACTCTAAAACTAAGGAGTATCTCCCTCATGCATAGCTCTGTCCTTAGATTGATTCTTTAGTTCATTTTTTCGGTCATTTTGGTTTCAATACTACTATTCAAATATTTATATAATATGAGAATTCCAACCATTCGGCCACGAGCATCACTGAAGAGACACAAGTTGTCGAAATGCGCATCTGGTGTACAAAAATAAAAGGTATATATGTTCTATATTTATTATAACCACTAGGCCGGTGTCACTGCTGGTGGACTGATAGTCCCCTGAGGGCATCATAAGTCTAGTTTGCAGTGCTTTGATACTGACGGTCTACTTTTCAGTGCTTTTATACTGACTTGAAATATATACTTAATATTTTCCGTCATGAAATTATGTAAATCTCTTTAATAGTAAGGAGTATCTCCCTCATGCATAGCTCTGTACTTAGACTGATTCTTTGGTTCACTTTTTCGGTCATTTTGGTTTCAATACTGCTCTTCAAATATTTATATAATATGGGAATTCCAACCATTCAGCCACGAGCATCACTGTAGAGTCATGTTTCATGACGATTATTGGCACCTTATCTCTATGAATATCCACGTGATCGTGAGTGTGTAGATTGAAAACCACAGTATTCTGAGGCTTGGAATTAATAACTATAATATATACGCACCTTATTTTATCGCCCCTCTCTTCAGTGGAAATCCTTAGCATGAATATTTGAACAGCAAACAACATATATACTTATAAAGCGAACAGAAAGTTAGAGGCAAAGAACTTGCATGGTGCATGTGCATATGCATGGTGAAAACATTACGTAGTTCTGGAATAATCCACGTAAAGTAATAGATATAATTCGGACCAGTACATGATTACCGAACACTGGGTACTGCTAATCCTCCAGCAATGATATAGAACCATAATTTAATGAATACACATTGTAGTGTCTTCATTTCTTTTCAGCTCTTGATCATGTATGGTCACTATATCGGTTTGAATAAACTAAAGAGCAGCCTGGTAAAGGTTGGTGTGACTTATTTTTAATACAAATGTTTGTGTAAAATAACAATGGTAAATCTAGCGTACTTCTTCTCAAGGACCGAGGCTACAAGTTACAGTTCTAAAATTGTAAAAAATGAAAATATGGGTAGGCAAGGATTGCATGTAATACTTTGTTGAGAAATTGAAGTGTAACCGCAAGCTGTACACAATTCGCTAATATAACGTTATATTGATGTAATGTAATGTTATGTAATTTATACCATAGGCAATGCAAAATACGAAAATAACTGTCAAGTGACTATGGCACTGACAACAATGTACCATAGCGGGCACTCACAGACCCATGAAGATTAGAGAAGAGACCAGGTGCCCGGGTGTAGTAAGCGTCTACTGAATAGCTAGTTACACCCGCCATGATTGTCCTTACATACAGAAGAAACAAATGTAACTCAGCACTCTATATATAAATGAATGTGAACCAACACTCTGTAGGAAACGATGTGAAGAATATGCGGAATACGTGAGATATTCTTCGGTTTTAATCAGTTTATATATATTCAATACGATAGATACCGTTGCCACCTCAAACGACTACGAGTTACACTAGCAAGTAATCTTATGGCCACAAGGTGTCAGGGAGGGTTCTCCTTCTACATGGCACCTGAGCAGAGCTCTGTTTTTTTCCAGGGGTCGTTGATTGCCTTAAAGTTTGTTTTGTCTAGTATAATGGATGTTCCCTATTGACTACAAAAAAAGACACCCTCTACTCAGTCATACCAAACGTTCACCAGTGGTAAAAAGAAAGCAATGCATGTGTTTGCAATAATATTGAAATTATAATGGAAGAATATTGACAATACCCTTTTTTCGTACGGTTGTACTTTAAATGGGTATAACAAACATTTAGTTGAAGATACTTATATATTTCATATCTGCTGAAGAATAAACAATTTTTCTTTTTCATTTCTCTAATTTTGCCTTTCTATTCTTGCGATTCCCATGCATATTCGAGAAGTATATAAGTGGAAAAATTAACTTATGGAACTTATTTGTACTGTATTTGCAGTGGTTCTCAACTGACTCGAATCATAAACTTCAAATTTACCGTGCCAAAGGATATGAGCAACTTAAAGACATGTCCCTAATACACTGTTCTCTCCTTTAGCGAAAACTGTTATATCAATTTGGTAGTTTCCAGTGCTTGTGTATTGACTCCAAATATATACTTCCAATTTAGTGTGACAAACGTTTGTAAACTATTCTAAGTAATGAATATCTTAATCAGCCCCAGCTCTGTCTTAGATTGATTCTTATTCTGTGGTTGCGATGAATAGGAAGGTAGGCCCATAAACCGGTTAACCACACTAATTGATTGACTAATGTCATATCAAATGACTGTTCTAAGTAAGGATCGTAACTGCACAATAATTAAATATTTTTTGCGATGTTTTATGTGTTTTTGATATATCATTACATTATATATTGTATATTTTCGTGGTGACTTTTGTCATGCGACCGAGTCGGTGATTTCTCTTTCTTGCTTTATATTTATTTTATCTTTTTTTTATTTTATCTGTTGCATAATGTTTGATACCACCTTTTTTTGACGGAACCTTTCCAAATAGTCCGGCATAACATATCAATGCTATAACGAAAGACAAACTCTCATGAAAGACAATATTGTTGCTTTTGCTGATTTGAATGTCCTTCTAAAGAATGACATGGTTTATTTCTTACATCAAATCATTAGCAAATGAATTTAAAAGATATGATAAAACCGTGCAGTATCTGGAATTTAGCCAGACTAAAACAGTCGTGTTAAATTCTTTGAATACAAATGGTTTTCTAAAAAGTAAAGGAACACAAACACTCTGTATTGCAAATTTTCGGCATCACGACTTTTATCAAGCGATTTTTGAGATGATAAGTACAAAGGCATGTAAAATCCATGTTTACGTTTCAAAGATACATAAGCTTAGAAGCTTATGTATAGCTCCATGGTGACTTCTGCCACATAACTGAGCCGGTAACTCCTCTTTTTTCTTGTTATCTCAAAAATTGCTTGATAAAGGTCGTGAGGCGGAAAATTTGCAATACAGAGTGTTTGTGTTCCTTTACTTTTTATGTACCAGACTTCCCTTTGGAGGACTTCTTCGAATCTTTATTACAAATCGTTTTTAATTTCCAAAATGCCTATCCTTGACAATGTTCATTCACGTTCTACATAGATGTACTATGTGTTGATAAAGGCCTGCATGGTATAGATCATCAATATGCTAGGGGCACTGCAATTGCAAGATTTTGGCACATAGATACCAACCCAGAGCAGCGAGGTCCTTTTCAGGTTACCAAAAAAAAAAAATAATAATAAATAAATAAATAATAATAATAGATAATTTAAAATAAATAAATAAATAAAAAAAACCCCTCCCCCCCGCCTTTTGGTGATGGTGGTAAGTGTTTTAATCGTTTGATTAAGTTGTCAAAAATATTAGTAATGCGCATTTCATACAGTTCCAAGTAGTAACTTATCAATGGAGTAGACGTAATGGTCAACGCCAGGGCGCCAAGAGCCCGTATATGACATCTCGGCCACTCCTTTAATAAGGCAGTTATTATGAGGACAGTATGAAATAACCGACTTGTCACGCATTTCACACTCAGCGGAAACGTACACTTTTTATTTGGTCGAATGGGAGAGGCGTTGGTTATCGCATATGTGATAATAATCTTCTGTAAAAATAAAAATGAAAAACACCCACCGTAAATATATGAGAATTATAATTATAAATATTATTGGTGAATAAGATTTTATCCTAGCCGCGTTCACGTGCCATACGGGCGTCAGGTCATATGCTAAAACATACCTTGTGACTACCTTTCAAGAATGTTATTATTGGTCTTAACTCATTTGTATGTCACTTTGGCTTAAACGTCATCCTACAGTGACTCTAACATTATGAGTTAGTGACTAGAACATTATGAGTTATTGACTCCAGCATTATGAGATATTGACCCCAGCATTATGAGTTATTGTCTCCAGCATTATGAGTAATTGACTCTAACATTATGAGTTATTTCCAGCATGGGTTAACTTAATGACTTCATAAAATATACAAGCAAAATAAATAAATAACAAATTCCCAACAAAGGAACAAAAACAAATATGAATAAATAAATGCACCTTTAGGTCTGTAAAAGACTTCTGATATCTCAGGATTGTCTCCAATCTTGCAATTTGTATGGCCAACACATGCCATATTAGTCGTGTTATATGAAAACACCAAGCATTTCGAGTCAATTAAGCACAGTATGGCACATTCAGTGACACTCCGAGATTTCTGTAACCAAGTAACGCTCCATGGAATAGGTTGAATGGGATGACGCTCCTGTATGAAGACAATCGACCCGACCTGACTGCCACACATTATTTGTACGATGAAAATAATTCGAATGAATTCTGAAATCAGAATAAGTAGTACACTCAATGCAGTGTTATATGAAATACCACACCATGTTAATTATACTTGCCGGCATGCACATATATCTACTGAGGAAACAAGTCTTCTAACGGAAACCTCCGGCGGGTACACTGACCTTTCAGTTGTTTAAATAAATGATATCTCATTGTCTAAACTTTGAAGTAAATTACCACTTATATACTGTCAGTATTGCAGTACCAGAGGTTACCGATAGAGGGGAGGCACCTTACATAGTTTTACACCACTTTCTTTTGAACACCGATTTCAATAACATTTTACTAATACCGTTGACAACTGATTTTAGCTGTTTGGTATATACATTCTTTGGTTTAAAAAGCACACTGAAGAGGATGTATTAACCTAAACATTTTGTATCGGTAATGTTGTAAACTATATCTGGTATCTGTATTCAGGAAAAAAAAAAGAAAAGGAGATATCAGATATGCACAAGAATAAGCACACTAAATGAGAAAACAAAGCTGTTCGATTGTAATGCGGGTATGTTAACAACTTAATTCGGAATAATGATAATAATGAGAATATGATTATCAGAATAATTAAATTTTTGGTGAGAAACCCCAAACTGGTAGGTTCTTCATCGGAAGGTATATATGTTTACAGTCTATATCTCTAACACAGTAGAACATTGATTTAAATTATCAGTATTCATTAGATATAATTAGAAAAGTTAGTGGAAGATACTTTGAATGTGGACGCTATATAGTTGTTTTTACTTAAGAATTTCATTCATCAACATATGCCGGGAAGGATTAAATGAAAGGTTTAAATGATGAGGTGCTGCGTTTTACATTATTTTTAACGATTCTGTTAGACAAAAACAAAACACTTAATTCAGCTACAGAAATGGAGGTATGAAAGTCCTTTCTAGTGACTGATCCTGAATTTTAGAGAAGATAGCAACATGAATCTTTAGAACCGTTAAATGCATATTTCATCTTTTAGTTATGTACCATACCAATTAAGCACACCCCCCCCCCTTCTAAAAACTAAAAAAAAAAAAAAAAAAAAAAAAAACCCAATGATATGGTAATTAGTTTTAAGGGGCGAACTTGATATAGTACATAGGCACTTATTTGCGGCTTGCAAACACGATTTGGATTCGTTTCCCGGATTGCACTTTGCTGTTAACCTTTTGCGTCCATGTGCCGATGTGACTGAAATAAAAATGTTGAAAGCAACATCGAGCCCCAATCTAATAAAACACATTTTCTGTTTGATATTATAACAAAAGCAACGCCTAGCGTGGCATAATACGCCCGTCGCTTAATTCGGACAGGATCAATTCGCATTTGGCATGATTTTCATGAAGAACATCTGACGTTAACTGAAGTTAATTGCGTTTCATAGCATTTTATCATAGGAATAAGTCCAAGGGCAATAACTCATGCAGAATGGTCCTATCCAACCCATCTTGGAACTTGACCTGCAAAAAAAACTTAAATTATTTTAGAACTAGCCCCCCCCCCCCCCGCCCCCCCCCCCCCCCCCCCTCTTCTAACACCCCCTCCTAAAATTATAAATTTCTCAAAAATGAAAAAAAAAAAAAGATATCAATACCTGTAAAATATGTGGAAGTTGGTACATTTTACTTGTTTCATGGTAAATTTCATAACTTTTTTTTCCAAAAATTAGATTTTTAATGAATTTTCAAAACAAAATCTTGAAATTTCTAAGTCCAAGGGCCATAAATCCGTCAAAAGTAGGTCAATCGTAACAAAACTCGAACTGGTACTGACGACGCTTGGAATAAAGCTATGTACCAAATTTCAACTCAATATCTTGAAAGACAGCAAAAAAAAAGTCCGGAAAACATCACCTAGGACATACGGTCAACCCCCCCCCCTAAAATTATCAATTTCTCAAAAATGAAGAGAAAGATATTTAAACCCGTAACATATGTGATAGTTGGTACATTTTACTTGTTTCATGAGAAATTTCATAATGTTTTGACGAAAAATAGATTTTTAATGAATTTTTAAAAATTTTTTTTGAAATTTTTAAATCCAAGGGCCATAAATCTGTCAAAAGTACGTCAATCGTAACAAAACTCGATCTGGTACTGATGCCGCTTGATATAAAGCTATATACCAAATTTCAACTCAATATCTTGAAAGACGGCAAAAAAAAGTCCGGAAAACATGACCCCGGACGGACGCACGGACGGACGGACAGCGCCATAACATAATACGTCCCGTCTAATGACGGGCGTATAAAAATACATATAAAATATACCTTTGAGCATTGCTGACGATAATTTCAAATCCATAAACACGATGCATCTGTTCGAGTACCCCTAATAATAGTCACAAATACATATATGGAAGAACTAAAGTCAACACTTTATGATTTAATCGAAACTACTGTGGTATTGTCGTTTAGATACAAAATCAATTGAAAAACGATTTACATGTTTATTAACATATTAATATTTCAGTAAGCCCCAAAGACATTAAGGCATTATGTGATAATCATTATATGCGTAAGCGCTCCTTGAGAAGAATCGATGGAAACGTATATATTAAAACACCTTTTTGACTTCATTTAATTAAAGGCCAGCGTCAATGTTTACATATATTATCAGTACAATAGAATAAGAACAGACATAACATGATTTATTATGTACCGTACATTCATCCCTATTTTTTACCCTCAACAGCAATACTGATAGAGTATATTTTGTATGTTTTAATAGACATATTTCAGTAATGTAACAGCGGGTCGTTAATATTTTCTAGGGACAGTAACAGACCGTTAAGCCAGTCATAAACTCAAGTATCAGATATACACATGTACAAAACTTGCAAGAGGATTGAGCAATACATAGTTACGAATGCCCAGAATGGAAAGAATTGTCATTATTTTTCAACATAATCTTCTCTCATTTCAATGCATTTTTCCCATCGTAAGCGTCGCCAGGAAAACTTCGTTTCTAACGGTGTAACCACAGTATACCTGTCTGATAAAAAACAAATACAGTGCGTTTATCCCAAAACAGACTATTTCCGAATTATATCCAAACTACCGACATTGCATACTTTGGTGAAATTTTATTTATGACGTAATACTCTTATCTTTGGATACATTACGTCTATGCTTCTACCAAGTATGACATCGCAATCAATTGTCCGTAGTCTGACGTGTTAAATCTAAGCATTTAAGAGTTCCTTAGGGTAACTTGAAAATAGCCTATTGGAAAGTAATACTCTTAGATCTCAAAATGTTTATATGCTTGCGAAGTTTATGTGGTTCTTCAATAACAGAACTGCTGATACTAAACTGACCTGGGAAGTGATAGCCCGCTTAGGTTATGGTTAAGAAGTCCACACTTCGTTCCCATTCGGAGGCCCCTATCTTTTACACAATACAATAATAACAGAGGTCCGGTTTCAAATTATAATTTGTTTACTGGCACAGACAATCATCTCTTTAGGTGTATCAATTATTTGGGTCTAAAATTCAGTACATTGCATCAAGCACATATCATTATCGTATAAGTGTATACATCAGTGTGAAATACGAGTATAACTGGTGTCAAATGACTATGGCACTAACTACAATGTACCACAGTGGACATTCACGGACCCCAGAAATTCAGAGGTGAGACCAGATGTCCGGGGGGGGGGGGGGTTAATCGTCTCCTGTTTGGCTAGTCACACCTTCCGTGAATGTCCTTAAATACAAACGAAACAAATATAAGTCAGCAATGCATACATACATGAATGTGAACAAACACTGTAGAAAGTGTCATAGCCACACAACACGAGAAGAATGGTATAATAACACTTAAGTCAGACCCTAATCAAGCGGTTCATGTAATTCTGACAGATATATATCTTTCATTTCATAGACCAGGATTTCAGTTGTTTGCCAACTACTTATTCAGTATATGACATAATATATATTGATTATGATCCCAATTCCTTAAGTGAAGTTTGAACAAAGAGATTTAGGTCTGAACGATGCTGTGATGTTTCAGTTTAATTGCTTTTTAAAACCGCCTATTGTTTTAATCGATACTACAGTTTGCTACAGCAATATGTCGGTTATGTTAAAGTTTAACCGTGGGAGTATCGATTTTTTTTAAGAATACAAATAGCACATCTAAAGCCAGATCACTTTAGTGGCTATCACTGAAAGATTGCTTGAATGAACTCAACAACTTTATACGAACACACTCAAGACTTTATATTTAGTGTAAAAATAAATTTTAGGTTTTTTTATTTCATTTCTTAAAAATGAATTATTCAGTTTGATATTGTGTTATTGAATGCTGCTGGCATATTGCGTTACACTGACTTAAAACAGTTAGAAAAAGCCTTTATCCTGCAGAGATATTGTTTAATGCAAAATACGAAAGTAAATGTGGTTAAGAGACAATGATATCTGATATTTGGTTACACTTTTGTTCTACTGGTCTGCTTAGATCAGTTGAGGTCTACTCCTCCTGGGCACCTGGTCTCACCTCTAAATTTTAATATCCGCTGTGGTAAATTGTTGTCAGTGCCACAGTCACTTGACACTAGTAACTCTCGTATTTTGCATTTCTCTTCTATATAAGAATCAACATTTCAAGGAAAACTATATACTACATTGAAATCTATTTTGAAGGGAAGATCAATTCCCCTTTAACTCTGATATTACATTAATTCCAACAGTATTTTAAGATGTTAGTAAGACATTAAGCAATGGGGACATAAAAAAAACCACCAAGTTTATCATGACAAGCGTGTCTTTTCCTGTTTTCATTAAGTGCCAGAGTAGTTTCCTTTTACAGGAAATGGGCCCATATAAATTAAAGGCATATCGTATACTTCATATTCTATTAATAAAAATCAAATGTTATCTTTCTCGATTGACAGAATTGCTTGACTTATCTATATTCGACTATTATTCTAGTAGAAAATTATTATACATACAATTTTTTTCAGTTGTTTTTAAGATATAAACGATGCAAAACAATTAAATCGCATGATCTTTATTAAACTTCAGTATAAAGCCATTAGGCAAAATTTATTTGAAAAAGCTGGTATTTACATCTTTTGATATACAATAACATGCTTTATGTGTGTAAAGTCTTTTCGATAACATTTTGAGTAAGTTAACACACTTACAGACCGATTTCTAAAATAACTGAAATCAATTTGACACATTAAATTGTTCCGCAACAGCTTTTTTTCGAATACTTTGTAACGTTCATTTGTACACGTCTTTTCTGAATGATGATGATATAACCACAGAGAACCACATTCTTAACGGTTATTTACACTTTTGTCAAATGTCTTCTGTTTTCTCTTTTTATTACTGTCATGAGTATTATTATTATATTGCTAAAAGCATCGGCACTGAATAAGAAAACAAAACTTATAGACTGGAAATCTGTGGTAATGGCACTTTTATAAAATATGCATAAGTGCAGTCAGTACATGATCAAGTTTTCATTGTTTCTTCTCTTTCTAGTTGTTTGTTTGTTTCTTTCTTTTCTTTTCATTTTTTCCAGTTTCCTTACAATTGTAAATTGATAATGTCTTAAAATAGAATTGTGTGTAGTGAAGAAGTGATTTGAGATTATATTACAGGAACAGGGTTTACTCTAGGGAGCAGCACTACTTGAGCTGACGCATACAATTTGTACTTTTATATGCAGAATATGGACTGGAACTGTAACCTAAAAATCTGACAATATTACAAAATATTACAAAATCCGGCCTATAATAATGTTATTAAAATGCAGTTAGACAATAACCGTTCGAAATTCTCACTTTCTTAATGACTGCTCCTCCGGCATTTAGATAAAGGTTACATCCCGAGATACATCGTGATCGATTGGATGTAAATACTTCTCAGGAAGTACATAAAACTAAGAGGGGTATCCCTTGTACATTGCATATAAAACACATATTTTACTTATAAACTGGCTCTTAATAAGGGGAAAACGCTTCCTGTTGAATGGATTTACAAAGATTAACATCAAAGATACCATATTCACACAATTATCAATAAATAACTTGTATCGACTTATACACTCTAGGTCAGCTTTAGTACACAATTCTCACTGCTTTGGTTTCGCTTCTAATAGTTCACAGAATAGATATACTACTGTAGTGTGTACTCCTCTGGTCATAGTTTGGCAGTTTTAACATCCACACCAATATCAAGTTTACTTTTTGTTTCAATTGAATAAAATAGTATAGAAAGGGACAAAAACATCGACAAAGGAAATCCCAATTTTTTCCAGTTTCCTTACAATTGTAAATTGATAATGTCTTAAAATAGAATTGTGTGTAGTGAAGAAGTGATTTGAGATTATATTACAGGAACAGGGTTTACTCTAGGGAGCAGCGCTACTTGAGCTGACGCATACAATTTGTACTTTTATATGCAGAATATGGACTGGAACTGTAACCTAAAAATCTGACAATATTACAAAATATTACAAAATCTGGCCTATTATAATGTTATTAAAATGCAGTTAGACAATAACCGTTCGAAATTCTCACTTTCTTAATGACTGCTCCTCCGGCATTTAGATAAAGGTTACATCCCGAGATACATCGTGATCGATTGGATGTAAATACTTCTCAGGAAGTACATAAAACTAAGAGGGGTATCCCTTGTACATTGCATATAAAACACATATTTTACTTATAAACTGGCTCTTAATAAGGGGAAAACGCTTCCTGTTGAATGGATTTACAAAGATTAACATCAAAGATACCATATTCACACAATTATCAATAAATAACTTGTATCGACTTATACACTCTAGGTCAGCTTTAGTACACAATTCTCACTGCTTTGGTTTCGCTTCTAATAGTTCACAGAATAGATATACTACTGTAGTGTGTACTCCTCTGGTCATAGTTTGGCAGTTTTAACATCCACACCAATATCAAGTTTACTTTTTGTTTCAATTGAATAAAATATTATAGAAAGGGGCAAAAACATCGACAAAGGAAATCCCAATTTTTCAAACACATTATCTAGAAAATACATACATATTAACTACAGGTGAACAGTAGATGTATGTTTACATAAATCAGAACATTTTATATGAATGAAAAGTTTTATTGACAGGACTTCTGTATTCATTCTACTCATATGACGATTATCATCGTCTTGTGGAACATTACCATCTCTGCTTCTGAAAAGGTTGGAAAATTCTTCCTTCCATGTCGCTATAACTGACATCTGAAAGTGAAGTAGTTGTGAGTGACACAAGGCACATACTTTCTTACCAATCAACGAACCTGTTGCTTTTACTTCGCGATTTCATCCACGTGGTAAATACGTGATTTGGGATCTAATTATAGATTGTTGTTCAACAACTACGTACAGGAATGAATGAATTCATGAACAAGAGTAATAAACAGTAAATACAAGTACAAAAGGGTTTCTCACACCTGAATAACTAATATCTAACTTTATATGTGAAAAAAAATTCTAAAATGAATGGACACTATAAAAAGGACATAAATGTAATTGATGCAGAGAAAAGCCACACAGTACCTCATTTATAGATCGCTCTCAAAGCGGAAGATTTTCGGTTTAAATCACAGTTTGCCTGTGCTTATTTTCTTACCTATTACATTTGGTATCGGACTGAATAAACCAAAGTGTTTGTGTGTTTATGAGAAATTTCCTCAAGATCGGAAATGCATTGAAATGCTATGGAATAATGTATCGGTGCCCATGTCTAATGGTCCAGGAGATCATGTCTTACAGGATCCGTCCTGAAAACGGAATACTTTGTTTTGAATATATTTCTGCAATTAAAGATATTTAAGTTGGCATATCCATAATACCCACATTGTCATTAACAACTTCATTCCATTTTATACAGATCTGCGGCGGTCGCTTGAAAGCATGTTCTTCTTATGGCCGAGAAGCCTCGATCTCGAGTGTTCCTCTTACGACCGAGAAGCCTCGAAGTCGAGTATTCTTCTTATGACCGAGAAGCCTCGAACTTGAGTGTTCTTCTTATGACCGAGAAGCCTCGATCTCGAGTATTCTTTTTATGACCGAGAAGCCTCGATGTCGAGTGTCCTTCTTATGGCCGAAAAGCCTCGATCTCGAGTCACCGTTGGCGGCTCCTTGATGATATTTATTTCGCATGTGACTATAAAAAAGGAAGCTAAGTATCATAAGATACCGAAATGTGAAAGAGCTCTCACTGTTTCGAGCTATTGCGTTACATTAGAATAATACCGCCAGCATATCAGTGAAATAATCGTGGTATAATGTCAAACAAAAATTCAAAATTAAACCGATTTCAATTGTCAGGGCGAACTTAAAGATAACTTGACACAGTTGATTATGCCTTTCATATTTATTATATTGAAATCAATAATTAATCTGTGAACACTTGATAACTTTATTCGTGTCACGGGCTAATTTTTAATTTGTAGGAAGAAAAGATCTCGTAGTAAATAGGAATCGATCTATTTATCTTGCTTCAAAACTTCGTTTACTAATATTTTCATTAATAATCGGAAGTATGTTGCTTTGAATTTTGGATTATCTGTTACAAATTTTCTCTGGTTACATGCATTGTACCTAGACTCCCCTTAAATGTTATTTATGGTACTAATTTTGTTCGTTTGGGTAGAATTTGAATAATCAAATTGGATTTTCCATAAAGAGTCTATATATTCATCGAAAATCAATCAATCTCTTAATCTATCTGTCTGTCCGTTTGTTGGTGTCTGTCTGTCTATCTATCTATCTATCTATCTATCTATCTATCTATCTATCTATCTATCTGTCTGTCTGTCTGTCTGTCTGTCTGTCTGTCTGTCTGTCTGTCTGTCTATCTATCTATCTATCTATCTATCTATCTATCTATCTATCTATCCTTCTTTCTTTCTATCTATCTATCCTTCTTTCTTTCTTCCTTTCTTACTGTCTGTATTTATGTATTTGTCTGTCTATCCATCTATCTGTTGATCCTCATTATCTACATGTATATGGAGGATAATTGAAGTTTTAAAGTGTGTTATTTAATTGATTAGCCTTTTTGTGACCTGAAAATGAGACAGATCCCCTGTGACACTGGATGATTAATTTATAAATAAATGTCGTTGATAATGTAGTCAGTAGAGTAAATGACACAACCCACGTGTTTGTATGTATATATCTTTACTAACTGCTCAAACCGGTAAATGCACAAAGCAATTTTGACCACACAATTAGTCTCAACATTCGCAATAAGACGTTGGATTGGGCAAACGTTTACCGATCAGATTTCGATTTTGTTTGAAATGACAGGAAACGATTAAGGGATCAATATCACATACCGTATTTCAGGCATGTACTATTGAATAACTGATTTTAATCTTCTGATCTACTACATAATACTTCTTTTTCAATTTTCATGTAATTTCACAAGACTGTCAAACTTCATTTGGAGAATAGCAAAACAAGTAGCGATAATCTTACATTATGAGTAAAATGAAACGGAATAAAACTACATAGATTTTCGAAATCTAATATTTTGCTTTGTTTGATTGATAGTGACATATGTTAAGTAGCATATACTAATAATGACAATAAATTATCGATCATGGTATGTGAGACCGGCCAAGAGGAATTGCGCAGTAACTTTAAAGCACTCCACAAGGTTATTGACCCTACAGTCTACTAAAAACCGAATAACAAATTCAGTTCAAAGCTTATTATGCAAAAATGGTAAATATGCAATTTGTTTAACATGTTTGATTTTTTTTTTACAAATTTAAATTTAATCTCCGGCTGTTTGCATTTACGTGATTACTATATATAGCATATGTAGTATTAAGAACAAACATTCAAAAAGTGTATGTTGCTTAATTTGGTAATCAGACTTTGTTGTAACCAATAACTGGAAACCAATCAATAATATTTATTGTTGTACCCAACTTATAAGAGACGTAATTGTATATAAATGCTGGAATGAAATCGAATGAAATGCTGAATCGTGTAACTTTACAAGAAATGCTATAAATAAATTAGATCTGAAAATTAGGTCCAGCAAGACGCATTTCAAATAGATGTAAAACAGTCTTTATGTGAAATTACACAACAAATGAAGTTGACGAAAACTTGCACTACAGCAGTTTTCTCGGCATAATGATTAAAGCGTTTAACAAGCTTTATGTTCTTAAATAAATTCAAGGAAGGATTTGATATATAGTTCATTAAATCAAAATTTATTATATCTATATTGAAATAATGTTTAAATATAGATGCATGATACTCATTTTAAAAAATTATGATTTTTCCACCGGAAATATATTTTAGAATATTGTATAATATGAAAGATGTTCAGTAGTTAAAATCACAAAGTTATCTGCATTTTAAAACTATGTAAAAATCTATTGGTGATTTTTGAGCAATATATAAAGGCAATAAAGTTAAATCGCAGGGTCGGTTCCTAGCTATTGACACAGAAGTCTCGGATTAATTCCCGCCGGTTACATGTCTTACTGACAAGACTAAAACCGAGGTCCCGTGTCACGATAAACATGACTTGTCAAAGATATTTCACTGAACGCGTAGATCTGACGAAGAAGGTGCAATTTTCTGGTAGATTCTGTCACCATAAAAATACATTAAGTCGGTATTACGTAAAACAAGAATTTAACAGACAATACATGCAATACAGTGTGTTTCTGCTCAATAATTTGATGTTTGTAGACATGCTTATAATTAATAAATGAAACCATAGTTCATCATCCAAATGGATCTGACAAACACAACAAATGTAACACCTTTTATATCTAATTAAATTTGAAACAGTGACTGTACTAAAATACATTTTCTGTGCGATTTAAAATGTCGTACATCCTTCCATACATAACACAGAATAAAACTACAATTTTACACCAGAGAATGCAGTATGGGGATAACCATAGTAGGATTCACAAGAATCAGTTTCAGTCCACACCTTATCACCAGTGACCAGAGATAAAATAATAGTATTGCTGGAAGATTTGTATGGATAATTATTACCTACTTCACTATCAGAAAGCAACAATTTATCTCCATTTTTGTAAATATAAAGATAACATGCTTGGTTATATACAAAGGTACTCCAAGTGAACATGTATTGGCCGGATGAAGGACAGGTAAACACTCCAGTTTCAGTACTGTAGACGCTCCCTGTATTGGTGATAATTTTATCGTAGATAACCTTCTGATAGGATAGGGGTGTAGATGCAGAACGCGTTCTAGATACCGTGAAGGCAACTTTATGAGCACATTCTGGAAAAAAGGTGAAAATATTGTAATACTTAAATACTGCATAGAGAATAATCTATAAAAATCATACAAAGACTGTACTGGCATTCATATTACAAACTCTGCACTATTAGGAAGCCGTCATCATTTCGATCTAAATGATATAGATCTTTTCTTGTTCATTAGTATTTTTTAATTTGGAAATCTATTTGGCCAGAAACCATAGCTCTCGCAGACAAGTAGAGGGGTATGGTCCTGATGTTGTCGTTTTACATATTTGACTCCTTTCTATTCCATTCTATTATCCGAATTACATATTTTTTCTTAATGCCCCAAAATCAGAATGACTTCTTCGTCCATTGTTCCCTTAGTGAAATTTCACTTTAGAGTTATGGATATATGTCCCTATGATAATACAAATGTATTGCTTTTTCACCGATTGGGAGGGTAGATCTGTACTTGACCAGACCAAATGTGTGAATGTTGCCTTTTCAGTTGGCATTGGCTGTCTTTTTTCAGTACTGCAAGTGATGCATACAGTGAGGTGCAGTCCTAACATAACATTATGTTAACGTCGTGTTAACGTGAAGTTTGCTTTCCTCGTACGCTCAGGACTGCTGAGCACACACGTTTGCGTTAACGCAGATTTCCTCGTGAACTAAATTTTGAGACCGCGTTAACGCGCTGGACAGCCGCGTTCACGCGCTTGGCTGCCGCGTGAACGTGCCTGACAGCCACGTTCGCTTGCTTACAACTTATATAGAGAAGGATTTAAAGAAGAATCGATATATATACCTTGTATATTTAGATATAAAAACATATTACTGTGCGCATGTAGATAAATATTTAGAATTAAATAAAACGCTTACGAGTAAAGGGGTAAATTTAAAAAATATTGAATACAAATTCCGAACATTGAATATAATGAAATTTATTCTTATTTTAGGGTAATAATAATAATAATAATAATAATAATAATAATAATAATAATAATAATAATAATAATAACAATAATAATAATAATTAAATTAATGAAAAGAATAATAACGATGATAAGCATGGTATTCATATATTAAGAAAAATAGCTAAATTACAAAAAAAAAAAAAATGTAAATACATAAATAAGAAAAAATACATAAGTAAATTATAAATAAATAAACAAATAACAAATAAATACATAATTTTATTAATTAAAAATAAACAAATAAGATAAAATTAGATTGTAATTTTCCTAGAGTCTTTATCGTATAAACTGACGAAGTTTTTCATAAATACCTGAGTGCATGTCTGCGCGGTTTACCATTATTATATTACATATGAAACCCTTAATGCGGGGTGTCATTTCAACATCACATTTAATGCACGTATATATAGCGACATTTGCGATAATTTAATTAGATTCCTTTTATTTCCTCCATCCGTACCACTGTAAAGAGAATTACAAATATAATCATGTGAACGCGCGACCGGACTGAGAGCACGCGCACGCGTTAACGCGAATTTCCTCCCGCGTTAACGCAAGGAGCGCACGCGCGTCCGGTCGAGCAGTCCTAGCACGTGTGCTCAAGCAGTCCTCGTGACCGCTTTTCGCGTTAACGTGAATGTTATGTTAGGACTGCACCCATCTGTAAATAATCAATTTGTTTGTGTGTGTGTGTGTGTGTGTGTGTGTGTGTGTGTGTGTGTGTGTGTGTGTGTGTGTGTGTGTGTGTGTGTGTGTGTGTGTGATGAATGGTTTTTGAATATTCATAGATATAACACTTTGAGGCCATACAGGAGAGTCTGATGTCTTTTCTCGTACATACTTATAACCACAATTTCACCTGTAGCGTTATTACAACATTCTTTATCACTCACCTTGTAAAGAACTATTAATTGCCTGTAATTTTTTAACATTGTCAGCTAAAGCAAGAGATCCGTATTGAACTTGTTTTCCTAACGTCGTGATGTTGTTTCTGATATTTGTAGTTGTAGAGAATGCGTCGTGTAACATGCGATCATGGGCACTGATGCTTTGGTTGAAAACTTCCTCTATTTTCTTTATGTTATGTTCCATTCTGGTGTTTGTATCATAAATGTCGGTCAAAGTGTTATTAATTTCATACTGTACAGTACTTGAAAATGTTCTAAATGAATTAAATTGCTGTTGGAGATTTGTTGTTTTCACTTTAGCAGTCATCATTGTATTTGATAATAATAATAACCTATTCTCCTGGTCGGCTTTTGTTCTATTCAAATCTCGTTCCATAGAAGACATCATCCGTTGCTGTTTTAATTTGGCTTGTTCGTAGTCCGCTTTTGTTCTATTGAGATCTTGCTCTAGAGACAGTATTATGTCTCGATAATTTCTCATGGTCTGATTCTGTTCTGCCCATGTTTTGTTGAGATACAGGAATCCTTTCTCTAGGGAGAATATTCGTTGCTGCTCTTCAATTTTGTCCTTGTATAAAGCACTGACATGATTTTTCAATGCTTCTTTTTCTCTGCTCAGATCCACCACGGTTTTGTTCCTCTCTTTTTCTGCTTTGTCAAATTTCTCCTCCAGAGCTATCAATCGATTATGAAACAACGTTAAATTGCCTTTTAATTCCAAAATAATGTTAGCTCCGTCGCTTTTTCCAGATGCTAACACACAGGAAACGACACAAAAATAAAATATCAAAACGGTTGCCATAGATACAAACATGTTGTAACTGCTGCCCCTCCTTCTTTAGAGCTAATGTATTCTGTACAGGGAGATATTCAAATAAGTTGAGAGTATTCAAACAGCTTGACCTATTTTGCTGATTCAAAAGCTTTATCTTTCTCGATGGATACGGTTACGTGACTTATCGAATGGACAGTTTACTCGTTGAGTAGGACGTAAGTGTCTTATTTTCTATTAAAACGATGTAAGGTGTCTATTTGATAGATATAATTAGAATAATATGTAATACAAGTAATTGTACATATAATAATACATAGTAAGAAATATATTGATATGTCTTTATTAATCAAAAACATTAATATTTGTGAAGTTTAAAGAATGATAAAATACTAGGTACGCTTTATTTTTTTCTAAAATTCGGACCATATCCAGTTTGATATGGATCACCTCTACAATTACACATATTTTCATGCTTGATGATTTTTTATTGTTTATATTAATTTATTATTATCATAATCTTGGTATTACCGTAATGTTGTTATGTATCATATTGCGTGAGGTTATCCTACATGATTACATAACCACCCTGTATAGGAAAGTTTGTCATTCTAGGAAAGATCACGACCAAAAACTGGGCGAAGAACATCTGCATTTCAGATATATAGATTTCATATCGTTATTACTTCTCATGGCTGGAGACATTGAGTTAAATCCAGGTCCAGGTCCGACATCGCAAACGTTTCACGATCTCACGTTGTGTCATATCAACTGTCAAAGTATTTATAATAAATTAGATCTTATTGCTGTCGAGCTAGGCGAATATGACATAATTACTGTAAGTGAAACCTGGCTCGATCAGACAATAGATACTTCGAACTTGTGTATTCCCAACTTTCAAGAGCCGATTCGATTGGATAGGGACAGACATGGAGGGGGTGTGGCTGTCTACTTTAAAAAACACATACCTTTTGTTGTAAGGAGGGACTTAGTAATACTAAACCTTGAGGCTTTATGGACCGAGGTTGCAATAAATAATAAAAGGGTTTTGATCGGAACTTTTTACCTCCATCCAAGGTTTACGGACTGGAACCTTGCCAAACTTTCAATTGAAAATGCCTTGCAAGCTTGCCCTAACATTATTATGCTTGGTGATTTTAATGAAAACTTCATGGAGATTGACAAATC
This sequence comes from Pteria penguin, assembly GCA_035048485.1. Lineage (NCBI taxonomy): Eukaryota > Metazoa > Mollusca > Bivalvia > Pterioida > Pteriidae > Pteria > Pteria penguin. Next base: position 29,607,616 of record CM068584.1, read on the forward strand.
TCGAAATATTCGAGATATTATGAGTATTTTTAATCTAAATCAACATATAGACCAACCTACTCGAATTACACCTACGAGTAGTACAGTAATTGATCTTATCTTAACATCCCCAAATCTTCATGCACAAAAAAAGATGTTTTAGACCCGTTCTGCAGTGATCACTGTCCTGTGAGTATTTCTACAAATTTCATAAAAATCCAAAAATCCTGCCATAAAAGGAAAATATGGCGTTACGACCAAGCCGACTACCAGTTATATAGAGAAACCTTGGGTGGATGTAATTGGAACATTGATCAACTTAGCATTGATGACGCAGTGGATTTATTTGAATATAATATCATGTCGTCAGCAGAAAAGTCCATACCAAATAAAACAGTCATCATACGACCTAAAGACCCCCGTTGGTTACACAATGAGATTCGAAAAGCTATAAGAAAACGGAACCAATTACACAAACTCGCAAAATCGCGCAATGATGAATTCAATTGGGGAAGGTACCGGACACAACGTAATCATGTCACCAGTTTAGTTCGGACAGCTAAAATAAATTATTTCAAAAACTTGGCTTCCTCCTTACAACAAGGTAACCTGAACCCAAAACAGTGGTGGAAAATAACTAAGCAATTTCTAAAACAAATCAATGATTCTGACATTCCTGGTATAACAATCGGTAATAACCATTTCGATACTCCCTCTGATAAAGCAAATGTTTTAAACAGTTACTTCTGCTTACAAAGCAATATCGATGACAGCCACGCCAGCCTCCCTCCAACAGAGTTACCCATATATACCCTCAATACAATCGAGATCACTGACCTTGACGTGGAAGACGTGTTGAAACTTATAGATACGACCAAGGCCAGTGGTCCCGACCTGATCAACCCTAGGCTATTAAAAGAAGGTGCTCCGGTCTTATCCCCAAATTTGTGTAAACTATTCAATAAATCGCTCGAAATGAGCACCTTCCCGACTGCGTGGAAACGGGCAAACATTATACCTGTGCACAAAAAAGGGGATAGGGCCGATCCATCTAATTACAGACCGATCTCTTTGCTTAGTTGTAGTGGGAAGGTGTTCGAAAAATGTATTTTCAAACATCTTTACAACTTTATGAAATCATATGATATTATAAGTAAAGTGCAGTCAGGTTTCACACCACGTGATTCTGCTGTTTTTCAACTTCTAGACCTCTACAATACATTCTGTCGGGCCTTAGATGATGGTAAAGAAGTGCGAGTGGTGTTTTGTGACATCAGTAAGGCTTTCGACAGAGTGTGGCATAGAGGCCTACTTTTTAAACTAAAACAAATAGGCATATCTTGTCCACTTCTTTCTTGGTTTGAAAGTTATCTATCGAATCGGCTCCAGAGAGTTGCATTAGAGGGATGTGTCTCTGACTATAAGGAAATATTGGCCGGGGTACCCCAGGGGAGTATACTTGGGCCGATAATGTTCCTGATATATATCAACGACATCATTGAAGGTATAAATTCAAATATACGTCTTTTTGCAGATGACACATTCCTCTACCTAATCGTAGGCGAGCCGCAAAGAGCAGCTGACCTTATGAACACTGATCTAGAAAAAATATATGCTTGGTCTAAAGTTTGGCTGGTAAATTTTAACCCTAACAAAACTGAGGAATTATTGCTGACCAGAAAGATTGTGCCACCCATTCATCAACCTTTGATTATGAATAATATACCTATCTAAAATGTAACTTCACATAAACACTTGGGACTTACTTTTAATAAGACATGTACTTGGCACGACCACATAAACGAAATCACAGCCAAAGCTTGGAAACGCATAAATGTCTTTCGATCTCTTAAATTCAAACTAGACAGGAAAACCCTTGAAATCATCTACTTTTCTTTTATTCGGCCAACTTTAGAATATGCGGACACTGTTTGGGATAATTGCACCATGTACGAAAAACAAAACATCGAACAAATTCAAATCGAGGCAGCCTATGTAGTCACTGGTGCGACGCGATCCTGTTCTAGCACCAAGCTATTAAAGGAGACTGGGTGGGACAGCCTTGAGAAACGTAGAAATAATCATAGATTGCTCACGTTTTATAAAATGGTCAACAATGATGTCCCTTCTTATCTTCATTCTTTGCTTCCTCCAAGTGTTCATCAGGTTAGCCAACGCGTACTCAGAACTGGAAACGATTTTCATATACAAAGATGTAAAACTACTCTATATCAAAATTCTTTCATCAACAAAACAGCAACTGATTGGAATTCACTACCTGAACCGACAAGATCACTAGATTCGTTATCATCCTTTAGAGCTTATTTAGAAAAAGACCGCATCAAAATTCCAAATTACTATTACAAAGGAGATAGATGGTGCCAAATACACCATACTCGTCTACGATTGGGATGCAGCTCTCTAAACTCTGACTTATATAAAAACCACCTGAGAGATAATGATATTTGTATTTGTGGAGGTGTAGAAACAGCCGCTCATTACTTCTATGATTGTAAATTATATGACAACATTCGGTCATCAACTATCCATGCTATACATGTTAATACAAACATTGATATATTACTATCTGGGTGCCCTATGTATAATAACGATGTAAACGAGGAGATATTCAAACATGTGCACAACTTCATTATAAAGAGTAAACGTTTCTAATATTACCTAGTAGATTAATACTCTATCTGCTCTGCAACCAATTTTTTTTTTCTCCATTTAGGTTATTGTACTTTATTCCATTATAAATTCAGGACTCATATGAATATAATTAAATGTGAATATATGTATATGTGTGTATGTATACAGTGATGTGTGTATGCATGTGTAAGTGTGTGTGAATGCATGTATATGTGCATGGATGCGTACATGTATGTGTATGTGTTAGTATATGCGTTCATATGAATAATTCTTAATTTGTAGAATATGTGTATGTATGTGTGTATGTGTATGTATGTATATGTATATGTGTATGTATATGTGTGTGTATGTGTGTATATTTATATATGTGTATATGTACATATGCATATATATATGTGTGTATATATATGTCTACATGTAGGCCTATACACGTTTTTTTTTTTCATATTTGTACACATGTGAAGTAGCATGCTATGTATACATGGCAAACCGACTTAATTATATCTTACAAATGGCTACATATGTACCTATGTATAACTGTTTATATACATAAATGTAATTCTGTACTGTATTTGAATACTGGTTTACCATTACTTTTATACTTGTATCTACTAGTGATTGCATATTTACATGTTTCTACGTGTATTTGTATCTGTATAAATACTAATACTTTATTCACGTCGGCCTATCATAAATATATTTAAAATTTGGTACAAATGGAGAGAGCTTTACATAAGCTATCTGCTTGCTGCTCAATCCATAAATTGATGCATATGTATATATCTTGTTAATGTATATTTTTCACAATAAATACTGTTTAAATCAATTACACTTCGATCTAAAATGGTATATTTTGTCGTCTTAACACGTGTTCCATATAATTCAGTGGAGGATATCCGATTCATCAGTGTGTTACTATTTCATAGATCTATTGCTCAGTATGTTTTGTCAAGTCAATCTCTGTAATATAGGAAAAGACACAAATCTTAGCCAAGTCCGGGGGGTCATATGGAAATCGATAATTTGAACTCTAAAACGATACATTTATCGATGATTTCAATGATCTGACAAGAAGGAAAAGCCTTATTGGTGAAACAAACCAGCTTGGTAAGAATTGCTCGCAAGTTTTTTTTTTTTTTTTTGGGGGGGGGGGGTTGCTTTGAAGTTGCCATGGACAACGAGTTCATCATAAAGACCTCTTTAATTTGGCTCCTGTATGGCTTTATTTTGAAAACATATCCTTTAACGTTGCAGTCTGACTAACAGGGTTAAGATGACTCTATAATGGTGCTTGTCCAATATGACCAGAGGAGTGAGCGCCTGAATCACATCCACATACAAAAATGTCAAAAATATATGGCATACCTTCTACAAGTCTTAACAACACATGAATCGAAAAATAGACACGTTTACTTTCAGATAAGGCACAATGTCATAAATGGTGTACCCAGAAGGTTGCATAAAATGTTAGACATGCTTGAACGAATATTTTGGTAAGTTCCAACACCATTAATCATCTATCTTATCTATCTATAAGTAGCTGTCAAGGAAGAGAATGATGTTTCCTCACAAACTCTTTCAACAATACCACAATGTCTTCAATCATTGCAGTATACTCCTTTAACACTGTTACAATCTCTTCCAGAGAAAATCACTGTAGATACTAAATAAAATCGGAATATGATCGATATACTAAACACAAGTTAAAATTGCGAGAACAGTTGATACAGATGTTTTCTTGTGATTGTTATATATGTGAGGCAAAGCTCAATTCCGTCAAGAATATTAATCAAAATAATTTTTTCGGAATGTAGAATGAACTCAACAAATCACCTTGCAGTTTCTCCCAACAATGATAGTCTCTGACCATAAACCGATGTTCACCGATACTACTGAGGGATAGTTTTTTATTCGCAAACTGATTAACAAATAAACGCTTGCGTAAACAATTTGCGACTTATATTTCAAGTGGTAATTTCTACACCGGATTGTTTCAATAATTTCCAAAGATCTGCTCTATTACATCCAGAAATGTGCGAGACTGTTCGTGGTACGAACTGTTTTGTGCGTACTATCTAGTTTCTTTAAAATACATGTATAAACATAGTGTGACTTTCGTTGAGTTTGCAAATACATTGGCTGCATGTGGATGTAAAAGATCTGTATTTGGGAAATTATGTGGAAAATACGTCAAGACCTTCTTCTCCTAGCGTGTAGTTTTTGTCAGAAGCAGTTGAATTTCGACTTCTCAAAGAATGAGGGAATATTTGCAAATAAATACGAAAGTAACTCGTGCCACATGACTATGGCACTAACAACAATGTACAATAGTGGACAATCACGGACCCCTGAAATTCGGAGGTGAGACCCGGTGCCGGGGATGACTGAGCGACTCCTGCTTGGTTAGCCACACCCGCCGTGAATGTCGTAAATACAGACGAAACAAATGTTATTTCAGCACTATATATACATTAATGTGAACACTGTGCAGAAAGTGCCACAGCCGAACAATATCAGGGAAAAGGGTATAATAACGTTTAAGTCAAAGCCTCCGTGGAGAACTGCAAAGGGAATAGGGGTGGCGTTAATGCAAAATACTAAAGTAACTGGTGTCACATGACTATGGCACTAACAACAATACCACAATGGGCATTCACGGAAACAAATAAAGAAAATATGCAAGTAGTGTTCCTTGTGAAAGAGTCTCCTGTCTTGCTTGAAACTAGTATTGAAAAGACGGAACAGACTGACACCAAAAAATTGACAAATTCATATATTTAAACAATAAATGTCAAGAAGTTTTGTAAACCATACTAATCGATCTTAGCTTAGAAGGAAATATCAGTATTTGTACAGGATTCAAGCTATATACCTTTGGAATATTAGTTTATATTGAGTGAAGTGTAAATTGTTGAGTGTTCCGTTAAATAATAGAGTATATTTATGTTTCTTCTTTCACAATGAATGAAAAATTCACAATTAACACAGTATGAATTCGTAAATGTATGCGTGTAATGTTTACTCAAGTTCTAAAGTCGAATTATACAGGTGCTTTGTATTCTCACATTAACGATTTCGATGACAAAATATTTCATATATCTAACCATCCTTTATTTACCTGTGCATTACTTCATATTTAACTCTCTTTAATATAGATTCAGTGTAGCCTACAGTGACAAAGCAAATAGTTATATACGTAATAATTTGAATGAAAAAAAGAACATGTTTCGGTATGACAGCATGTTTCTTTAATTTTGTTCTGGTTTTTGACCATATTGAAAAACAATTTAATTATACTGCCATAACTTCTGCGACCATAGTTTGTACCATATGTATAGGTAGAGATACGAAGTGACAAGTATATAAATTTTGAACGATAACTACCACCTGTTTGCATTTCATATGTATTAATATATTTTGAGTTTAATACTAAATAAGGTATTTTGTTACTACTGCCGATATGTATGTTTCTGCACCTGTTTCATATAAAATCTGACGCATTCTTTAAGCAAATACATCAAATATAATAGATATAATTTAACAAAAATGTAGACTTATATTGGTGCCCAGGGCAAAGTTTGCTCATAGGGACAATTATTTACGCCTGCGAACAATTACAACAGTAAAACTTTTTAAAATTTTATTCCACAAACATGAAATGCGTTTTGGTAATACTCTGATTAATTTATATTACTCATTCAATGAGTTCATTAAATCTAATGCATATTGGACATGTTGGACATTTTACTCCATTCACTATTAATAACGGGGATCGTGATTCTGCACAGTTCCCAGGGAAGGCACATGGTGGCGGCGGAGGGCATACAGCACAGCGTTCACAGGTTGGGCATCGGACACCATTAATTATGTCATACTGCATTTCAGTTTTGCAACCAGCGGGCTGTGGTGGAGCACATTTAAACACTGGGCAGTTTTTAAAGAATCTCGTATAACGAGCATCCGTGGACCCTAAAATATAGTACAGACTAAATATATACTAAATTCGAATTATATTTGATTTCAGTTCTTCAGCATTGATAAATGATTTTAATAGATAAATGTAACTTTTCTTTAAACTACGTTATATCTCCTTTGTTCATAGCTTTATCCCAAGATGTCTTGATGTTAGGAATTTTTCAAGCAAGAATAATAAATTTTTAAAATTTTAAACTTCCACGATTTCGAACATCAGTATTACTTAAAGAGGAACCTTATTTCGTTTTGCTGAAACATATACTCAAAATAAAAACATTCGCATATTTGTAGTAGACTCCTTATTTAAATTTCTTACCAATGAAAAAAAAAAAAGGAACATATTGACATTTATGATAAGATCAATTAACGTTTTAACTATATTCTATTTGTTCAATCTGCATGTACATGAAAATATAAATAACGGTCTCTATTAATTATTAAAATTATTTACCTGTGTAGAACGTTATCCAAATCAACAATACTATACACCTTGATATAGTCATTCCTTTCATCTTAGTGTTCTCAAGAAGACAAAAACTTTACTACCTATCGAGCTATAAACACACCGATGTTCATTTACTAATATGAAATGCTTCATTACCGTGTAAGGATTGGCAATTGTACTTTTATTTTATTTTTATTCACACTCACGTGTTAGTTGCATGTAAAAGTTATTACGCATGTGATTCAGATCTGATGTCGTTTTTTATACGACGTAGAAGATAATGTTCTTATTACGTTCGAGGAAGAATGGGAATATGCGCCCATTTTGCCTTCATGAAATACAGTATAATATTTACGTTTTAAGTAATATTTTACAAAAGCATGGTAATAGTGTAAGGTCGATTTAACAGACATCGTAACGGTACGTTTGAAACTATACAACTAATAGGATTTAAATGTATCTTTCATAGTAATAAATATAAGAAGATATATACATATATTAAATCTCTTCAGTGATGCTGTGAAAATATAAAGCATATAAAATATTTGAAGGGGAAATTAAACTGACCTTAACGTCATCGACAATATAAAGACAATGCTATACACCCCTTAATTTGAGAATAATTTACTTTTCTTTCTGGTCATAGTAAATTTGAAGCGGCTTGGTGAGGGTTTAATAGAAGAAGACCCAAAACGGCAAAATGTGATCTTGGCGGAGAACTATCCTTTAAGGTTCCTGGCAGAATATGTCAAGAGGATGCAATGGTACGTAAGTATTATCCACTACAATCATTAAATATATGGTTTCGCATTAAACAAGGAAAAAACAAAATAAATAAACAAAGAATAATAAGAAAAAGAATACAGAAAACAACATACAGTGGGACTCGTTTAAAGATCTTAAAGATATGAAAATGTTTTCATTTGTTTTACTATTTTATGCAAGTTTCGAAACACATTTTAATCATCTTGTAATATGTATAGATTTAAAAATCAAATTCTGAAATAAGCTCAAAAAGTCATATTTTATGGTTGGATGTGTAGTCATTTAGCGGTGTAACATACTAACAGAAATGTTTAATGCATATATCTATTACGAAATATAAATTTCTGTGTAAAGTATCTAACAGATATTGTCTTTAAGTAAGTGAAATAACATTATTTAATCAACATTTTATGTAATTATGTAATTGTACGTTATAACACACAGTCAACACAATGACTAATGAATGTGGTGTCAAAAGAATGTCTTCCATAGTGTATTTGTCGATTAAAACATTAATGAGATTTCTTTCCCCCCAAAAAACTTAGTGTATAAAAATGTGTGTTGTGTAACCGATGTCTAACTAACAACAGTAAAATTTAAGGTATTGCATGATTCGTACGCAAAATCTATAGTATGTGGTATGCCAACAATAGGGTTATAACAAACTTCACATTAACATACATGTAGGTATGCTGCAACAGCTTTCATTGTGAATAATAACGATATTTTATATCTTGAGAACTCCTTTAGTATAATGCAATTGAGGGATAGAACTGTATCATGATAGTCAATGAAACGGAATGTGTTCAAGGAATGCATTCATTTTTATATTATTCGTTTATGTCTTATGTTAATAATAAAAGAATTATGAATTGCACATTTGTTACCTGATGCCATTAGGATACACAGGGAGCCGTATGTGCAACAAGAATAGTTAGTTGCTCTAAAGAAATCGAAAGTCTACCCTGCGGAACTCTGAAGTATATCCTGAAAATCTCTAAGGTATATGCTGAAAAACTCTGACGACCCAAAATAACTCTTAAGTCTAAACTGAATACCTCTGAAGACTCTGGAAACAACTAAAAACCTCTGACGACAATAAAAATAACTCTTAACGTCTAAACTGAAAAACTCTGATGACATTAAAAACACTGTCGTGCCTGCAAAGCATTGAAAATTCTGATATCCCTATAAAACTCACAAATATGGATACAAATTCCCCTTTCAGAATCTTTGTCCGCCGCACCTGTATTCGTTTTATATGTAAAAATCGGAAAAGTTAATGATGTATTCATTCTAGTTGCATTCATTTTTATACCACGAGATCATCGCTAAGTACAGGGCGGCAGTGATATCTTGAAATCTGACCTTTTGCTGTTGATCTTAAAATAAATAGGGATCATCTACAGACTAAGATATGGAAAGTGGAACAATACATATGGTGTTCTTGACAACAGCACATTATCCAACTGCCAATTTTTTTCTATGGCATAAAACTACAGATTTTTAAAATCCAATACTTATATATATCTGAACGGTAGAATAGAAAAATGACAACAATTTTCTAAATATGCAGGTGCTAGAGCTGTAAAAATTTAATATGGCCTCTAAGTGTGGATTTGATGATTTTCTATTTGAATTAAGAGAGTAAGAATTTACATTTTGATTTTCTGTTCTACATGTATCTTAAATCAAATGCTGAAAAATTAGTTCCGTTTAAAGTTAAATCACTCAGAACCAATATACTTTTATAGCAACACGAGAAGTTTCTATAGAGACTGAAACTCTAATTGGAGCTCATTTATTAGTTAAACATGACAAATATGTACATAAAGAAGAGCTCACAAAATTGTTGAATACTCAAAAATAATTATGTCCATTTCGAAGACTCTGTGGCAGGGTTGCGGAAGGAAGGGCGGGCAAAATACGCATTGCACAATTAGACCACAGAGCAAACAAATAAACAATAATTTAATTTATATCATTTGTAGTCACAGAGCAGACGTGTTAAAATAATTATAGAACTTATATACCTTTTAATTTTGTGCACCAGATGCGCATTTCGACAACTTATGTATCTTCAGTGATGCTCGTGGCCGAATGATTAAAATTCTCATGATGTATAAATATTTGAAGAGCAGTGTTGAAACCAAGATGACCGAAAAGTGAACCATAGAATCTACCCAAAGACAAAACTATGCATGAGGGAGATACTCCTTAATTTTTAGAGTGATTTACTTAATTTGATGACTGGAAATTTGAAGTATGTATTTCATGTCAGTACAAAAGCACTGAAAACTAGGCTTATGATGCCATCGGGGACTATCAGTCCACCAGCAGTGAAATTGGCCTAGTGGTTATAATAAATATAGAACATATACATGTATACCTTTTAATTTTGTGCACCAGATGCGCATTTCGACAACTTATGTCTCTTCAGTGATGTTCGTGGCCGAATGATTAGAATTCTCATGATGTATAAATATTTGAAGAGCAGTGTTGAAGCCAAAATGACCGAAAAAAGAACTAAAGAATCTATCTAAGGACAGAGCTTTGCATGAGGGAGATACTCCTTAGTTTTAGAGTGATTCACTTAATTTGATGACTGGAAATTTGAAGTGTATATTTCATATCAGTAAACAATTGCTTGACGCCGGACAAAAATGATTTTGTCTCTTGCAATCATCTCTTTGAACGTATGAACATAAATATCAAGGCATCTAGCCAGAAGTGGTTAAGTTACTCAAAAGTCCTTGTTTGGAGAGCAAATATCGTAGCCAGGAAGAAAGGAGATCCGACAGTGGTAGCCACCTGAATATCATTAAAGCTCGTGCAGGATCGTGTAATGTCGCAATAGATTGAGAGAAAAACTGATATTCAGAGTTAACAAATAATGCCGTATTCCTAATGACCATCTGGTAGTTTTGATTCATGTCTTGTAGATTTTCTTGAAAAGCAATCAGAGATATAAACGGAGAAAAAACGTTAATTTTGGTTTACTGTCAGAAAAATCGGAAGAATTTTTTGATTGGTGAAATACATGTAGGTAAAAGAATTTCCTACTTCCAACACATGTATTCGCTGTAATCGTAACTTAAAATAGTTCCAATAATTTAATTACACTGGTATTTTTAGGGTAAAGCCGATTTTGATTAACAATAGAAGGATTTCTATTGTAAGATTCGCCATGTTTATGTTTATATCACTGCCGGCGTGATGTAGAATGTTCTAATATAGAAAGGGTAAACGAGGACGTCTTATTGAATATATAACTCGAATTCATTTTATCTAATATACCATTTGCCGATCTTCATAAGTGTTGTCTTTTTGTCCGAGCTAATACCTTTTGGCGTTGTTTTTCGTTATGGCGTTACAATAAATTTATGTCACGTATTATGACGTCACTATGAAAATCAACGCTAAGAGTTGTTAGCTCGGACAAAAAGACAGCCATTATCAAGATCGGCAAGTGATCTATTGGGCAAGACGTATCTGGCCCAATTTTAATCATATGCTATGATACTTGGGTATATTTAGATTTAAAATGATATCAAGGCAATACGTACTTGATTTACTCTATTTAAAAATGTTATAATAAACAACTTGGAATGGAAGGGCGCATATTATGTGATGTCCCTAACCAATTACAACTACAAAGGACGTAATTTTACTTATATTTTGACGGCATTGTTTTGGTGTGTTATGCAGAAATTATCACAGTGAAGGTCTTCCTAAGTGTCGCACTTATGTACACACAACAACTGAGCCACGAAGGAACTTTACATGCTAGTTGTCTATCTTGACACAGGTTCTTAGTAGCCGTTTATATTATTTCATCCAAAAGCCTGGCAAGCTGTCTGCCAGACTCGAATCGAGAAGTCAAACACGGCCAGCTCTATCCCCTATGCTGCATTGGCTCATAGATATGAAAATACAACCAACTCGATTACTTGCTTACTCAAAAACGATTGTAAAGACAAAGAATATTTCGGGGTGAGGTACAGCAACAAACAAGTAATCAAATTTATTTAAAGAATTATCGCAATGCCTCCTTAACCTTTGAGAGGATTTCAATGAAACTTTGTACAAACATATGATGTTTGTATATTTGCTTATTATACGGGGAATCCCCTCCTAAATTTTTTTACAAGACTTATAGCTCTTGGATTACGTTCTGTTAAGGGTTATCCATCCCTCAGAAAATTCTAGTGAAAAGAATGTGCTTTTCGAGAACTTCTTTTTTCTCTGAGGAACATACAGTACACAAGTAAATTGGTGATGTTAAAAATTACCTACCCATATTTGTTTTCGTTTGAGCAGGGAATCCAAAGTATGGGTCTTGAAATGCTTAATTCATCCTTTGGTTATTTTTGAGTAAAACATATCATCTATGATTTTTCAATGCACAACCAATTTTATGTAAATCAGCAGATCATAAACACTTCTTATTTGTAGTTAAATATCTTTCCTTCGTGGTTCAGTATCAATTTTAGAATCCCTTATATATGTAATGAGAAAAATGCTGTTTTGCATCACTGGTTGCTAAACTTATCTCCCGTACAAATGCATCAAAATGTGAAATTTAGAGTTCTGGAAAAAAATATGGACAAATATCCTTTTCGTGATTTATTGTCATTCTGCAATACCATATGTACTTAATAAACAAAAGAGATATGTATGTATCCAGGTAAGATTTTGTGAAATGTAAGATTTTCTCACCCTAACCCCACCCACCGCCTATTTTTTCTTAAAATCAATGTGAAAACAATAAGAGGGCAACTCTTATAGAGATGAATGATATGTGTGGTTCATAATTTTACACATAACTCTTTCTACAATATTAGATGTTTCAGAGGTCCGTGAATGCCCACTGTTGTACGCTATTGTTAGTGCCATAGTCATGTGACACCAGTTACTTTCGTATTTTTTTTTAATATACATATTTTGATATAACCATGCTAAATTTAAAAATAGACAAAATTAGAGAAAACAACCCTCTTATTTTCACAATTGATGCAAATAACTTATATGATTTGGTAAGTTATAATAAATCAGAAATATGTTTAAGACCTATATGGTTTTACATTCTTTCGTTACTACTATGATATACATACTATTTGTTAAAATATCAACAAGAAGCAAGTCTTAAGAGCAGCATTATGTCCTGACGTCGTTGAAGTACTCTATTGTAAAGTAAAACTGCGAATTTTGGAGTTCTGTTAAGATGTAACAGTCATTGTTTGTGAGACTACTCCGATGGTCAAAATCTAGTCGTGTATTGTATTTCATATAGTATCTGTGTGTAGTCTGTTTCAACTATTCGAGGTCTTGCTTGCTTTCGTATGTATTTTCGTGTGTTATTTAATACACCCAAGGAAAGTGTTCCACCCCCGTTTGTACATGATATAGGCAAATGTATTGAGAGAGGACTTGCATCGGGAACAATCTGTTGTTTCTTGATTGGAAGTTCAAGCTCCTGACCTCGACTTGCGGTATGCCCTGAACCTGTGGGTGTATTGCGTGGAGGAGAATCGTCTGCTTTAATCGTCGTACATTTGTTGATGCATTTGTGTACAGTGCTGTATCAGGACTCATAAAGAAGCTGTTTCAATGAGTTTCTCCCATCACACAATTGAATTTAACCACACCATTTGTTTGGCTTTTGTCAAATTAAATGACCGTCCTAAGTAGGTATCGTAATTGTACTACAATCAAATATTTTTGTAATGTGTTATATATGCTAGTATATTATTGATATTCATGTATTGTATAGCTCCATGGTGACATCTGCCACATAACTGAGCAAGTAACTCCTCTTTTTTCTTCCTTCTTTGTTTGAGTTTTGAACGTTTCTTACAGGATATACCTTCATAGAACATATTCCTTTCCGGACACTCTCAAAGTTAGGAAAATAATAAATGACAATAGTATTCATAATATTTTAAAATTTTCTAAGTAAATCGACATGAAGCAGACGTCAGTACATGACAGGTTTGATGAGCAAATAAGATTATGAATATAATAAAATAAAATCATATAGTTCTATTTAACTTCTACAGTAGAACAACATTAAATAAAATATTTTAAAATTGGCATATTCTTCCCTCCTCCCCCTCCCCAATCCCCTCTCTCTATTTCTGGTATTATCTGTTGTAGCAAGTTTTAGTGATACTATTACTTTTATAAATTATTTGATATAACAGTACTTACATGGATTGGAACTGTTGTATCGTGGATTTTCATCGACTCGGGATGTCCGACTGTGACATTTTTATGGGCGAAAAGAGAAGAAATATGATAATGTCTTCTTCTACCTAAGATTACTAGTTCATTTTTATAGACCCTTTCACGTTAACTGCGGGACTGACGTTTTGAGTGGCAAATAGCTAAGTTTCGCGTAAATTCTTTGACGTCATGATAAAATATTAATTGTCTCTTACGTCATTTCGCGGGAACAGTAATGATTTTGCCACTCAAAACATAAATCCCGCAGTTAACGTGAAAGGGTCCATTGCTTGTATTAAGTGAATGATTTTCATTTATACTTTTGACGATAACTGCACACACACACCTACACACACACACACACACACACATCCTCACACACACACACACACACACACACACACACACACACACACACACACACACACACACACACACCTACATACACACAGCTCCTTCTATTTCAATTTTACACCTTTACATACATTCTTACTCATAGAAGTCAAATAATGTTGTGGCAATATAATTATTGTAATAGTGTAGATTTAAATTTAGTATGGACATTTACATTTAACCTGGAATGGAGCTCACAGGTAAAACAAATTAACTTATTCCGCGCTTAGAGCTATACATTCTCGCTTACTTCTTCGATCCTTGAACAATCCACCTCGGGTGACATCATGTCGCGCTAGCAGTGATGTAAGCATAACCATAGCGAATGTTACTATAGAAAATCCCCAATAGTAAATCAAAAGCGGCTTTATTTTAAAGATGCTAGTGTAGTTAGAGTATTTAAGTTGTGTTGGTCACGACTACGGTCAATCTGTCAGATCTTTTACTTCAGGGTTTAAAAAATGGAAAAAAAAGCTTTTTTTTTTTTAGCTTTTCAGATAAATAAAAAACTTATCCGCACCAGGGCGTCATTGGTCGAGCACTCTTTCACGTGTTTCATTGAAATACTGTACAAAAATATCATACATATAATACATTTCTAGAGTCAAGAAAGGAAAAGAAGCAGAAATATAAAAGATGCCCACTGAACACTTGCACCCAGTTGCCCGGGCGGTTTTCTCTTGATTGATCTGTATTCAATAGGTTGTGTCCAGTTGACAGGCCTGACGAACCCGCGCGTACACACTCACACACCTACACACGCACACACACACACACACACACACACACACACACACACACACACTTAAAAACACAGACACAAACATAATTGGGCATGATCTCTGCTGTTGTGCCAGAAGAAAGGAAAGAGTAGGGTTGGCGAGAATCCATTTACCATAACAACTTCCTACCCTCCGTAGGATATCAAACCAAATTTTTGTATAACTTAAAATTTGTGTAATTTTATTTTGTTTGCAAATGTTAGTAATTTATATGCTTATATTTAAAGTCATTGTAATTGATAAATAAATGTGACAGCTAAATGGTGGGGCTTGTTGTTTGACCTACCTAGCCTTGATCTTTTGGAAAAGTAATCCATCACTTTATTCATAATCTACTTTAATTTTAAATGGTAAATTCGTGTTATATGAAAATGCTGTACTTATTACTGAATGTGGATTTCAGAATTGAAATATAAATTACGTTCATGATTATGTTATAACCTCGGCGGAATCCGTAGGCTATTTTACGGATATAACACGGATATAACATTCACTTTATGATATCTGTATTCCATTAACAACAGGATATTACGAGGATGTCTATGTCATTGCTATTGTAAATATAGAACATATATCCCTTTTAATTTTGTGCACCATATGCGCATTTCGACAAGGTATGTCTCTTCAGTGATGCTCGTGGCCGAATGATTGGGAATTGATAGGTGGCGATTTTACTAAATGTAGAGGACGAGAAATCTCCAGCTACCGGCTGGAAACAGCGATAAAGTTAATTTTAAACATAATGTTTTGTATGGTGTTACGGTAGAAAGAAATACTGTAATTTGTATTCCTAAAGCTGAGTCTTTCCTTTCTTTTACGTAACAAATATCCTGGCGTTGTCTGAAGACGTACAGTCCAAATATTGCAACAATCAGATTTCATCAGATGTGAAGGAAACGCAGTTTATGCCTGTACTAATATGATACCCCATTGCAGTTTTTTTATTTCAAACGATGCTTAAAGAAACTCGTCAAAATTGAATGCTATTAAACTCTCAGATCCTCTCATTAAACATCGTATAAAATGAAACCTCATTACATAATCTTTACATAAGATGTGACCTCCACCATTCACACATTCTGGAAGTATACTCATTAATAATAAGATAATAAGACATACACTACACAAAATGTTCTTCATTCTTTATGCCTAGTCAACAGCTACAGAATATATATATATATATATATATATATATATATATATATATATATATATATATATATATATATATATATATATATATATATATATATATATATATATATATATATATATACATACATATATATATATATATATATATATATATATATATATATATATATATATATATATACATACATATATATATATATATATATATATATATATATATATATATATATATATATATATATATATATATATATATATATATATATATATCTATATATTTATCAGTGTATTGTTAGTGAAGTTATCCGGGGAAGAAATACTTCCTCGTTACTTAAAAAATAGTAAAGAGCAAGCTCGGTTTCCTGGAAAGAGAACAATTGATTTATTTTTGGAAGGTGATGCAATCAGCTTCTCTAAGCCGCCGTCCATCCCAAATTGCAAAATCTATGTATCCTAAATGTTCTTCCGCCCTAAAGAGTAACAAAAATATAGTCCCCAAACAAATCATATGATACTTACATAAAGTTGAATTACAACAACTAAAGTTTAAGAATGTCTGCCTAACAAATTGAACTTTACTAATGTAGACAGATCTAATGTATTTTGTTTATGAGATAAAGATACATAAAAACTATTCCTGTGCTATATTGGTCAAAACGTACCAGTTTACTGTATGCCTTATCTATGCTATCTTTTGTTTCAGTATAGATCGATCGTTTTGTTTTGATTTGTTTTTAATGTATTTGATATTAAGATGTACATCTTCACTTGTGCGAATGACCTCCATCGTTTATTCGACTAAAAAGCCTCTATATTGCAGTCTGCAGCAATGTTTACTGATATACTTAGTCAAGGGTTTCAAGTCGTTCGGACTAAGTATAAGGGATTATAGATGTTTCGATGCAAGGACATTTCGGTACATTGTCTTTTTGGTACAGAAATAAGACGTTTCGGTACAGGTAGAAAAGAATTTGAACCTCGAAATTGTCATTGTGGTTATTAAACCATTCTAATTTATACTGTTGAATCGGAATATACTGTATCCTCGTGTGAATCAAAATGAATAATTAATGGTACCAACACTTAATATTGATGTACATGTACGTATGCACTGAAACATCACACTGAAACCTTGATCATGCATGTTGTATAACAACATGAAGGATTATTTCACACACTGCCAAAGTAAACATGTACAGATCAAATGCATTTCATATACAAAGTAATCATAACGAACATACCTTTCTAGTGAATGATTTAACAGTATTTCTGCTGTTTGTAAGTGGGGTGCGTTTGAGCTATTAATATATGTACATAAAAACAACTTTAGAAACTACTATGGGGGTGATCTGAATTTCCGAAAAGGCAAGTAAAATATCGTGTTTTGATATTTAAGCACACTTATACACACTGCTATTGTGCTATAATATACATAAAGGAAATATGCGAGTTTCATCTATTTAGTAAGCTCGCGGAAGACTTTATTATTCCTCTGAAAATCCATCCTTAGCCTTCTTTTTTTAGACGCCGATTGTAATTCCTAATGTATCTCACTTGTTTGTACTTGGATATATTTTCTAATATTAAAGGTTTAGATCTATAGCTTTTTACAGGATGTTGTAAAAATAGTGAAAATATACATAGGGTATTGAATTATTCCCCTATAATTAAATTTCAGTGAAATTTTTTTTTCAGACAAAGCATCTCGAACAATTGGTATCTATATCCATCTCTAACCAACACACACACACACACACACACACACACACACACACACACACACACACACACACACACACACACACACACACACACACACACACACACAAAACGAGTTAAACTAATTTTAAGCTTGAGGTGCAGATTCAATCATTTTGGTCCGTCTTTCTGTTTGATTGTGGAGAAAAATACAACATTGCTCATACTCTGAGATCTATGAGAGTCCATTGTTAAAGCTTTCTCGGTTGACAGTTCAACTTGTTGCTAAAATAGCAGTTTTTAAAATTGTTTCCACAAGAAACATAGTGTTTCATAAACGCATCTTGTTTTAAAGGCAAAGGTATTGAACTTCCTGAATATCTCACGGAGTATATGCTTAGGAACAAAATACATAGGGATGTGCTGATAATTTTTTTTTTCAAGAGGAGTATTTCACTTTTAGGAGCCATTTGTCTGTAACGTCTAAACTACGATATTTTCAATGAAGCCACTTTACTAATTAAGCAGCATTGATAACATTACAAAGAATCCACCTCAACCAATAATTACTTATCGACGCAATAAAGACCTATATATCATGACCACATAGTAAAGCATATTTTTCATTCTGTCAACGTTTTATATTTTATAGGTCGTAGACGGACGTATAATACGAATGGCGTTGTGGGCAACTTGTTAACATGATATAGACCATACCTTGAGGTTAGGAATTTCAAACTTGGTACACTTACTCCTTATGGCATAAGGACTGACCTTATTGATTTTCAATATAAAGGTTAAAGATCAAAGTCATATAAGGGCAAAATAGCAAATTTTTGAGAATGCAAATTGTAAACAAGTTACAGAACAAACCTTTTATGCCTTATTTTTATTTCTTATGACTACAGGATGAAATCTCTTGATTTTCAAGGACATATCAGCCAGGTCAAGATCACAGTGCTTATGACATTTAGAGTCTTGTCCAGGCCATAACTTTTTACACCATGCA
Organism: Pteria penguin; assembly: GCA_035048485.1. Classification (NCBI taxonomy): domain Eukaryota; kingdom Metazoa; phylum Mollusca; class Bivalvia; order Pterioida; family Pteriidae; genus Pteria; species Pteria penguin. The sequence goes on from CM068584.1 coordinate 29,626,694, forward strand.
TGAATTTGAATATTTCCCATAATTGTTACCAGGGACCCAAGAGTGTCTTGTTATTGAATCAAAGTTATATCTGCAAGGTCAAGGTCACAATGCATATGATGGATAAATATTTGTCTGGTCCATAAAGTTTTACTCATTCCATGGATTCAAAGTAATATTTCGCAGAATTGTTGACAATCGGGAAATGTTTCCATACTTTCAAATTCATTTTTTCAAACCAAGTGACGGGCGTATCAAAGCCACGTTAGGCGTTGCTGTTGTTGACTATAGAGTGTTGTAAGGTAATCACCTTCCATTAGTACTTAAGCCGGCGTGGCCCAGTGGTATCGCGCTGGACACCTGATGGGGAGGCCGGGGTTCGATTCCGGGGTTCAATTCCCGTTGTGGTCATGCCGGTGTCCTGTCTTTCGTATGAGACAGTTAAAACCGAGGCCCCATGTCGTGGTATGCATGGCATGTTAAAGATCCCTCACTGCTTCGGGTGGGTCCGTTGCAAAGGTCAAGATTTGTATGCCCCGCATCAGGCCGTCACCATATACGTGAAATATTCGTTGTGTGAAGTTAAACACAAATCAATCATTCAATCAATCAAATCCAGTAGTACTTTCAGTACTTTGATTACGTAATGCGCAATTCCCTGAATGTGCATCATGACTGCCGTATGCATTTGTTTTCCAAATATTAGTTTTCAAGAGTTTCAAATTTAGGAAAAGTGCAGGACCACTTTCACAAATTTTATAATAATTTTATTTTAAACAATTTTGTTGTAAACATTAAATGGAGGCCTATCAATTATATTTATATCGGTAGCCAAATTATAACAGACGTAATTGTGTATAAATACTTGAATGATATTAGAGAGTGGTGTAATTTTACAACTGTTTTAATTAAATTATACATTATAATCTAAAAGTTCGGCCAAGCAAAAAAAAAAAAAAAAAAAAAACATAACAAATACACGTACATGTACATCATTATTCATCAGAAATAACACAGCGATGAGAAAAATGTTACATTACAATATGGTTTTCTTTTTCATATTAATTTCTAATGGAAGTCTGCTTCATTTAATGATATAAGCTATGATGAAAACTTATGTTAACTCCTCCCTAATCCTTGAGAGGATTTCAGTGAAACTTGGTACAAACAAAGATCAGATGTGCATTGTGTAATAGGAATGATGTCTTTAATTTTTCTACATGAGTTATAATCCTTGGACTACATGTGCTCTTAAAATATGTCATATGAAAAATTTAGTTGCCAGCATTATTAAGACGCCGTTGACGTATTCTTTTGTGAAGTCAGACTGCGATGCCGTGAAATCTTTTAAGGTGTATAGGTCATTTTCAGTGAAACTACTTGGATAATCAAAATCTAGTCTTGCATTTTCTTTTTTAAAAATGCGTGTCTCGTCTGTTTCAATAGTTCGCGAACTGAGTTTTAGAATGTGTGTTTTTGTAAGTTTTTCGTATGCTAACTAAAGCATCCAAGGAAAGTAGGCCATCATTTAGATGACCGGGACAATAACAAAAACCAGATATAAACATTTCACCTTTATTAAATGCAGTAAAAGGAGCTTGTAGAGATACAGCAACTAACTTAGGTTTCGGTTTCTAAAACGTTATGCGAATGACCCCTACTCGTAAATAGTAGAGGTAAATGTATTGAAGGAGCATCTGGAACTATCTATTATTTCTTGATTGGAAGTTGAAACCCCTGGTATCAACTTATGGCATTTCCTGAGCATGTGGGCGTGTACTTGGAGGAGATTCCTTCGCATTTGTGCACGCGTTTGCTGCAGATCTGTACCAGAGAACTTATGGAAGTTTTTTCAAGGATTTTTCCTGTCACAACATTGCTTTTTCTCTATTCTCATGGTTTTGAATGTTTCTAACAGTGTATACATTCAAAGAACTTCCGTCCCTTTCCGGACATTCTTTAGACTAGGATAATAGAAATAGGTCAACACTATTCATAGGATTTTGTACGTTTGTAAGTGTGAATTTTCTTAGGGCAGACATCAGTAAATGGCCTGCTTGATGAGAGAATAAAATTATGACTATAAGAAAACAAAATTATAACATTTTATATAACTTCTATAACAAGACAAAATTTATTACAAAAAATAATTAGCATCATCCTACCCGGTCCCAACCCTCTCTCTCTCTCTCTCTCTCTCTCTCTCTTTCATCTCACATATTATATTCTTTAACAATATGTCTTTGTTTTCCTTTCATCTTCCCCTACATCATAGTTTTTGCCCCCTTCCCGATTTATTTTCAGTTATACGTATACATATAGTTATTTACCCATAGAAGAATATATTGTATCAATATAATTCCGCTCGTAGGGTAGATTTAACGTTGGTATTGGTAGTTACATTTAACCTGGAATGGAGCTCATAGTTTCAGAACTATAATTCTCACCAACTTTTTCTACACTGAGGCAATCCACCTCATATGACGTCATGTAGCGTGTGTAGTAATGTAAAGATAAACATGGTGAATCTTACTGTAGAAAACCCCTTATAGTGACTCGAAATCGGATTTATCCTAGAATACTAGTATAATTAGGTTAATTGAACTATTTTAGTTACGACTACGGTCAATCTGTAAGTATGAAAGAAAAAAAACCCCAGAAGACTTCTAACAAAACTGTATGACACAAATCACCAAGGACCTGCACACAAAAATGATACACATTTGGCAACAAGCAACACTGAAGAGACATAAGTTGTCGAACTGCGCATATGGTGCACTAAATTAAAAGGTATATATGTTCTATATTTATTATAACCACTAGGTCGGTGTCACTGCTGGTGGACTGATAGTTCCCGAGGGCATCATAAGTCTAGTTTTCAGTGTTTTGTACTGACATGAAATATATAATTCAAATTTTCAGTCATCAAATTAAATAAATCGCTCTAAAAGTAAGGATTATCTCCCTCATGCATAGCTCTGTCCTTAGATAGATTCTGTTGTACACTTTTCTGTCATTTTGGTTTCAACACTGCTCTTCAAATATTTATATATTTTGAGAATTCCAAACATTTGGCCACGAGCATCACTGAAGAGGCATAAATTGTCCAAATGCGCATATAGTGCACTAAATGAAAAAATATATATGTTGTATATTTATTATAACCACTAAGCCGGAGTCACTGCTGGTGGACTGATAGCCCCGAGGGCATCATAAGTCTAGTGTTCAGTGCTTTTGTACTGACATGAAATATATAATTCAAATTTTCAGTCATCAAATTAAGTAAATCACTCTAACACCAAGGAGTATCTCCCTCATGCATAGCTCTGTCCTTAGATAGATTCTTTAGTTCACTTTTCGGTCATTTTGGTTTCAACACTGCTCTTCAAATATTTATATATTTTGAGAATTCCAAATATTTGGCTACGAGCATCACTGAAGAGACATAAATTGTCCAGATGCGCATATAGTGCACTAAATAAAAAAATGTATGTTCTATATTTATTATAACCACTAGGTCGGAGTCACTGCTGGTGGACTGATAGCCCCGAGGGCATGATAAGTCTAGTTTTCAGTGCTTTTGTACTGACATGAAATATATAATTCAAATTTTCAGTCATCAAATTAAGTAAATCACTCTAACACCAAGGAGTATCTCCCTCATGCATAGCTCTTTCCTTAGATAGATTCTTTGGATCACTTTTCGGTCATTTTGGTTTCAACACTGCTCTTCAAATATTTATATACTTTTTTAATTCCAAACATTTGGCCACGAGCATTACTGAGGACACATAAGTTGTCGAAATGCGCTTATGGTGCACTAAATTAAAAGGTATATATGTTCTATATTTATTATACGTATTTTGCCTATATGTAGCATAAACTATGAGTGCCCGTTATTGATGGCCAAGATTTACAGCAATTAAATTTCATCAGACTTAGAGAAAATGCATTTTGTTTCCTACCTCCTTATACCAAATTGAAACCCCAATTGTTTTCAAACGATGTTTGTGGCAAGATACAGTTGTAATATAAACCATGTACATCATTCGGTATACCGGGTCCTAATTCTTAATATCTGACAATGTATTAATAGTGGAGTTCATCAACTTCCTCGTAAAAATTAGAGCAAACTTTTACATGAGTTTATGACAAGGACATTTCGACATACGATATCGTGGAAGGAAAACATTTTAATACTTTTGTCACACTGCAACTCTCTGATCTTTTATCATGGGTGCCTTCGGCATTTGTATGGAAATATTAGTTGTCTTTAATATAGTATTGAACGGTAAGATTTACAAAGTTAGAATTTCTGATAAAAAGAGGAGAACATGATTATATTTGTTGGTAAGTTACATAAAACAATGTAATTTGGATATATGTTAAGACAGAGTATAGAAGATAGTGTGATAGAGATAATTTTCTTATTTCTGTAATTATGCGGTATCATAACGAAGTAATGAATCGTTATAATATCATTTATCCAAACGGGAGTTAGATTTCACGCTAATTCACACTGAGACTGTTTGACGGCAATATGATTTGTACGTAATGATAATATTGATATCAATATTGTTCATTTGTGTAGAACCAGTTAAAATTTTAGTAGAAGTTTTGCAACTTCTTTGCTGAAACAACCGTTTGTAAAAGATAAAAACCATATTGATTTATCTTCAACAGCCAACATAACGTCTTTTTGGGTTCGACATAAAAAAAACCAAAAAAAAAAAAAAAAACCAAAACAAAACCAAGAGCCAACTTAACGCTGGAATTTATCTTTATCACTGAAAGGCGTTTAATTTTTTTTATATAATTTCTTTGTAGCAAGCTCGTTTCAGGTAAGACTTGCTGGCAGTGCTGTACCCTTCTCTGGACGTGTTGAGGTCAACTTAGACGACGGAAATGGATGGGGAACAGTATGCGATGACGGATGGGACGAAGACGATGCTAGAGTTGTGTGTCGAAGTTTGGGACTGAGATCTAGGTTGGTAAAATAATTTTCAGAAAAAATGATAATTTGAAATTATAAGGTGACCGAGTTCTCTTTTCCTCTTAAGAAATGGTTATCAAGGATCTGAACTCACTTACAGACGGACAGAGCAAATGTTTACTATATTGATGTTGCCTAACATATTTTTGATACTGGCATATTATTCCATAACAAGTTTCGTGTGGATTTTCTCTGAATTCTAGACTTGAGAAAATTGGTAATCATTGTTCTCGATATGGAGGATTATTTATGGACTTTAAATTTGCGTTATCCTTTGATTGTGCTGCTCTTGCAGTAAGTGGGAATGTGGGCACCCGCATACCGGATAAGCACACCTGAGTCATTAATTGACGTTCGTTACTTTAATAAACAGTCCTAAGTAGGTATCGTAACTGCAGTACAATCGAATATTTTTGTAATGTCGTTTCCTGTGTTTATTTGACTATTATCCTGTTTTATGTCCATGTTCTTAGTGATTGTGTCATACAACCTAGTTAAATCTCTTCTGTCTTCTCTTATACACCTAGCAATATAAATATTGCATATATAAATATTTTAATTTGTCAGGTTTTTTTTTGTTTTGTTTAGTAATAGGACAGTCCCCACATTGGTGAAGTACGCCTGGTGTCGCGGGGAGAGCATTATCTGCTCTACTAAGTGAGTGGGAAAATGAGTCTTCTCCCGGATATGTCCGTGAAGTTTATTTCTATGTTAGACAATCTACATCTTCGACTATTGTAATAAGTCTATAAATGCATAATATTATTGCAGTAAACCTATTCCAATATTATCGGCATATTTTGGAAGTGGAACAGGGACGATTAATATGGACGATGTAAACTGCGCAGGAACAGAAGAATCATTAAGAAACTGCACGTTTACCCATAGTTCATTCAATGATTGCAGTCATAGTGAAGATGCAGGTGTAATGTGCTTCTTGGACAAACTCCCAGGTAAAACATGTTGAAATAAACCATGGAAGGAGAAATATATATTTTCTTCAAGCAGGTCGTCTTTAAATTTCTGCATTTACGTCACACAGAGGTTAAAGGACTTATATGGTGAAGGAATCTAGTTTCGATTTTAGATTTATGTATAATACATTCTAGAGACAGGTAAGAATATTTTTTCGTTTTTGAAGTTTGTATGTTAGTTTTTTATCTTAGCTCATTGACATGTTAATGACTGGAATGGTGATACATACAGTAAGATTCAGGAAAGTTAGTCAAAATTAGTTTACTTACGTATTTTGTTCCGCAGCTGTATGGCAAACAGTTTTGTTATGCCTTTCCCATGAACTCAAATTTACTTTAAATTATTTACCTACACTACAATACAATCTCCCATATTTACAAAAGTGACGTTACATACATGTTTGGTCGCTAACGAGATTGGGTATAAATCTGGTCGTGTTTTTGCATCTTTAGATTAAGACTGTTCAATGCGAAAACCGTTGTCTGATTTCCTTTTCTGACGGCGAAAAAAATTGGAATTTTGGTGGATTAAAGACTTTAGAACAAAACGTCTGAAATCTCGTTCTCTATTCTATTGTCTTGTATTCTTTTTATCTTGTGTTGTATCGTTCAATAACTGAAGAACTGTGTGTGAGTCTTCTTATAAAATAAATTATACATTATAATTAAGTTTCATTATTCATTATCCCCATTTATCGGAAAAAATAATGGCAATTTTGCTAAATTTCCACCGATCATGGGATAAATGCTTTACCGAAGGTGTTGTGTGAAGATGCAATTTCTTTTTTGCTTAAGGTACATTTGATCTATCTCTTTGTATTATATTAACTCATTTGGGGATAATACACAGACAATTACAAATTCTGCCTCTATTTTGCAATAAATTATAGAAAATTGTGAATCAGGATTCTACCTTAGGTGACCCCCTCTCTTCATTCCCATGAGTTATAAATTCATTCATAAATTGAAATAATTATACAAAATTTGTAATCGTGAAAATTTATATAAAATCATCCGTGTTGATTTCAAATTTACCGTCAGTTTCAAATGAAAGGTAACTTTCAGATGGCATGCATTTCTCTAAAATAATGGGAACATCCCATAGAATTTTTAATCTTGAAGCTGTAGACCTCTACTAAATCATCAAGTACATTATTGGGTCTGCTCAATTCATTGTGACGTTAATCATTTCTATGGAAACTAGAGTAAAATTGAAGGAATAATATTGAAATCCTATGACGTCACAATGGTTTGAAGTCAGATCCTACTCATATGGGAAATGACACATTTAAATAACCAAAAGGCCCAATGCATATGACAGTTTCCTGCAAAAACCACGAAATGTCCCTCCTTGATTCTGCATTATATCAATCAAATATTATAATACAATTCATTAGGGGATGCTTAATCTTCTCTGGCACATGATCCCACCATGGTTCTTCCAGGAGTACTTGATAGACTATTTTTGTTTTTGTCTAGTACTACGAATGTTTCTTATTGACTACAGCTCGATAGCACTTTACATCAAATAAATCTTCATTCTTAGGAGGCATGGGAATCACACCCTATATTAACAAAGACAACGGCCATTTACTGATTAGTTATAAAATCGCATCATTTTCCTTGAACTTCAGCGTATGTGATACAAACTTTGGACTGAACGAGGCAAGAATATCATGCCATGAAATTGGATATAGCAGGTAATGTTTTATATAAAAACGTTTATTGTTTTACACTGGTAATTTATGGCTGTGACAGTTTCAATGCAGTGTCAATTCTCATTCGTATGATATGTGCTGTGTAAAAATGTTTGTGTCCTCTTTATACGTTTGGGACATTCATTTAAGGAAAGTTTCTGACACAAGTCCAGCAGGCGGCTTAGTCTTCGTGGACATAATGTCTTTTAATTTTTCTCTTTATCTTGCTTGTTTGTCATTTGTTAATTTACGTCATTCGTATATCTATAGGACATTTCAATAAGGGGGTCATACGCCCATGGTAAGAACTCTCCCACTTTCTGCATATCAAGATGAGGTATAAAAAGTTGATGCTACTTTGACAATACAAATTAACACTCAAATGATCAGAGACTGCACTTCTATACTACTAATTTTCTAATTACTGGACTACTTTAATAAACAAGAGCAGATAACTCACAACTCACTTAATGAAATAGCCTATTGATATAATTTTATCAAATAAACTATACAATTAATATTCATTGTCATTATTAATGGTTGGTAACACAAAATCCCCCTTACATCTATGTCGGGGCTATTCAATGTGGCTTTTAGTCAACCAGCTTAGGACTTGTAAGACAGAAAATCATAAGGAAAGTGTTTAATCTTCTTGATCGTCTAAATCTTTCACCTTAGCAAAATCTATTCTTACTCTATGATAAAAATAGTAACAATGTTCTCGATGAAAGAGTATTGTAATCTGAAAAATAGAGTACAGAATTACATCATCTACTATTTGTTCACTCGAAATCTGAGCGTGATCGGAGACATGCAATAGCATAACAAAACTGAAAGAAATTAACAGCACTTTATTATCAGTTTAGATATGAGATAGTGTATGTATTGCCATCATTTTTCTCCAAAGAATATTGATTGTCAAGAAGACAAACATTTTATTGCTTTCACTATTAAAGGTATACCACAGTGCTACTACCAGCCGGCAATACTACTCATGACCAAGGGAACGGCTACATGCAGCGCGTTACAATCGACTGCTCTAGCTCATTTTCAAAGATAGCATCATGTAATCCGATTAGAATATATTACGGGTTTTGTCCAAATGGAGGAAACATCAACCCAAAATTTGTTTGTGGCTATAGTGAGTAGCATAGTTTCGGTTTAGTGTTTTCTCTTATTATCCTAAAGATATAATTATGATGAAGAGAAAATGTTTTATGGTATAACAGTAATTTCATTACATTGATATAAAGTATCTTATGAATCTTTAATGTATCTTCAGACAGCATTTGGTATGCGTTATGATATAACAAATCAAGAATGCAATGTACTATTAAATATCAGGCAGAGTATACAATATGAACTAGGAATGCATTTGCCGGATAACAAGGTCTTACCCATGATACTAAAACAAATACTTATCAATCACCACTTGCATAGAAATGTCTATCTATAACGTGGATAAAATATCAAGGAAAATGTTAGATTTCAACTCGTTCATCAATGTTTGCCGCGAGCAATGCTTGTTTCATTTCTCCCGATCAATATTCACTATTTAAAAAGATATTGTAGAATGCGTATAACATGCATTTGAGCTCGTTTTTGTTCATTTATCTTTAGGTAATATGTATTTATATATTTATCTTTCCGTATTATGTATTATGTTGTTCATTAGAAAAGACAAAAAAGACAAAAAAAAAAAAAAAAAAAAATAATAAAAATAAAAAAAAACATTTTAGCGGATCTAGTATATTTTTATTTTGCTGATGTATTATTTTGCGATGACAGAAAGAGTACGTCAAATCAATTTACGTGGAAATACAACATCAGGAAGTATTCTTCTATTGAATCAACAAGAGGAAGTTTCCTGTGAAACGGAATATGCTAGACCAAAACCAGAAGTAACATGGTACATAAATGATATACCAAATTATGTTCATGTTCAAAATACAACTATGATGTCCGGATCTCTACACAAAGTAAATAGTACCTTGAGTCTGTTTCCATATTCCCCTTTACATGGTAAAACCTTGAAATGCTGCAGCAGGGACGTAACTGGTTATGAAATTTGCACGAAGAAATTCACCCTGCATATAGAAGGTAAAAAAAAAAACAAAAGGAAAAACAAAACAAAAAATAACAAAAAAAGAAAAGAAAAACCCAAAGAAACAAACAAAATAAGACAAAAACAAAACATGCATTTTGTATTCGTTTCATGGTAAACGATACCGATATTACTAATATTCTATCAACTAAGGACAATAATGTTTAGCGAATTGCATATCTGATTCATCAAGACATCATTAACATCATTAAATCCAGCATAATTTGTCAGCTGGTCTCATTTGGAAATTTTTGGGTCCATATAACTCTATACCCTTGCACATTTGTTGCCACTGCCGTTGTTACATAATAGATACCTTGGTACGTTATATTATCATCATATTTATTCAATTTACAGTGTTTCTTAGCGGGCAATTTGATACTTTTTATCTATTACATGCCACTTTCTTTTTCTTTTCACGCACTTGGTGATATAACACATGTGTTATCTTTATTCTGAGTGTATGATATTTATGGTGGTTGTGGTAGGCCAAAGGAGGGCCTTTACTGCTCACGAAAACTTATATTGTATGTTTTGAATCACATAACGGTAACTGTCATATTGCACTCTGTTTTTATATACGAATGAGTCAAAGTCAAAAATGTCAGCTTGAAGAGAATTTTTTATTTACAGATAGCTCAGTTTCTATTTTATTCACTACATTGCTTTCTCATGCAGTAATTGTGTCCAGTGTATGAAAGATACTTTTGTGAAAGAAATGTTTCCCTTATATGTCAATGAAGAAAAGCGATTTGCCTCACTGGATGAGGCACTTACCTGGGTCCAGGGTTCGATTCCCACCATGAATACACAGATGCCCCGTCTTTCAGAGAAGACAGTAAAATCAAGGTCCCGTGCCTTGGTAGGTGTGGCACCTTATATAATTTTCCGTTCTCTGAAACACAACTGGGGAAACCTATATCATGTTCCATGCAATAATAAAGCTGATATAAATTCAAATACTTATATTTATAAAAAACAAAATAGACCGTTTTATGTTATTGGTTGTTTCAGAGCACCACTATATGACAGAAGTATGTTGTTATATATCATTCATTATGTCTGTAATATTATATATCCTTTTTCTAGGTAAAGACAACAAAATGAATATCGTTGTTCACAAAACGCAAGAATTCAGTTCGATACACGTAATTGCCATTTGCGGTTTTGGAATTACTACCACAATTTTGGTAATTTTAATAGTCATCATTCAGCGTCGACGTCAGCAAAGCAACAGCAACAGCGAAGGTAAGTGATAACTACTATGGGCTTATCTACTTATTCAACGTAAAGAAATGAACCTTATAATGTGGTCATGGTTTTCGCCCAAAACCTAGGCTAAATGTACATAATACGGTAAACAAACCCATATTTCTTTTCTTTTTCTTTCTCTCCCCCCCCCTTTTTTTCCCTTTTTTTTGAGGGGGGGTTGATCCTGGGATCGGGGGATTGGATTCTCTCACTTAATTGTATAAGATCTTATTTTAAAATATGATTTTGTATGCCTCCGCCATCATATGGCCGGGACATATAGTGTTACCCTGCTCCGTTATTCTGTCATTCCGTCATTTGGTCATCATTCAGTTTCCGCTCATTTTTTCTGTGAAGGTTTGATGGGTTACATTAATATTTAGTATGTAGACGCAGGTGAAGTTTTCCAATGGTTTTTGACAGAGTTATTGCCCTTTAACATAGAAAATCTCTTAAAATGTCAGTTTAAGCTCATGTTCTCTTTGAAGGTTTGATAGATTTAATTGAAATTGGGTATATAGATTTATCAAGGAAAACTGCAGGTCACTTTCGAATATGGGTGTGCTTCGGTAATTTATGATAGAGTTATTGTCCTTGAACATAGAACATTTCTTAAAAATGACAGTTTCCGCTCATGTATACAGTAAAGATTTGATGGATTAAATTAATATTTGGTATATAGGTGTATCAAGGGAAAATGGAGGTGTAGTTCCAATATGGGTGTGTTCAGGTAATGTTTGATAGTGTAATTGCCCTTAAACATTAGATTTGTTTTCGAAATTTTTTAATATTAGTTCTCTGGCAATTATATTTCACTACCTTAGCTGCCGGCGGGGGCATCTGTTTCGCACCCATAGATCAAAATTCTAGTTTACACATTCATGTATGAACATCTAACATATTGATAACGGCTTCCTCCTTTAAAAAAATTGAGAATATTCATATATAATTTTCAATATATCATACATCATAACTACACTGTTGTGTTTTCTAACGATTAAAGTAAAGTTACAATAATTTACATAATAAATATACCTAAATGTAAGCAACCAATGAAAACTATCAATTATTGCACGAGCTAGTGAGATACAAAATCCATGTATTTTACCAGTTGTTTGCAATTTCTAAAGATGGAAATATTTCTTTGTTATATTATTATATTTCTTATGACATAGGTATAAAATGTGTACCATATTTCTCAACAATCAGTACTCAATATATAAGTGATATGACGCACAATTCCTTACGTTGCGTAAACTTGCAAACTTTAATTCAGACTACACATAAACATTGCTTAATGTTTATATATGTTATATGTTCTATTTGATGCCGAAATGTGTATAATTGTGCCGGCCACTCCGTTTATCAAAATTGCAACTTTACGCAACGTAAGGAATTGTGGTCCCATCATTCATATAGGGCCACTACTTGCGGCTATTTATTACTCTGCATCATATAGAGTACTGGCGATCTTTCTTTCCTAGGTTTTAAAGAGATTTTTACAAGACAACTAAAATATGCGTGACGTTTTGATTCGCCAGGACTATTGAGAGTGTACCATGGGTTTTGCTGTAAGAGGAGTTGTGTTTGGTCACGTCTCGTGCCAGTGGCTCTGAGTTTCATTCGTGAAAGTGTGCCACATGCCTTACTGTGAGAGGTGATATGATTCGATTTGTGTGGAGTGTGCCATGGGCTTTACCGTAAAATGACCATTTAAATTTTAAGATATAATGAAACATACGCATGTGATTATTCTATTTTGATCGCTTTTACAGTACCTGTGCATTATCGAGAAGTAGCAACGACGTCAGTTATACAACAAGAAAAGTACGTTTTACTTCCATAGTTTTACGATACCATAGTTAATTTGAACGAATTAAAGGGATATTTTATAGATCATCATTTTATGATCACTCCTTTTTTATTTGAAAGCTTAATATATTTAATGTAATGCTCACCTCCTTCTCTCGTTTTTAAAACACCACGCAAAATACGAAAGTAACTGGTGTCACATGAATATGGCACTAACAACAATGTACCACAGTGGACATTCACGGACCCCTGAAATTCAGAGGTGAGACCAGGTGCCCGGGAGTAATGAGCGTCCCGTTTGGCTAGCCACACCCGCCGCGAATGTCCTTAAACACAGACAAAACAACAATTATTCAACACTGTATATAAATAAATGTGAACAAACACTGTATAGAAAATGTAAAAACTGTGGTTCTCAAAAACTGTGGTTCTCAGCCTTTCTATTGTTACAAGTAAATAATCTCATTTTTCAAATATTTCACCATCAGCTCATACTGCTTATTCCCCTTTCCACGTACATGTATACCCTTCTTGCTTTTTATCATTCTCTCTTCATGGGAAACAACGTACAATGTAGCAATTGGTTTTCCATTGAGCTGTATGTTAATGACTTTCTATGAAAAGAGTACCACTTGAAGTTTATTAAATTTCATCGGAAAAAAAAACCTCACCGTGCCTTTTCATTTTCAAAATTTGCCTTGTTTGAACTTGTCCTCAGTCCGCAGAAAATGTGCTCGCTGGAAATACCTTAGCCCATAATATGAAAAATACTGACATATAAGATAAATTTTAATATTGAAACCTCTTAACAGATAGTCCATAAAAAGGCATTTCAATCAAAAAGATGTATCTGGCATTTACATCCACTCAGAAGCCTGGGATTTTCCATCCCGTGCAGGACCTAGGATAGCCAAAACGCTGACCTGACTCCATTCAGGATCAGTTGGTACATTGATACCAGATAGAACGCAATTTCAAATAACCCTGATAATATACAGGAGATCAAGTAGACGAGACTTGCATTAGATGTGCTGCAAATATATTTAATTCCATCTCAAATTATTCCAATATGATATATATCACACGATATACATCACTGATAAAATACCCCAACTTTATCAATTTTTAGTATGCTTTCGTATGTCAACTAAAGTGAGTGTCTTCTTGTACATCATTTCAGTTACGAGAATGTGACATACAAACCAAGCAATGATGAACAAGAGCAGTATGAGGAAATGATGAGACCATAAATAGATTATATGATGATCTATTATTGGAGCCGGAGGTATCACAGCAGAGGGAAATATATGTGTTAATAATATTGCTGGGGGGGGGGGTTGTTCTGTTTTGTTTTTGTTTTGTTTGTTTTCGTTTTTTCCGGATACTCAGTCATTCTTTAAAAACCTGACCTTTGTAGAGTCAAAATGGTACACTTAAAGTTTTCCGTTTATATATATATTTTTCATTGTTTTATGATTTATTTTATGTTAGTAAAACTTATTTCACACAGAATATGATCCATCCAATATTAAATATTGCAGTTATTTGTACAAGCTATAGTCATCCATATATCCAACATTATTCACTTTTTTGTTAATTTATATCCAACATTATTCAATTATATATTTATTCCATATATCCAACATTATTCCATGCATCGAACATTATACACGTATTTGTTAATTTAACAGCAACACAGAAGTCGAGACGCCAAAATGGAGTGCCTTAAGCATCCGAAGCATCTGGGCTAGCTGATACCAATGTATACCGCGACAATAAGAAAGATAATTCCGCTTTCGCATGTTACATAATGTAATAATACACACAAAGGTCTCTATATTGCTGTTTCCGTGAATTAATGTTTAGCTGTCATTATATTGTATGTCTTTCATTGAATGATAAGATGTGATATTTTACTTATAGTAATGAATGAAATTTCATCTACGAAAAGACAGTTAAAAAAGTTTTTTTTATAATGATGATGATTTTCAAGATAACTTCAAGAATTAATGAAAACTGCAAATTTATTTTTATAAGTGTCCTATTCTAACCTTCAAACTTTGTCGAATGTTATCTTAGTTTGCTTACCCTTTTACTAGGGATACGGGCTGATTCGGTAGTCCGAATAGCAGTCACCCTCTGAGGGTATACTTAATTCGTAATATACAATAAATGATCAAATATTCATTTTCATTTGATTTAGAAATCTTACTAGAAAACTTGACATTATATTACAAATGTATTATGTCTGTGCAATATCGTAAATATGACAAACGATTGTGTAGTTGTTATTGTAAAATACATTTAAAGTTGCTTATTTATTCATTATTATTATATTTATTACCACCGTGTTCCTGACATACCAGTCCATTGTCCATAAACTGCAAAGTGTAATACCCTTTACCTCTTAAAAATCCAAATGTTCAAATATTCCCTAAGCTCAGACTTAAGCATTGAGAAAAAGAAGATTTTTGTTTATCTTTAAACTTAATATTTTTATAGGCTTAATGCAATGGACACTACATATAAAAAGGAGCAATTACCCTATATGTGTTCTCCATTGCAATTTCATTTAAATACAATATAAAAAGAGCCGTTTTGTTTATTTAGAAAGTTATGCAGAAAGAAGTAGAATGTAAATAATCGTTTGAGCGAGTCATCTTGATAAAGGCCATTGGCCGAAACGTTGAATAAAGAGCTTCAACTAACAGATAAATATTTTTGATTAATTCTGTTATTTTCTTATGTCCTTTATTTATAGAATATTAGAAGCAAATGTCTTATAATATTTCATCTAGATATAATAAAAAACGTTATATGTTTATGCGTTTAGCCCTAATTCATATGTTTATATTTACATTTTCTATATTATTGTGTATAAACTAGATGCACCTTATTGCTATATATTCTGCTTATTTAGACTTAAGTACTGCATGTTTTGGTATTTGCATATATTTTGAGATATTAAAGAAAAATTCAATATGTTTATGTATTTGTTCTGCTTGTATCTTGTGATATTAAATAAGATTTCAATATGTAATTATCTTATTTCTATCACCAAGGTAAAGTTTTTATCACATCACTATATATCAATAGAACTGTATATCAATGAGCAGTCCAGTATGATGTTTTATGCGAATGTCAAAGTCATACAATAAAACAAAGCAATCGATACAAAAGAACATGAAATTAAAGTGGAAAGGGAAAAAGACTGAACATTGTTATACGTCATTCGACGATTATGTCACGTATATGGTGACGGCATCTGCCTGATGCATTGCATACAAAGTAAGACCTTTGCAATGGACCCACCGAAGCAGCGAGTGATCTTTTACGTGCCACGCCTACCGTCACAAGGGACCTCTGTTTTTACTGTTTCATCCGAAAGACAAAACATCTGTACGCCCTGAGCGAGAGTCGAACCCGGGACCTCTCAATTACGAGCCGAGCACCTTATCTACTAGGTCAGACCGGCTTCTGGTGAGAATCGAATCAAATTCCACTGAAAACCTCAGAGTAACGTGCAATAAGGAAGTCCTGGTTTTATGTACGGTACGATATTCATGAGGTAATGTAGCATCCCTGGCTAGACTACATGTATGTGTCGATAGGAAGGTGTTTCAGATTTTACCACGGTGAGACAGTTATGTAGCAGTGTAAAGCCACGGATTGTACTATTTGTCAAAAAGGAAAGAGCCTCAAGTTTTATGAATCATGGCGAGACAGTGGCGTAGCGCTATAAAACTAGTGATTACACTATGTATCAAGAAGGAAAGAGCCTTAAGTTTAATGAATCATAGTGAGACAATCATGTAGTGGTATAAAACTAAGGATTACACTATGTGAATAAGGAAGGAATCTCAGGCTTTATGCATCAAGACAAGACAGTTATGTAGTGGTGTAAAATAAGCCGTTAGACTAGGTGATAGGAGGGAAGGAGTACTTTTATTATCTATCCATATCCGTCGTGAATGCTCCATTTATATAAAATAAACCCTTTTAACTGTATGACATCAATCCTAGGAATTTATAAATAGGTATCATCCGAAAGAGAGGACATCGAGGTGTCCATGGCGGAGTCGAACCCGGAAACTTTCGGTCATGAGCCGAGCACCTCATCCGCTTAGCCACACAGGCTTATAAATAAATCTTTAAGAAGAAATCTAAATACCGAATTGACCTCACACTAATTACATTGTATGTGACAGTATCTATTCCTGTGTTCAAAGGCATCACGGAGTAGTAACTGAACTATGGCTGGAAAAGCGGCAAACCCAATTCTCCAAGACAACAAAGGATATCAGCACAGACTGGGAAGGCTACATGTATTTTGACAGAAGCAAGCCCATATTTTCGACACTGTTAAGGTGCCCGAGAAGGAAAGGTTGTAGAATGTAGTTGAAACGGCAGTAAGTTCATGTTAACCTTATTCTAAATGGGTGGTTATGATATGAAGACGACCATAGGTTCATATTTTCAATACTTCAAAGATGCCGAACGTTACGACAAGACTGCAGCTGAGACAGAGGCAGGCCCATTCCTCCCGACATAAAAAGGGCCACGGATTTATCGGAAGAAAATCATAGATATGTTTTTAACTTTAGTAAGATGATGCACTACTAGACGAAACCATTTACACAAAACAATTTTTCATACAAATCAATGCATTGAAGTGACTGTCTTAAAGTCATTGTAAAGATATATACAAATGTACCCTTTAGGGTGTTCGGTATAAATAATTAAAGCTTTGAAAGGAAAAACGGGAAAACCCCAAAATACTCTGAGAATTTGGACAAGTACCAGAAGAGAAATGATGGTTCAATACTAGTACACATTTCGATACTGTCATGATTATTTATGACTTAGTAATATGATACCTTTTCAGGAAAAAAAAAATTAAACGAGATGATGCATTGTAAGCAACTTCTGATAAAATGGAAAATGTTCGTGCTCATATATAGAAGATTATATAATTCGTATATTAACATCCCCGAGTATCCTTTCTCAATTACCAAAAAAAAAAAGAGAAAGGTGTAAGGGGTTATTTCAGCATGTGCGTCTTCTACCCAATAAATCCCATATGTGATCGATCCTATTTGCTAGCCATGGGAGGACGTTAACATTGACGTTGACGGTAGCGATGAGTAAGCCGCGAGGTATGCGGACAAGCATTATCATGTTGCAAGGTGACTCCTAGGGCATGTCTCTGGACGAAGGCAACTACTGATAAATATAGGCCTGTACATTTAAAGTACCAATTACTACTACAAGGCGCGTTTCCCGCCGCCCACGATTCCACCCCATGTCATAACGCTACAACCGCCGAACCTGTTTCTTTGAAGGAAACATGAATCAGTATATAATCTCCCTGTCGACGGTAAACCCTGGCTCGAACATCACTAAGTTTGAACCTTGATTCGTCAGTAAACAAGACATTATTCCAGTCATTCCTCGTAAAACTTAAATAAAGTCTACACCAGCTAATGTGAGCATTAAGATGTGCAGACGTCAGAATCAGTCCGAAATATAGCATGTAGGCTCGCATCGGCCTATGTCTAGCCCTTAGCCTGTTACGGATAGCCCGTGCGTTGACACCATAAGGTCTGGCAAATGACGTTGACGGAGGTGCGTCAACGCTGTGTAACGGTCATCGCGGACCTTAGTTTCACATGGTCTACCCCTTCGAGAACGATCTTCAACGCTACAAGTCCGTTCTAAACGACGAACTAATAAATTTATGGAGTTTTGTTTTTCGTGCAACCAAATGCTCTGCTAGCAGCGGTGACTGTTTGGCCTGCGTTCAACATGCATATTGCCTGGTCACACTGGTCCTGGCTCAGCCTTGGCATGTTTTAATTCAAAACTTTTGTGATTTTCGTAACTGTAAGGAGTCTAAATAAATTTTACACGTGGCGCATCTGTGCGTGTCAAATATGTGGACAACCAATTGCTAAATCATCCAGTTACTGTTGACTGCATATAGGTAATTGGGCTTGTCCGGTAGACAGTTATAAGTTAATATTGCTCATGCATATAGGTGTTAATCTGCGTTATCATATATTTGATTTATTCAACATTGCAAAGTAGAAACTTTTAAATTTTGCTCAGTATATGTATGGACTTAAAATAACAAACAAAAATAAATTCAGCTAAACCAGAAATTGAATTACAAATTAAAATATTTATGAAATGAATGTAAAGTCACTTTCCTTTAGAGACCAAACCTTAACACAAACAAATTATTGATAGAGTTTCCCAGAAAGCTATTGAGACAACCTGACCCTTAATGGTCAGCAAAGTTTTCTCAGGAGAGATGAGAACCACCATTTCAGCACATGAGGGACAGGCAAGTTCATGTTCATCCTTTCTGCAACTGTCACAACTGCTTCAGTTTAATAAAACAATGGACACAGTGCTGCCAACTCTCATGGTATCTTTCTTGTTGACATCATAAAACACTGCCCTGACAGCCATTGACAAAACCTTGGAATTTCTGCACTTTTCTTCATCCCCAACTCCACTCTCTACAAGCTTGAATCCAGTGGTGTATGGAAACAATTCTGTATTGAAATACTATATTAGTAGGTTAAAAAAATACTATAAATGTTTATTTTTGGGCAATGATGATCAATACGTAATAAATTATGTTATATTTTCATACAATGAAAATTCGTTTTGATCAGAGAAGTAAGAGTCTTTAACTCCACACGGGTACATAAATCTGGTATCGACATTACTGAAAATTTGATCCAAGGTTGTGTCATAATTTGAAGTGGAATTTTCAATAAACTGATTTCAAAAATATTTGTTTTCAAAAAGAAGGCAAATATTTTACTTGCTTTTTGTCCCCTCTAAGTAATTATATGAGTTTTAGTTCTATCAAACTGGTTATCTAAATGAATAAGTATCCTTATGCAAAGGAAAGGATGAAATCATGAGATCACTCTAAAATATAGATATAGAACATATATACATTTTAATTTTGTGCACATATGCGCATTTCGACAAGTTATGTCTCTTCAGTGATGCTCGTAGCCCAATGATTGAAACTCTCAAAATATATAAAAATATGAAGAGAAGTGTTGAAGCTAAAATGACCGAACGTTAGTTTTAGAGTGATTTACTTAATTTGATGACTGAAAATTTGAAGTACATATTTCATGTCAGTACAAAAGCACTGAAAACTAGACTTATGATGCCCTCTAGGATTATTAGTCCACCAGCAGTGACACCGGCCTAGTGGTTATAATAAATATAGAACATATATACATTTTAATTTTGTGCACCATATGCGTATAACTAAGGAGTATCTCCCGCATGCATAGCTCTATCCTTAGATAGATTCTTTGGTTCACTTTTCGGTCATTTTGGTTTTGACGCTGGTCTTCAAATATTTATATATTTTGAGAATTCCAATCATTTGGCCACGAGCATCAATGAAGAGACACAAGTTGTCAAAATGCCCATATGGTGCAGTAAATTATAAGGTATATATGTCCTATATTTATTATAACCATTAGGCCGGGGTCACTGCTGGTGGACTGATAGATCCCGAGGGCATCATAAGTCTAGTTTTGAGTGCTTTTGTACTAACAAATATATACTTCAAATTTTCAGTCAACAAATTGAGTAAATCACTCTAAAACTAAGGAGTATCTCCCTCATGCATAGCTCTATCCTTAGATAGATTCTTTGGTTCACTTTTCGGTCATTTTGGTTTCAACGCTGCTCTTCAAATATTTATATATTTTGAGAAATCCGATCATTTGGCCACGAGCATCACTGAAGAGACATAATTTGTCGAAATGCGCATATTGTGCAGTAGATTATAAGGTATATATGTTCTATATTTATTGTAACCACTAGACCCGTGTCACTGCTGGTGGACTGATAGATCCCGAGGGCATCATACGTCTAGTTCTCAGTGCTTTTGTACTGACAAATATATACTTCAAACTTTCAGTCAACAAATTAAGTAAATCACTCTAAAACTAAGGAGTATCTCCCTCATGCATAGCTCTATCCTTAGATAGATTCTGTGGTTCACATTTCGGTGATTTTAGTTTTAACACTGCTCTTCAAATATTTATATATTTTGAGAATTCCAATCCCATTACTGAAGAGACATAATTTGTCGAAATGCGCATATGGTGTACTAAAGTATAAGGTATATATATTCTATATTTTTATAGCAATGTACATTAATAGTTTCATAACCTCATAATATTAATAGTAAATAAATGTAGAACATATACCTAATAAATACTGCATCATTATCTTAGATTATTGGGTCACAGTCTGATAATTAAAGTGTTTGTATTTTCTTGTTTTAATACTTCATAGTGGTCAATTAAACTTTAAAAGTTTTATTAACTTGATTTTCAAACATTCTGTATTGGGTCCTTCTACAACCCAAATGCAGACTTTTACTTGAGCGTAGCAGGGCGGTGAGGACTATGATGGGCCTAGTGCAAACCTTTTCAGAGGAGACAAGGTTCTGATCCCCGTCCTCTCTGACTGTTAGTCGGGACTCCTACTGATCAAGGATCTGAGCTCGCTTACAGACGGACAGATCACGGTTTACTTATGTTGATGTCTCCTTACATATTTTTGATAGCAACATATTATTCTATACATTTTTCTTGTGTAATAATGTTTTATAACCTCTCTCCTCGAGAAACCTGTTGATCCTTGTTCTCTATATGGAGGACTATTTATAAATTTTTAAATGCGTGTCCTTTAATTGTGCTGCTTTTGCGGTGAGTGAGAAGGTAGGCGCCCGGAAAACGGTTAACCAAACGAATTGAGTGAGGTTTGTCACTTCAATTGACCGTTCTAAGTCTGTTCGTAACCGCAACACAATAGAATATTTTTGTAATGTCGTTCCGTGTATATTCTACTTTCATCATTTTTTGTGTGCAGGTCCTTGGTGATTTGTGTCATATAGCTTTGTCAGATGTCTTCAGTTTTCTCTTTATTATTATTATTATTATTATTATTATTATTATTATTATTATTATTATTATTATTATTGCTATTAATATTATTGCGATACCCATACTACAAATATTCGGAATAAAGTTCTCTATATTGTACATTGTACTCATAAAACCATGATATCGGTTCGTGTCAAGGATGTCACCAGATTAAATGATGGGAGTTGTTACTCGCTAAACTCTTGAATGTGTAACAGACATAATTGTTTAGAATTTCTTTCTTCCTAATTAACGTTGCTAATTGTTCACTAATATATCTGTGGGTGTGATGCTGAAAATGAAATGTTTCGCGTTTGTCATATAGTAAGGTGAACAGCTCTGCCCCAATATCATGACAATGTGATATTATGTTATCGGTTAGAGTCGATGCTCTCACTGGTTTCCTTCCGACTCATCAAAATAGATGTTGGTAAGGTTTTCTACCAGTGAAGGATTATTTATTGACAACATGTTATCTGTATGTCATGCAAAATCGTGTGGCATATTTCTAGACGTTCTGAAAGGAGTAAGTGTTAGACTTAATGTAAAGAATGCAAGATGGGTACCTGATATAAAATGCAGAAACGTTAAGGCACTCCACGACGTCATTGACGTTATAATCTACTGAAAACCACAAAACAAATTGAAAAAAAATATATATTATTTATGCAAAACGGTAAAAAGGTAAATTGTGTAACAAGGCAATTGTTTTACAAATTTAAACTTTAACCCTAGCTCTTTGCGAGCACGTGATTGCTATATGTAGCATTTAGTATTAATAACAACATTTTAAAAGTGTAAGGGTATATTGGCTAATTTTGTTGTAAACAGTACATGGAAGCCTATCAATAATTTTATTGCTGTAACGTATAAAAGGCGTAACTCTGTATAAATACCGAGTCCGGCGCCATAATCTGAGAAAATACTTTAGTTGTAATTTCATTTTCTTATGTTCATCAATGAATTAATAACTGGGGTTGGGTAATATTGAGTTTCATTCTACCGATACACAGAATTACACCATTATGCATGGCAGTTTATTCGAACGTTTGATAATGGAATAATTAAAATTTACTTATGTTATTCTCAGTTTATAGCGCTGGACCTTGGTATGAAATCACTGAATAGAATATATTACAAGAAATGTTCTAATCAATTTGAAATTCTGTTGATATTTTGAAATTTAAAGTTAGGCCCAGCAAGGTGCATTTCCAAGAGATGTGGAACAGTCTTTATGTGAAATTACACAACAAATGGAGATGAGGAAAAGGTTGCACTACAGCATTTTTCTTGGCATGTTGATTTTTGCTGATAATCCCGCTTCATATAATGCAGTGGGTCATAGTGACGTCATTATGAACTCATTTTTTTTTTTGGCGCGGGTATTCAATAATATTAAATAATCAGGTATTGCCTTAACACAGCTGCAAAATTATTAAGTGCCATGATGATTATCTTTAACAGATATAACGTGACATTCATTTTTTAAACTAATGTATAGAAACTGATAGAATATAATAGAAATATACATTTCATTGTGTATACCAAGCGTATGCTCTGTGATCTCCAAGTGTTATGCATTCATAACAATGCACGGCTTTTGAATTCATCGAATCAAATGACTCTCTCATAGCCTTATAAATAAGGGCCTACGGCTTATATAAGTATATGACAAGTAGATGCCATTATACGAATTCGTGGAAAGGAAGTATTTCAATGTATGTATTAGTCATTGTTATTATATATAACTAGTAGTAGTACTATATATGGTGTGAATGTAACATCGCCCAATGTAACAATGCCCAAAATTGTGATCAATGTGATGATAAAATTTTGTAAGCAGATCGTAGTTTTCATTCAAGATGAGAATGGAAAGATTTTGTTTAGATTTTTAAATCTTTGTAGAGGGTGAACATTTTACTGCAATTCAGCATGTTTTAGACATCGAAAATAAGACCTTCACAGAATCGTTTCGGCATTGAATATTTTATTCATGCCTTTTAAGACCGTACACAGATTTTCTGTTTGGGAGGCAGAGAAATATACCGCGATGGCAAAGTAAAAAACCGAAGAAACTGGAGACACATGATTATGGCACCAACAACAATGTACCACAGTGGACATTCACGTATCCCTAAAATTCATAGGTGAGACCAGGTGCCCAGGAGGATTGACAGTCTCCTGTTTGGCTAGCACCCGCCAGCATGCTGTAATTACACAGTAATTACAAATTATAACATACCAACCAATCAGTAAATCAGCCTTCCGCGTCCTCCGCACTTCGGCTAAATGACATGGGAATGGATATTAACACATGGTATAAAAGTTACTTAGTTCTTTCTCAAAAAGTTTTATCAAGTGGGGATATTTTATTTATGACGTAATAATTTTATATTTGGATACATAACGTCAATGATTCTAATAAGTATGACACAATCAGTTATTCTTAGTCTGATGTGTTAAATGTAAGGTTTTAACGGTCCTTTCCGATTACTTGAAAATAGCCTATTGAAACCAAAATTAACGACTTATATTTAAGGCAAGATAAGTTATACATAGAACAGCTCCTTTCATACAACATCGTTTAAACAGCACTTCTGATAAGAGGCGGTCTTCATCACTTAAATTTCACAAATTGATAATGCAATACACTTTCAGAATACAGTATGTTTATCATAAATGTAGAACATATATACCTTTTAATCTTGTGCACCATATGCGCATTTCGACAAGTTATGTCTCTTTAGTGATGTTCGTGGCCGAATAATTGGAATTTTCATAATATATAAATATTTGAAGAGCAGCGCTGAAGCCAAAATGACCGAAAGGTAAACCAAAGAACCTATCTAAGGACAGAGCTATGCGTGAGGGAGATACTCTTTAGTTTTAGAGTGAATTACTTTATTTGGTGACTGAAAATTTGAAGTATGTATTTCATGTCAGTACAAAAAGCACTGAAAATTAAATTTATAATACCCTCGGGCACTATTAGTCCACCAGCAGTGACACCGGCCTAATGGTTATAATAAATATAGAACATATATACCTTTTACTTTTGTGCACCATATGCGCATTTCGACATAGTTATGTCTTTTCAGTGATGCTCGTGGCCGAATGATTGGAATTCTCATCATATATAAATATCTGAAGAGCAGTATATGATATCATCCGGTATATCTAGTGAAGGGCTTCATGTCCTTAGTATTCTTAACAGTATATTGGTAGTCAACAAAATAACTTCCTTGTTACTTGTAAATTGTTCATGACAAGTACATATCCTAATTCGGTTCAGCGGAAGGAGAAGATTTGGATACTGTTGACATAATCCAACTCCAGGGTCGTTTATCATGGGTGCCGTTGCCTATTGTATGGAAATCTTAGTTTTCTTCAATATGATAGTAAACGGTAAGATTTTCAAATTAAAAATTTCTGATAAAGAGGCGATAAGCTGGTTCATTTATACAGTCAATATAAGCTATTATTTCGATTGAATAAAAGTGTGAAATGTCTTGCAGTAACAAGTGCAATTTGACTAGATGTGATGATATAGTGGGTAAATACTAAGTGCAAATATAACATGATAACGATAATGTTCTTTTTTCTTGATTGCCATCATTAAGTGCCATACAGAAGCAATAAGTCATTCTAATATCATTCCTTCAAACGGGAACTGCATTTAAATGTGATTCAAACTCAAATTATGATTACGTTATAATTGTATTGATATTGAAGTTGGTCATTTGTTTAGGACTAATTGGGCACAAATTTAGTACTATTTGATCAGTAGTTTGCCAAGCTCTTTACTCTCACCAACTATTTGCCTATGCCTTACGTAAATGATAAAAGGAGTAATCATAAATCTTAAATAGCTATTGTATAACTTAGAATGTAACTGAGATAACGACCACATGAAAATAACCTAATACTGGATTTAACTTTATCGCTTAGAGACATTTTATCTATTTGTTTAATATATATATATATATATATATATATATATATATATATATATATATATATATATATATATATATATATATATATATATATATATATATATATATATATATATATATATATATATATATATATATATATATATATATATATATATATATATATATATATATATATATATATATATATATATATATATATATATATATATATATATATATATATATATATATATATATATATATATTGCGGCAAAGAGTGTTTGTGTTGTTTCTTTTAGTGTATTTTACTTCCATTTGGAGGGCTACTTATTCTATCTTATATATATATATATATATATATATATATATATATATATATATATATATATATATATATATATATATATATATATATATATATATATATATATATATATATATATATATATATATATATATATATATATATATATATATATATATATATATATATATATATATATATATATATATATATATATATATATATATATATATATATATATATATATATATATATATATATATATATATATATATATATATATATATATATATATATATATATATATATATATATATATATATATATATATATATATATATATAATATATATATATATATATATATATATATATAATATATATATATATATATATATATATAATATATATATATATATATATATATATATATATAAATTTTGTGCAGCAAGCACTTTTCAGGTGAGACTTGCTGGCAGCTCCTTCCCCTTCTCTGGACGTGTTGAAGTCAACTTAGATGACGGCTATGGATGGGGAACAGTATGTGATGATGGATGGGATGTAAAAGATGCTACAGTTGTGTGTCGAAGTTTAGGACTGACATATAGGTTAGTAAAATAATACCCCGATATAAAGATTTTATGGATTAGTGTTTTGTTTTTGTTTAGTTTTTTTTTTTGTGTGTTTGTTTCTCTGCATTTTGGGTTTTTTTGTATATTTTGGGGGGTTTTTTGTGTTTGTTTGGTTTTTTTCTTGTTTTTTTTTTTTTGTTTGTTTGTTTGTTTTTTTGGGTGTTTTTTTTGGGGGGGGGGGTTGTCTGAAGACATTGGCGAATGCATGCAGTGGGTATCGAAAAAATCGGTGCATCATGAATACTTTAAATATCCTTCTATTTATATAAGTACATATTTATTCAACCTATTGGATACCCCTTTTTCTACGTCGCAGTCAAACTTAGATCTTAGAAGGGATGCTCAAATAACTTAGAAGATACACAAACGCTCAGCTGTCATCTAGATGCTGAGAAGTAGTTCTCGATTCAAAAAACGAGGACGGAGGATGTTTTTCGAGACAGGGGGCGCCATCAACACACCACATAAGGGTGTTATAAGAGATCGTTTAATCACATGACGGCCAAAATAGTACAGTTATTGACGTCGACATGACGTTGTGAATGATGTCAATCAAAGAACTTACGCAGAGAGTAAAATGATGGTGTCATGATAACTCTACTGTCCGCACCAGTCACTTTGTAAACCGAAAAATCTGGATTTTCTCTTACTTATTTTTAAAATAGTTTTACAGAATTAATATCAATCGACAGATCTTGTTTAGTCGTAACTTTTGGTGTATGTTATATGTTTCTACGAAGAAGCATTCATATTTTATAGGGAAAAACTCATTTTAGATAGGGCGTATTCTATGTTAATTTTGACGTGACGTCGCCGATTGAGTCTATGGGAAACTTGGCGACGTCACGTCAAAATTTAACATGTAAATCGCCCTATCTAAAATTGAATTTTTTCTATATAAAATATGAACGCTTCTTCATACAAACATATAGCATACACCAAAAGTTATGACTAAACAAGATCTATGGAATGATTTTGGCCTTTTTGAAATTATTCTGAAGATGAATAACTGAAAATCCAGATTTTTCAGTTTCCAGAGTGAGTGGCACGGGCAGTAACTTTACACCATCTATATCTTTAGATATTGTAATGAGTATGTATTATTGCAGTGCAGGTATTCCAAAATCATCAGCATTTTTTGGAAGTGGTACAGGACTGATACATATGGACGATGTAAACTGTACTGGAACAGAGAAGTCATTATCCAACTGCACGTTTACCAACCGTTCAAAGGAAAATTGTAATCATGGTGAAGATGCAGGAGTAATTTGCTTTGTGAGCACACTAACAGGTAAAAGATGTTAAAATACACAATGTAAGGAGAAATACACGCTCTTTAACAAAGCACTCTTTTTCTTTTATTTTTATATCGCGTCGCACAGGCAATATTGCACTTTTATAATCGCCTAGTTTCGACCTTGCCTTCCCGAGGCATTGAGGGATATTTTGTCTGTAACTGTGACAAATAAAAGAGGAATTCCTTCTTTTCCTTGGAGTTTCATATAACAACAATTGATAGTGCTAACGAAAACATCATTTACTGTTTTACGCTTTCTGGCGTTTTCTACAGGTTATTCAGGACATAATAAATCGGAAAGAGGAGTTTAATCCAATACATAAGTGGAAAATAGGTTAAATACACATGCTACTAGAATATTTCATTAAAAGATTATTGAACTAGGAGGGATGATCTTCACTAATAATGTATGGCTGATATGCATAATTATGAATTCCTTACTGCTTGTATCTTTGTGCAACTCATAGAAATGTTACACATACAGACATATCTCTAGCGAGTCAGAAATCACGGGAAACAAGTCAATATGAAATACATTATCAAGTGGATGTTGCGTTCACTATTTTAATTCGCAAATTGGGGAAATCATTCTTAATCCATCAACTACACTCAGTGATAATTTCAGACATAAATAACGAAACTTTCTTTTAATTCTCTTTGTTAAATACGATTATGGTATTTATATTTTTAACTTACCGAATTCAGAAATATTATTAAATAACCAAGAAAAAAAAATCAATCTGAAGCTTAAAAATAATGGGTAGTTGCCGAGATCTGGCGGTTAAAACAATTACAAACCCCAAATCCCCTTGAGACCCAACACTAAATTTTCAACTGGACAATCTTTCCGCTAAACACACAGATATTAAAAAGATTTCTTCACGACCAATTGTTAAGAGGAACACAAACTACATGGTCACCACCCTAATGTCAACGGCGGACACAATAGTATAAATAGGTCCCTAGAAAATCTCTTCTGGATAGCCAGAAACGCGGTTTGTCTTGAACGTTTAATGTGGCATCGTTTATTCAGGTCACCAGATTAAACCTATCCTGGATGAGGTCGATCTCCAAAGTTATAATTCCACCTGATTGCAAACTTTTTGACCGTACGGTTGAGATCACGTGATTACGCTGGGGCGTGGTTTAAATTGTCTCCTGCTCGAAGTATTGCCTAGAGGAGGATGATGATCGGGGTATTGAATATGCCTGGAGGCGCATGGTGATCGGGAGGTGTGAATATGCTATAGTGCCTGTAAACAATGTTTATGGTTTGAATTGGTAATATAAAGTACATTCTTTCGACCCAATTATGACGATTCCAGTAGTATTTTATTGTTTAATTTTGATTGCTTTTCTTACGGTTTAGGAGTTGAGGCGTTTGATGTATTTGTTTGGTTTGATCTCTATTAGGAAAGTTTTATTTTGAAAGAGTTTGAGGACATTAGCCGATATTTCTCCCGTACTTTACGAATTACACCATTGGGCATTATTTCCCTCCTATATCCATAGGACGGCCATACAAATCTGTTTTGCCTTCCGTCCAGACTGCCTTTCCGAATCTTTATATCTAAATATCGAGAATCATCCAACACAACACGATGGCACAGCATTGTCCATAACTTCTTGTATAGGACCTTTCTCTGTCTATGATTACGATGGTGAAGAGGGATGTCTGATTCTGGTCACCACATCTGTCGGTTGCGATTATCTATCAGGCAGGGTGACGAAACGGAATATTGGCATTCAGGTTCCCCCTTTATATGTGGAATGAGAGGCTTATTGCGAGGAGGATCAGTGTCCACAAGGTCCTCTGTAATGGTGTTGGCGAAGTATTTGTCCCAGTCCCAGTCAGTGTTTGCAAAAAATACATTTAACGCTTGAAGCGTCTCAGGTGATAGATTCAAAGTTATGGTGTTTATTGTTGGTTTTAGAAACAAAATATTAAAACGCTTTCTCATAATTATTGTCTATTTGAAAATTTTACTTTATTCTCTTCATTATGTTAATTACCTATTATCAATTTCCTTTCCTTATAATAACAACATTAACATTTTCGGAGAAAATCATTAACTCGAAAGTAAAAAAAATGTTTAGACCATGGCTTCACAAATTTTAATGATTGTTATTTGCGTTCATATTGAACAAGACAATTGATATAAATCTTATGTCGCATGGTTTCGCATAGTTGACCACAAGTAGCTTTAAATTATCACCAATCGCTAGCTTTACAAGTAAGAGGCGGGGCTTACACCTTCCCCTTTAAAGTATTACTGCATTTTCAATCGACAACGTATTCCCTCGAACACCATTGTTTCCTTCTTAGTCATAATTTATAAAAGTAACATGTCGAAATAAATGTTTAAACCAACCTTATATTTCCAATATATCTCGTAATACTAGAGTAAAGTCCAAAATTTCTCATTTTTTTTTTTAAATCTTGAACCACAGATTACTTGTTATCAGTACAAAGAACCTGAAAGAATCATTTCGAATTATAGTGCATACATTTCAGATCCACATATTCTTAACATTCTTTGATCTCCCTGTGTATGTTATGCTGTAGTAAGTAACCCTAAACTGTATTTTTGACAAATACACCATCATGCATGGAAAATCAGACATTTCCATGTCTATATTACCATAGATCTATTCGATTACCAAGTGATCCCTTCTTTTTATTCCCGTGAATAATAATTTCAAGTAAGTATGTTAGATTTGAAATAATCAGAACATTCTTATTAAAATGTTGACCTTCAAGCTGTAGATTTGTGCTTAATTCATAAAAGCATTGTTCAAATGGCAGTTTATAGGATAATTTATAGGAAAATTTGGGGTTTCGATCCCCAGCTTTCCTTTACGCATCCATTTGAAAGTAGACATGTTTAAGGACCGATCGTCCAGTTCAAATCAGAACATGGTATGAACTCTAATCAGAGATAATTGCTAAAAGGGCAATGTTTATTGTTTGAATCAAACATTCTATTATTGGTTGCTCTTGAAGAGACGATTTGGATTTGCCAGGTACACAAATTGCAACTGAGCATTTATTATCATAAAATTCAGAATCCGTGAAAATAAAACCGTTTATTACTCTGAAATATTATGATATAATAATTACGTCCATAAGGAGACGCTTACTCCTTCATAGCACTTGATTCCACCTTTTGGTTTTTCCAGAGTTCCGTGATAGCCATTATCTCTATCTTGACTAGCAATATGGATATCTATTATTGACTACCAGCTCCGTTCTCTATCACTTTTCATCAAATAAA
Organism: Pteria penguin; assembly: GCA_035048485.1. Taxonomy (NCBI): domain Eukaryota; kingdom Metazoa; phylum Mollusca; class Bivalvia; order Pterioida; family Pteriidae; genus Pteria; species Pteria penguin. Next base: position 29,657,924 of record CM068584.1, read on the forward strand.
TGTTCATCCTTAGGAAACAAAGAAATCAAACCCCACATTGCTAAAGATGGTCACATGCTAATTAGTTATAACACGGCAGCATTCTCCTTGAACTTCAGCGTATGTGATACAAACTTTGGACTGGACGAAGCAAGAGTATCATGCAATGAAACTGGATATGACAGGTATTTATTCATACGAAAGTGTTGTGTTCTTTCTTCAACTGGTGATTGTGGCTGTAACATTTTCCATGCAGTGTTAATCTTCATTCATGTTATATGTGCCGTGAAAACATTTCTGCGTGTTCTTTATATTTTTGAGACATTCATTTCCGGGAACATTTGTGCCACAAGCCGAACTCATGTCACTTAGTCCAAGCGGACTTTACTTCTTTTTAATTTGTTTTTTATCCTGACCTATTTTATTTATTTGATCGTCATTATTTGTTAATCTATATAATTCGTATATCTATAGGAGAGGAGATTTATAAGCCCATGATAAGAAGTATCCCACTTTCTGCATATCACGATGAGGTATGTCATGGTGACTGCTTCATTGACAATAGAATTAAGAAAGGTAATTTGAATGAGAAGTGGTGTACTTCTACAAAACTGATTTTCCACATCCCGGACTACCTTAAAAATAACTTAAAATAAAGGACAGATAACTCACCTCACTAAAATTGCATATTAATATAGTCTAATAAGAAAAATTATAAAATCATGATTCAGTGTCATTATTAATTGTAGGGACTATTTTATGTGCCGTAAACTCCATACACCATAGCAATACATATTTTCATTGTGTTTAAAGCAGTAAGGATATTTACGAGAACCGGATGTTGTAATTTGAAAAAAGAGAATACAGAATTATATCATCTTGTATTCCTACTCGAGAGTTATTGAAAACATGCACCTGCATAGCAAAAGTAATTAACAGCACTTTATCATCAAGTCAAGCATGAGATATTTTCATATTTCTAAAGGAAATTGCCTATCGATAAGAAATGAACTATAATATATACAAAATTACAGGGATTCCACAGTGCTACTACCAGCCGGCTTTACTATTCATGACCAAGGGAACAGCTACATGCAGCGCGTTACAATCGATTGTTCTAGCACAGATTTAAAGATATCATCATGTAATCCGATCAAGGTGTTTTATGGGTTGTGCCCAAATGGAGGAAATATCAATCCAAAATTTGTATGTGGATATAGTGAGTAGTCTTTTATCTTATTCTAGAGGTAAAATCAGTATATATCTATATAGCAATATTTATATGATAAAACAGACAGTAATATTAAGTATTTATTTGTCTGATCTAGTTGTTTTATATCTTATATGCTTATTTCCCATGACAGAAAAAGTACGACGCATCAGTTTACGTGGAAATACAACATCAAGACGTATTCTTATATTGAGTCAACCAGAGGATGTTACTTGTGAAACGGAATATGCTAGACCAAAACCAGAAGTAACATGGTACATAAATGATATGCCATATCATGTTCATGTTCAAAATACTACTATGACGTCTGGATCGCTATACAAAGTAGATAGTAATTTGACTTTGTTTCCTAATCCTTCCTTTCTTGGTAGAACCTTGAAATGTTGCAGCAGGGATGTATTTGGTTATGAGATTTGCACGACGAAATACACGTTGCATATAAAAGGTAAGGAAAAACCTGCATTTCTCAGCCAATAAACTTTTCGAATTAGAAGGGGGAAATACTATCTATCCGAGCAACACAAAAACAAAGCACAATGTATTTGACAGTATTTTTTTTCTTTTTTTTTTTTGGTGTGTGGTTGGTAATACTATTTCAATTTATATATTTTAAAACAATTATTCGCATTTCTACTTGTTTCATGGTAAAAATGTTATTTCTTTAATCTTATCAATATAAGACAGTGATTATTAGCCTACGGAATATATGATTCTCAAGGTAGGGGTATTCAGCAGTATTTTGCAGCAGCTTTTATTTCATTATCAATTTCATCTCATCTGTGAATTTCAGTGTCCATAATTGTCTAATTCCATAAATGTCTTTGTCCTCACAGTCACTTTATGCATATATTAATGTGTCCTTTGAATTTATAGTTAAGTTTGAAAATACAGCTTACCGTAAGAAACTTAGATACTATTTATCTTGTTTTGGTAGTAATAATTCGGTCGTACAGCAGAAAATGTATTTACACAAGCGTTGATGAGAAGCTGACGTGGCACAATGGATGAGGTCCCCATTTGGACTCCAGACGTGGACACACAGGTGTCTTGTTTTTCAAATGTGACAATAAAATTCGACGTCCCGTGTCTCGGTAGGCATGGCAAGTTAAGGATCACTGCTTAGAGTGGGTCCAAATGTTTAGAATCTATGCAATGCATTCGGCTGAGGCTGTCACCGTATATTTGAAATGACGTTAAAAGTAATCAATTAATTATGATTTTATTATGATTATATATGCACCTACTTTATCTCTAAAACCGAAATTCTTGCTATGTAGGAATCATCAAATGGATCTGTCCATCCGTCTGTCGGGTCGCCTTTAAATAATTTTTGTCCACTCCGTAAAATATATAACCTGGCTGAAATCTATTTAATACGTTTCAGTTTATTTTTCTTAAATCCGTGTCTAATAAATTATCATAAGTGATTAATGCCTTGTTACTATTGACGTCTTGCCTTTTCTGTTCTGTAAAACACAACAAGAAAAAGCTTTATTTATATCTGAATTCAAAAGATAAACATTTTCATGTCATTGGCGATTTCAGAGTACCCTTACATGAAAAGGTTAAGCTATTATATGTGACTTATTACACCTGTAGCATTATGTATCCTTTTTATAGGCAAAGACAACAAAATTAGCAATATTGTTCACAACACTCACGGATTGAGTTTGATGCACGTAATTGCCTATAGCGTTCTTGGAATAGCTATTATAACTTTGGCAGTTGTAATAATCACCATGCAACATCGACGTCAGCAAAGCAACAGTAAAACCGAAGGTAACGGATAACTAGTCCAGGCTTATTCATTATATACAGTTCATAGACAAAAACATTATTATGAGTTCAGGGTTTTCTTCTATTACGTAATCTAAATAACAAACCAATAGATTTTAATTCAAACCAATTCAATGTAATCGAATTATTTGCTGATTTTTACCACGTATTTTGACTTTTCTTACTTTTTTTTTTCTTATTTTTCCCCTCTCTCTTTCCATTCCTACTACACTTCTTGTTTACAAATAGTAAAGGTTTTTTTTTCATTCGCTGTTATAACCACACTGAGGACATACATAATAATAATTCATAACCAATACCCAGGCATGCAAATATATGAATGGTATGAATGATACAAGAAAAGATGTTGGAAATTGTTACTTGCCAGATTTGGCAAGTGAGTAACAAAGGCTTAAACTGTTTAATTACTCTGTTTGCTGCTTATGGAGTACTGGCGACATTTCTTTCCTAGTTTTTGTGAAGAATTTTGATTTGCCACGACTCGTGAGAGTATGCTAAGGGCTTTACTTTATTGTGTACTTTATATTTCTATGGTGACTTTTGTCGTACAGCTAAGTCAGTAACTTTTATTTTTTTTCCTTTACTGTAAGATAATCATTAATATTTCATGATATTCTACAACTTCTGAAATATACACATGTAATTATTCTATTTTAATATCTATTATAGTACCTGTGCATCATCCAGAAGTAGCAATGACGTCAGATATACAAAGTGAAAAGTACGTTTTATTTCCATAATATGACGGTACCGCATTTCACTGGAACTAGCTATGGGATATTTTATATATGTAAATTATATTTTTATACTCATTCTTTTCTATCTCTGAGCTTATTATATTTATGTAATATTCACCTCCTTCTTTTATTTAAGACACTAGGGGAAAAGTTGGGTTCTCCTCCTTTCTCTTGGTTCAAATAAAGAATTCCATTTTATTTTTTACATTCGCTTTAATTTGTCCCCCTTCCACGTACACGTTTACTTTTTTTCCCGATTTTCGATCATTCTCTTTGAATGGGAAACAGCATACTTCATTAATCAATCGACCACGGGTGGAACGCAGTTATAAATATTCCAGATAAATACAGATTAAATAAACGAAACTTGCGTTAACCGCAATGCATATATTTTTAATTTCATTTCAGATTATCGAAATATGATATATGTCATACGATAGATATCAACTAAAGAAAAGTTTAATCATTTCTTTAATATTCTTTTGTTCGCCGACCAAACTTTCTTCTTATATATCATTACAGCTACGAGAATGTGACATACAAACAAAGCGATGAAGAACAAGAGCAGTATGAAGAAATAATGAGACCATGAATGGGTTATATTAAGATCAATTATTGCAGGCGAAATATCTAAACAGAAGGAAATTAATAACAATTCTGATTCATAAAAGAGAATATTCTCTTATGTTTTTAATTGGACGTTTTATACTGTTTTCATTCTTTTTTTTCGAAACACTCATTTATTCACTAAATATTGAGATCTTACGAAACGCATCTTTGTAGAGAAAAAACAAATAGCACACTAAGTGGTGTACTTGTAACTTTTAAAAATACTTTTTTATTGGGTTTTTTTCTTCATGATTGGGTTATGTTAGTAGAGCTTATCTTTTCTCAAAATTGACCCAAACAATTTCCACTTATTTGTACAAGTTATATGTGTCTCATATTATCCACTTATTTGTTAATTTAACCCAAATGCAGAGGGCGAGAAACCCAAAATGGCATCGTTTAAGCATCCAACGCACCTGAACTTACTGCAAAAAATGTAAAATGCAGCAAGTTTAAGTGATTGTCACAATACAAAAGATAATTCCGCTTTCGCATTTGGCATATGGTAATATACACAAAGGTCTCTACCACACCATTTGTTTGACTTTTGTCAAATTAAATGACTGTCCTAAGTCGGTATCGTAATTGCACTACAATCAAATATTTTTGTAATGTGTTATATGTTCTAGTATATTACTTATATTCATGTATTGTATAGCTCCATGGTGACTTCTGCCACATAACTGAGCCAGTAAGTCCTCTTTTTTCCTATATAGCAATTTTCATGTATTAATATGTAGCTGTCATTATACCGTATGTCTTTCTTTAACTTGAACAAATGGATAAAGAGAAATCCTACTAGTAATAAATGACCCTTTATCTATGAGAGAAAATTAAATACGTTTTTAGAACAATCATGACGTCCAATACTATTCTAGAAACGATGAGAACTGCCAATTTATTATTATAAATGTTCTTTTCTAACCTTCGTAATTTCAAAAATGTTATAATAGTTTGCTTTTCAAAAAACTTTTACTTGCCTTGTAAGTAAGGTGTGGGCTGATTTGTTAGTCTGAACTCTTTGAGAGTAAACTTGATTTTCAATATATAATAAATGGTGAAATATTCTCCGTCCTTCTTTGGAGTTTTATCTCCGTAACTACTACCAAATCATTACCGTCAGCTTATTTCAAAATTCAGAATTCAGAATGTCATCTCATAAATTATTTGTTGAAACGGGCTGATATAATAACATCGACAGAAAAAACAACATATGTATGTGTTGTAAAAAAATGACATCGAGGATGAATTTCATTCTATACTGATATGTCCATACTATCAATCTATTCGTCAAAACCTTTGAAAATTATATTATTATAGAAGACCTTCTGTTTTCAAACTTGTGCAATTATTGACATCTCAAAATGTTTCCGAATTATTCATTCTTGGTAAATACTTATATAACGCACACAAACTGAGAGACTCTTTGTTGATGTAAATGTCTCTCCTCCGCCTGACATTACTTGTCATTACTTTCTGTTTTTGTATATTTGTATTATATGTTGTATTTGTAAACCTATAAGCATGTGCTTTTGGTAATAAACTATCTATCTATCTTTGGTTTAGGATCCATAATGTATTTTCTAGATTAATTATATACCTGCACTATTAAAGTAGATGTTTGGGTACAGATATTATCTGAAATTTAAAGCAAACTTTTTTTTTATTAGATTTGTCTTTATCGATACAATAGACACAATAGTTCTTCATTGAATATATTTTTGATTGTCTTGAAATTTTCATGCATCTTTTATTACCATCGTATTCCTGTCCACCATACACGTTTAGTTTTCACGCATTCCAAAGGGAAATACCCTACCTCTTTAAAACCGAATTTTTCCGGAAAGTTCAGATGAGTGCATATTTTTATCACAGTGAGACAGTTATGTCGCGTATAAGATAAGAGACTAAACTATATGTCATTGAGGAAAGGAGTATTGGACTTTATGTATCTTGGTGATATGTAGTTATATAGTGGAGTAAAAGCAACAGTTAGACTATGTGTTAGAAGGAAAAGAGTCATGACCTTATGTATCACGGTGAGACAATTATGTAGCGGAGTTAAATTAAGTTATGTAGTGAGGTAAAATCAAGAACGATACTGTGACAGGAAGGAAGAAGTCCCACGCTTTATGTATCATAGTGAGACAGCTATGTGGCTGTATAAAAAATATAGAACATATATACCTTTTAATTTTGTGCACCATATGCCCGTGGCCAAATGATTCTCAAAATATATAAAATATGAAGAGCAGTGTTGAAGCTAAACTGACCGAAAAATGAACAAAAGAATCTATTTTAGGACAGAGCTATGCATGAAGATGCTATAAAATTATAGGTTAGACTATCAGTAAGGAGGAAGCAGTTTCAGGCTTTATGGATCACAATACATAAGACATCATATAGTTGTACAAAGTGGGGGGTTAGAGGAAAGGGGTCTCAGGCTAGCCACATCCGCCATGATACAAATCCAGAATATGTAAAATACACGGATTAGATGAATGTACACAGGCAGTGTGCAGAATTCGTCACAATCAAATGATAACACTTATAATTACCCTGAATTGAAATCGTGCGTGGGAGGTTTCAATGAATTTCGCATTGCGATATGTAAACATGCAAGTATGACAATAATCCCAGGAAATTAAGATAACGGAAGTGTACAAACTACGTAGATGATATTGAGAAGTATATATCAGGAGTGTGCCTTTCTTTGCATTGTAAGCCGGCGTGGTCTAGTGGTATCGCGCTGGACTCCTGATCGGGCCGGGCGAGTCCCGCTCTGGTCATGCCGGTGTCCTGTCTTTCGGATAAGACAGTAAAACTGAGGCCACGTGTCGTGGTATGCATGGCATGTTAAAAATCCCTCACAGCTTCAGGTGGGTCCGTTGCAAAGGTCAAAATTTGTATACCCCGCATCAGGCAGATGCCGTCACCATATACGTGAAGTATTCGTGGTGTGACGTTAAACAAAAATCAATCAATCAAACCTTTGCATTATTATATTTTCATCCTCAAATTGTTTCAATAGTATGTTTACGAATATCTCTATACATTACCTCCATCCACTATAGCTACTTGATTTTACTAAGATTTTGCTAAGTGTTGTAGTGATTTGAAGATGATAAAATGTTTCTACTTCTCTGATTCTAACGCCATCAGCATTTAATAATCAGGAATAACAACATAAATATACATACCAATATTTATGTTTTGCAAATTTACGTTTTTGTACAACTTATTATACGTATATATAATAAAGATGTATATATGAGCATATATAAGCTCAAGATCCAAACTGTAAAACTAAACAGTGTTAATAACAAAGTTGAATTGACTGTAAGTATTTAACAAGTCATATGAAAGAAGAATATTAACTTTCTCCACAGAAAACTTTGAAGTATATATTGCACATGAATACCAAAGCATTGAATGTTGAGTCAATGATACCCCCGTACTTATCGTGGTATCGACCGAGTGTTATTAATAAGTAGAACTACTTTATGCCTGTAGTATTTCATTAATTCTCAAGGCCTAGGCTTCGTAAATCCAACATCTTTGAAGAGTAAAGTAATAGCGAGAATAACCGTACTGCAATGTAAACTATCTGCGTAACTTACATTTTATTAATATTAAAATACATGTAACAGTGTAACACTGTGAATGTCATGCTCTCTTGAAACGGTATATGAAAAGTGTCTTCAAGACAAAAATATTCCACCTTATATACATAAGATGAAATCCTGCCATGACATTAGTCTTGCAAAATCTAATTTTGAGGTTTTCCTCTAATTTCAAACAATGATGATGACATTTTACAGTAATGATCTATTGGTGATGTGTATACAAAGGCAGACACCGGAAGTGTAATGTCTGTTCTTTAATGTAAAAAAGCAGAGCAAACTCAAAATATAAATAAGGATGAATCCATCATCTATATATAGTCTCTTCCAGTGACCAATAGACATCTATATATTAAGGAGTATCTATTTAAGGAATAACTGATCTGCGAAGTGGATTATATTTAGTTTGTGTCTCGGTCTTTGTCTATACAACGATAGACTGAAATTTGTTTTGCAGTCATGTCCTATAATTTAATTACATGTATTTCAAATAAAAAATTTTCTCAAGAACGATTACATCTTGTATTTTAAAGTGAAAATGTGGAATACATTACATTATTTACTTTTGTCTGTTGGAATTTTCGGCTAGTGAAATGTCCCCGGTAAGGTGTTATTACAAATTCTTTTATTAGTCATATTACTGAGTCATATACTGAAATGGTCAGTCTAATATTAAAAGGCGTTGTTCCAATCACATCTCATACTTGTAAATGTGACATATTTTCATATCATAAGAATGCCACGGGAATTAACGGCGACTTCTGAAACACTAAGAAATATCAATTTAATTAAGAGGATTTACATAATGTGTTGTATTTTATTAGCTGAAAAACGGTAGTTGAATATCTAAACATGCATTTATTTTATACCATACTATAGGACTACAGCGATGTTTATAAACACGACGAGTCTAAATTTTATTATAATAGGGGAGACAGGTTTATCATGGTCAAATATTACTAAAAGGTATATTATTACTTTGAATGATAGTAGGTTTTTGCCTCAGTTCATAGTAGCGGCGGTGGCGTAGAGGATGATTAAACCAGCTACCGCTAAACAACGTAGCCTCTTATTATGATGTTTAAAACGCGACCATTTAAATGAATATTAGAATGTATCGGAAGAAATAAACTTTGTTAAACACCCCTATAATTTGATAGTAGAATCTTTGTTTTGTTCTTAAAGCCCAGATTAGCACAGTTCTCGCTGTAGATTTATAAGACCATTTCTGTAGAGTTTATTTTAGATATAACAATACCAATGAAGGGGGAGTTCATGAGTTACATATATATTCTTTGGGGAAAGAGAATATTTTCCTATCATTTGTCAAAACTGGAGCACAAATAACCCAGTCCATTGCCATGGTAACATATTAATATAAATCAGAGACGACCATGAATACGTAAGTTGATTTTGTGCACCATATGCGCATATTGACAATTTATGTCTTCTCATTTATGCACAAGTTCAAAACTCTGGAAATTCAAAGTATAATGATTTAAAGAGCAAATATATCACCAAATTGACCACAAACAAACTAAACTAGATGCCACAATACCTTATTATGTATTGATATGGTTAGAGTACAGGTAAATATACTAACAGACATCAAATGCGTCTCGGAGGAGGTCTAATTAAACTGCAGCTGAAAAAGCGACAAACTAATGCACTAACTAATGCCTTCAGACCATAGGTTATACCATTAGTGACTGGAAAATGAATTCTGATAAAGGCAAACCAATACCTTCGAAACCACAAAGATGTCCCGGAAGCAAGCAATAAGAGTTGGTTGTAGCTGAAACAACAGCAGGCTCATGCTACCCTGACCCTGAAAGTGTTGCTAGGATACTAGGTCAGGTAGGTCCATACAGTTAATACATGAAAGATGACGGAAAAGAGGACGAGACTGCAGCAGAGACAGAGGCAGGCGCCTTCCTCCCCGACGTTAAAAGAGCCACGGATTTGTCGCAGAAAAAATCAGACATCGTGTAAATTTCGTATGATGATGGAATACGTTCAGATTTATCGAATACCTCTAGATTTTTGTCTAAAATACCAATTAAGTTACATCTATCATACAAATACTAGTAAAGAAATTGGCTATCATGAACCCCTGCAGAAAAGACCTTGGAAATTCATACTGTTCGTCCCACTATTATAGGAAATATGTGTGCCATGCCTCAAATTTCTAACATGACGAGTTTGATCTGTATCTTCTGTTACAACGTGCTTTCTCAAAACTTTGCTATTTGCCCAAAAATTGGTACGTAACTTTGACTTTGAAATTGAAAATCAACATGAGTCGACTTCATTCCATAAAGTTAACTCAAAGAATCTATTTATATTGTGTAAAGTCTACAATGTCACTTATTGGGAGAATGGGTATGAATAGATGAGCCAGGTTACGACGTGCTCCCCATGCTTGTGTCATTCATCGTGCTTAGACTTTTTGAATTAAAATGTCGATAATATAGGTAGACTGCATGTATGTAATAATCTATATCTTGTGACATAAACTTTATCGATATGCTGTGTGAAGACTACAGGATGTATTGCTATCTACGTACCCCTTTCAATTAGTCATTTTTTAAAATATGGGTTTGTTTACATCGTCTGATAGCTACCAAAACCATGAGAAATACCGAATTTTTGCACGACATGTGAAACTAATGTGCGATTTCACCAATGACTTATCTGGAAAATCTAGCAGCATCAAAACATCAGTCCCATGTTTTGTCAAAGCGTTTAAGGTAGTAGCCTAAAATTTTCCCATCAATCAATTTCACTGATAATGGTATAGTATTACGCCTTTATATAAATATACCTAATAACACATTTGGAATGAATTTATTCAAGGGTAATTTTTGACAACAGCACAAATTGAGGAGGAATTTTAATCCATTCTAGCACGCTTTGAATAGATGCTGCCAAGATGTGTCAAATGTTCATGGAAACTGATAACAAAGGATTAGATCATTATATAACTTTCAATGCCTTTGAAGGATAAATGCAATAATTAAAAGCATCATCATATTTATTTTTTGCTTAATCCTTGTAAAATATACTTATATTCCTTGATTGATGCAGTAGAAGTAACTAAAAAAATAAAAAAAAAATATCGTTTAATTTTTTCCAAAAAAAAAAAAAAGAAAAACAAAACAAAAACAAAAACAAAAACAAAATAACAAAAAAAAAACCAACTTTGGATTGTTATTTCACTATAACAGCTTTCTTCTATATCAGTTGAAAGAAAATTTAACTTAAGTTTGCTGTTATTCTTAGTTGGATTAAACCCCCCCCCCCTTTTTTTTTCCTCCTCTTCTCACTATGCTCAAATATCCAAATGTGATGTGTAAAAAATACTTCATACACAACATCCTAAAACGTTTTTCTTTTCTGAAAATGTTTGAAAACATTGAATGTCTATACAATACAACATTTTGCACCCCGGATGGAAATACGTAGTGGTGGAGTCCATGTCATGATATTACTTTTGCCCTATCTGTGTGTCAAGTGTCAATCTGCAACATCGACTTTGTCAATAACTTCTGAACTATTAAAGGAAAAGACATCATATACGGCATGTGTGCTCCATCTATAAAGCCCTCTCAACAAATGACCTTGAAGTCAATGACCTTGTCAACTTGATCCAAAACCATATTCTATAATCAGCTAAACTTAACTTTGCCTACATTGTTTGAATCATGAGAGATAGAAACTTCAATCTGAGAGGTGTACTCCACTAATGAAACCTTTTCAAATGACACCAAAGTGAAATGCCTTGTGACCTTGACTTCAACGCGAAAAATATCTTTTACGTAACCCTTTACTTATATATTATAAAAGGCAAAGCATGGCGGTGGGGGGGGGGGTTAAATGGGGGTTGCCGGGTTTGGAAATGTATGGCCCATTTTCATAGAAGAGCCATCCCACCACTAGATTTATTCACTAAACCGCCATGAACAAACACCTTTATTGAGTATTATTGAAACAAATAAAATTACTCAATATATTTGAAAATACTGACGTTGTTCTTCACCGTACATAATCATCCACCATAAGCTCTACAACGCCATAAATGTCTTACGTCACATTCAATACACAATGACGTCAGCTTGATGCTAGTGACTGGTCATTTTCTGTAAAGCACTAATCTTCCACTTCCCTGTGGATGAATGACTGATCATTTTGACAATTAATGAAAATATGCAAGAATAAGCGCCCTTACGTGTAAACGTTTTAATCACTTTTCAGAATTACGACCGTTAGATTTAATTTGCAGCTAACATTGGATTTGTCAAAATATCACTCGTATATTTCATTTTATAGATATTTCCGGCAAACATTTGCATTTCGAAGAAAGATAACTCTAACATGATCTTAGTAATGGAAATTAATAGCATGATTCTTGAGTAATATATTATAAGGTATAAAAATCAACATTGATCTTTTTCTTCTTCTTCTTCTTCTTGTTCTTCTTTTTCTTGATACAAAATTCTCATACATTTTGGCTTCAACTGTTCCTTCTTTTTCTTTGCCAAAATGATGCCTTTACAAAGGAAATAAAACAGAAAACTCAACCAACACAGCAAAATCATGATTTTCGTTTTATTTGTATTTTTCTTTCTTTTTTTTTTATTATCGGTATTATAATTTTTTTCAATACCCACACTATAAGTATCTAAAATGTTTAAATTGTTTAAAAGATATTGCATTTTATGTTTGAAAATACATGTAACCTGTTCGATTGCAGAATGAAATCAGAAGAAATGATGGGAGTTATTACTCGCTAAACTCTTGACTCTGTGACAGAGGATTAAACTGTTTAGAAATTTCAACCTTTCTTATTAATGGTTTTTCACCCTCCACTTACATATCTGTGAGTGCGATGCTGAAATTCAAAAAGGCAGGTTTGTTATAACATGAAACGTACAGATCACCCCCTCCCCATATCATGAGATAAGATGACGGTATGAGTTAGAATCGATGCCCTTTTTGGTTTCCTTCCGACGCATCAAGAGTTGCTGCGAGTGTAGGATTATAACTTGATTCACTCTATGTGAAGCATAATCGTATGGCTTAATTTCTATACATTCTAAAGGATAAAGCGTAATGTAAAAAATAGGGTATCAGTACTTTAGTGTCATCATGCATTTAGTGCATGCGTTAGTGTCATCTTGCATTTAGTGCATGCTTTAGTGTAATCATGTATTTAGTACATGCATTAGTGCCATCATGCATTTAATGCATACGTTAGTGTAATCATGCATTTAGTGCATGCATTAGATGCATCATGCATTTAGTGCATGCGTTAGTGCCATCATGCATTTAGTGCATGCATTAGTGTCATCGTGCATTTAGTGCATGCATTAGTGTCATCATGCATTTAGTGCATGCATTAGTGTCATCATGTATTTAGTGCATGCATTAGTGTCATCATGGATTTAGTGCATGCGTTAGTGTCATCATGCATTTAGTACATGCATTAGTGTCATCGTGCATGTAGTGCATGCATTAGTGCCATCATGCATTTAGTATATGCATTGGTGCCATCATGCATTTAGTGCATGCATTATTGCCATCATGCCTTTAGTGCATGTATTAGTGTCATCATGCATTTAGTGCATGCATTATTGCCATCATGCATTTAGTGCTTGCATTAGTACATCATGCATTTAGTGCATGTATTAGTGCCATCATGCATTTAGTGTATGTATTAGTGCCATTATGCATTTACTACACACTGCTGGTATCATAAAAATGAAAATCACGTCATTGATAAGAAGTATAGGTATAATAAATAAAATACATGTATGAAAAACAAATAGAATATGATACACATGTACATTTTATCGTATAAACAAAGCACACATTTTCTGATTTCCAAGTACTATGTACTCATAGCAATTTAAAATAATTGCATACATTGAAACAAACAACTTCCTTATAGCCAGATATAAGTAAGGACCGACGGATTATATAAATATATGACAAGTAGATGTCCTTATACGACTTCGTGGAAGGGAATTATTTCAAGGTATGTATTAGTCATTGTCATAATATATATCTAGTACTAGTACTATGTATGGCGTGAATGTAATATAGTGTACAATTCACAAACCTGTTATGATGGAGATAACAAATATTTGGAAGTAGATCTTAGTTCTCATTCATAATGAGAAGGTAATTTTTTCAAATTTTAAAACTTTGTAGAGGGTGAACAGCTCGTCTTACTGTCATAAACAGGATTTGATGTGTCAGACGTCGAAAATATGACATGCACAGAATCCTTTCCGCAATGAATATTGTATTCATGCCTTTTAAGACCGTGCGCAGACTGCGTCGTTTGCGATGCAGATAAACACGCTGATGTCAAATTAAAAGAACGAAGTAACTGGAGATACATGTTATGATACCAGCAACAATGTACAGCAGTGGACATTCACGGCCCCCAGAAATTCAGAAGTGAGACCAGGTGTCCGTGAAGATTGGGCATCTCCTGCTTGGCAAATAGTAATCACGGTTGTAATATATAACATGCTCTATGTTGTGCGAGGACATAATATATTGTACAATTCCCAAAAACAGTTATCACGGTGATAAAGAATGTCTGTATGCATATCTTACTTTTCGTTCATATGGAGAACAAAGAGATTTGTTTCAAATTAAAGTCTTGGAGGGTGAAAAGTTCGTCGTACCACAATTAACGCTCTCACAGCGTACCACATTTATACATACCCATACACACCTAAGATAAGACTAACCTTCTCTTGTCCGGCGAGCGTGGAGTTTTTCTAAACATAATGCATATTCTAAATTATGTGTAGTGCTTAGAAAATGTCACAAATACAAAACACTTATACAGGGATAAAATAACGCTGGGGAAATATGTAAAATAATAGATATTACACAAAAGAACAAAGCAATCAGTAAATCAGCCTTGCGCGTTCTGTACACCTCGGGGTTAATGCCATGGGAACAAATATCAACACATGACATAAAAGTTGCAAGTGCTATTATCATGATTTTCTTTATATGAAACACTTATATTTACTCACTGTCAGTTTTCTATTTAATTTGATAAAGTATTTGCCCTTGTTATGCACTATTGCAACTATTGTTATATTGCAACTGGAATACATTTAGATTTGTTTACATTTGAGGTAGATCTATGCATGAAAAGTGCATGCATGGAATTAAAAAATAAAATGGTAACATTTGGTATATAATGTCTAGGGAAGCTTGTTCAGAATCTTTTAAAGCACCTAATTATATGGAAATGTAGTTCCATGTTAAATTTATGATTTAGTCTCTTAAATATGTGTAGGTTTTAATTTATCTCTTATTTCAGAAGCAGAATTAAGATGACAGAATATCAATGAGAGGACATTAAAAAATGCAATTCTCAACATACAACAAGTTTCATATTCTTAGAGTAACACATATTTGTGAAAATTCAGCTAGTTTGATT
Source organism: Pteria penguin (assembly GCA_035048485.1). NCBI lineage: Eukaryota > Metazoa > Mollusca > Bivalvia > Pterioida > Pteriidae > Pteria > Pteria penguin. The sequence continues at coordinate 29,673,371 of CM068584.1, forward strand.
ACAGGGACAGAACATTATTTCCATTAATTTGCTCTGGTTCTGTTTAATCCTGAAGTGGCGAAATGAAACACTGTATACATTTTCAAAACATAGGGATTTAAAAAGTTTTGAGTGTCAATTACTTTGTGAATGTTGTATGTGCACGTTTAAACATATACTGTATAATAATATAAATATAGAATATAATTTCTTTTGTTTGTGTATTTTTCTTTTTTTTTTTTTTGTTTTTGTTTTTGTTTTTTTTTTATATATATATATATATATATTTTATTTATTACAAAATGTCCTGGTTTCAGCATGTTTCCGTAGCGGAATCCTCCTTAGGTCTCCAGGTTGTAGAGAAAGCTTTAATTTTCCAGTTTATGTGGAGGATATGTTTTGAGTTACGTAGGTTTCATTCATGTATACTCCTTTAAATGTCAAAGTTTCTGCCAGTATCCGGTGGCGGAAACTTGCTGGAAATGTCCCAGTTACTGCAGGTTTCCGCAAGGTCTCCATTGCTGAAACATCAAGTTGCTGCAAGTTTCCACCGGTTTCTGTTGCGGAAACCACTAGTTTCTGCACGGAAAGCTTGCGGAAACCCGCAGTAACTGGGACATTTCATGTTTCACTTCATGTTTCCGCAAACCTATTTTTTTTTTTTGCAGTGTAACGTAATTATATGATTTTGATGTAGTTAAAGCTACTGGTTAAAAGCTGCGGACTCATGATCATGTTTTAATATCTGATTCTATGATCCATTGATTTATTAGCATCTGAGATATCATAGCACATACACCGATGTACTTTACTACATACTCTACACCCCATTCTCTAAAAAATAATTCTCTAAACAACAACTTTGCCTGGAGTGTAATATACTGTGTAATGTCTCTATGTATACATCGGTTAACGGAAAAGTGTTTTCGAAAACGATAGACCTGATAGAAAAGTATGAAAAGAAGAGAGCAAGAATGGAGCCTAATTAAATTATTCTAATCATAAATTCTTAATGTACAGAACATGAAATTGATTCTTCTTCTTTTTAAAATCCGGTACATTTTTACAAATGCCCACACACATCCTTGTTTTAATGTAAAATACGAAAGTAACTGGTGTCACTGACTATGGCACAAACAAAAATGTACCATAGGTGACATTCACGAACCCCTGAAATTCAGAGTTGAGACCCGGTGCCCGGGAGGATTTAGCGTCTCCTGTTTGGCTAGCCATATCCGTCGTGAATACCCTTACATACAGACAAAACAATATAATTCAGCACCGGTAAAACTTAATTGATTTTACATAATTGAAAAAGCGGATATATAGTTTGAATTAAGCTGTAGAATGAGCGAGATAGAACTAGCGTTTGTGGACTACCTGGGTCTTAAGCACTGCCCCTTTTGGGAGAAGGGGGCATTTGTCAATGTAGCTTCTAAGTCTTGGTGTTATATCTCTTTAATTGACCATCATTATTCAGGTTCACAACTATGGATATTCCATGATAATTCCTTTACATAATCATTTGTCAATGTATAATGTACAATGTGGATTTTGTCTTTATGGTTGTTGTGACTGACTTCTCTTGACATGCTTAAGCCCTCTCTCAGAGCAGCGAATCTCTCTGCCTCCCTACAATAATTTACGTTGTTGAAGAACTAATACGTTGATATAAGTAAATAATACTACAATAAAGATATTTAAAGGTTTTACTTTATTTTCAGTTGCAAAGTGTGCAGAGGAAATTGAATATGAGTTATTTGATTAGATATTATATAAGGTTCGTTCAAGTTGCACCAGTAAACATACATTGCTATTAGTTACACAATACTTGGTGGTCAAAAAATGTTATTCTACGATCGATTGGTCTCTAAAGACACTGACCTGAATTATTTTCATCAATATTGTTAATCTGACTTGGGTACTTAATATCATTAAGGTACATGTAATATAGACAAAAACAAAGTTTTGCAATAGATTTACTGTTTGCTTTATTTATTATGATCACTTATCAATGCATTTGCTAGATAATAAACCGTTATATTTAAATATTTAATTATTTTATTTTTACTCAGACGGTTAAAATTCTGAATGTCTTTAAAAACATGTAAGTAATACAGAATAGAAAACATGTATTGAAACTGAGAGAGCAATTTTCAGATTATGAAAAGTTTTTTTTTATCAATAAGATATAAACACTTGTGAGAGAGTCTGCTCCTGAAGCCAGATTATCACCTCATTTTAGTTGAATTAAGAGAATCAGAATGCATAGTGTAGACTAATGAGTCTATAAAGAATTAAGGTGGCTTTCAGCCTTGTATCCTTACATTTGAAAAAACTATTGGCATTCATATGTACTGTGTGTCAAACTCTATCATAATTAAGCTTTATACCATTTCATCTGTAATAGGTGAAAACTATATACTTTATTATATCTCAACAGAAATGGACATAAGGCATTTTATTCTCAAAATCTTGTACCAAATGGAAATTCCCATTGATTTCAAATCAAGTTCAAAATATACTGAGTGCACAACTTTAAATTCATAGTTCTTAAGTGTGTAGTAGTTGTAGCAGAGTTCATCAAATAAAACTTCCTCATTTAATGTAAATACCAAAGAGGAAGTTACGACATGAGTTTATGACACGTACATGGATGTGTTTATACGTTTTTGCTGAAGAAAAGCATTTGAATACTGATAATGTGCAGCAGCATCCAGGTCTTTTATCATGGGTATCCTTGCCATTTGTATGGAAATCTTAGTTTTCTTTAATATCATAGTGAACGGTAAGAATTTCAAATTTAGAATTAACAAGACGATAATGTTGTTATGATTTCGAATATATAAAAAGTGTAAAAACTGTCTTGCGGTAATAATCGGAATCATACTACATGCTAAGATACAATGGATGATTATAGCAGATGATATGATAATTAACTTATTTCTTGCATGTCATTATTCGGTATCATAACAAAGTAATGAATCAATATAATAGCATTCATGCAAGCGGGAGCAGGACTTTAGAGTAACTCAATCTCAAAATGTTCAATGACAGTATGATTTGTACTTAATAATTGTATAAATATCGATGTTTCTCATTTTTTCAGAAAGAGTTGGTTATCAATTCGTTGATATTCTATCAGTAGTTCGCCAACCTCTTTACAGACACTTACTTTTATCAAAGAAAGAAAAAAATAATAATAATAATGCTCTACCTTAAATAGCTAAGTTTACTTATAATTGAAAATGTAATAAGATGACGACTTTCCAGGTTTTGTGGAATTTACCTTCATCACTGAAAGAAGTTTTATTTTTAAATTTTTCTTTTTTTTTTCATACAATTTGTGTGTAGCAAGCACATTTCAAGTAAGACTTGCTGGCGGCTACTTTCCGTTTTCTGGACGTGTTGAGGTGAACTTAGACGACGGAAATGGATGGGGAACAGTATGCGATGATGGATGGGATGAAAAAGATGCTAGAGTTGTATGTCGAAGTTTGGGACTGGAATCTAGGTTGGTAAGATCAAATATATTTACAGTGATAATTTGAGATTATAAGATACATTCATAGTCTCTTGTTTACCTTACATGCAATAAAATAATGTAAGAACGTGTGAAAAAAAAAACGCAAAAAAGATATGTAGAACCAAATATAGAAAATAAGCATTTAAAACGTGAAAATTACAATGGTAATATGGTTATGTCCAAACACCTTTCTCCGCTGATGGAAAAAAGGAATAGAAAGTCATAAATTTTGTCCTCTTTGAATACTAGTCGAAACTGTCGAAAAGCAAACATTAGACTCGACTCAGGATCTCTTAATATATCGATATATATTTCTTTTCCTTTTATAATATTCCTGGTATATATGAATTTGCGTTGACTAAATCTCTTTCTTTTAATAAGTGGTTATATAGCAATTTAAACATTGTACTTATTTCTAAGTATATAATTTGGTGAAATACTGACGGTGTTACGAGAAACAATGCAAATCTACTTGAAGTGAATGGATGGGAAGATGAATCATTTTAGCATAACAATGTGAGGCTTATTTGTATGTTACGCCATTTGCATCTTCACATTTTGTAATAAGTTTATAAACTCATAATATTAACGTAATATTACTGCAGTACTCCTATTCCAAAATCATCAGCATATTTCGGAATGGGAACAGGAACGATACATATGGACGATGTGAACTGTGCTGGAAGAGAAAAGTCATTATCCAACTGCACCTTTACCAATAGTTTAAAGGAAGATTGCAGTCATATTGAAGATGCAGGGGTAATTTGCTTAGTGGATACTCTGACAGGTAAATATGTTAAAATAAAAAACATGCAAAGGTTAAATACCTGCTCTTCAACAGAGTCGTACTTTTGTTTTATTCTAGCTTCGATTCTAAACTTACATGTATGTTTGCCGAGGTAGTTATGGCCCTTTATCTGTAATGGGTGGCAAAACGTCACGATTCACGAAAGATAGGCAAAATTAGTGTATGCATCTTGTTCCGCAGCGGGATAGCAATCAAACAGTTTCATGATGTCTTCCCACATACCTATCCTTGCTCTCCCTAAATGTTCGTGATGACTTTTCATTGACTTCTTTATTGGCACTTAAGTTGATGTCAACAATAATCGATGGTGTTTGCGAGAACAATATAATTTTTAATTTTCCTCTTCCATAGCGTTTGCTATAGGCTGTACAAGATTGAATTGGGCGAAGGAATTTGATTTAGTATATAACTGGCAAAAGTTACAAACCCAAAAGAGAAAACTCATGCCACTAGAGTCATGTATTAAAAAGTGATGGAACTCCAAGAAATGAGATTCATTGATGATGTATGGCTGATATGCAGAATTACATTTTCTTTAGTTTTTGTATATTTGCTCACCTCAATGGCACACATCTAGACATATTTTTGGAGATAAAAAAGCACAAATCATGTGAAACAATGCAGATAAAAATATTACCTTATTACAAAAAGAAAAAGAATATGAAGTTATTTGTCGAAATGTTTTGATTAAACATATTCAATCCCATTTCTCCTTGGGTACAAACACTGAAATTTTCAACTTCATTCATTCATTATGTACATGTATTTTCTCCCGTAGGAGATCATAGCAACAAAATATATACACAATAATTATTGAAAAAAATAAGTAGATAAGCAAAACATGAGAAAATTAAGTGTCAATCATATAATATATTATGACAAAAATGTTTATGCCAATCGAAACTTATGTGCAATGTGGCAGCATACAAGTAGACGCTATAGTAACTGGTTGAGCTTAAGAAGGAATATCAAACGTGAGAAATGCTGTATTGTAGCAGATGTGTTACCAACAAAACGAAAATTTATCATTCTGAAAGTATTCAGATCTAATCCGGTAAATGGTTGACAACCAAATCCCATCAAATGACCTTAAACTGTATGTCACTTACGATCGATCTTAAGTAAAGGAAAGAAATCTGAATTTTCATCAAACACCGATTTCACGAAATGCTGGGAAAATGTTGATGAGACATTAGAAGCTTTATGCGAAGGAAATATTAAAGAGTAGTAAAATTACATGCCCTAACTGATTGGGAAATATATTTTTTTCTTTATTAAAATTGAAGTTCGTATATATTGATAGCCATACAAATAGCTGATCTGCTTATAATTTGGAACCTCCTGGCTATGCAGTTAAATCATTCTACATTAATTTGGTTTGGAATAGCTGCTAGCTATATGTAGCATTAATAGATGTAATATTACCATGTATTGCCTGCATAATTACGCAAAACCCCTATCCAAGTCGTGATTTACTACATCCTTTCTAAACAGGATTTAAAAGGAAATAAAAGATTGCAGATCACTTTTAAAAATACTGTTGTCTCGCTTTTAATAATAATAAAATTTATGTTGATTTTGTGAATGAAACCAGTGTCACCCGTATTTGCAAAAGTTACATGTATGTTTGTTACAGAGGTTGGGTATAGATTTTGCATTTCTTTCGTATCTTTAGATTTAGCAAACTGTACAGTGTGAAATTCTGTATCTAACATTCCTTCTATAATGGCAAAAAAAAAAATAAATAAAAATAAAATCGAATCCAGCAGGATTATATAAAATCTCTTTTTACCGTATTGTCTTGTACATTTTTTTCTTGATATATATTATTTATAATATCCGTTCAATGTTCATCCTTCTATATATCAAATTACATATACGTCAGATACCTGTTCGTATTGGAAAGGACTCTTTATAATTCAAATGGCAGTTTCCCGTCAAGAACTCCGACACTTCTTCCTTGATGCGTTTTTATATCAAATTGAATTATTATAATTGTACCGTCCATGAGGAGATGCTTTGTCCTCCATAGCACCTGATCCAGCTCGGTTCTTCCAGGGGTCTGTGATAATAAATATAGAACATAAGTACCTTTTAATTTTGTGCACAAGATGCGCATTTCGACAACTTATGTCTCTTCAGAGATGCTCGAGGCCGAATGGTTGGAATTCTCATACTATATAATGTTTGAAGAGCAGTATTGAAACCAAAATGAACGAAAAGTGAACCAAAGAACTAATCTAAGGACCGAGCTATGCATGAAGGAAATACTCCTTAGTTTTAGACTGATTAAATAATTTCATGACGGAAAATTTTAAGTATATGTTTCTAGTTGATAAACTATATCTCTAGTTTTGACTGGTACTATGGATGCTTTTATTAACTACAGCTCGATATCATAGCATTTCACATCAAATCAATTTTCATTCTTAGGGGACAAAGAAATCAAACCCCATATTACCAAAGACGATGGCCAAATGCTGATTAGTTATAACTCCGAAAAATTCACCATGAACTTTAGCGTATGTGATACAGACTTTGGACTGAATGAAGCAAGAGTATCATGCAGTGAAACTGGGTATGATAGGTGAGAATTATTGTTTTCTAAACTTGTGATTTGTGGATGTGAAATTTTCCATACACATGTGCCACATGTGACATCACTTGTGCCATAAGCCAAGCAGATGTTACGTAGTCCTAGCGGACACAACTTCTTTAAAATTCTTCTATCTTTTGCTATACTTTATTTGTTTATCTGTCACTTATATATCTATGTAATTCAATAAGGGGATTTGTGTGCCTTTGATTAAAACTCTCTCACTGTCTGCATATCACGTGGAGGAGGTGACTGCTACTTTGACAATGCAAATAAGAAAATTAAGTAACATCACTTCTATACCAGACATTTTGCACATAAACTAGAGCAAAAAACTCGCCATACAAAAACAGCCAAGTGATATTTTTTATCAAATGAATTAAAGATCAACATTCAGTGCCATTGTAAATGGTTGAAAACACAATATCCCCTTACAGCAACAACGGGGTAGATAAGTATTATTAGAACAGAAATTCAGAAAGGAAGCTTTTGATCTTTTTCTTGATTCATTAAAGCTTTCATCATAGCAATGTGCATGTTCTTATGTATGATTAAATTAGTAAAATAATTCGGGATAACAGACGGTTGTAATTAAAAAAAAACTTGAATACAGTATTCTATCATCTTTTTTTCTATATTTTCTCTATTCGAAATATGATGCGAGACATGGCACTGCATAGCAAAAATGAGAAAAATTGGATGCACTTTCAATCACATCGAATATGAGATATTTTATTATTACTTTTTCCAAAGTGATAAATATACTACAATGCACACAAAATAACAGGGCTTCTACAGTGCTGCTTCCTAACAGCAATACTATTCATGGTCAAGGGAACGGCTACCTACAGCGCGTTACCATCGACTGTTCTAGCACAGATTCAAAGATATCATCATGTAACCCGATCAAGGTGTATTACGGATATTGTCCAAAAGGAGGAAATATCAACCCAAAATTTGTATGTGGCTATCGTAAGTAGCTTTTTTTCGGGTTTGTTTGTTTGTTTGTTTATTTTTTCTAAAAGGTATTCTTATGATAAACAAAAATTGTTCTCAATGATACAGCATGATATTGATCACAATGAGACAAGAGACAATTGGTATCTGTTATAATATAAAACACTACTACTATTAATACCACCACCACCACTACTACTACTACTACTACTATTTATGATAATAATAATAATAATAATAATAGTAATAATAATAATAAAAATACTAATAATAATAATAAAAATGATAATAAAACTATTTATTATTATTACTATTTTTGTTATTATTATTATTATTATTATTATTATTATTATTATTATTATTATTATTAAAGTCGGTGTGGCCTAGTGGATAAGGTGATCGGCTCGTGATCGGTTCGCCCTGGATGCACCGATGTTCTGTATTTCGGATGAGGTAATAAAAACCGCGGTCCCGTGTCACGGTAGACGTAGCACGTAAAACATCCCTCACTGCTTTGGGTGGGCCCGTGGCAAAGGTCGTCACCTATCACCTTATAATGGTCGTGGAGTGAAGTAAAACAATATATCACATGTTTTGTTGTTTATGCAGTGAAATATCGCTATGTAATAAAATAATTTATGATATAGGTGACGTCATAGCGTGGCAAAAGACTGTCAAGGCAGTGTTTGATGAAATAAACACCTTTAATCTGAGTGTAAACATGTGATAAAAGAATCTGAAATTAATTTTCGCCAAGGCTCGGGTACATAAAACAAACAAGTCGTTTCATAAATACCGTATGAAATTATTATTAAAAAGCAGGGGTGAGTATACTCCATGAGCCTTTTTGTTCGGGTGACAAGGTCTAACGGTGATCCTACGACAAACAGCCATTAAGCACAAACCACATAGAAATGCTTCTCTGTAATGTGTCTTGACATTCTCATATTATGTCATGAGGAGTAAAAACAATATATTGAATAAACTGTACAAGCTCCCTTTTCTTGGTAGTTAATATATGCTTTTTTGTATTGGGGGGGGGGGGGGTTGTTTGTATCTTACTTTTTCTTTGTGTGTATGTGTTTTGTTTTGTTTTTGGTTTTTGTTTTGTTTGTTTGATTTCTTTAATTACCCCAGTTTTGTTCCGCTTCATAAACGCCGATCCATTTCCCGTTTATATATGACACGAGGTTTAACTATGATTTTGAACGACATGACGTAATTTAAGGTCGTACACATATTGGTATGGTGCATTGGTAAATATCTGCATGAAAAAAAAAAGCAAGACAGGTGGCAACCTTAATATTGATTGCCGCTAGCCATTTTTCTCCGATCAAGACACATTGTGTAAAAGAACGTTGCCTAAATGAGAAGTCGTTTACATAATATTAAGGATAAAGATCTTATTGTGTTTGAGCACGTTACTGTACAATTCTATTTCGGTATTATATATATATATATATTATTTTGTGATGACAGAAAGAGTACGTCAAATCAATTTACTGGGAAATACAACATCAGGAAGTATTCTTCTATTGAGTCAACAAGAGGAAGTTTCCTGTGAAACGGAATATGCTAGACCAAAACCAGAAGTAACATGGTACATAAATGAAGTGCCATATTATGTTCATGTACAAAAGACAACTATGACGTCCAGATCTCTACACAAAGTAGATAGTACCTTGACTTTGTTTCCATATCCTTCCTTGCATGGTAAACACTTGAAATGCTGCAGCAGGGATTTAACTGGTTATGAAATTTGCACGAAGACATACACCTTGCATATAAAAGGTAAGAAAACAGATTGTTTTGCCAAATACTTTTCTAATGCATACATACGGTACTGTACTTGTTATACGTTTTATTACAATAATACTACCAACTTAAGACAATGAGATGCTTGGCCCATCGGATGCATGCTACATGAAGACATTATATCAATGTAAGAGTACTCAACAAATATTATTTCCGACAGATTTTATTTCATTATCGGTTTGTTCCTTCTATCATCGTTAACTTAATAATTTGTGACAAGATCTCATTTGTGAATTTCAAGATTATCTGTGCATACGACCACTGTCACGTAATAGTCAGTCACGCCTTTTATTTTGTCATCAGATTTATTTTCTTTACAGTGTAGCAGTTTCTTAGTGGATTACTGGATACTATTTAAATACATTTTCCCAGTCAGCCTCGATTGATTTGTCGCCACTGCCACCACCGACACAGTTAAGCTGTTATATATGACTTGTTAAACCTGTAGCATTATATATCCTTTTTTCTAGTTCTAGGTAAAGGTAATAAAAGTAACAACGTTGTTTATAACACGCACGGACTGAGTTTGATACACGTAATTGCCTATTGCGTTTTTGGGATAACAGTTATAACTTTGGCAGCAGTAATAGTCATCCTTCAGCTTCGACGTCAGAAAAGCAACAGTAATGACGAAGGACATCGACGCCAGCAAAGCAACAGTAATAACGAAGGTAACTGCTATAGGCTTATTTACATATTCAGGATACAAAAGAGAAAACGGAAGACATCTGATAAATCTGTATGATACACATCACCAAGGACCTGCACACAAAACATGATAATAGTAGAATATACACTAAAACATATATTATAATATATTATATTATATTATATTATATTATATTATATTATATTATATTATATTATATTATATTATATTATTCGATTGAAGCCGGTGTGGCCTAGTGGATAAGGTGCTCGGCTCGTGATCGAGAAGTCGCGGGTTCGACTCCCGCCCGGGGCACACCGGTGTTCTGTCTTTCGGATGAGACAGTGAAAACTGAGGTCCCGTGTCACGGTGGGCGTGGCACGTGAAAGATCCCTCACTACTTCGGGTGGGTCCGTTGCAAAGGTCTAAATTTGTATGCAATGCATCAGGCAGATGCCGTCACCATATACGTGAAATAATCGTGGAGTGACGTAAAACAATAATCAAACAAAAACAAAAATTATTCGATTGTGTTGTTGTTACAATACAGACTTAGGATGGACAATTGGAGTAATTGGTGTGGTTAACCGTTTAACGGTCGCCCACCTTCCCACTCACCGCAAAAGCAGCACAACCAGAGGACACACATTAAAATATATAAATAATCCTCCCTATAGAGAATAAGGATAAAATGTTTTCTCAAGAAGAGAGATCATAAAACTTTATTACACACGAAACGTTTATAGAATAATATAAAAAATATGTTAAGCCACATCAACATAAATAAACCGAGCAGTGCCCGTCTGTAAGCGAGCTCAGATCCTTGACCAATAGGAGTTCTGACTAACTCTCAGAGGGGACGGGGATCAGGACCTTATCTCCTCTGAAAAGGTTTGGAAATGCCTCACCACAGAGTCCCCATCGCTGTGTTAGTCAGCGTGCAACGCTCAAGTAAAAGTCTGCATTGGGTTGTAGAGGAAGCCAATAAAAGAGCTATGGTGTTTGCGATGATTTCGGGGTCATACTGTTGATGTCGACGGCGTTTAGTAATTTTAGAACGCGCCGATATTTCATAATCGGAACCTTTGACCCTCCTTAGTTTGTACACTAATATCACCGTAGGAATTGGGATGGGAAATTTCGCTGGATAGATATTGTTGAAAAGTCACATTTCCGAATTTAGATAAAATGTCTGAATAATATCTATAAAGTTTATCAAAACTTTTTTAAGTATATGATATCTATAACCCCGAGTAAGAAGTTCAAAAGTAATCTGAGAATCACAAACGCTAGTGCAGGTTCTAGCAAACAAAACCAATTAACTATTATAAATACTATGTGATGGGAGTCTGGGGACATCATCATCTAGATAAGGGAAATTTACCATAGAAAATCCAAAGTCGTCACGTTTATCAAATATGTTGGTATGAATATTGTTATATCTTAAAATTTAAGTTTAAAAAAGTGTTTCCTGGTCAGAAGTATTGACTTTGTTTCATTGAAGTCCAGATGGATAAATGTCATGTTTATAGATGACTAAAATATCACCCAGATATCTAGAGGTGTCATTGAGCTTATCAATAAGGCAAAAACGTCTAGAGGTTTGAATAGAATGCATAAAGTCTCTCTCATTACAGTGTAAAAATAAATCCCATAGGAATCCCAATAATCTGTTGATATTTCTTGCCATTACATTGTACATATATATTATCCATCAAAATTGTGATGGCATTACACAGCTCAATACAAATCCAATATTTATAATTATCATATTGTTTGTGAGAGAAAACTCTAGATGTAACTGAAGTACAGAATCATGATTTAGGCTCTCTGTTGAAACACCAGCGTATGAGAGACAACAATTTGGTTTCGATTTAGTCATGAGGTCGAGAGGTATATAGTGTCGAAAAATTTCTCAAACGGAATTTTTCAATGACTTCGTTATACTTTGTGATAGACCCAAAGTAATTGATGTTACTGTTACTAAAGACATTATTACAATACTCGATAACAAGGTCTTTAACTGCAGTAAGAGCGGAGGTAATATGTTTAGAAAGCATAGTAGAGCAATGACTAGAAATTGATATAAAACATGATTTATATGGATTTGTATGTAGTTGTGTGTACATTGTTGGACGATCATTTTTATCAATGCTTAAATTGAAATTACACATAGCTTTACATTAGCTAGACAGAATCTTGTCTTTCAACAATGGCGTTTCAACATACGTAGAAATAGATTTCTATTCAAATTTAAGAACTGTAATATAGTATAACTTCTAACAATCATAATATTAGTAGCTGCTTTGTCAGCAGGTACGAAGACATGAGTATAATGTAAATCAGCCATTTTTTTAAAGACTGGACTGGTGTATAATGTGGCTGTTTGAATAAATAGGGATTAATTGTAAAGTTATGGATGCGAATATCGATAATTTTTAAGTTTTCACTTTTCAAGGCATGTATTCCCTTTACTTTATTTTTCACTACATGGCATGTATTTTTACATCCTCTTTTACACGGTAAGTGTTTAATGCTTCTTCAACAATATCCTGGCATTTGGTAAAATCTATCCTGGAAGGTAATCTATACTTTGGCCCTTTATTATACAGCGAACATAGATATCCGAAATACCATTTAGATCACCTGTAATAATATGGCCCGCAGGCTGATTAATTAATTTACAATTGTTGCATGAACAAGACGATGGAATAGAGTCACGAAAATTGAGATTTGATGTAGCTGCTTTGTATCTGAATATAGATTTCTAATAGGTTTTTTTGTACTGATAGCAAATAACAGGTGGTTGAAGATTCTCGAAATACTGGGACTTTTAGATTTGACTCTATGATCACCAAAATTTTTAGAAATATTAAGCAGATCTAAACCTTTATTTACAAATTTAATTTTGATAAATTGCGATTTAATAAACTTTACTATAAGTTCTGGATTTATATCTCATACAGTAGGCTATATAAATCGGTGAACAAGCTAATGAATGCACCCTTGTTTTCAATGTAAAAAAAATTGCAGGTGTTCGCTATGTATTTGGACTTTTTAGAGGTTATTCTATTTGTTTTTATTACTTTTGTTATTATTATTATTATTATTATTATTATTATTATTATTATTATTATTATTATTGGTGTTGTTGTTGTTGTTGTTGCAGTTACTTTGTTATTTCTTTGAGGTAAATTTTGGAAGATCTCATTTTATGGTATGAAAAATTATTTTTGTTTACACATACATGTACACATCAATAAATTGGCATCTGTAATTTTACAGCTGTCTTATCCCCTCTTTTGAAAAACGGGAAAGTAACCGTTGTTTGATACACAAAAGGACTATTATATTCATGGCTTTAGCATGTTTTAGTCGTGGCGTGAATTAAAATAACATGCATATATAGAATTCAGTGAACCATGCCTGATATCATAATTGTTTTGTTTTCTGCGATTTCCAACCATAGGGATATTTCTTCGATTCATACTGGATCCCTTGTTTACATCGGTATATGAGCAATATGATAATCATTGCATTTATAAAATTTGTTAGATAATTCTCAACAAGAAAAACTCAATACAAAAAAAAAATAATAATAAAAATAAAGATAAAAGAAGTAAAAATTAAACAACTTGTTATGACAGGTAATGACGGACGGTTGTAAAACTTAGAATGCAGTACAGTTTGTGGTATATTGCGATTTATGATTTATATATGGTATACCCAAAACTGCCTGACGAATCATGAATGACACCAGAGGAGATGTTGGGTGTTGTTATTTGCAAAAACTGACAACTTTTCGACAGAGGCCTAGACTGTTTATTATCATGTTAACAACCTATGCAACCTATGGAACTCTGGCGATATTTCTTTCCAAGATGTTAAGAGACTTTCATTAGACAATTAAATAATTTTGTGTAGTTGTGATTTGCCACGCCTCTGAGAAAGTGCCATGGGGTTTGCTGTAAGAGTAATTATAATTCCAACCACTCTGGAGACTGTGACATGGGCTTCTCTGTAAGAAGAGCTGTGATTTGTCACTACTCGTGAGAAGATGCCATGGACTTTATTGTAATTGGAGATGTAATTCGCCACGACTAGGAAGAGTGTGCCATGGACTTTACTGTAAGTAAAAAACTACAGAAGGGTAAACCATATCTCATAGTCCGTGGAATAAAGGGGACAACATCGTGTTTAGTGACATATTCCGACAAATGCAAACCCCAATAAAATCGAGGTGAGCGTAGGTGCTCGGGGGGAGTAAGCGTACCCTGTAAGAAAAATATTTATATTTAATGGTTATTGTACAAGTTATCAAAGATACGCATGTAATAATTCTGTTTTGATATCTATTACAGTGCCTGTACATCATCCCGAAGTAGCAATGACTTCATTTATACAAGATGAAACGTACGTCTTACTCTCATAATATGACGGTACCGTAGTTCACTGGAACGAAATATGGGATGTTTCATATGAGGATTTTAACTTTATAATAACTCTTTTCTATTTCGAAGCTTAATATATTAAATGTAATAATCACCTGTTTATTTAAAACACTAGGGGAAATTGGAGTTCTCAACCTCTCTATTGCTACAAATAAATAATCTCATTTGATATTTCACAATTCCTCTTCTCTTTGTCTACCCGCTCCACCCCCGTTCATATATACCTTTTTGTTGCCTACTATTTTTCTGCATGGAAATCAGCATGGTTCATTAGTCCATTGGTTGCAGATGGATTCCAATTTCAAATATCCCCATAATACAGTGGATTATGTAAATGAATGCGCAATGATTATGCTTCAAATATTTTTAATTCTATATCAAATTCTTTTGCAAGATAGTATGTATCACACGCTTTACACTAATGATAGAAAAATGTTACCATTTCTTTAATATTCTCTTGTACGTGTGTGAAACAAATGTCGTCTTATGTATCATTACAGCTACGAGAATGTGACATACAAACAAAGCGATGATGAACAAGAGCAGTATGAAGAAATAATGAGACCATAAATGCAATTCATGAAGATCGATTATTGGAGGCGGAGGTACATGTAACTCAACAGAAGGAAATATGTGTACTAATAACAATGCTGTTTTATAAAAGAGAATTTATTATGTTTCGTATGATATCTCGTTATCCAGACTTTTAAATGATATTCTGGACTAAGACCGATTCCGATCACTTTACACAGATTTGACACCTTCTATACTAGAAGGTTACCTACTTCGACTTCTCCATATATAGATACATATGGAATTCACACGATTTGACTCTTTCTACGGGGTATATATGACGGGTGTTGCTAGCCAGCAGGAGATGCTCACTCTCCCCGGGCACCTGATCTCACTCCATCACAGGGGTTCACATATGCTCTTCAAGTAGACATATTTTGTTATTTTCCATTTGTTTTTCATTTTCACTGATTTTGTATGTCCTATGGTTTCATGATTTTTGGATTTGTGGTTTGTATTTATCCATCATCTTTACATCGTAAATGGATGTTTTGTGCAGTTTACAGTATATATATATATATATATATATATATATATATAATATATATATATATATATATATATATATATATATATATATATATATATATATATATATATATATATATATATATATATATATATATATATATATATATATATATATATATAAATATATATATATATATATATATATATATATATATATATATATATATATATATATATATATATATATATATTTGAAGACTCATTAAATCACTAAAAGTTGAGATCTTACGAAACTGATTTTTGGGGAGAGAAAAAAAGTGCACTCAGTGTTTCCCATTTATATTTTTTATATATTTATTTTCTTTGTTTTATGATTTTATGTAAGTAAAGCTTATCCTTACTGGAAACATGACCTAGCCAATGTCCAATACTTCGCATAAATATTCAAAACCTATATTTATCTATATATCAAATTTTGATTTTAAGTATAATATGGAAGACGACAAGCCCAAATAGAGTCGCTTAAACATCCGAAGCGCGTGGACTCACCGCTCCGAATGTATACAGCGGTAAGTTAAAGTGTGTGTGATAATAACAAAAGAGGATTCCGATTTTGTATGTCACATAATTGAAAAATACACACAAAAATGTCTGTACATAGCTGTTTTCATGAATTAATATTTAGCTCTCATGACAGTCTATAGCTTTCCTAAATTTGAAGAAATGGATGCAAAGTGATAATTTACTTGTAATTATCATAGACATTTTATCTATGAAAGAAATCTAAATACATTTTAGAATAACTATCACATCAAAAATATATTCGAAAACTCATAACATCTGCCAATTGGTTTTCTTCAAATTTTGACGAATGTTATAATAGTTTGCTTGTCACAACACTTAGGTTTGCTCTGACACTATGTTTGAGGGATAAGTGGACAGTCCGAACAACAACAAACCTACAAGTCAGTTGTGAGAACACGGACGAAAAGGGGAATAAGTCCCTTCGAAAGACTTATCTTATTTATTGAGAAAAATCAGTATCTGATCAATTTAGAATAAGCATAATGTGCATTAACTTCAAGGTAAAAATAATCGAGGTAAATAAACTCTTAAAGTGTAAAACAAAGAAAAATAAACTCAGTATTAACAATTTTTCGGTCTCCTGACCTTCTTCCAGTCAATTTTAATTGGAAATGGTGGTTTAAGTTATGTAAAATCCATCATATTTCATAAACCATATATGGAAAATTGCAATAAACAAGGAATTCTTTGTTTATTGTAATTTTCCATATATGGTTTATGAAATATGATGGATTTTACATAACTTAAACCACCAATTAAAAACATCACTGGAAGAAGGTCAGGAGACCGACATATTGTGAATACTGACTTTATTGTTCTTTGTTTTATGTCACTTCCCTTCGGAGGACTATTAAGATATCTAAAAGTGGAAATTCATTTTGTCAATAAACATGAAAATTCAATTTTGATCTTATGGTAAAGGAACCATAATTTATTTTCATTCTAACTTTATACCTTTACTCTTTATGTGTGTAAATATTAGAAATTAAGACATTCCGAATACATTGCAAATGCTTTATGATAATGTCATATTGTAAGAATGACAAATGGTTGTGTATAGAGGTTGGTTAAAATAATTTATAGTTCGAAATTTAAAACGAGATCTGTCTTGTGAAATGATGAAATGAAATACAAAAGACACTACAACATACTTCAACACTGAATACATTTTTGTTTGGTTTTGATCAAAATGCGTATATGGTGCACAAAATTAAAGGTATATATGATCTATATTTATTATAACCACTAGGCCGGTGTCACTGCTGGTGGACTGATAGTCCCGAGGGCATCATAAGTCTAGTTTTCAGTGCTTTTGTACTGACATAAAATATATACTTCAAATTTTCAGTTATGAAATTAAGTAAATCACTCTAAAACTAAGAAGTATCTCCCTCACGCATAGCTCTGTCCTTAGATAGATTCTTTGGTTCGCTTTTTTGTCACTTTGGTTTCAACACTGCTATTCATATATTTATATATTTTAAGAATTGCAATCATTCGGCCACGAGCATCACTGAAGAGACATAAGTTGTCGAAATGGGCATATGGTGCACAAAATTAAAGGTATATATATGATCTATATCTATTATTACTATCGTGTACCAGACCACCATACTAGTCTATTTTCCATACATTACGACATTACGATGGGAAATACATCTATCTCTTAAAATCCAAATTTTCCCGAAAGGTAAGACTTCAGCATTGATAAAAATTGCTGTATATTTATATTTGCATAATTTCAATTTCATAAAATTGGTATTGATTTGACAAAAAGAACAAATATCCATAAAACATGAAATAATGTATTATTCTCCATCTTAATGCTTTTTAAATATGGTAGAGAAACGGCCTTGTTCTTTATTTGAAACGTATGCAGAAGTCCCGCTGACAAGTTTGAATTTATTCTTATGCTGGGCCAACTCTTTCAATGTTTACAAAACTGGACAATTTGAACATTTTATAATACCTGTAGTACGTGTTTAATGTCAAGAAAAACTATCAAAATGTTTAGAGGAAAATTCAATGTCTAGCGGAAAAAATAAGTCACATAACAATCAATTGTTAAACCGCCCATAATATTTTGAAATATAATTAATTTAATTAGTTCCATTATCTTGTACTCAATAGATTCATGTATAGAATACTATTTATAATAATCTAAAACTTATTTCATCGAGATATGATTATATCGGCCTGATTTTTTTTTTTTTTTTTTTTTTTTTGTTAGCCAAACTTCAGAGCCGGATAATTTTTCTTATTTATGTATTGACAGTTATTGTTATTTTTTATTTCTATTTTCTTTTTATATATTTATTTCATTTATTTATTATTATATATATATATATATATATATATATATATATATATATATATATATATATATATATATATATATATATATATATATATATATATATATATATATATATATATATATATATTTGCCTTAGGGCCGGATTTATTCCCCAAAATTTGAGCCGGACTTCTTTGCAGAGTCTTCCTGTCCCCCCCCCCTAAAATCAAATGGTTGCTCCCTTAATTCATATATTCTCTATACGACTGTGTATAACCAGTGTATATCTAATTGCTATATATATGCTGTTTATATAAACGTTAATGTTGAAATGTGTTTTCATTATTGTGTTAGTCCTGCATGTATTTTGAGATATTAAATAAGGAGTCACTAATTCAATATGTGATGTTCCCATCTCTGAAACAAGTGCTGATTTATATAACTAAAACAGAAGAAGTACCGATCATTTATCCAGTGTCGGAGTCTATAATTGGAGGCTGAATTCTGAAATTGACCCATACAACCCGTTGCGAAACTGTGGAGAGGATAAAATGCCTTCGTTTTATTTCCCAGATTCTAATGTCTTAAGCTTTTTAATGAAAAGGAATAAAAGTCAGAATATACATACCAATATTTATGTTTTGCATCATACACATATTTCTTCAACTAATTACATGCATTTGGTGATGCTCAATGTCTAAATTGTGGAAATCTGTTCGAAGGCTGTTAATTCCATACATGTAGTTGAAAGGACAATACGCAACGAAGACGTCATATTAGAGAAGAAATATTGAGCGACTGATACCATCCCCCCAGTATACCACTAGCGACCGAGTGTTATTAATAATTACAAGAGTATTCGTGTGTTCTATACCTTCGAAGAGAAAAATAATAAATAGAAAAACCCAACAGTAATAACAGCGTAATTAGCTGGCACTATGTTAATATTACAACAGCAGTAACGTATCATTTTGGAAATTCTTGATCTCTAAAAAGGTGAGAACAGAGGTTCCAAATCGAAAATACTTCCAACTTTGTATACATAAGATGAAATGTTGCCATTACATTAGTCTAGAGAAACCTAATGTTTAGTTTTCCTGTCACAAGGAATCTATGAGTGAAGTATCAAAACCTTAGCTCTTTGACAGATACAGCCCAGGTTACAGGATTTGGAAGGTCAAGGTCACAAGGTCAAATATCATTATCCCAGATGAAAGGGTCATCTAAAAGATATTCATGTGTGAAAGTTCCAAGCCAAATCGCTCTTGGTTCAAAAGTTATAGTTTTAGTCTGGGCTTGCGCCGACACGGACGCGGACGCTAGGGCTTTGACATTAACACCCGGAATACTCATCCCGGTTCGTTAAAAGTGACAAAATAATGCTCCCAGACCACAAATGATAACGAAGGGGACAGGTAAGGCCATTTTGACAGCGAAAAGCCCATACCTTTGAGACTGCAAATGTACCTCGGAAGTAAAAACAGGTAGTTGAAACAGCATTAAGTTCATCTATCCCTGTAGGTGAGCTAGAATACTAGACAGGCAGGTTTCATATAGTAAATATATCAAAGATGCTGGACGAGAGGATAAGGGCTGGGACGAGGCAGACCCTTTCCTTCCTGAAGTGACAAGCCAGATTTACCGGAGAAAACTCATAGATACCGTGTTCATTTCGTGCATGATGTTGAACTATTTGACATTTATCGAATGCTTCTTGAATTTGTAAGATACCAAATAAGTTAAACCTATAATACAAAGAAAAAGAAGAAAATTGGCTATCATGATCACCTTGAAAAACTAGAGGCGTCTACATAGCAGGGCTTATACCCCCGGCGTGTCGCATAGAAGGATGTCAATGTCAAGGTCAAAGGGTCAAAACTATCGGTACCAACAAGGAATACAATTGTAGTATAAAGTCCCCATCTCGTTTGTTCAACAGAAATAGCCGAGGTTAAAGCTTTTCACAGGTCAATCGCCAAGGTCAAGGTCATGAGGTCAAACATTTTGATACCTTCCAAAAAGAAATACACGTGTAGTATGAAGGTCTCATCTTTTTTTGGTTCAAAAGTTATGGCTAAGGTTAATATTTTTCAAAGGTAGGTCAAACGTCATGAGATCAAAATGTTGCTATCGACAGAAAGGTCTTGTTACAAGGAATACTCATATATACAATGAAGGCCCATCTCTTTTGGTTCAAAATGTGTAATCACGGATAAATTTTTCAAAAGAATGTCAAACTTCAAGGTTAACGTCACACGGTCAAAAGTTTTGGTACTAACAGACAGGTCTTGCAAGTATATTTATGTATTGTATAGCTCCATGGTGACTTCTGCCACATAACTGAGCCAGTAACTCCTCCTTTTTCTTGCCAAAAAGAATTCACGTGTAGCATGACGGCACCCTCTCAAAGTATCTTAGACGGACAGGATGATGGACATGCAAACGGATAAGATGTTTCCAATATAACCCCCGCCCCCACTAAAAAATCGTTTGCGGGAGTATAACTGCAGGTGTAATCAACTGTCAAGAAGAAGCAGCCTCTGTTGACGAGTCGTATCCGCCGTCGAAATGGAATAAGATTACACGAGAAAGCAAAACTGCTGAAGACAAAAATGTCCACGGCACAGCCGGCAAGACAGGACCGGAACAAATGGTGCTAAATTGCGTTATAACAAATAAAAAAAAATACGAAAAATAAATAAACAAGAGCAACGCCAACATAGCATATGCGCCCTCGCCTGGTTAATTTTATAACGTGGGCATAACTCACATGACCATATTAGAGGTCATCTACACCTAATAATCACCCACAAACCATTTAAAACCATTTAAAAGTTTGTGTCTGATGATTAACAGATACGACGCGCAACTATTATAAGCTTTGTATTGCTCGTAATGTGATCGTACGAATTGTCTTTGTATGAGTTGTCTTGTTCTTTAGTATTCTTCATTAAAAGTTCTACACGTTTTCCTTCGCACTGCTTAGTAGAGAATTAAGATTGGGTATCGCATCGGTCTGGCGTGGTGGCAGCGGTTAAAAGAACCAACGCCAAAGGATATAACGAACATTGTGGTTTGTCATATACGTTTATAAACTATAACACATGTCCGTCTCCGCTCTCACAACTAAGTCAGAGGTAACTCGATCCGAGCGTTGCGATTCGTGACCAGAATAGTCACTGTGAACCCGTCTAAGTTTCAAATAATTAAGCACTACACAAGCCAATTAACACAATGGCTACTGTCCGTGCTCCTAAGCAATGGGGCCTGACAAAGAATGAGACAATCACATCTTTCAAAAGTTGGTGACAAAATTTGGTATACACGTTATCATTAGACAATAACTTTGCCCCCTTCCTCATAAGTGGTACACAATGGGAAAAGGAAACAAAAGACTCGCCTCACCGGGGCTTTGTAGATGACAATGAGGAGGTGCCAGAACCTAGGCGCCGCACTAAAGAGCAAAAAAAAAAAACATGCTAGAAATGCTCCTTGGCCAGATTGCCAATTATGCTCCAATCATATCCCGCAATACAATCGTGAAGAGTTCAACTTCGATAGACACAATCTGGCGAGCAATCCGACTTCATTACGAATTCCAAACATCGGGCGCCCATTTTTTTTGGATTTTGCATGCATCAAATTCCAACCGGACGAACGTCCAGAAGATCTTTACCAACGTATTGTCGCATTCATCGAGGACAATTTATTACAGCCCCAATCTGGCATTATGCCTCATGGTCAGCCTGTCCAGGAGGAAGAAGAACTTACTCCTACCTTGGAGAATTTTGCTGTTCTTACTTGGCTAAAATTGATCCAAAATGACTTACCTAAACTCATTCAACAACGCTATGGAGCTCCGCTCCAGGACACTAGCGTCTCTTCGCCCTGAAATATCACATGCTCTCAACACTTTAATTGATGAGCTACAATCTTCCGAAGACGCAAAGGTAATGCGTACATTCGCAACCACTAACAATAGAAATAAAACCGCTCTGAGAACAGGCAATCGCTCACCATTTTGCCCCACATGCAAAGCTGCTGGTCGTCCCAGTAAACATTTCTTAAGTAAATGTATACACCTACAAACCGAGGACAAAAAGTATCTCATGAAAGCTAGACAAATCTCTGAGGTTTATCATTTGTCTGCAGAATCTGATGAGGATGACAACATTGGATACAACCTTAATACCGAACAAATACCCTCTAATCCTCCTACTACCAATGCTACGTCTGTAAGTGCTAGTCGTGTGCAGATTGAACAATCCCCGTATCTAGATGTGATCCATAATCATGACACCGTCAGACTAACAATCGAGTCAGGTGCCACGGGCAATGATGCGCACATCAGGTGCCCATTACCTTGGTATCCGAACAAGCAAGGGAACTCAGGCTGTCCGCCAAGCTGACGAATTATCACATTTAAAGGTTATCGGAGAAGTTCGCACCATATTTGTCTTCGATAAGCATAAGATATACTTCGAAGGCCTCGCTGTTGAAAATCTGGATATGGACGTGCTCATTGAAATCCCATGTATGAGAAATAACGATATAGCTATACGTCCGGCCAAGCATGAAATTCGTATTGGGGAAAATCATGTCTACACCTATAATACTCTGAATAATAGTACCATGCGTCATTCCATTTGCCGTGCTGAAGTTTTGCGTGCCCCAGAAAAACCAACAACCATATGGCCAGGACAATACATCGAAGTTGATGTACCATCATATCTACCCCATTCTGATGGCACATTTGCCCTTGAACCCCGTGCTGATTATTCACCTCACAATCAATGGATCACTCCTATGATGGTTACCAGTGTTAACGGTAAAGTTCGCGTACCAAATCTTACACAATTTCCTCAGCATTTGGCAAAACATCAACATTTTTGTCAACTACGTCTCACTGACATAGTAAACAACACTTATGTTGATACCCAGCCACCTTATCCCAAACCCTCAAGCAAACAATCATCACCTTTACATAAAGATGTGATCCATTCACTTGGCGTTCAAGTAGACCCTGACAATCAATTTCCGAAAGATATTGTATCACAATTTCGCTCTACTTTGAGAGAATTTGACAATGTGTTCAACCCTAAATTTAAGGGATATAATGGAGCTATGAGTCCATTTGAAGCTGTCGTTAACATGGGCCCTGTACAACCCCCACAACGTAAAGGCCGCTTACCACAATATTCAAAAGGACAACTAGAAGAACTGCAGGATCAGTTCGACGAACTTGACGACATAGGCGTTTTCCAAAAACCAGAGGACCTTAGTATTACTGTCGAGTATCTCAACCCCTCATTCTTAGTAAAAAAGGCCAATGGGGGATTCCGGTTAGTCACTGTTTTTGCAGATGTTGGCAGATACGGCAAATCCCAGCCATCTTTAATGCCGAATGTAGACAGTATCCTGAGACAGATCGCTTAATAGCCGTACATCATATCGACGGACCTAAACAAAGCATTTCATCAGATCCCACTCTCTAAAAGTTCATTGAAATACGTTGGAGTCGTTACTCCTTTTAAAGGCGTCCGTGTATATACCCGCTGCGCCATGGGTATGCCTGGTTCCGAAACTGCTCTCGAAGAGCTCATGAGCATTCTAGGCGATCTCATCCAAAAAGGAACCGTAGTCAAACTTGCAGATGACCTGTACTGTGGCGGACACACACCAACGGAACTACTCGACAATTGGCGCGCATTACTTTGTGTTTTACAAAAATGCGGCCTACGTTTAAGCGCTTCTAAAACTGTTATCACCGCAAAGCAAATATCTATACTGGGATGGATATGGAAAAATGGCACTATATCAGCTAGTCCTCACCGTATCTCCACTCTGGCATCTAGCGAAATACCAGCAAATGTCACTGGGCTGCGCTCCTTTATTGGAGCTTTTCGCATACTCAGCCGCGTAATACCTAACTCCGCATGTATCATGGCTCCTCTTAGGAATCTAAGGACCACATTCATTGGTCTGACACACTCTTATAACACTTCAGAAAGGCATATGAGGTCCTACAGCAGAATGAAACCATCGCCCTCCCGAGAGAAAACGACCAAACGACTGATGGTTCAGTTAAACAACATGGCCTTGGTGCAATTCTTTATATCGGGAGACATGATAAATTGTTACTTGGTGGGTTCTTTATTGCGAAGTTACGAAATAGACAGCTGACATGGCTGCCGTGTGAAGTCGAAACCCTGTCGATTGCCACCACCGTAAAACACTTTGCGCCATATATTATCCAATCCACTTCACAGACATGTGTTCTAGCCGATAGCAAGCCATGTGTACAAGCGTATGAAAAGTTATGCCGAGGAGAATTTTCGGTCAGTCCTCGTGTTTTTCTATCAACAGCCAGTAAATACCATATCTCTACCCGTCATGTCAGCGGTACATCAATACTGCCATCTGATTATGCAAGCCCAAATGCTCCGGAATGTTTTGATTCATCCTGCCAAATATGTAGCTTTGTACCCCAGTCTGAAGAAGCTGTCGTTCGTCCCGTTAACATCACCGAACTTAACAATGGATCGGTCCGTTTACAGTACACCAAACGTTCTGGTTCCAAATACAGTCGCAGTGTTCTGACTTGCACAATTTCTCTCTACATTGAGAGAATTTGACAATGTGTTCAACCCTAAATTTAAGGGATAGAATGGAGCTATGGGCCAATGGGGGATTCCGGTTAGTCACTGCTTTTGCAGATGTTGGCAGATACGCCAAACCCCTGCCATCTTTAATGCCGAATGTAGACAGTATCCTGAGACAGATCGCTCAATGGCCGTACATCATAACGACGGACCTAAACAAAGCATTTTATCAGATCCCACTTTCTAAAAGTTCATTGAAATACTTTGGAGTCGTTACTCCTTTTAACGGCGTCCGTGTATATACCCGCTGCGCCATGGGTATGCCTGGTTCCGAAACTGCTCCCGAAGAGCTCATGAGCATTCTAGGCGATCTCATCCAAAAAGGAACCGTAGTCAAACTTGCAGATGACCTGTACTGTGGCGGACACACACCAACGGAACTACTCGACAATTGGCGCGCATTACTTTGTGTTTTACAAAAATGCGGCCTACATTTAAGCGCTTCTAAAACTGTTATCGCCCCAAAGCAAATATCTATACTGGGATGGATATGGAAAAATGGCACTATATCAGCTAGTCCTCACCGTATCTCCACTCTGGCATCTAGCGAAATACCAGCAAATGTCACTGGGCTGCGCTCCTTTATTGGAGCTTTTCGCATACTCAGCCGCGTAATACCTAACTCCGCATGTATCATGGCTCCTCTTAGGAATCTAAGGACCACATTCATTGGTCTGACACACTCTTATAACACTTCAGAAAGGCACAAGAGGTCCTACAGCAGAATGAAACCATCGCCCTCCCGAGAGAAAACGACCAAACGACTGATGGTTCAGTTAAACAACATGGCCTTGGTGCAATTCTTTATATCGGGAGACATGATAAATTGTTACTTGGTGGGTTCTTTAGTGCGAAGATACGAAATAGACAGCTGACATGGCTGCCGTGTGAAGTCGAAACCCTGTCGATTGCCACCGCCGTAAAACACTTTGCGCCATATATTATCCAATCCACTTCAAAGACATGTGTTCTAGCCGATAGCAAGCCATGTGTACAAGCGTATGAAAAGTTATGCCGAGGAGAATTTTCGGTCAGTCCTCGTGTTTTTCTATCAACAGCCAGTAAATACCATATCTCTACCCGTCATGTCAGCTGTACATCAATACTGCCATCTGATTATGCAAGCCCAAATGCTCCGGAATGTTTTGATTCATCCTGCCAAATATGTAGCTTTGTACCCCAGTCTGAAGAAGCTGTCGTTCGTCCCGTTAACATCACCGAACTTAACAATGGATCGGTCCGCTTACAGTACACGAACCGTCCTGGTTCCAAATACAGTCGGAGTGTTCCGACTTGCGCCGTACTCATGCTCACCTTAAACATGGCACTCGGCCTTCTCGGAAACTTACCGATATAAAGGATGTAAAACGATATCTTCAAGTAGGCAGTATAGACAGGGATGGTCTTCTAATTACCCAGAGCACCGACCCGTTCTCCGCTCAACAAACCCGCATTATCGTCCCTAGGCAGGTATTACCGGGCCTCCTATTATCGTTACATCTTAAGCTAGATCACCCAACATCCTATCAACTTAAATCCGTTTACCACAGTTACTTTTTCGCTCTTGATATGGACCAGGCAATCGATCATATGACCGCAAAGTGCCACACATGTTTATCGCTCAAAAAGTGTGCGAAACTATCCCAGCCGCAAGTGTCGGTCGTGTGACCCCCCTAACTCTATTGGCGTTTCCTTCGCAGCAGATGTCATAAGAAGAGAACGGCAATTGATACTTCTTGTCAGGGAATGTGTCACCTCTTACACAGTATGTACATTGATACCGGATAAGCAGAAGGTCATTTCTGATAGAAATAAAACTTCTGGTCGTAATAGATATCTGGTTTCTGCTGTTGACGGATCCTGGTGTAATATTCGAAAGTTCACTGGTGCACAACTCCGCCAATTCTCGTACCGTGTGCATCAGAGTGATTGCTACCGCATACCTGCTCCAACAGCCGATGTGAACCTTCAACAACACTTATCCGATGACCAATGTGACACCGTTGTTACCAATCGTGATGGACATAATATCGGCAACTCTTCTATCGATGCTACTGCCAGCCCATCTGATCTTCCAGCTATACCGCAAATCATATCCGCTCTGCCGTCTTATCCACAGTTACCTGCACATAATACTGATAATAGTGAATCAAATAACAGTGTCGATGAGCATATCTCTTCTCAAACAGATGTTAATCCCGAAATCCGCCTTCCTCAACGCCAAAGGAAGAAACTGGCATACCTCAGTG
This sequence comes from Pteria penguin, assembly GCA_035048485.1. Lineage (NCBI taxonomy): Eukaryota > Metazoa > Mollusca > Bivalvia > Pterioida > Pteriidae > Pteria > Pteria penguin. The sequence goes on from CM068584.1 coordinate 29,700,988, forward strand.
ATTATATTTTACAGTGATTTGTAAATGTGAGGGGCAGAATACTCCCCATATACCCGAGGGAAGTCCATCGTGTGATGGTATATTTTATTTCCTTTTTTCCCAGTAATACTTGTGTTTTAATACATGTATGTTAAGTAACAGTAATTGATCTTATTCCTATATTCTGTGTTTAGACAATTGCTTCCTAATTCAATAATAATTATGCGTCTATACTACAAGGACACTCTCAAAGGGCATGCAAAAGATAAAAGTGCTGACGCCAGTATTATAAGCTTTGTATTGCTCGTAATGTCATCGTACGAATTGTCTTTGTATGAATTGTCTTGTTCTTTAGCATACTTCATTAAAAGTTTTACACGTTTTCCTTCGTACTGCTTAGTAGAGAATTAATCGATTTCTTCTGGAGTCTCCCTTCATCGTATTTGTTTTAATTAAACGGCGCATGTGCAAAGTCAGATCATGGTTGTGTTTATGGAATACCCACTTTATTTTCGAAGTATTTTCTTTTTATTTTGATATCTCCGAGGGTTTGTAGCAACAATAAATGTTATTAACGCAAAGTTAGTAACTTCAGCCATACGAGAAAAATACAGTTTTTGTTTTACATGTACATGCGCTAATTTTTGAGATTATACTGAATTGTAGGGTATACAACTTAAAATTTTTCAATTCATAATTCTAAAAAACAGTGTATATCATAGATATGAAATTGAGTAATATTGGTAAGTGAATCAATAATATGAACTGTAAATCATTAAATGCAAGGCATTTCAAATTCTAAAATATTTTATCACAAACGAGTAACAAACGGGGAACAACTCCAATTTAACCAGGTTGCACAAAATCAAGAGATCCGTAACTCTGACAGAGTTGTTATCATATCATGTTAATGTCATTCTACTACAAACAGCGTACTACGAAACAACTATTGTTTTCTCAATAAATATTTAAATGACCCTTTTCTGTTTGTATAAATACCTATTTTAAGAATAATTGTTTAATATTCACAGAATTCTTTTATTCATTATGCAAATTTACGTCCCGTTTACAACCAATATACGAGATTTATTACGTGTGTATTTAAGGTAATTTACACAATTTTGTATCATCTTTTTTTTTTTTTTTTTTTTTTTTTTAATTTCATGGCTTAAGATTTTTCGTATCATATCTATATTTAGTTTAATGTAAACTTTTTAATCACAGTACCTTATAAAGATCGTACAGTGCACATCCAAGAAAATCCCCTCAAATCACAAATAATATAATATCGATACTTAATGAGCAAAACATATTTCACATTTCACAAGTTGTAGACAGTTTGTTGATAATGAAATGTCGAAGTATTACCTTGTGATTGAAGCGTTATACAGAACTCTTGATGTAAAAAGTTTGACGCATTCATTTGTCAACACCCATTCCAGGAAAATTAAACAGAAAAAATAAGAACAAATACATAGATAACGTCTTGTAAAATAATCAGAACGAGTTATATAGATATAATTTTAAGGTTAACAATTAATATCAGTACAATGTAGGTGCACAAGTGTGAATGGTGTATATATTTTACAATATTTGTTATTATTTTAATTCTGACTTCAGAAGTATTTATTTATCGCTTTCGGACAAATGATTTACTACCGATTTCTGGTCATAATTAACTTATTTATTCGTCTAATGCATGACTTACGTCTTGGAAAAGGTGACACTATGTAAGAACAAAAACAGGAAAACCTGAATAATAGAACAACATGAAAGGAGCACTCGGTGATAAGGACCATAGATAATATGAAAAAAGTATTGCCAAATCACTGGGGTGATCTTACTTTCTAATTGCATATCTGACCCAGACAAAAACTGTCTTTGATAGAAAAAAATACTAATTTCAAACATAATTTAAGTTAGAGGACCTATATCTATTAACATGGTTATGTAAAATATCAATGTAACTGGTGTCACATTACTATGACACTAACAATAATGTACCACGGTGGACATTCAGACTCCTGAGATTCAAAGGTAAGACCAGGTGCCCGGGAGGAGTGAGTGTCTCCTGTTTGGCTAGTCACTTCAGCCTTGACTGTCCTTAAATACAGAAGGACACAAATATGATTCAGCGCTGTATATACACATGAATGTGAACATATACTGTATGGAAAGTGCAACAGCCATACAACAACAGGAAAAAGGGTATAGTAACACTTAAGTCAAACCCTTCGCCGGGAACTTTTTACGAGCCCCTCACTGCAAAGCGAATAAGAGTGTCGTTAATGTAAAACACGAAGGTAACTGGTGTCACATGACTATGGCATTAAGAACAGTATAGATGGTAATATATGGTAAGTACAAAATAAGGACGAGCCTTGACTGGTGATTGTTTTACCTCACTCCATAATTATTTCACGTATATAGTCTTATGTACTTTACAGAAATTTATACCCAAAGTCGAGAAGGACCTCATTTACTGAACCACAGCGACTGACTATTATAATTATGAAAACAAGAATATATAAATTCACAAAATATCAAAGGTCAATAAGCCTTGTGCAGATAAGACTTAATAATGTTGTATCATATACACTATCACATCATTAGAGATATAATACATTTTCACAATATTTCCGTGATAACTGTTTAAAAGCATTTAATAAATAAACAGAATATATTAAAAAAGTGGCACATTCTATGACACTAAACCTCATTATATAACCATTAAATATTATATTATGGTACTGTCTTTGCTTTTATACAAATGTGTGAATGGTTCTATAGAAAGGCTTATACACATGCACTACATTTCACATATACTGAATATATAATTTTTACATGACTTCATAAAGTAAAATATGGTGCACTAAATTATAAGGTACATGTATATATGTTCTATATTTATTATAAGACAGTGAAATGCAAGCGATGTCATCAAAACAAATAAGTTCTGTATTGTTAAAAGAATAAAAGGGTCAGCGTTCACATATATAAGTATATGACAAGTATGTATACTTATACGTCATTATAGAAAGGAAGTAATAGAAAACTTTGTGGAGGAGAGGCTATTGGAGACCTGACTCAGTGATGTGATACCACACATATTTTATAAAACACGTGACCATAGTATATAGTACAATTCTAAATCATTTATCAAGCCTGCCATAAACATCTTTCTGCAAATATTCAGATCAACACTGAATATTTCTCCCAGTCAGAAGTCATTTCATAAAACAATACGAGTCAATACAATACAAAAACTAAATAACAAACTTATATTTCTTGTGATGAAAATTAAGAGGACAAAGTAGTTGAGTACAAATGATTATGTATTATCGGTAAGAGTAATGTTCCTTGTCTTCCGATGTTCAGCGCCATTCGGATATTACATTATCACACTTTGAACTAGATTCAGTCCAGTTCGTTGCAGTATTTTGCTCACATGACTGCATACTATAAAGACAGAACTAGGTTACTCAACGTAAATGTATTTAAATAGTAAGAAATAATGAGTAAAGGTTTCAATAACAAAAATAAAAGATTAGCATTTTGGTCTAAGATAAGAATTTTTAGTATCATAATTATATCATATCTTGCATTTGGACCACTTAATGCCTTAACCTGCCTTTAAATTAGGCATTTTTCTGTAAATAGAGCTTTATAAAGCTAATTATATCTCTATGTTTGTTATTTGTATTATTTCCTTGTTGTGAGTTGGAAGCCGGTGTTGCTTCGAGAATGAGTACTTGGCTTGGGATCGAAAGGTCCTTTATTCGACTCCCATTATCGGCGCACCAGTGTTCGATCTTTCAGATGCGACAGTAAGAAGTGTGGTTCCGTGTCGCAGTAGGTGTGGTACGTAAAAAATTCTCACTGCCTGGCACTAGTAAGTTCAAAGGCATAAATTTCTATGAGACGCATCAGATCCTGACATTATATACATGAAATAAAAGTAGAGTGACGTAAAACACTAATCAGTCAATCGTATTAAGTTGAATAGATGGGACTTTAAGCCGATAGAACGATAATACAGTGATGAATATTTCCAAATTTAACCCCCCCCCCAAAAAAAAAAAACAAACAAACAAACAAACAAAAACAAAAAAATCCCAAACATATAACCCACCCCCACCCCCACCCCCCACAATAACCCCCCACCCCCCAAAAATAATAATAATGACAACGGGGAAAGTACAACATGTGTCTTCATAAATTTGTAAGACAGCCATCTTACCCACTCTCATAAATAAACGTTTCCCTTTGACTGCAGACCTGTAACATTGGATATATAGATCATTAACGCCCCTCACAATCGATCTAAATGGTGTCAAATTATATTCTGATGTAAAAAATTTGGAGGACCACTGATTTATTTACCGTCAAATGCTACAGCTGGTAGAGAAGAAGTATATATCCTACAGAACCAAACCTGAATCCAAATGCCGAACATCCCGTTTAGAACCCTGCATGTACGTTAGTATATGTCTGTTTCATTCACTTTTAAAGTAAAATTCCTGTTTCAACTATAATTACTCGAAATGCTTCCTTTGAGCACTTAAAATTAATAAATGAAAATTCAAATTTGACAAACATGTCATATTTTAGCGGACAGGTATTAGTTCATAAAAGCATGTCGAGGGATCTTTGGTATTTCTCGTGAACTTTTTCATGATATACCACTCATTTGTCTTGAAAAATATATTTTATTTATGGTTCAAAATGTATTTATTCAGTCAATACTCTATCTAATATAAGCACTGAATGGAGAGGGAGAAACCTATTGTATTGGGGAACAATAGGTCAAAGGTCAAGTTTGCAGGTGACGACAATAGGTAATAATTATTGGTTTCCAGATAATAGCTGAAGTTTGCTTCATTATTTTCAAAACAAATTTGAATATAGCCTTACTTATTGAGAGAAGAAGGACCAGTTTTAAATTGCGGTTCAACGGTCATGATCAGAGCCGCAGAAACTAGACTGTAATTATCGGTTTCCGGATAATAACTGAAATGATTTTCATTATAGTGATATGAAATTTTATTATATACATTCTTATCAAGAGTGAAAAAAACTGATTTGATTTTTGGGTCAAACGGTGAAAGATCAAGACCACAGCTGATGGAAAAGACTGAAAATGATGGTTTCCAGGTGATTTTCATAAATTATCTATCATAGGTCGTTAACTACTCATCAGAATGTAATCATGTTTCACATATTTAACCTGTGAAGCTGTCTTAAACAGTGACAAATTTAAGTCTTATCATAAAGGAAAACTGTCAGTATATTTGAGGGTCAGTATGTCAAAAGACAAGGTCACTACTGGTAATATTTATAGACCGTCAATGTAACTTACAATTCAAATTAAATAATTAAGATTCAGTTCAAAGATAAATGAAATTTAAAGAAACATGAGTGCATGTATTTGAAATTATTAGTCTAAAGATATAGTGGAATAGGGAATGAGAGTTTTGCAGTACCCGATTCTCACTATATAAACTATAGTAATCCCTTACTAAAGGCGCATAGGGTTAGGTTATTGACGTTTAACCTCAAAATCAAGGTCGGAACACACACCCTCATTTCCCTTTACCAATGGAAGTATGACCTTCGGTCAAGGTCATGACACAACTTTTGTGTCAATGGCAACGATTGTGTGAAATGTGAAGCAGATCCACATTACAACTATGGATTTTTTCAGAGAAAATTTATTTTGATAATTAGTTGACCTTGAAAGTATGATCTTGGGTAAAACACAGCACACTTATGCGCCATCTGTAATAATATAGTGAAGTATGAAGCAGATATAACAACAGCTACTGCAGTATGAAGTACATACTAAATTCATCATCTTAAATTACCTGCGACCTTGAAACTAAAGATACGGCTTGGTCAAGAGGTACCCTTATGTTATGGATACGACTTATGTCTCATGAATTGTTTTACTGTATGAAGCAGTTGTATTTATACTATAAAGAAGTTTTTGAAACATATTTATCGACTCGGAACTTCCATGTAACTATTCCCTCCCCTAGTCAATTTCACTCTTAGGGTTTTGATGACGTGACCGTCTATTCTTGACAGTTCTCACTTTCAAGGTCAAATGTGCGATCGGCTTTAGTTCAGTTACACAAAGACCGTGAGTCACATGTCGATACATCTCGATGAGCTCCACCTATTGACTCTTGTGTTTGTAAACTTGACCTTAAAGAATCCTAGTTTCAAGTTCAAATGCATATGCATAATTGAATTTAGTTGAAAGACTATAGGCAAAAACTCTTTCAAAATCCAGATGTAGATAGATGTTGATATGCTTTATCCTTTGAAAACTTTGTGTTCTTGACCTTGAAGTTTCTCAGTTTCATGTCAAATGTGTAATTCACTTTAGTTCAATTGCAGAAAGACCGTGAGAGTTGTGCCTTTCAAACCTCACACATATATTGACTTTGATGAACACCATTCCTGGTGACCTATTTCGTGACCTTTGACTTTAAAAGTTTCCAGTCTCAAGGTTAAAAGTATATTTAAGTGAAGTTCGGTTACAAAGAAATTATGAGACATATCTTTTAAAAACACATGTAAATAGACCTTGATTGGCTGAATCAATTTTTATGGCATGCCACTGTCAAAGTTTGGGGCGGGGCGATTTCACCAGGGCAGGCAGAAGGCTATAATTCTTCCAACGCAAGGGGGTAAAGGGAAAGAGGGCATTGCTAGAACAGGCAGGCCCGTATCTCCGACACTATCTGAACCTTAAATCGTTTCGAGAGAGTAGGGAACGAGCTGCAGCTTACTAATATCCCGGTCTAAGGGGAGTAACAAAAGGGACAGTAGGAATGAAGTGCTAACAGACCATTTCTGAATTCAAAGGACCTATGATGAACATATTTGGAAATTGTACAAAGTGTGTCAAGTATAACAAGCTTTATTTGTGAGACACTAATGCCCCGGCGGTAACTAAAACGCTTTTTTTAACGTGAAGGTCATTGTGAAGGTCAAAAGGTCATCGTCCTTGATGTCATTTAAAAGGGCTTTATTACTTGAGTGTGCATGTCAAATATGAAGTCTCTATATCTCATGGTACAAAATTATGGTCAAGGTCAAAGCTGACAACAGACAGACAAACACACAAACACAGGGACAAAGAGACAGACAGACAGGACAAAAACAATAAGCCCCCAATCTATCGATCCTCGATCTGGGGACATAATGAACGAAAATTTATAAGTTGGGATTATGGCATTTGAATGCTGGAAACTCCTCCCCCAATTATGACTAGTCGAAAGATAGAAAAGATCATAAAACAAAGAACAATAAACTCAGGATTCACAAAATTTTGGTCTCCTGACCTTCTTCCGGTGAATTTTATTGGAAATGGTAGCGTAAGTTATGCTAAATCCATCATATTTCATAACCGAATTGTTAATGCTGAGTTTATTATCCCCTCGCGCAACATGTTTGTACGTATGTATGTATGTGTGTTTGTGTGTGTATGTGTTCGTTTGTCCGGGCCATAACTTTTTAACTCCGTGATGGATTTCAATAATATTACACATGATTCTTGCTTACATCTCAAAAAATGTTTCATGACCTTGTCTCAGTGTCAAATTCTCAAGGTCAAGGTAACAATGGGCTGGAATGTTGAAAAGTTCTCCGGGCCATAACTTTTTAGTGCCTTTATGGATTTCAATAATATTACACATGATTGTTGCTTACATCTCAAGGAAGTGTCATGGCATTGTCTCAGGGTCAAATTCTAAAAGGTCAAGGTCACAAATTTATTTTTATAAAACGTTTCACAACACATTAATAACAACACTTTTTCAATTTTATGCCACGCGAAGGGATGCTACGCTTAGCGTTGGTCTTGTTGTTCTTTGTTTTATGTCACTTCCCTTCGAAGGAGGACTATTAAGATGTTTGAAAAGATCATAGTTCAAGAGACTTAGCGTTTATATAAATATGTGTGTAAATACGTAAAATTTCACGATCTTTTACAGGAAACAATTTACTGTTTGTATGATTCTTAGAACAGGAAAGAATGATTTCCGCGAAAGACTAAAACAACTTCAAAAGCTATAGATTCCTCGTTGCCCAGAGACACTGAGACAGCTTTTATAAGTACAGGTCAAATACATTGCGTGTGTCACGGTCTTGGGAAAGGGTACTTTAATGATTGTTAAAATACAAAGAATATATATATATATATATATCATAGGCTGCATCAGAGTTTTGGAATATGGATGTTTTTCATATTTGTCTGCAAGTCTTAATCTTCATTCCACTTGTTGAGACCGGTAAGATTTTATTTCTGATTTACAATTTCTTGACCAGAAATTATTACTATATAATAAGTGTAATTGTATCATATAAATACATGCATATGATATTTCAGATATATATTTATGTGATAAACAGTTTTCCCGTATATACGTCTCTGTGCTGTAAAATGATATTTTTCGAAAAAGACAAGAAATTCTTTTTCTTCAAATTAATGATATACCCTGGGATAACAGTCATCCCGTTATAGATACAATTATGTTTTGGTGTGTTTTGTAAGCCATACAAGTATGTCTACACGAATATGAAAACGCACTCCAACAAGAAAAAACAAATAGAACTCAGTTTATCTTTAACACTGAAGAAATGATGATTTTAGTTTAAATTACTGATTTGTAGGAAGAACTTTTCAGCTAAGACTTTCAGAGAACCGATATCCATATTTTGGTCGTGTTGAGGTCAACATGGACGATGGTTACGGATGGGGGACAGTATGTGATGACATGTGGGACGACACAGATGCTACAGTTGTGTGCAAAAGTTTAGGATTTACATATGGGTTGGTATGATGCTGGATAAGTGAACATGAATATGTTTAATATGTATAGTTGTGCACAAAACTACTCTCTAAAATCACCAATTTAGTGTGCCCCGCTAACCGAATTTTTCATAAAAAGACATTCTCTCCAATATGTCAGATTTTCTCCTGGATAAAATAGGGTAGTTCATAGAAATTATGTAACGATGTTTTATACGACCTGGGAACAAATTCTGCATCGAAAAAGACAAAATGATTGGTACATGTATGAGACAGTTGGAGATTGTTACAGGTTATATGGGTTTAAACTGGTCAAATAAAACAACCTAACCATCTGAGAAGTAATGTACATGTAGGTCTCTTAGACTGCGGCTTTTTACAGTTCATTCATATTGAAAGTGACATCACCCTTTGCCTTATACTTACGTCACATATGGACGTCAAAAGTGGAAAAAGTATAAATTATTGTCACGCTATTCTCACATAATCTTAACTGCTTAAATCTTTCTCTTCTTCTTCTCTTTCTTCATCATCATTATCATCATCATCATCTTCTTCTTCTTCTTCTTTTCTTCGTCTTATTCTTATTACTATAATCATTATTATTGGCAGTTTACAGATATTGCACCTTTTCTACGGGAATTTCAGAGTTTATTAATTTCTAAAAACCAAAATGACAGCCTCCAAGCTTTACTGACGGCAATTCACATTTTAATGACGTCATATTTCCTGCCACCCCCTCCCCCCCTCCCCCTGGTGGTTCGTGAATGGATGTCACTCGCGGTTTGCACTTTAAATATTTTTACAGGTTAACGCTTCTTTCTAATTCGTAAATATTTCATGCATTAAACTGTGTCAATGTCAGGACTAACTGACCTTAAAACAGGGTGTCTATTTTCTGCCCATTTGCCAAAGTCTGTCCAGCAAAATTATTAATAGCTCCATGGAAACTTTACCGTATACCACTTATATCTAAATATATTTTTACACAACGAGGCAAAATATTTCAGAAAAGCAGTTGCAACTCATCATTTGGAAATGGAACTGGGAAGATACACATGGACGATGTGAATTGTAATGGACAAGAAACTTCATTAATATACTGCAGATTTAATAAAACTTCAGACTGTGACCACACTGAAGATGCCGGAGTGATATGTTTTACGAACAACTTAAGAAGTAGGTTAAGTAAAAAATATATATGTATAATAAATATGTACGCCTGGGATAATATGTTCTGCAGAGTTGTTTACTGTATTTTTAAACAAGTAACCTATAACTGTAGCGATAAGAAATAGTGCACAAATTAAAATGAGTTAAAATGCACCATAACTATATCTCTTTCCATTGCAAGAAGTCTACATTTGTTAATTGGTTCTAATGTTTTCTACATTGAGACTTTAAATAGTTCTCTTAGTTTAAAGTACGATAGTTCAAGGCGGTTTCGAATTTCTAACAGGGGATTCACCGATAGCATTAAAATGTAAGCCCGTTATGCTATACCGACATTTATTCTAGTGTCTGGCCCCTAGGGTAAGGGAAAGTCGGTTAGATAACGTAAAAATCGTTTATGATTCATGTCCGTAATCGAAGCGGATAATTTTATGATTGAATATGAAAGGGCCTGACTTGAAGTTGTGAACCTGGATTTTAAACTGGGGTCTGGCTCCAGGGGTAAGGGAAAATGAGCGAGTCAAAACCTTGTACCCTATTAAACAAAGACATACATGTATGTCGATGATTATGTGGTGATATTTGACAAAATGAAGTTGGACAAGTGGATTCCAAAATTGGCTCTAACCCCTTGGTTAAGGGGGAAAAAGTTGACCACAATTCTTTACAAAGACAAATGTAGATGATTTGGTTGTGGTTTGTGGTTGTGACCTTGCTTGAGGTTGTGCACCTGGATTTTCAATCGGGGTCTAATCCCCGAAGTAAGAAAAATGGGTAGGGTAGATAACGAAAATATCCGTGCTTCCTCTTCGTAACCAAAACAAAAGAAAATGATTTCATGTTTAACGGTGCCCCATTGTTGTACAAGATGCGCATGGTAACCCTATTCTCAAAACATGTGGTCTAAATAACGAGCACAGCCGAATAAATATTCATAAGCAAAACTGCAATAAAACCTGACCTAAGGTTTAAAACTACAGTGAACTACAGTGACACGCAAATCCTCATGCAGCCCTAACATCAGTCAAGCAATAACATGGTGGTTAAAACTTCGGGTAGCCCAGCCGTAAAATAAAAATGTTTGTTTGAATGTTGTTATGAATACATGCATAGTAACACCATTCTGTTCTATTTGATGTAAGTGATGAGTATAATTGTTTGACTATTCAATGTATTCATTGACGCCATAAAACACCTAAGAGGTGTTGTCATAGTAAAATCTGCAGTGAACTGGGAATGTCCTTGAAGTCATTAAATTGGTAAACGTATGAAACTGTGTGTTACAAAGAGGACACATTTATATAAAAAACTAACGATGTTTCCACATACATCTTGTTACATTAAATGAGATCCATACGTTATTTTTCTCATTTAATATCTGCATGTAAACATATAATGACACCTGATGTCATTACAATATACGCATAATCACAATATACGCATATAAACATATAGTACATATTGATTGTCACATGAAGAAAATTACTAGAAAATTTCGTATTTAATTTCTTCCTTTTGTATAAGTGTATGCATGAAGGTCAGGAAAAATAGGATCAATAGGTCTGGGAAATTCATTTTAGAATTATAGAAGAACATTTACATATGAAGTAAAGGAACACAAACACTCTGTATTGTAAATTTTCGGATTGACGATTTTTATCAAGCAAGTTAAGGTTTGACAAATACAAAGCTACGCAAAATCCAGGTTTACGTTTCTAAGATACATTAGCTTCTAGAAGTGGTAGAAGGGCAGGCGTGGTGTAGTGGTTAAGCGCTTGGCTTGCGGCGCCGACGAACCGGGTTCGATTCCCGGGTTGCGCCACTATGTTTAATAGGTTGGTAACTTCCTGCTTCCATGTCGCGATATAACTGAAATATTGTTGAAAGCGACGTAAAACACCAATCAACCTTCAACTTACTAGAAGTTGTAGAAGCTTGTAAACATGTAAACATGGATTTACATAGCTTTGTATTTGTCATCTCTTAAATTCCTTGATAAAGGTCGTGAGGCCGTAACTTTGCAAAACAGCGTATTTGTGTTCCTTTACAGTTTATGTACCTGAGTTCCCTTTGGAGGACTTCTTCGAAACATTATCATTTACATATGCTTACACATACATACGTAGACGCAGATATAAATACATAAATAATACAGGCCTCTATAACATTGCTTCAAAGATTTATATTATACACCTACATCTTTTTCAAAATAGAATAACTCAGCTTGTGAGTGAATGGTTTTTTACATTTCCGGGGTAAAAGTCCAGGCGACTAATGTCAAAGCCCTGACGTCATGGTCGTCGTCCCAAGGCGTATACAAAACTTCAAAATTTGCAATATATCTTTTCAACTATGAGAGCCAGAAATTTTACTTATAGATTTCTCAGGATCAGAAGTTTTACTTTATACATATGTTCTGTATATATCTTAAGCTTGGGGGCTTGGAATATGACTTATCTTTCAAACTCTTTCAGGTGTATTATATATTACGTATATTTTATTAGCCTTGAGAGATAAACTTTCATATTTCACATTTAGAAATCTCCAGATTAAGTCTTGCGCTATATGCTTTGAACTGTGAAACACAGGATTTCTTTGTTTTTACATAGATTTCTCGGGACCTAAGCCGTCATTTACTACGATGCATTTAGACCTACAGATTCTTACCTGGGACCTTGACCTAGTTTTGAGAAACATTTAACTGGGGCATATAATTTGCATCATATAAATATATATATAATATATATGTGATGTTTCACAGATCGATTCCTCATTGTCTCATATTTTCTTGGTTTATTAATACCATTTTTGGACGTCAGATTTTGAGCACCTTTCAAATAAGTTAACCTTGGCTATATCTATTAAATTGTAGGAGAATGGGTGTCATGTTTCGTACACTGAATCAGCATGACACAGCCATTCATTTTCTAGACTTTGGACTACGGTTTAGAACTTTTACAGTGGTTATATATTTTGAAATGTAACAGATGGGATTTCAATACAATTACATATATATAAATTTAATATGGCAAGGTCTTAAATTTGTATACAAACTTTTGACCCAGAAAAACGAAAAATTCTAATCGTTATCAAGAATATTTAGGAAAGATAATAAGAGTTGGTTTCTCTCTCTCTCTCTCTCTCTCTCTCTCTCTCTCTCTCTCTCTCTCTCTCTCTCTCTCTTTGGTTTGTTGGTTTGTTGGTTTGTTTGTTTCTGGGGTTCCAAAACTATCTGACAAATCTTGACCCCTTTTATATAGATTATAGCACACACTACTGGGTCCAAAAACCCCTGAGAATCCCGTTTTTCACTGCAAAACTCTGCAACACCCTGAAAAACTCTGAAAAACACTGAAGTCTGCCTGAAAAACACTGAAAAACTCTGACAGCCCTGATAAACACTGAAAAACTCTGAAGTCTACCCTGATAAACTCTGAAAAACACTGACGACCCTGAAAAACTCTGCAAAACTCTGCAAAACTCTGACGCCACTGAAAAACTCTGCAAAACTCTGAAAAACCCTGAAAAACACTGACACCTGCTGCGATGCCCTCCGGCCGTGCGATCGCGGCCTCGCGTACTTCTATACGGTCCCTTTTATAATATAAGCCCTTGAAATGGTTTGCTGTTATCTATGTATGACCTTTAATAAGTATTAAATGTGATGAATTTATAAGCGGGGAATAAGTAAAAAAAAACGCATTTTTTTACCATTTGTCAAGGACTTATTTTAACGATGTTTATAGATAAAATTACTAAGATATTGTTCCTATTCTGACTTACGTTTGTAAGATGATCTTTACAATTGCAGTTTAATAAATCACATGAATTACGTACTTAGCAAAAACAATTTTATTGACACAGGACTTTCCAGCGCGATGTCACTTGTTTTATTGATCGACTTAAAGAAAGAAAGAAGAATGAAACAAACAAACAAACGAACGAACAAATAATCTAACTACAGCAGTAGCATGTTACTTAACATCGTTGTTTCATAGAGGTGCATTAAGGGGAGGGGGAAATAAGTACAAAATATAGAACAAGACATTTTAAAATTCATGTATTTATTTATTTATTTATTTATTTATTTATCTATTTATTTATTTATTTATTTATTTATAATAAAAGCACTATTTTTCCGTACTGTAACTTTTAGGCCAGCGGCCTTCCTCGGCGGACTTCATTTATTTATTTATTTATTTTCTTATTTATTATTTATCTATTTATTTAATTATTAATTCATCTATTTATTTATAATAAGAACATTTAACTTTTCCGTACGAAAAAAAAAAATACATCAAAATAAATTTAATAAAAATAATAAGATTTTAAAAAATCGATAGACGAAGTTTACAGAAAACGCATAGTTTTAATTGTAAACAGATAAATAAATACAGAAAAAAAGAAATAATTAATTCTATATATCCCTATCAATCATTTTAATAACACATAATGATTGATGTTTATTTTTACATCTTTTCCAATCTGTGTAAAGAATCCACCCAAATATCGTTATGTTACGACCTTAAGGCCACTCCCCACTCTCTTTCGAGTTTAAAGGCATTCATGATTAATATTGATAAATCAATATTGCATTCTTCATAAATTAGTGGCCATTCACCGATAAAACGCTGTGAAGTTGCGTTAATTTAATTCTCCCCCCCCCCTTTTTTTTTTTAACAGTGTCCAGCTTGAGTGAACGAGCATGGCTTTGAGTATGCGTATTTCCTTCTCGCTACAGGCCGTAACGCAGCTACTTATTTAATCCGTATGTAAATTAATGGAACAGAATAGCACTTTAAATCACAGCTTTACAAATCTCACATTTCGCATGTATTCTATAATATTGCTATTATCAGAGGAAATGCGGAAGAAATTGAACTTAAATAATTGATGTAATTTAGTTTATGACATAAAAATAAAAAAATGATCGTGTGTAAAACAAATTATTTCACTTTTGAAGATTGAAAATCAGCTTTTGTCCTAAACTTTATAAGTCACTGTTCAAATGACACTTTTAAAACACAAAATTAACATTGAAATGTATCAACTGGATATGTTTCAACCTGTTACTAAATATGTCTTGTCCCCTCATACATATTAAGGTACTGTTAATTACGATTCCCAATTTACAGCATGATAGGTAACAAACTACCGGTATATGAGATTACGAGCGATATTTACCGGGTTAAACAATCGGATGTTTATTACGTAATAGAGTACTGATGACATGTAGAATAAAGGTAAAAAAAACAAAGACTCGGATTAGAATAAAGCAATTTCAGATTCCATGCGTGTGCCGTTACTTTCTAATGAAGATATTCTAGCTGAAGAAAGCTCGGGTAGCTCAGTCGGTTAGAGGGTTGGATGCATGACAGCTAGGTGATTCGGTACCATAGGTCGTGGGTTCGAGTCCCAGACGGGGAACGAATATAAGTGAAATATAGGGTGCCTTGTTAACTGTAGTGTCTTTGTGCTTTATATGTTTGTCTAATTTGTCTTTATTTTCTACAGGTATTTCTTCGGAGATCCAAGGTCCATAGTACTCCCAGGTGTTTCACTGATTCTATTTGTGCTATATATATATATATATATATATGTATATATATATATATATATATATATATATATATATATATATATATATAATATATATATATATATATATATATATATATATATATATATAAGAGAGAAGGGGCGTATGTGTTGGGGTTGGGGGGGGGGGAGTGTGAGTGTATGGTCTCAATTTAAATATACTACATGATTTAAACATCCTACTCGACAATTTACGATTTGGATCCATAGGTTGGGGCAGATCGAGGTATCTGCTCTGAATATGACACCATTTACTTGAATTTATATGTCATTTTGAAAATAAAGGTCAAATACTTTGCTAGTTTTGACAGGACAGGGTATTTTTATGTAACACTTCTATGTCCCAGTCAACAGGGCGAGCGCCCTTGTATTCGCCATTGCTATACATGACCCTTACTGGATACATTGTTACAAAACGTAATAAGGGAGATACTGTTCATAGGCGGATCTAGAAATTTTTGAAAGAAAAAAAGGGGAGGGGGAGGGCACTGTCTCCCATTGAAAGGGGGGGGGGGGGTGCTGTTAGGCGAGCACCCTTGTATTCGCCATTGCTATACATGACCCTTACTGGATACATTGTTACAATACGTAATAGGGGGGTGGATCTAGAAACTTTTGAAAGAAAAAAAAGGGGGGGGGGAGGGCACAGTCTCCCATTGAAAAGGGCCGGGAGGAGGGGGGGTTGCTGTTAGATAAAATCATTTTATTGTATAGAGTTACATGATGTAGATTAATTTGGTAGTGATATAACAAACGGCAGATACCGTGTTACACTGATATATTGAAACTTATTTGATGCTATTTCAAGCAACATTATTGAATACCGAGAGAATATTTAATCACTGAAATATTTTATAGGACAAAGTTTACATATGTCATTCGAATGAAAGAGCAACACGTAGACACGTAAAATTTTCAGCTAAAGGAAGTTATTGTCCTCTGAACTTTGTTATATTACGCTTTTATAATAAATCAAAGGTTAAATTTGTATATCTTAATTTTGTGTGAAAAGTATTGATAGAGAAAAAAGTATTGCGTGGGTGTGTTTAAACCTAAAGGTCATCACATGAAAATATATGGGTATAGTCTCTATAAATGTTGCAACAGAATTGGAATAGAATGCATTGTGTTATTTCAAAATGAATGACAAGCGATTTTCTTTGTGGTCGATTTGCTGTCAGTCCTGGTGTATTAAATTCGCTTTTCGTATAAAATTTATAGGTACTGGTCACATTCAAATATTATTTATTTATTTATTTATTTATTTATTTATTCATTTTTTATTTATTATTCAATAATTCATTATTTATTCACTAATTTAGTGAATTTCTGGAGCTTCTTTATTATATATATATATATATTTTATTTTTTCTTCACTATTTAAATACACAGTTATGAAACAGTGATATTTACCAGGAATATATGTACATACATTTTCATTTGGAAATACAAATGTACATATATATAAATCTCGGTAAGAAAAGCCTTTGTATCGTAGTACGCCTCTGCTGGGTTTGTTTGGTTTTGAATAATGCATCAGTAAAATTAAATTTAGAGATTCGTTAAAATAATTTCACTTCAAAACACCGTACAAAAATGCAAGATATGTTTTATTTATTTTCTCTTCCCTTTTTTTCTAATTTACAACTCATCATTTTATATCTAATAGGGCTTATAGAAGGGACCGTATAGAAGTACGCGAGGTCGCGATCGCACGGCCGGAGGGCATCGCAGCAGGTGTCAGTGTTTTTCAGAGTTTTGCAGAGTTTTTCAGTGGGGTCAGAGTTTTTCAGAGTTTTGCAGAGTTTTTCAGGGTCGTCAGTGTTTTTCAGAGTTTTTCAGTGTTTATCAGGGCTGTCAGAGTTTTTCAGTGTTTTTCAGGCAGACTTCAGTGTTTTTCAGAGTTTTTCAGGGTGTTGCAGAGTTTTGCAGTGAAAAACGGGATTCTCAGGGGTTTTTGGACCCAGTAGTGACATATGATAATGATGTATCTTATGCAGTTCCGAAGACGCATATGATATATACCATATGTTTGTTTTGTATTGCTAATAAGTTTTCATGTTACTTTTTATTAAAATATGAGTTTCAAATATATATTGCAATAGCTAATTAATATTCACCTTGTAGGTACTGCAGGCACAAACGAAATTAGCTTGATACATACGGTCGCTTATTGCATTTTTGGAGTAACCATCATGATATTGGCAGTGGTGATAGTAATTGTGGTACTCTGCTGCCGGAAACACAAAAACAATGGCCAAGGTTGGTAAGGACGGATACCGGATGTATACAAATATTCAATGTGTGAGATTGTGTGGTTTCAAAACACGAAAACTGCGAAATTTCAATATTCAGTATATCCTTGATGCACTGTTGAAACAGAAAACAAATCTTGAATGTACACCCCCCCCCCTTCCCACACACACACACACACACACACACACACACACACACACATGATAAAGAATTTGTTCCCTCTAGGCAATAGATAGCACATTTTATATGCAGTTTATTACGGTCATGTGCTTGGAGCATAGCGCTTTGCTTAATATAAAACTTAATTTACATGCACATTCGAATCCGAGTGTTTCAAAGATCTTCTTGGGTTTTTGCTGTTGTTGTTGTTGTAGTTCTTTTGCTCTTCTTTCTTTATTAATTTTTTTCTTGATAACAAAAGACATATACATGTACCATTAAAGTAACCATCCTTTATAAATCTGCGAATCACACAGCAGAAAACATAGTACTGGCTAAAGATGTTGCATGGCGTCTTCGGGATTCATCTGATACACATACCGTGACATCCACAAAGTGATACACATGTAATCTAATTCATATACCGTTACATGCATAAAGTGGTACACATGTAATCTTATTCCCACACCGTGACATCCACGAAATGGTACACATGTAATCTGATCCACATACCGTGATATCCACCAAGGGGTACACATATAATGTGAATCACATACCGTAACATCCACCGAGTGGTACACATGTAATCTTTTTCCCACACCGTGACATCCACGAAACGGTACACATGGAATCTGATAAACATACCGTGATATCCACCAAAGGGGTACACATGTAATCTTAATTACATACCGTGGCATCCGCCAAGTGGTACACATGTAATCTTAATTACATACCGTGGCACCCGCCAAGTGGTACACATGTAATCTTAATCACATACCGTGACATTCAGCAAGGGGTACACATGTAATCTGATTCACATACCGTGTCATCCACCAAGTGGTACACATGTAATCTGATTCACATACCTTGACATCCACCAAGCGGTACATATTTAATCTGATTCACATACCGTGCAATCCACCAAGTGGTACACATGTAATCTGATTCACATGCCGTTACACCCACCAAGTGGTACACATGTAATCTGATTCACATACCGTGACATCAAGCAAGTGACACTCATACCGTGACATCCAGCAAGTGGTACATATACTATGACATCCACCAAGTGGTACACATACTGTGACACCCACCAAGTGGTCACATACCTTGACATCTACCAAGTGGTACTCATGAAATCTGATTGACATACCGTGAAACCCACCAAGTGGAAGACATAACGTGCATCCAGGAAGTGGTAGACATACCATGAAATCCATCAAGTGGTACAAATGTAATCTGTGAATCATTTACATTCAGATACAATTTACGGTATGGTCAGTGGGCTAAAGTTCCTGAAAAGTGATCCTAAAAGTCTATCGCATTATTTACCAAATAGTTGTCAATAGCTGAATCTTTATTACAAAACAAATTTGTAAGAAATTACAGTAGATTTAAATAGCTGTGGAATGATCTGTAAACATAGTATTGTTATCTTACAATGCACAAGTTTTCATAGCAGTACATTATTCATGATTTGGTTTTTAGTGCCTGTGGATCTTCCCGCACTATCATGGAGGACGGTTGCAGAACAAGACAGGTATACTTTAATTACCCTATCCAATTTGATGTTAATTTACAACAATGTATTATTGCACATGCATTGTGAATATGGATTGAAATGTTTAAAGAGCAGTTGTTTCACTATAACGGTCCGTCAATTTAGTTTTAGTGAGAGTAATACCCTACACAGTGTGAGATTGGATTATTTTTTTTTTATCATTTTTTTAAAGGATGCATCTTCTCAAGTTATTAAACATCCTGCTTTATTGCACGAGATGTGTAATGTTGTGCACACAAACGCAGACACACAAACACTCACCTACACACACAGAACTACACACACATACACATATTCTCTATCTCATTTGTTGTTCATATTCTATATTCTCTAATATGTCAGCAGATATTTATCTCCCATTTCAGGATCCAGCATGCGACTTCATCAACTAATAATGAAGACGAACATCAGTATGAAGATTTAATGAAATCCAAAGGGGTTTAAATGGATATTGGTTAAAGGACTTTGGAATCCGAAGTATATGCGTTATACAAAACTGTTATGTACTTTCTGTCTTTTCATTTATTTTATTGCTACATGGGTTCCCATGTGTTTGATAGGTACGACAATCCAACCAGAAGAAACATACTCTTCGCACCTTATACCACACCTGTATTTTGCAAATGACAATAGTGGTGCATTGATGTCAGTGACACAATTACAATTATTTTTAATAATGCTCTCAAACTCAAAAACAGCTAAAAGTTCAACTTATTGGAAATTCTTTTCATTTGTCAAATAGATTTTTTAATCCATATTCCAAATTGTAAACCATTAAATGCAAGACTTTTCAAATTCTAAATGACCGATAAATCTTTGATCACAGCCGAGTAACAAACGGGGAATAACTCCAATTTAACCAAGTTGCACAAAATCAAAAGATCCGCAACTCTAACACAGTTGATACATCATGTTCAAATCATTCTACTTGAAACAACGCACTACGACACAACTATTTTTATTCATTTATTTTTTCATTTATATATTTTTTTTTTTGTGAATAAATGTTTTAAATGACACTTTCGTGTTTTGTATATATACTCAGTGTAAATGTTCATATATTTCTTTTATAAATATAATACATTTTTATGTAAAATGTTATCCTATGAGCAGCGAAGATTTTGCGTTGATATGAACGTATTATCATGTAAATGTACTTAGTTTTGACAAGATTACTAGTATCTTCCTTTAATGCATCTGTTTCATTTGAATGGATTTATCTTTACACTTCATTTTGGTATATTTTCTTCATTAAAAATAATTTGAAATGCAGCTTTATTTTACGTCTCTCTTATACCCGATATAAGAAATTTATTACATATTTATTTAAGTTAACTGCACATTATATCTATATCGGTTTTTGTTTTTGGTTTTGTTTATTTTTATTTTGTATTTCTTATTTTTTATTTTTTTTATTTTTATCGTACAATGCACTTCCAAGAAAATCCCCAAATCGTAAATAATACATCGATATATAATGAACGAAACACATTTCAAATTTCTGGGTTGCAGACAATTTGTTGATTATGAAATATCTAAGTATTGCCTTGTGATTAAAGTATTTTACAGAACACTTGATGTAAAAAGTGTAACTCATTCATTTATCAAAACCCACTCCAGGAAAATATAACAGAAAAAAAAATGCACGTGATGTTATCAATACAAATAAGTTTTGTATTGTTAACAGAATCAAAAGGTCAGCGTTCACATAAGTATATGACAAGTAGATGTACTTATACATCAGTATGGAAAGGAAACGATCGAAAACGACTTTGAGGAGGAGCAATTGGAAACCTGACTCATTGATGTAATACCACACATATTCTATAAAGCACTTGACCATAGTATATGGTACAATTCTACATCATTTATCAGGCCTGCCATAAACATCTTTCTGTAAATACTCAGATGAACTGTAGATATTTCTCCTAAAGTCAAAAATTCTTCATTTCATTTAACAATATGAGTCATAGTTAAATACCATCTTCAAACTTATAGAATATTTATTGTCATTAAGATTAAGAAGACAAAGCAGATGAGTACAATTGATAATTTATTATAGGTAAGAGTAATGCTCCTTGTCTTCCAATGTTCAGATCCACTAGGATATAACATTATCACACTTTGAACTAGATTCAGCCAAGTGCGTTGCTGTATTAAGATCACATGACGGCAAACTATGAGACCGAATTAGGTTACTAAAATAAAATATACTGAAATGCTAAGAAATAATGTGTAAAGACTTTTATAACATAAGTAAAAGACAAATTTCAGCAAAGCAGGTTTTTGAATTTTTGTTTAATTTACTTTGGATCCGAAGTATGTCATAAACAAACTTTTAGAACTAATATCTTGATATATTCGTTGCTCAGGCGTTAGTACATTTTCCTCTGATCAGTGTGGCGGCAATATATTTTACGAAATAATTCCACTGATGTCGCAGTTCTGCGTTTGTTAAGACCTAGGTAGCCGAAAGTCTTACATTTTTATGTGCTGTCTTAAGGCATTTAAATCCGAAGTCTGAAGCTGCAGTAGACGTGGCATGTAGAAGAACCTTCAATGCTCCGGATGAGCGTGTGGCGTAAAACAAGAATCAAACACAAGAGCATTTTTGTCAATGATAATTTTTAATAATTATGGTAGTTTAAGATGGCAGAGGCCTGAGTACATCAGGAGGTTTCTTTTGACTACTACTTTCCCTAGCAACAGACTCTCTTCATTGCATATTTATTTAGGCTTTATATGGATCTTTTTTCATTTCCACGTTTATATGATGATAACTTCAAACACAAATACATATTATAATTGGACGTAATAAAATGACATCACCATGGTTTATTTATAGAAAAAAAATAATAAAATAAAATAAAAAACAAAAATCAAAACAAAGCAACCCCCCAGACATGAAAAGAAAAATACGAACAAACAAATAAACACCCCCCCCCCCCAAATCCAAACAAACAAACAGAAAACAACCACAAAAACAAACAAAAAAGAGAAATATTTAAAAACATTTTAGAAATATCAACGAGCAAGAATGGAGATGAATATGGATGACATTTTCGACCAAACGATGCTCGAGTTGTGTGTCTTGACTTAGGTCTAGGTTTGCAATCATATGGTATTCTTAAGGTACTTTGTCCACCTCTGTTTCCAGTTTCCGTGTTACAAAACCAAAGTATAAGAAAGAAACAAAAACTGCAAAAACAGAAAATCGCATCAATTAATGCAATCTTGTATTATGATAGTAAACCTTCTTTAATTAGGTAATGTGATCGTCAGCCTCGCTCGTATGATATTACCTTCCTGGTTTGATTTGTTGCATCTAACAATAATGTGTTTCAGTTCCTTTCAATCAACCCACAAAAATATTGTCTCAGAGCTAACTTCAATGAATTTTGAAAGAGTATGGGAATGACATCTAATCTTGCATTTGAATCTTTTGAGGAGGAAGGAAATGTTATTGACTCAGCCGTATGACACAAGTCACCAAGGTAATAAACAGTTTAAAATTTAAGGTAATGCTATGAAAAACACATGAGGACATCTCAAATATATTCGATTATAGTGCAGGTACGATAAGGTCTTAGGACGATCATTTGATATAACAATTGTCAATCATTTGGTGTGTTTATTGCCTTAAAATGACTTAACGTTTAGCTTTGGAAAATAAAATTTATCTTTGGCTATTTATTTTTTATCAAAAAGGGTAGGGATTTGATATTTCACAGATACTTCTTTATGACGAGTGCTTTCAAATGATTCCATGACTTTTGACCTTGCACCCTTAAGTTTGTAAAGATTTTGATTTGCTATCTGGCGATACAATCTTTGCTGGTTTTTTGAGTCTATATTATGAACACTCAGTTGTCGTTACTGAGTATTTCTTGCTCTGTCAATAGATATTCATATAGCTATCTTGACGTCCTTTTGATTGTACTATTTTCTGAGTAATCTGGAAGCCGGTGTGGCTGTGGATGACGTGCTCGGTTTGTGACTGAAAGGTACCTGATTCGACTACCGTTGTTCTCACAACGATGTCCTGTCTTTCTAGTGCAACAGTAAAAACCAAGTTTTTGCGTTGCGGTAGGCGTGGCACGTAAAAGAACCTCATGCCTCAGGTGGGTCTGTTGCAAATGCATACATTTCTATGCAACGCATCATGTAGATACCATATACGTGAAATAATTGTAAAGTGACGCAAACAATAATATAACAATTTTAGTATGCTGGAAAAATCGGCCCTTTAGCCAATAACATGATATCAACGTAATGATTTTTTTTTATTTTGAGCAACATATCTATTCATATATTTGTACGATAGTCATACTGTGTATGCTACTTGCAGAAATTGGCACACGGCTAAAGAACAGATCGTGCCTAATGCGATTAAAACATTAATGTATTGTAGTGAAAAATCATTTAAATGTACTATGACATTTACTTACATGTATATGTGTTCTCATATCTTTTAAAATAGGTGTAAATAAAAGTAAGTATCGATCGTAAAATCATTAATATTTTTGTCAGTAAAAAAGGCAGTAAAACAACAGGTCGACACAAGTTTCTTACCTGGTACAAGAAATCAAATCACAAATGAAATAAAACTATGGTCACTCGCTTATTATCTATATCTCGTAGAAATTATCATTGAATTTCACCATATGTAATACAAACTTCTTGGTCGGAGGAGGACAAAGAATTCTGCAAGGGATCTGGATATGATTGGGGTATACATGCTCAAGGGAATAGCTATTTCAGATGCTTAAAAGTCGACTGCTCTGGAACACAATGAAAGAGTACTATCAATATAATTTGATAGAGATATATTACTGATTTAGTTAAACAGGTTATAAAATTTGACAGTAAAAGGTTTGCGTGTGATTTAAACTTTATATGATAAAATTTTTGGGAAATATCCTTGTAAAATTCCAGAATGCCAGACCTGTTTACTGCGCATTTGTGTCATAATTACACAGTTGCAAATCTGCAAAGAAAAAATGTAGACGGCTGGGTCACTGCCCTGCCTTTTGAGTAACGGCAGGTTTGTACTTCCGTAACCATAAAAGGGTATAAAAAGACTTTAGTAGGACACGCGGAATTCACTTTTCCTGTACTACTGCGGCTTGATAAGCTACTGGCTTAATAACATAACATGAAACAATTTCAAATACATAGAACACAAAATAAGATAAAAGAAAAATAGACGAAGCATTTCGAGCGTACGACGACTATAAAATTTATAGCGCATTAGTGCATCACATGATAAATCCTTGGAAATTCATTGGTTAACCACGCCGGGACTATGAAGTGATAGTGCCCGATCCGGGCAGTATTGCTTTTTTTCTCGACAGGGTTACGTCCCTCGGCGAGGTTTATAGGTGGAGCCGCGTAGTTGTAAACAGACGACAACAATATGTCTGCATCGGACCGGTTTGGCACGGTCAGTGCCGATGAATTTGTGACAAATCAGTTGAGTAAGAAGATACAGCAGTCGACCAAGTTTGCAGTAAAAATACTGCGCGATTACTGTCAGTATAAAGGTGTGAATGGAGATTTTGAAAGCTACGCAGTTGCTGATTTGGCACAGCTATTAAAGGACTTTTATGTGAACGTACGAAATCAGGACGGTGAAATCTACTCCAAAAGTACACTTTGTGCAATACGGCAGGATATCAGACGGTTCAATTAGGGTCATGTGATGCACTAAACCTATTAATGCCTGTTTCTTAGGGTACTATGCTCTCATAGTGTTGCTTTGGGAAGGAATAGTGCCCGAGCGATAGCGAGGGCACTATTTACCTTCCCAAAGCAATACTATGAGAGCATAGTGCCCTAAAACAGGCATTAATAGGTAATTAATACCTATATGTTGATTATATGACAGGGCATGCTCGTCATGTTATTTCACATTTTGTATTATTACATAATATATTCTTCCTTACACTTGTTTTACATAAAGTCTATAAAATCAAAATTTTTACCATATTTCAAGAACATGTGACATTTGTTCACTTCCTCTCTGGTTGAAGATGGTTCAAAGCATTGATGGGACAAGCTGGTGCTAGATGAGTACTGATTAGTACAATATTGACAAAGGAAACATTAAATAAACTTCGTAATTGTCATGATGACAAAATTAGTTCCTTTAATGAGGAAAACAATTTCAACATTTTTCCTTTAAAGAGCATACATGAGTATATATCCCGTACATTACGTGTTACGATTCGCTGAAAAGGGAAACAATTTTCATGTTTGTTGAAAGAATGGCTGTTGAAAAACAGATTATATATATTTAGAAATAACGTTTAATTCTCGAAGCATGACTGCCTCAAAGATTTGTGTGGATATCGTACTTTTTATACATATTATAACGAACGGTAAGATTTTTCTTCAATGCTTTACGTTTTTGCTTATTTTGTTTGCTCTGCATGTCCGTTGAGAGTTTTGTTATAAAACGAAGTGTTTTGATATCTTTTCTTGTTTGTTTAATTTGTTTTGTGTTATTTTCCTCAGATTAAAAATTTATGTAAATATGATAGCACAGTCATTTAAAAAATATCAATTTTGATTGAAAGCAATTTTATGGTAGACAAAAATCATTGTTGTATCATCTTCATCGGGGAAGTAAAAAATTGAGGATGAGAGAGATTTGGCTTCATAGAGATATTTGTAAAGAAATGTGTATTTCTATTCGGATCTTGGTTAGACAATCATTTGAAAAGGAAATGACCTACACTTGGACGAGAAAGAAACGAAAAGCGTAAGAGAACAATTATTAATCGAGTAATGAATTATATATAAAATCAAACCCCAAATCATACCATATACCAGCATTAAATATTCCAATGTTTTTATTTGAGGGAAATAAAAAGTGATAATTTTGATAAACGGATAAAAAGCATGCAATTAATCGGATCTCCTTCGCACTTGAGAATGATATACTATTGTCGACTTAATAGTCTCCATTTTCTTTTTTTCGCTCACTATTTTAATTTTGAGCTCCCCTACTTTTTCAACTAAGAATAACAGAAAAATAGGCAAATATAAATATAATAGATCGTATTACAGAAGCATTATCGCAGCTGAGATCTAGCTTATGTAACTTTGTCGTCAGGGAGAGAACGAATAATCAACTGTCGCGGTAACCGCCATTTAAGCATGTTAAAGTCAAAAACTCAAAAAAATAAAAAAAAGTAATAATTATATGTAGTAGATATTGAACGCTTTGTGTGTGTATGTTTTTATGTAATTAGGCCAGATTTTAAAAATATATTGGTTTACGGAGCGCCGACCCAACATTTCTTGGTTTTTGTTTTTGAAAAAGTTCCCCGCGGAGGGTTTGACTTAAGTGTTATTATACCTTTTTCCTGATGTTATGTGGCTTTGACACTTTCTATACAGTGTTTGTTCACATTCATTTATATATACAGTGTTGAATTATTATTGTTTCGTCTGTGTGTAAGGACATTCACGGCGGGTGTGGCTAGCCAAACAGGGGACGCTCACTCCTCCCGGGCACCTGGTCTCACCTCTGAATTTCAGGGGTCCGTGAATGTCCACTGTGGTACATTGTTGTTAGTGCCATAGTCATGTGACACCAGTTACTTTCGTATTTTGAAAATGAATCTAATGGGAAATCAGAAGTTAAATTTTTCTCCGCCGTAAATATTCGAATTTTTTTCTGATCGTTATCTGTGGAAAATATACTCTCTATATATTCCGTGTATATTCTACTATTATCATGTTTTGTGTGCATGTCCTTGGTGACTTGTGTCATACAGCTTTCTCAGATGTCAGATGTGTATTTCTATCATATATTAAACCGACGAGACGCTTCAATAATGCAATTCAAGAGCTAATAAATAATTCCAAGCACGAATAAAGCTGAGTTAGGCCAAAAGTTAGTTGGTGGGGTTTTTGCCCCGGTGGTATTTAATAGAGACAACACAAAATTTACTGGTTTTGTTGCATCAAAAAGGGCATCCCGGGATAAAATTGATCTTAAACTTCTGTTTTTGTTTTATCGGGATATCGACAGTAATTTAGATGAGCCAGAGAAAATGTTTTCCGCACCGCATGGCGTTAGCGCGCTGCCATATTGGATCAGGATCGTGCAATCGTGGAGCGTGGGTAACTTTAAACAGATTTCTGACGCTCAAATATCCCTTTTTATATTGGCCAATTCCCTTATAGGGAAAAACAGAAAAGCAAGAAAAAAAAAAGTAAACAAACAACGACTTTTTAAAGCAAAATCCTAACTATTTCAGAGACTTGTTGTGGGCACTAAAATACGTATTTTGTAATATTTCACCTCAGTGCCGCACAGTTCGACATCGGATCTCCTACCTTTTGCATCTGTCATTTCATGTCCATATCCCCGTATATTCACAGTATTTTATCGGCAACACTTCTTGTAGTTGACACCATGCATTAATTTGACCCAATATGACCTTTTATCTCATGAAGTTCCGCATTAAATAACGTGTAAAACTCAAAACATAAAATTACTTGACGTATTCTATTAAAAGTATGTCACATTATGTTGTAATATTGTAAAGACGTTAAAAAAAAAACCAAACAAAACAAAACATATCGCTATGATAAAGTAAGGTAAATATTTATTTACTGGATTTTAGTTTGCAAGTTCTCTGGGCAACTGTTTATTTTTTTTATTTTATTTTTTGGGGGGGGGGGGGGGGTGTTATTATCATTGTTTGATTGTGGTTATTTTATCCTATCTTATTTTGAATGCATAATGTGACGAGACATGCGGGAAACTGGATATGTATAGCATCCATTGTATACTTCTATACGTTAAAATAATTGAAACGGGATTTTACTTTACTTTCATTTCTGTTTAATTTTTTAAAGCTGTCTTTTTTTCTGATTTCTATTCTTTTATTTTCCTTTTGGTTTTGGGTGTTGCTACTTTTTTACATAACACTCAGGTTCTGCAGTTCGTAAATTAAAATTGTAGAAACTTTTGATAACTATATTAAAATTCTATTAGATTGTATGATTGTTTCTTGGCAAGTTACTACATGCAATCTACGGTAATTTTTATCATTTTGCTAATATTAAATGCTACGAACCCAAGACACATATACTGTACTGTATATGATAAAGCTACATATGTCAGTACTGATATATACACAGTCAGATTTGTGGATATTTTAACTTTTAATAACACGATGGACTAGCATGACCGTAGCAAGCACAGCGAAAATGG
Organism: Pteria penguin; assembly: GCA_035048485.1. NCBI lineage: Eukaryota > Metazoa > Mollusca > Bivalvia > Pterioida > Pteriidae > Pteria > Pteria penguin. Next base: position 29,729,767 of record CM068584.1, read on the forward strand.
AAGTTATCGTTTGACAGTACATGAGAATACTGACGACTCACTGCTGTTCCGGATGGTTATTCCCCGCGACCCCGCCAAACTATTCTTAGATTCTCTGTTCTTCTCCCAGTTTAGATATCGACGGTTTGTGAGAGAGGGTCAGAACTTTGTTCATAAAAAGTTGGAATTTTAGCGATACCAGCCGGTATCGGGGTGTACAAGACTGTGGTGACAAATAAACGTTTGCCCATAGCACTTTCAACCTAAAATCCAATAAATGAACATTTTTCATTTCATTTTCAATTTTGATTGAAAGGCACACAGCAAATAACACAGACATGTTTTCCTGTTATATAATTCGATATATACCGTACGGGGCCGAGGACATTGGAAAATCCTATTTGCCTAGGCGGACAGTCCAGGGCTGTCCTCGTAGGACACCACGCGAGGACATTTTCTGTCCACGTCAATTTCTTTTGGCCACATGGCCGTAATGCTGCTACCTTACCTGTATCACCACGGGAGGTCGACCGTCACCGATATTTTCACATCTATACTTGGCATTTGTCCTCGCCCGGTCAACAAGGACGCGATGATATTGAGTTAAATACAAATTACCTATAGTGCCAATGCAAACTTATAAAAATGTATTTTTATAAGGCCAAGCCATATCATCTCTCTTTCCAAGGTTTAGGGTTGAGTGGTCGGAATTATTCATTTAAGTTTTCAATGAAAGTATGTGCGTTTGAAAACATTCAGTTACAAAAATAGTTCTGCACTAAATGTCTTATAATGTAATTTATCTTAGTGGGGAGTGGGAAGGTGGGCCCATAAACCGGTTAACCACACCATTCGTTTGGCTTTTGTCAAATTAAATGACCGTCCTAAGTCGGTATCGTAATTGCACTACAATCAAATATTTTTGTAATGTGTTATATGTTCTAGTATACTATTTATATTCATGTATTGTATAGCTCCATGGTGACTTCTGCCACATGACTGAGCCAGTAACTCCTCTTTTTTCTTCTTAATAAAATATATCATCTGCACATTTTATCTTATTACTATGGACTCGTCAATACGAAACCATCGTTCATTGCCCAAACTGCGATATTCTAGTTTAGCGGTAACTTGACCTGTTACTGGTAAATTAATTAATTAATACCTGCCTCAGCAGAATTTACCTGAGACTATGACATACCGTGCTTCTTGCATATACCGAGATAATGGCCTACCCTACCTTCTGTCAAGGTAGTCCAGTCATATAGGTTAAACGAGACGAACGAGTAATCTGGGAAACTGGGTCAGAGGACTGATTTCTTAACAGAAGGATTTAATATTGTTATATTACAGTTGAAAAAATTGAATCATAATTTTCAATGTTGCTATAGCGAGAGAGAATTGTAACTTTCAATGTTACCAATAACCAATTTTCCTATCTTTTGAACTAATAATTAGTGTCTCATCATAGATTATTTCACGTATTAGATTATGCTATGTGCGTCTCATGCGTAAGATACTGTAACAAAGTGTAAGACTGGGTTCGAACGAATTGCCTCTAGTCGATTTACTCTTTGGTAAAAATACTCGTCCCATGACTAATATTCTTTAACAATTGAAAAACATAAAAGATATTATTTAATTGAATTCAGATCCGTGTCATAAAAATCACATGCATGTGTTCTAAAGAGTAATGCATACAATACATAAAATGCTATCATTTATCATCTTTAATTTTTCAATATGATTTAGACAAATCAAAACTTAATATATCAAAATATATGAAAATGCAAACATGTGATCAAGATAAAAAAGACATCTTAAATGTTGTTAATAACACGCAAAGACATCAAATACATGTGTATTCCATCAGTCCATCTTCACTGAAGGTATATGGATCAACACAATTCTCAGTAAGACTTTGGTGCAGCACGCGTCTCTCGCGATCCATCTTTTTCTTGGCTCGGTCTTTTCGCTCAAGTGGTCGACGCAGACCTCCGTTGACCGCAAGCACTACCATCTTATTAAACTGTCCATCGGTTTTGACATCAGGATAGAAATATGAAACATTAATATGAAACTATTTCGCTTCGCTGGGGGCCAAGTCTTGTGATGTAATCCGCCGCCTGACCATTTAATTGGTCGGTCCATACAATTCTGGAAACAAGCGCTTGATCAGCTTAAGGGCATAATTTCATGGCCCGAAGACGACATTAACGCTCTCAAAGTATCCATACCAATGGCATATTTCTCCGGCACATTTTCAGCATCAAATGACCCGGAACCTCTAGTTGTCATCGAGGGCATGTCTGACGGTGCAATAAGATTGACGGCATCTGACGCATCTATACGCTCCTCTAACACGGTCAGTTTATTTTCCACATTGATCAACCAGTACAGTATATACAAGACAGTATATGTAGGCGCAGTAGGGGATTCGGATGTACATAGAGTGACAGAACCAGATGTAGGCGCAGTAGCAGATTCGGATGTACACACAGTAACAAAACCAGATGTAGGCACAGTAGCAGTTTCGGATGTACACATAGTAACAGAACCAGATGTAGGCGCAGTAGCAGATTCGGATGTACACATAGTGACAGAACCAGATGTAGGCGCAGTAGCAGATTCGGATGTACACATAGTGACAGAAGCAGATGTAGGCGCAGTAGCAGATTCGGACATACACATAATGACAGAACCAGATGTAGGCACAGTAGCAGATTCGGATGTACAAATAATGACAGAACCAGATGTAGGCGCAGTAGCAGATTCGGATGTACACATAGTGACAGAAGCAGATGTAGGCGCAGTAGCAGATTCAGATGTACACATAATGACAGAAGCAGATGTAGGCACAGTAGCAGATTCGGATGTAAACACAACAACAGATGACGAAAAACTGGTATTTGGGCTTGAAGTAATGATTGACGGCATACCACGTGCTAACACTTTAGCAGCTGGTTTACCGGTAGATGATTTGGGTTCCTAAAAAATTAATATTAATAAACTGGAATTAATGATATGCAGAGACTCTTCAAAGACCCCCCCCCCCCCCCCGCCCCTTTTCTGCAGTTTAGGGTAACCAGAAGAAATGGTAATCTACGGTTATGCGGATACATGGGAGCTTAATATGATATAATAGCAACAGACCTGTGTATGAACCCAACCCCCCCCCCCCTCCCCTCCATTTTTCTCCCTCATATGATATTTGCATTGAAATAATAACGATAAGCGTGCAGCAGAAAATTTATGTCACATACAGGTGTATACAGCCCGTAGAACTCCCCCTCAATTACGCATCACCGAAAAAAGAAGCCAGCAAATAACAGTTTTGGACGACAAATTTATCCAGGACGCGAGTGGACCATTGTCATTGTTCAGAAAGCAAACCAAATGTAAACATGCCTTTACCTCGCGATGTGAAATTGAAAATTGTTCAGCTTTACAAACAGAGACTTCGTGTTTCAGAAATACGATCTTCGTTAGCGGAATATGGGGTCAAAACTCCTTGGCAAACGATTAAGAATATTGTTGAGAAGTATAAAATGGGAGATTTGGAACCTTGTGCAAATTCTATAGAGAATGCGATTAAATTCAGAACATTGACTCGTGAAAATATTGCGTTCGTGAAGCAAGCTTTGACAGCAGACCCAACATTATCAGGCAGGATCATCCAGAGACAATTATTGAACGTGGGCGTAAACGTCAGCAAGAAGACAGTGAGGAAAGCTATCCGTGCGGCCGGATATACAAGATCTCTCCCTAGGTACGGAGCCATGGTGCGAGAAAAAAAAAAAAAAACAAAGAACCTCGAGTGGCTTCTGTAGGAAGATAATTGCCGATAATGATAGTCTTGGCGATGTGGTGTTTACAGATGAGTGTAGCGTGCAAATTACAGACAATAAAGTTACAAGTTATCGCCCTATAGGTGCCGCCTATACCCGTGTGCCCCGCGAAAAAGACGAACTTAGAGTCCATGTTTGGGCTGGGATTAGTAGAAGAGGTGCAACGAACATTCTTATTTTTGATGGAATAATGAAAAGTGATTTGTCGAGGAAATACTTCAAAACACGCTTTTGCCGTTTATATGTTCAACATATCCCGACCCCCTAGGTTCCAACAAGACAAAGACCCGAAATATAAATCTTAACTGGCCAAGAACTTTTTACAGCAGAATATTTACACCCTAGACTGGCCCGCAAAAAGTTGCGATCTTAATCCAATAGAACTTGTTTGGGCTCAAATGAAAGTATATATTGGAAGGAAACCACCGCGAACCAAGAGTGAACTAATAGAACTAATACAGCGCTTCTGGGTCGAGTGTGAGACCATCGAACAATGTTCCAGATATATTGATCATGTTTTCAAGGTGACACCCGTTGTAGTCTTATTAAATGGACGTGCGTCACATGACCAGGATTTTTCCCGAGCGATCAATCGGCAAAAACTTTCGCTATTTTTCAGATAAACATGAGAAGTCGGATGTTAGATCTAATGCGAAAAGATTGATCGGAGAGAGACTGTTATAGCCAGATATTGTTGATAGAAAGATAATAAACATTATAAAATGTCGGGTATTTACCCGGTATATCATTATTATTTACCTTTGTTGAAGAAAAGAGACGTCGCCTTTTGGGTGGTGGCCATGGTGAGAGGGGGGATGGTGGTGTGGGTGGAGGCGAAGGTGACTCAGTATTTAACAGACTGCGTTCCTCCTTTAATCTTTTGCTCATGGCTGTAAAATCCCCCTCCGCTATAACTAATGCTGTGTCGACCTACAAAATCAAATATATTATACAATTTGTATTTCATTGTAATATTAAGGTATATTGGTATTAATATATAGATTTTTAAAGGGGCGGGTCTTAATGATTGCTTATAACGGGTTAAAAATACGCTATGTACCGGTAATATTATAGTATTATGTGATCATCTATTTCTGTTTCTGTTTATTTATGTTATGAATAAATGCATCAACAAATGAATTATGTATAAATATTTTCACCTTTTAAGTTGTATATATTTAACCTATGTACCGGGTAAATGTCAGCCAAATAAATATTTTGTTTTTAGTCATATGCTTACACAATTTAATAATAAACGTTATTGACGCATTATCTCTTCTTGTCACATGTGTTCTGTGTACCAGTATATGATCGGATTGCAAAGCAATAAATTGACGATATCCGTCTGTGCGTCAACATTTTGGTTAAAGTTTGTGGCTGAAGAAAGTCTCGGTAATGAATACAGGTAAATACTTGATACTTGGCATGCAGATAGACCTTGATGAGTACTACTGAAATTCAGCATTACGTGTGACCTTGAGGTCACTTGACCTGGATTGAACTGATATACTATTTATACTGGTTTTGAAAGATGTATTTGTAAAGTGACTGAATTGTTACGTCAAGCGGATAAGCCTGTACCTAGCGGCAGCTTACAAATTACATTCTGTCTCACTTTAAAGGAATACTAGTACCTTCAACACCCACCGGATGACCCCCAAAGTTATATCGGCAGTATCGGGAGAACAACCCGTTATACCGGTAGAAAGTATTACGCAATAAGAGTATGCACACATGAATCTCGATCGTCTGTCGTACGTTTTGGTAGTAATCAAATTTCTACCATTCAGTATACCATTAGTGTAGTATTTTGTATTAATCAAATGCAACACAGCATATATATATATATATATATATATATATATATATATATATATATATATATATATATATACATACAAAGACATTAAGTACATATAAGGTCAAGTGCAAGCATATTATATGATATATAAGTAAAGTTTAAGTCCTCTCGGAATGTTTTATAATGAGATAATTTATTAACAAAATTACACTTTTACATAAAATGTCTGTGTGTGTAAGTGAGGGAAGTAGGTTTATATGTGTGTGTGTTTAATTATGAACAGTATATCTGACATTTTGTGAGATAATTTTAAGAATTATGACCAATTGATAGGTTTTCAGCTATTCTAAGTATAAAGTTCACGGTAATACTAACATAATAAATTACCTCGGCACATCTGAAAAGATTTCATAAGTAAAATATATATGTGAAGTGTTACCGTTAGTCTCTATTGATTTCGATTCAAAAAGTATAGGCAATGTAAAGTTGGAATATTGTTATTTTTAGAATCAAGGTCAAGGTATATTCATTAACACTGGTTTTGGTTTGAGATAGCTTTATAAGTAGATATACATGGCACATTTGATGTCTTTATCTTTTACACTTCAAATGTAATGACTAAAGTTACAATTTCCTGAAGAAGATACCGGTATATACATGTAGACATCTGTAATAATGGACATACCAAAGCCAATAAGCCTCCGAGACTGTGTTATGGATACATAATACCACAAAATATAAATTGACATTGTCATTAGTGATATAATTTTTCTATCTCAATCATTAACCCCTCCATATCTGTAATCTGCAACAGAATGACCTTGCATGACACATGTCACAAAATTTAATGGATAATATCCGTGTCCAGGTCCGTCTCGATACATAGTTTCATTTTGAAATAACGAGTAAATGAAACATTGAATTCTTCTCTATTTTCAATCACTGACTAGTAGTATATTCAATTTTGAAAGAATTTAGAATAGACATATGTAAATAATTTTACCTCATTTTCATGTCCCTATTGCACTTCATACTCGCAACCACAGGTAATCACATCATGGGTGCAGAAGAACTACTTGGTGCGTACCAAGAAGGTATCATAACACAAAAACGTACAAGAAAATGGGACGACTGTTTCAACGATTGACGTCTACGTAACATGGTGAAAAATATGATTGTGTGGTTGGACTTCAAATTTAACTTTTATAAGTGAACTTGTTAAATGTATCTTAATTAGCGGGATAATTGGCTTCTTTGATGATTGCGCTGAAATATTACTTGAAAGAAACCGCACGACCTAATTTGAAAACAGATTCACATACTCATAAATCAAGTATATCAATTACGAATACCAAATATATCTGCATTATTTACACAGATTGTAAATAGAAGTAATTACTCTATTCAAGTATGTTTGTTACCCTTTTCGGGGTCGGGACATTCATTTGTTTTAATGACAAGTACATTTTGCAAATATCGATTTTATTCAAACAGGAGTATCATAGTGTAAAGATAATTTTCAGTTTTAATAAAATCTAAAAAATGGCTAGAATGTTCGTTCAAGAACTGAATAATGTTATTTAATTTAAATCAAGATAACTACTGAAATCTAGGCTAGTTCAGTATATTACGCATCACTGAACAAACACATCAGACGGTAGTCGGTACCTGAACCGGTATGATACCTATCACACCTACATATATGCTGTCCACGTGTGTCCGTCTGACGGCATGGACACAGGTAAATGACCACCTGTAGACGTAGACAATATGGCCGATATACAGGGACAGTGTCCACGCGTGACCACGTCTTAACGCGCCCAAATCCAAAAGCTGTGGACGCGCACGGTATCCATATTCACCAGAACGCCATACCAGCTATGGGAAACACATCATATATCTAAAATATATTTAGCATAACAATACAACAAATTGCCATTACAAGATTTAATAGCTGTAATGGATTAGACAGTAAATTAAATCATCTGTCATTTATTTCTTATAACAGCAAATACTTGCAATTTCACTTACTGAACATTATTTCATTTCGCGTAACAATGAAGAACTTATATCAACGTTTTTAAAAACAGTAAGATATGAATTAGTCATATCAATGCTGTTCTTTATTTCCGTGACATATGCGTTATGTTATGGTTGTGATCTACTTGTGTTCCATAAAGCATACGACAATTTTGTGTACATCTATTTAACGAACGATCTTGAAAAAATAGTATGAATTATAAAAAAGAGAAATTAGATAACCGGTTAATTTATATTAAAGGAGCATATGTTTAATGTAAAGATGATGGACAAATCCAAACCATTAGTCCGATAATCATGAATCCAGAGGATTTAAGCTAGTCGTTCTCTTTTAAGGTATGGAAACTAGCGATAGTTACTTTACATAAAGAAAAAAATGTTTCTCGGCAAAAGTGATTGAACGTTGTGTACATTTCATTGTTCTTTTACATGACTTTTGTGACCCCCCTTCCCCCTCCAACTTCCTCAAAGAAAATGAGATAAACTTACAGATGACTGCAATTCTAACATGACATGACGGGAAAAGCAGTCACAATGACTATGACTATAAAGTTGGTAAACTCGCTAAAAAGCCGGGGCAAAGATAACGCATAGGTGCCAAGCCAGTTTTTTGTTTTTATTTTGTTTTTTGTTTTTTGTTTTGTTTGTTTGTTTGTTTGTTTGTTTTGTTTTTTTTTTTTTGGGGGGGGGGGGGGTTGGTGATTATGTTATAGTAAAAGTATTCATTTAGATTAAAAAAAATTAATAGGATTTTAAATTAATGTTATTTATAATTTAGGGATCCATAATTTAAATCGTTACATATGTTATTATTGTTATGATTATACTAACTCCAACGCTGGTGTGGCTCAGTAGAGAAGGCGCTTGGCTCGTGACCGAGAGGTCTCAGGTTCGACTAACGTCTGAACGCACCGATGCTCTGTCTTTTCGGATGAGAGCAAAAACCGAGGTCCCGTGTCACGGCAGGTGTGGCATATAAATCTATGCAATACATCATATATACCATTTATCAAACGTCATCATTTATGAACATAGTGATGTTAAATGTATTCAGATTAGAAATCATTTGAATGAAGTACAATAATGTTGAGTAGGTGCTAATTTCAGCCTGTTTATCATCCAGTCAAATCAAAGCGCAGTGTATGTATAACATCATTCATTATTAAAACAAAAACAAATTCTGACATTTAATCTTCCTCCCTCTAATAAAAGACTATCTGTGGTTAGTATAGGTCGGTAGAAAAAAATGTTTTCCGCGAATAACTACATGATGATTATTGAACATCCATTCTACGAGGAAAACTAGAGTGCTAATATATGAAATTCTTTTAAATTAATAGGTTTGACAAATTGACATTAATTAAGCCAAGGAGATTAATGAAATGTGCTAATGGATTTGTGAAAAAAATGTCATACCCGTTGGAATGTCATAAGCCTTATTTCATTTCTTACCTTTGCAAATAGAAAGTTCTCAGAGACGCATTCAAAGTGTTAACGAATTCGAAGTGTCAGCGACAGCACAGAGCGTTGTTCTGTCCCTTCGGCATTTTAAAAGGAATATAATGGGTAAAACCGGATCCTAACAGCCTTTCACAGTAGTCAATGCAATTAAATGTGTTGAGCTGGATGAACTTTGTAGCTGTTTGGCATGGATCTTAAGTTAAATTGATATTGATGTAGTACATTTTATAATGGTCTAGGTGCTGAAAATAGTGATTTGTTTATTTTAATATCGTCTTCCATGTAGAAGAACTTTCAACTGCAATTCTTCAACTACAATCAAATATTTTGTAATGTGTTAAATGTTCTATTATATTATTTATATTCATGTATTGTATAACTCCATGGTGACTTCTGCCACATAACTGAGCCGGTAACTCCTCTTTTTTCTTTGAATTATTTTCATTATAATAGGTATATGAAATATAAACAATTCGGTTATTTTTACTCGCCGTAACTTAATTTTTATTTTGACCTTTCCTTTATAAGTTATAAAGGTTAAAAACCAATAAATACATAAAATTTTATTCAGAATATTTTAATATATATTGTCCTTTCAATTTTCTACGGAAAACAACAAATGATATTTAATTTAACTTTTATTCTGTAGATGATTTTTCAATATTACTTTTGTTTGGTATATTTCATCATACTATTGTCCTAACAAATTGCTACTTAAAGAGCAACAAACTTAAATTACCCTTCATTTTGTAGACGGGAAGAAAATAGATGTGCCAAATATCTCGTTCCTCCAGAACGAGGCTTGCCAAGTTGTGGAGGAACGATATATTTGACACTCGGGTTAGGATATCTCTGTCTATCATTGATAATGGCGAATGGTTCTTTTTCTCCCACTTTTATTAACAAATTATACCCCTTCATAGTAAATGGTGTAGTAGCGGAAGTAAATATAGTGATTATGAAAGAAGCCGATTTACTCACTACATCACCACTCTGCATTTCATTTGCCGCATTTGTAAATAACACCAAAGTCGAAAAAATGTTTTAAAGATATATTGAAGAATTGAACAATTATCTGAATGAACTCTACATTAAATATCAATAATCAAACCTTAAAACAATACAACCGATTTTTATATTATTATTATGTTCTTTCTAACTGATCGTTTGACGCCATCAAGCAATGATTTCACATCGACACATGCTATCTTGTGAATCAGCCGTAGAAATTGCAGTGCATGTATACATGTACATATGTAAGATTTGATTATCTGAATGTGAACAAAATGACATACTAATATTGGAAAATGCATCCCTGGATAGAAGATAAGCTCCGTGAAAAATTGTCTGAATTGGATTGTTTGTTTTTTTAATTTAAGGAGAAGTTTTGCTCGGAATTATAGATATATCAGGAAGGAAGGTACATTGTAAGTTCCTTGATATTTTGACTCAAACCCCATGTAATTTAGAATTAAGAGCGGAATTATTCTTTTTAAATCATCTGTCAACGAAACTAAATCGCCAAGTTTGTTCTCAATAACCTCAATCATATTAAGTAAAAGCAGACGAAATGGTACTGCAGTAAATAGCAGTTCTGTCATTTCCGGTCACGTAAAAATGTTATCTTACCCTACCCTATAAAGATTAGGATATCTTACTCAGGTATTTGTATGGATTTTTCTGTCCACAGTGGAAGAAACAGATGATTTTTTTTAAATATTACTGCTTTGTAGGAAGCACTTTTCATCTCAGACTTACTGAAGATCGATATCCATTTCTCGGTCGTGTTGAGGTTAATATGGACGATGGTAACGGATGGGGGACAGTGTGTGATGACTATTGGGACGACACAGATGCTACAGTTGTGTGTAAAAGCTTAGGATTTATATCTGGGTAGGTATGGCGCGAAGTAATATCAAAATCATATGTATGCATTGATATTCTGTAATTGACCTAACTGGCACTTATAGTTACTAACTTGAAATGTGATGTTTTATTTATCGTTACATGAATTGTTCTGATAACAAAATGTATAAGCTTACACTGTATCATCTCCTTCATAATCGACGAAAATCAAAAACTTTGAAAGTCAATATTAAGGTGTTCGTCTTTCGGTTTCCTTTCCTGAACATATTAACATGTCAAAATGATGTATCAATCTCACTATAATTCCGTAGAATTATCAATTTTGAATTTCCACCAAACTCAGAATATGTCTTCAATAACTTACTTTTTTCTGAAAAGGCTCTCGTTATGAAGTAGAACGAGAAAGTCAGCGAGGTCTAACTAAAGCTGTAAAGTAAAACGAGAAAGCTCATTCTTTAAAGTATAATGTATAAAAATAATATTTCAGTAAAGCATTAACGTTTGGGAGAGGAACTGGGATGATACTCATGGACGATGTGAACTGTACTGGGACCGAAATGACTTTAATCGAATGCAGATTCAAGAATAAGTCAAACTGTGCCCATATCGAAGATGCTGGAGTCATATGTTTCATGAACGATTTAAAAAGTAACATACGTAAGACTTATTAAATATCAGGACATTAGGAAGGGAAATTGCTCATTTTTACCTTATCTTTCGATAGGTGTTTTCTGTGTTATGTTAAAACCAATTACATATCCCTATGTAACAATTGTACTGTGCACTTTTAGCTAGGAATATTTTCATTATTCTTATCAATATTATTGAAAATTATTTTGCAGAAGAGTATTATTTGATCTAAACTATTAAAGATATTTTGCTATTGTATTATATTCCACCCGATTGTGTGTCATAAATTTGAATCGAGGTCTTATTTAAAGTCAATAGGTGAACATGGCGTATTTTAAATGAATTTTCGTCAAATGTTTTACAAATATTCCTTGCAGATTTATTTCTTTATGGTTTCTATTCAAAAATCAAAACGTTTCGACCTCATTCACAATTTTAATAATACTTGCAGGTATCTGAATGATATTTTGGATATCGACAACCCTTAATTCGAACAATTTATATAAGAAACATATCCTCCAGAGCTCAAATTGAATAAAGCTAATACTTGAGATAAATCTACACCTTTCTTAGATTTGAACATCAAAATTATCAACCACCTAATATTTACTAATATTTATGATTTTGGATTTCCTATTGTAAATTTTCCTTACTTGGATGGCGATGTCCCTCGACTCCCATATGTTTTCTATATATCTCAATTAGTTACGGTGATCTCGGATATAAACTAAGGAAAGTAAAAGGCTCCGATAACGTTATTTTATCAAGTAATAAAATAGTCAACCGTCTTCTAAATAGACAATATGACATTGAGATCATCAAAAAGACTATAGGACTTGTATTTGGCCCCTCTACAGCCTTATGCAGACTTTTACGTGAACGTTGCACGCTGACTAACAGGGTTATGGGGCATTGTCCAAACCTCTTACAGAGAGGACATGGTTCTGAACCTCGTCCCCTCTGACTGTTAGCCGGGACTCCTACAGATCTAGAGTTTTAGCTCGCTCTCAGACTGGCAGAGCACGGTTTATCATGTTGATGTCGCATATATTTTTATATCATTATGTGTTTTACAATACCTTACTTGTTTATATTTTTATGACCTCTCAATATGTGATACCTGTTGACCCTTGTTCTTTACATTGAGGATTATTTATAAATTTTTAAATGTACGTCTTTTGATTGTTCTGCTGTTACGGTGAGTGGAAGGTGGGCCCGTAAACCGGTTAACCACACCATTTGTTTGGCTTTTGTCAAATTGAATGACCGTTCTAAGTCGGTATCGTAATTGCACTACAATCAAATATTGTTTGTAATGTGTTATATGTACAAGTACATCATTTATATTCATGTATTGTATAGCTCCATGGTGACTTTTGCCACATAACTGAGCCAGTAACTCCTCTTTTTCGTACAAAACTGTGTCAAGACATTAACCCAAAGACAAATCTCTTATTTCAATCTCACCTGCTAAACGTGATTCATGTTTCCTTCCGTTTCATCAATCTTTGAATTAATGTGCCTTTCGATCCAAAGGTGTAATGCCATGACTTAACCAAATTTCTTATTCCAAGGTCACCAGGTAAAGGTGGTCCATGTTTCAATCCACTCCAAAATTTCTAAGTGGTTTAATTTCCATTAAACTTTGCAAAAATTTTCTCTGTGACCATAAGGTGTGTTATGACTTGATCTAAGTTCATTAGTCTTTCTTTCAAGGCAATGTTCCATTAGTACTTGCAGGAATGCACTGTACCCAAGGTCATATTCCTTATCGGAATTTAATCAGCTATGCACTACATTCTTCATAAGTAGCTGTAACTGAGTCATGACCTATGATTGACATTAAATTGCTTTTAGTCATATCTGTTTGTGCTGTTTTCTGTAGTGCAAAATTCACTTTTATTTCTCATTCATCATTAAAAAGTTTGCAATATACTACCTGAATTTCATCAGCATTCATAAATTTTATTATACAGACTTCCCTACATCTACTGTAAAACACGAAAGTAACTGGTGTCACATGACTATGACACTATAAACAATGTACCACAGTTGACATTTGCAGACCCCTGAAATTTAGAGGTGAGACCAGGTGACCAGTAGGAGTGAGCGTCTCCTGTTAGGCTATTTACACTCGCTGTGAATGTCCTTACATACCGAAGAAATAAATATAATTCCGCACTGTATACATGAATGTTAACACTGTTTAGAAATTCCACTGCCACATAGCATCAGGTGAAAGGGTATAATAACACTTAAGTCAAGCTCTAAATGTAATAGCGTTTTGTAAGGTTAACGGATACTCCATATATGACACGCTGCGTGCGTGCGTGCGTGCGTGCGTGCGTGCGTGCGTGCGTGCGTGTGTGTGTGTGTGTGTGTGTGTGTGTGTGTGTGTGTGTGAATCTAATATATCATTTACTTTCAATCGCAGATTACAAAATGATTCAGTCTAATACAACTACAAGTTCCATGTTGATTATCTCTGGAGGTGAGAAAAGTAGATAGATTTATTTTCCTTGTATGAATTCCAGATAAATGGTATATGTTATTTGTATCCATCAACACAATACTTAGACAACTCCAAATTAAATAATTGCCATCACTTCAATATGGCGAGGATAAAGAAGTCAAGCAGAAGATAATAAATTATTTTTCAAATTTTATTGATGTATATAAATGCACGCGTAAGTGAATGAATACTTATATCACTGGATATAATTGTTTTCTTACAGTTGCAGTAGTGGTCATCCTGATCGTCTTCAACACAATTTTGGTAACATATGTATTCAGAAGAAGGTATGATCTTTGAACATCGCAATGCTGATAAATTCCTCGTCCAGCAGAATACGTTTAATATACATCATAGCAAAGATATCTGAATATGTACTCACTATACATAGCCCTTTTCTGTAAAGTACTTTTACTTGAACAATTTAAAAATAGGCATCTATCTGAGCATAAAACTCTCAAAATACCAGTGATAATGTGATATTTTCTCATGCAAAATTAAGAGTTGTCCTCTGAGCTTATGTTTAAAGAGTTTGTTTGGGTTATTTGTTTTTTTTTTAATTTAATAAAAGGGCTGTATTGACCGGTGATGTTGACCAAAGACCAGATGAGGATGCCTCCCAACTTAACATGCGTCAGAGTTGTGACCAAAGTCAAATATGAGATACATTAATTGATCGTACTTAGACATTCTAGCAGTTGTCAAAGGACCGAGTTATACAGCAAAAAAGAATACTTAGTTACTGCAGAAAAGGGAGTGAGTAAACAGACCGATCATCAGACCTGTTCACACAAATGAAATGACATAGATGATAAAAACAGTTTTAGGAATCCCAGAAAAAAAAAATAAAAACATAACTCTAGTACCATCAGCAACAAAGGCGAAAATTCTGATAACGCTAACCATTTTTTTAATAGATAATATAGAGATAAGATATTCAATGCATTTTGGTCTAATTGAAGTAAAGTTTTATGCAAATAATATGTAATCACTTGAATACTATATTTGTCTTGATGTAAATAACTTAATTATGTATTAATGATTTAATTTCCATTTTTAAGGTGGATCGACTGTCATGGTTTTAATAGCTTCATTCTTTTTATAAAACTAAAGATCTATTTCTGTATCATTACATGTAGGTAAAAGAAACAATAAATTTCAGCATTTAATACGCCCATTGACAGAAATCGTTTCTGTATTTGATGTTTAATTAGATGGCTTCCCAAGTCATAATATAACCCCCAAAAATCAAAACAATACAAAATAATCAAATACATGTACCTAGCAGTGATTATAGTTCAAGTGCCACGAACATAATAGATAAAACGTGGTCACTACTAAACCAAGATGCAGGTCCTTGGTGGTTTGTGTCATACAGCTTTGTCGGATGTCTTCTGTTTCTCTTTCAAAATTAAATGTTAAAGTTTTCTTGATCTTAAAGCAAATCTGAGTATTTTGGCTAATACTGCACTCACATGTGTGCCCATCCCCCCACCAACACCACCACACTTTTCGGAAATCCTGGACCCGCCACTAGTAAAATACACTTGATATTCAATTTACATTTCAAATATGTTCAATTTACTATATATTGGCTATTTTCATTTACATTCCGTAATCATCAGCGTATAGACATTGCAAACATCCAGTTATCTCATTTTAATATGTGGGGCAAAAACTACCGGACGAAAACTCCCAAAAACGAGAATTCTCGGGTGTGAAAACGTTTACGTGCCAAAGCTTCTGTTACCAATTTAGTTCCATTCAATCAATAGAAGTATGCATCAAATTTGTATAAAACATCGCTGAAATAGACTTACAACAAATTGTAATAACTTTGAAAACAAGGGGTTTTAACTCCATAAATTTAGTAAATATGCATATTTCATATACATGTATTTACAATAAATATGAATGACAAAAATCATATTATGCCAGATATCTATTTGAACAGCAGGTACAATGTATCTGAAATGATCTCCGGTGTAAGTATTCAGTACAATTACATAAATTTACATATACAATGTGATGAACTGCAAATTGACAGTTACAGTGCCGAGAAATTTTCATGTATGCTAATTGTGTTATCTACAAATAATAGGAATGTTAAACGTTTTCAGTGCAATGTTAATTTTTTTATGAAAGTATTTTTCTATATTGTCTCCGACATAAATTTTCGCAAAAAAAAAAAAATTCCCGGCCACTCGATGTTTTGTATTAAATATTGCAATAAATGAAAAATGCATGTCAGAACTCAACGAAATATGTTATGTATTCTACTTGTCATATCTGCAATAAATACAAGTGTTGGAAATGAATCAAATTAAACATTCCCATCGAAAGGGCCCACCGTATCGGCAAACCGACAAGAGGGAAAACAAGGTCAATTTTTTGATTGTACTATTTTCTGAGTAATCTGGAAGCCGGTGTGGCTGTGGATAATGTGCTCGGTTAGTGACTGAAAGGTACCTGATTCGACTACCGTTGTTGTCACAATGATGTCCTGTCTTTCTGATGCAACAGTAAAAACCAAGTTTCTGTGTTGCGGTAGGCGCGGCACGTAAAAGATCCTCATGCCTCAGGTGGGTCTGTTGCAAAGGCATACATTCTATGCAACGCATCATGTAGATACCATATACGTGAAATAATTGTGAAGTGACGCAAACAATAATATAACAATCTTAGTATGCTGGAAAAACCGGCCCTTTAGCCGATAACACGATATCACCATAATGAGTTTTTTTTTCTTTTTTCTATTTTGAGCAATATATCTCTTCATGAATTGTACGATAGTCATCCTGTGTATGATAATTGCGGATATTGGCACACGGCTAAAGAACAGATCGTGCCTAATGCGGTTAAAACATTAATGTATTGTAGTGAAAAATCATTCAAATGTACTCTGACATTTACTTATATGTAATCTCGTATCTTTTAAAACAGGTGTAAATAAAAGAAAGTATCGATCGTAAACTCATTAATAATTTTGTCAGTAAAAAAGGCAGTAAAACAACAGGTCGACACAAGTTTCTTACCTAGTACAATAAATCAAATACAAAAAAATATATAAAACTATGGTCGCTCGATTATTACCTATATCTTTTCGAAATTATCATTGAATTTCACCACATGTAATACAAATTTCTTGGTCGGAGGAGGACAAAGAATTCTGCAAGGGATCTGGATATGATTGGGGTATACTTGCTCAAGGGAATAGCTATTTCAGATGCTTTAAAGTCGACTGCTCTGAAAGAGTACTATCAGTATAATTTGATAGGGATACATTACCGATCTAGTCAAACAGGTTATAAAATTTGACAGTAAAAAGGTTTGCGTGTGATTGAAACTTTATATGATCACATTTTTGGGAAATATCCTTGTAAATTTCCAGAATGCCATACCTGATTACTGCGCATTTGTGTCATAATTACACAGTTGCAAATATGCAAAGAAAAAATATAGATGGTTGGCTCACTGTCCTGCATTTGGAGTAACGGCAGGTTTGTGCTTCCGTAACCATAAAAGGGTCAAGGACGGGTATAAAAAGACTTTAGTTTGACAAGCGGAATCCACTGTTTTTGCGGCTTGATAAGCTTATGGCTTAATAACATAACATGAAACAATTTCAAATACACAGAACCCAAAATAAGATAAAAGAAAAATAGACGAAGCATTTCGATCGTACGACGACTATAGAAACTTTATATTCATTAAATACCTATATGTTGATTGTATGACAGGGCATGCTCGTCATGTTATTTCACATTTTGTATCATTACATAATTTACATCCATTCTTCCTTACACTTGTTTTACCTAAAGTCTATAAAATCAAAATTTTTAACATATTTTAAGAACATGTGACATTTTTTCACTTCCTCCCTGGTTGAAGATGGTACAAAGCATTGATCGGACAAGCTGGTGCCACATAAGTACAAACAAGTACTATATTGACAAAGGAAACATTCAATAAACTTTGTAATTGTCATGATGACAAAATTAGTTCCTTTAATGAGGAAAACAACTTTAACATTTTCCCTTTAAAGAGCTTACATGAGTTCATATCCAGTACATTACGCGTTACGATTCACTGAAAAAGGAAACAGTTTCATATTTTCATGTTTGTTGAAAGAATGATTGTTGAAAAACAGATTATATATATTTAGAAATAACGTTTAATTCTCGAAGCATGGCTACCTCACATATTTGTGTGGACATCTTACTATCTATACATATTATAACGACAGGTAAGCTTTTTCTTCAATACTTTGCTTATTTTCTTTGCTCTGCATGTCCGTTGCGATTTTTTGTTATAAACCGAAGTCTATTGATATCTTTTCTTGTTTGTTTAATTTGTTTTGTGTAGTTTTCCCCAAATTAAGCATTTATTTAATTTATTTAAATATGATAGCACAGTTATTTAAAAACATCAATTCTGATTAAAAACAATGTTATGGTAGACAAAAATCATTGTTGTATCATCTTAATCGGGGAAGTAATAATTTGAGGATGAGAGAGATTTGGCATCATCGAGGTATTTGTAAAGAAATGTAAATTTCTAATCGGCTCTTGGCTAGATAATCATTTTAAAACGAAATAATCTACACTTGGGCGGGGAAGAAACGAAAAGCGTAAGAGAACAATTATTAATCGAATAATGAATTATATATAAAATCAAACCCCAAATCATACCATGTACCAACATTAAATATTCCAATGTTTTTATTTGAAGGAAACAAAATGTGATAAGTTTGATAAAAGGATAAAACGCATGCAATTAATTGGATTTCCTTCGCACATGAGAATGATATCCTATTGTCGACTTAATAGTCTCCATTTTCTTTTTTTCACTCACTATTTTAATTTTGAACTGCCCTACTTTTTCAACTAAGAATAACAGAAAAATAGGCAAATATACAATATAATAGATCGTATTACAGAAGCGTCATCGCAACTGAGATCTAGCTTATGTAACTTTGTCCTCAGGGACAGAACGAATGATCGACAGTCGCGGTAACCGCCATTTAAGCATGTTAAAATCAAAAACTGCAAATTGTAATAATTATATGTAGTAGATATTGAACGCTTTGTGTGTGTATGTATTTATGTAATTAGGCCAGATTTTTAAAATATGTTGGTTTACGGATCCGCCGACCCAACTTTTCTTTTTTTTTTTTTTTGAAAATGAATGAAATGGAAATCAGAAGTTAATTTTTCTCCGCCGTGAATATTCGAATTTTTTCTGATCGTTATCTTTGGAAAGTATACTCTATATATATTCCGTGTATATTCTACTATTATCATGTTTTGTGTGCATGTCCTTGGCGACTTGTGCATACAGCTTTCTCAGATGTCAGATCTGTTTTTTCTAACATATATTAAACCGACGAGACGCTTCAATAATGCAATTCAAGAGCTAATAAATAATTCCAAGCACGAATAAAGCTGAGACAGGCCAAAAGTCCGTTGGTGGGGTTTTTACCCGGCGGTATTTAATAGAGACAAGACAAAATCTAGTGGTTTTGTTGCATCAAGAAGGGCGTCCCGGGATAAAATTGATCTTAAACTTCATATTGTGATGTACTTTTTTCGGAATATCGACAGTGATTTAGATGAGCCAGGGAAAATGTTCTCTGCACCGCATGACTTTCAGTGCGCTGACATATTGTATCCGGATCGTGCAATCGTGGAGCGTGGGTAACTTTAAACCACAGATTTCTGACGCTCAAATATCCCTATTTATATTGGCCAATTCCTCTACAGGGAAAAACAGAAAAGCAAAATACAAAAAAAAAAGGTAAACAACGATTTTTGAAGCAAAATCCTAACTATTTCAGAGACTTGTTGTACAATACGTATTTTGTAATATTTCACCTCAGTGCTGCACAGTTGGACATCATATCTCCTACCTTACAGTATGCATCTGTCAATTCCTGTCCATATCCCCGTGTTTTCACAGTGTTTTTATCGGCAACACTTCTTGTAGGTGACACCATGCATTAATTTGACCCAATATGACCTTTTACCTCATGAAGTTCCGCATTAAATAAGCTGCTGGCTGGTATCGCTAAATTTCCAACGTTTGATGAATAAAGTCTCCTTGACCCTCTCCCACAAATCGCAGATATAAAAAGTGGGAGAAGGACAGAGAATCTCGGATTACGGGAAAACAAGGAGGCAAATTAACAACCACAATCAGCCTATAATAAACTTATTATGGAATAAAGCATATTGTTTTATACATTATCTTACAATACAAATGTGGAAAAAGTCGCATTTGAAAAATTACAGTAAGGTTTAACGACTACGTCATAAAAAATTTAATTATTTTGATTTTGAAAGGCGTACAGCGAATAATTCAGACATGTTTCCTGTTATATAATTAGATATATATCCATATTCACCAGAACGTCATACCTGCTGTGCAAAACACATCATATATGTAAAATAATTTTAGCACAACACAACAAATTGCCATTACAAGATTTTATAGCTGTAAATGAATTAGAAAGTAAATAAAATCAACTGTCGTTTATCTCTAATAACAACAAATACTTGCAATTTCAGTTACTGAATATTATTTCATTTAGCGTAACAACGAAGACCTTAAATCAGATGAGAATAAGTCATATCAATACTGTTCTTTATTTCCGTGACATATACGTTATGCTATGGACGTGATCTACTTGTGTTCCATAAAGAATACGACAATTTTGTATTCATCTATTTAACAAACAGTTTTAAAAAGAATTAGTATAGTATGAATTAGAAAGAGAAATTAGAAAAACGGTATATTATATTAAACGAGCCAATATGTTTAATGTAAAGGTGATGGATAAATCCAAACCATAAGTGCGATGATCATGGAACCAAAGGGTTTAAGCTAGCCGTTCTCTTTTAAGGTATGAGAACTAGCTATAATTACTTTACATAAAAAAAAAGAATGTTTCTCGGCTAAAGTGATTGAACGTTTGAACGTTGTGTACATTTTATTGTTATTTTACATGCGGGTTGTGAACCAACCCCCCCCCCCCCCCTTACTTCCTCAAAGAACATGAGGTTAACTTACAAATTGATGCAGTCCTAACATACCATACGCGTTAACGGTCACGATGACTGCTTTAGCACACGTGCCGAACGGACGCGCGTGCGCTCCTTGCGTTAATGCGGGAGCATATACATGTATGCAAACCTAACCTGAACACAGTAACACCCACAGACGGTCCAGTGACAAATTCGAAAGTTGATAAACTCGCTAAAAAGCCGGGGCAAATAAAACGCATAGGACAATCCATTGATTTTTTTTTTTTTGCGAATGTTATAGTAAAATTATTCATTTAAATTAAATAAATTTTACTAAGTATTTGCATTAATGCTATTAATAATTTAGTGGTCCATAATTCAAATCCTTACATATGTCATTATTGTTATGATTATACTCCAACACTGGTGTGGCGTAGTGAAGAAGGCGCTTGGCTCGTGACCGAGAGGCTTCGGGTTCGACTACCGCCCCGGGCGCACCGTTGCTCTGTCTTTTCGGAAGAGAGCAAAAACCGAGGCCCCGTGTTATCGTAGGCGTGGCATGTAAATCTATGCAATACATCATATATACCATTTATCAAACGTCATCATTTATGAACATAATGATGTTAAATGTATTCAGATCAGAAATCATTTGAATGAGGTACAATAATATTGAGTAGGTGCTGATTTCAGCCTGTTTATCATCCGGTCAAATCACAGCGCAGTGTATGTATGACATCACTCATTATTAAAACAAAAACAAATTCTGACATTTAATCTTCTTCCCTCTAATAAAAGTCTGTGTTTTTCCTCAAATAACTACATGATGATTATCGAACATCAATTCTACGATGACATCTAGAGTCATAATATATGAAATTCTTTTAAACTAATAAGTTTGACAAATTGACATTAAATAAGCCAAGAATATTATTGAAATATGTTAAATGGATTTGTAAAACAAATGTAATACCGATTGGAATGTCATAAGCCTTATTTCATTTCTTACTATTGGAAATAGAAAGTTCTCAGAGAAGAATTCAAAGTGTTAACGAATTCGAAGTGCGTTGTTCTGTCCCTTCGGCATTTTAAATGGAATATAATAGGATTCTAACAGCCTTTCACAGCAGTCAATGCAATTTAATGTTTTTCTCTGGATGAAGACTGTAACTGTTTGGCATGGATCTTACGTTGATATTGATGTAGTACATTTTATAATGGTCTACGTGCTGAAAATACTCATTTGTTTATTTTAATATCGTCTTCCATGTAGAAGAACTTTCAACTGTAATTCTTGAATGTTTTTCATCATAAGAGGAATATATAAATATAAACAATTCGGTTATTTTTATTTGCCGTAACTTAATTTTGAATTTCACCCTTCCTTTATAAGTTATAAAGATTAAAAAGCAATAAATACATATAATGTTATTCAGAATATCTTAATATTATATTGTCCTTTCAATTTTCTACGTAAAACAACAAATAATATTTAATTTAACTTTTATTCTGTAGATGATTTTTCAATATTACTGTTATTTGGAATATTTCATAATACTATTGTCCTAACAAATTGCTACTTAAAAAGCAACAAACTTAAATTACCTTTCATTTTGTAGACGGGGAGAAAATAGAATCTATCACCACTATCAATGATGGACAGAGAATATCCTAACCCCACGCAGTAACGTTAAGGCACTCCACGACGTGATTGACATTGTTTAGTCTATATTGAAAACCGCATAAGAAATAGAATAAATTATTTCTGCAAAAATGGAAAAGATGCAAATTGTTTAACAAGTTTACTTGTTCACACATTTAAATTTTATTCCTAGTTGTTTGCAATCACGTGTCTGCTATATATAGCACATATAGTGCAAGGGCATATTGCCCAATTTGGTAATAAAATTTTGTTGTAAATAATAAATGGAAACTTATTAATAATATTTATAGCTCTGCCAAACTTTCAAGAGGCGTAATTGCTTATAAATACTGCGATGGAATTGTTGAATGGTGTAGTCTTATAAGACATTGTCTTATTAAATTGAAATTCTGTTGATATTTTATAATCTAAATGTTAGGCCCAGCAAGACGCATTTCAGATAGATAGAGAACAGTCTTTATGTGAAATTACAGAACAAACAGAGTTGAGGAAAAGGTTGCACTAAATCGTTTTTCTTGGCATGTTGATTGTTGCATCGTCTCCCGCTTCATTTACTGCACTGAGTCATAGTGACGTCACAATGACGTCATTTTGTTTTGGCGGGTTTTCTGCAACATTAAGCAATTGTGTATTGCCTTAAGTGCAAGTCTCTGAGAAAATCATGCAGGGGCATGTTCATGCAACATTGGCCAATTCGATTCATATTGGGCATATATATCATGAAATTCATTACAAACAAATGTCTTGAATATTTTAAAACACTGTTCTCCTCTTCTTGACAAACAGCGCCATCTATTGGTAAAGTACCAAAATAATATTGATGGAAAAAAAGCACATAAAGCATGAATCATAATATTTTAATATAGAACAAGCAATTCTTATAATACTGTTTTGAAAATATATATTCCATATCATTACCATTTTATACAGAGTGTTTATAATTGTTGCCATCTATGATTTTTCATGGGGAGATAACTCCAGTAACTTTATCAAAAATGAATATAGGAATATGCATAAAATCCAGAACTTAATATTTGATAGGAACTGATAAAACGCTTGAAATTTTCTAAAAATTGGAGCAAGTGTAAATCATGTGTCTACCTCCATACCCTAGAGTGGAATTCTACGGATTTCATTTCTACGAGCGTGAAAACTTAGAAAAATTGAATGAAAAATATCACACAGATCAACATGTAATTATAGGGCTAAAGTCACACATTATTTGATTGTATAACAACAAAAAGTCAAACTGGCACTTTTATAATTCCCCTTTCATTAATTAAGGAAATGTGAAGACTATTGTTTTAAAAGAATTAAAAACAGGAGTTTTGATAAGGGCTAAATTTTCATCTATGCAAGAAATCCCCTTCCCCCTCCCTCCTTAAGATCTTGGAGTCAAACATTATTAAGATTGTTATTATTGTGTTTCAAATTCTTAACTAGAATTTTAATGTCTCAGTGTGACACAAATGCCTACGCTGGCAGCTAAGGTAGTGAAATATAATTGCCAGAGAACTGATATTTTCAAGACATTTTTAATGTTCAAGGGCAATTACTCTGTCAAAGGTTACCGGAACACAACCTTAACAATTTGACCTGCATTTGTACTTGATACACCTATACACCCATTATCAATTTAATCTATGAAATGTTCACCAAACAAATGAGCAAAAACTGTCATTTTTAAGAAATTTTCTATGTTCAAGGGCATTGACTCTGTCAAAAATTACCAGACCACACCTATATTCAAATGTAACCTGTATCTTCCCATGATACATTTTTATACCCGATATCAATTTAATCTATCTAATGTTCCAAGAGAAAATGAGCGGAAACTGTCATTTTTAAGACATTTTTCTATGTCTAAGGGCAATAACTCTGTCAAAAATTACTGGACAACAAACATATTCGAACTTGACCTGCATCGTCCTTTGATATATCTGATGAGCAGAAACTAAATAATGACGAAAGGACTAAATGATAAAACAGGGTAACACTACATAGAAAAAAATATTTTCCTAAAACCCCATAAATTATATAAAATGACGGCAAATGATTATTTTCTGCGAAATTAAAAGAAATGAACCAAAGTTACAAAATCCAAAATGACCTTAAAAATCCTGTAAAAACTTTGATTTTGGAATGGAACCAAGACAAACAACTATACAGCTGTTTTTGAAACATCTTTCTATATCATTCCATCCACCTATTTAGATGGTATAAAGAAGAATTTTGTCAAAAGATAGTATCATTTACTATACATATTGCCCAAACCCTGAATCCACCGCTTGACATTTCAGGTCTAGAAATAACAAAATTGTAAAAATAGTTGTGATTATGTTTTTCATTCAAATTCTTCACAATGACATACTTAAATGACAGACTGTATTATATTGTGGAATGTACAGAGGATTTTCATTATATTTTTGCCATTGTTTATCAGAAAGATGTTTGGTATGTAATGGAAAGAAGTAGTTTGTCCCCTAGAAGGAGGCTCAAATTTTGAACGTGAGGAATAGAGTACAAAATTTACAATAGCATTCCCTAAGGAATTTCATGGCGAGAATAACATTTTCTCCCCAAATTTGGTCAAATACGCAAAAAATATCCTTAAAAGTGTGTCAGCAATTAGCAACACTTCTTCATGCATACTGTATGATAGTTTGTAAGTACTGTAAAGCATGCATAGACATTAACCCTTTTACCTAATGCCATTTAATCTTAAAATCTTTTACATATTTTATAATATTTAAATACATGTCACAACAGTTCGAATTCATAAATGAACATATTCAATTTATGTCATCTTACAATGACAGAAAACTGAAAACATGTAATATGACCACAATCAATTTGTGCAAAATTAATAAATATAAGTAACAACAAAAATTTGACTAAATTCAGTTCACATCAGCAAAATTGATAATGTGATATACAAGCATAAGAATTTTATCAAGTAAGAGTATCCCACAAAATATTCTTTTCAACCATTTGAGCCCCAGGCTGTAACTCAGAGTACAAGTCTATTTGTAGACATTCATATGAGGGGCTTTATCAGGCCTATATCATTTACCTGAGCATAACATGAATATCTGAAGTTTAATCTAAACTTCAAAACCTATACACACACACACACACACACACACACACACACACACACACACACACACACACACATATATATATATAATATATATATATATATATATATTATATATATATATATATATATATATATATATATATATATATATATATATATATATATATATATATATATATATATATATATATGCTATTTTTATAAATCAACTTTTTGACACATGTATAATATTGCTGTACATGACATTTCTTGGATGCATTTTTATTTCATACCATGTTTTATGAAGCTCACTGCGTGTTCTTTATCCCTTCGTCAAGGATATAAGACACCCAACTTGTTTCATAAAACAATGTATGCAATAAAAATGCATTGACATCTTCTATCTATATATTTATATATAAATTTAATGTTATATGACAAATCTAATTGACAAAATTAAGAAGCTCCACTGGAATTCAACCCATGATACTCATTACTATCAGTCTGAGAGTAATATTCAACATTTAAGAAATATTTTGTAGTTGATCAGTAATGGAGGACATCTCTGCCATGCGTTTTGATGCCACTAAAGCACTGATAACACTTTGAATTTCTTCATCATCTTCTCCAGTGTCTTCCACATCTAATTTTGCGCGTTTTGCAGACCCATTCGGCTTTATCATATTTTTTCTTTTTTTTTTTTTTCATTGAAAGACTGGAGAAAAAATGCACGAATTTGGTGGTGGGTAAACCACTCAGACGGCGGGAAAATCCTCTCTCCATCTTCATCCCTTTCATTCATTTCTAATCTGCTTCGAAACGTTATATGGACTTTTTTTCCAGAGGATTCACCTTCTTCAAACATTTTTGAGAGATATTTTTTTTTTCTGGAGAGAATCTGGTATTTTTTCTTTGCTTTTTCAAGGCTTATCCTGGATTTTAAGGAAATTTTGCCATCTCCGCATCCATCATCTCTGTATCCTCAAGAAAATAAGGTTGATTGAGTCTCCGTGAATTACATCTCTCTACCCACATCCTTTTTGTTCTATCAAGAGTTGTGTCATTTTCTTCACAATCATAGATATGTGTTCCTAAAGCCAGATGCTTCATAAGCTGCCTTTCTTTTGAAAATGACTTTACACAATCTGGGTCAGTACATTGATTCTTATGTTGCTTATTGTGCACCCTAAATGCTGACAATTTAGGACTTGGCTCTTTAGGATGCTGCAAAATCTGCAATGTATTTTAGAAAATATTACAGTTTTACATATAGAACAATACGCTAACAGACATTATTTAATTTGTACTTATGTGTTAATGTCATGTTTCAATACATTTATATATAAAAAAAAACAAACAAACAAAGGACTCTGTCCCATGGCATTACAAAATGTTATTAACTTTTAAATTAATCCAACTGCTTGTTATATACATAAGAAACTGAAAAACATCACTACATTACCTATGAATACATGAAATTATAGTATTTTATCCATACTATTACATTTTAACTGACTTTCTGTTGTTTATAACTCCACACACTCAGTAATTAGGGGATACTGACATATAAGGAATAAATTTCTTAATAACCTATTGTTGGTGCTCACAGCAGATGATGCCAGCATGTCACATGCCAATTCCATGAAGTGTTTGGCAGTTTTTGAAGAATATGCATTTCACATGCTGGCTTTATTTTCCATGTACACCAACAATAAAACATTCATTCATAAAATTACTGTCTGTTCCCGTAATTTATGATGCTGAAGACAGTTGCATATTTTCAATTATATAATAGCTACCAATTTGCTAATACGTCTTATTTACACATCAAGAATTTGATCAATTCTCCTAATTTCATTTTTAATGTTGTGCTAATTTGATGTAATTGTACTCAGCAACCATTGCACAATTTCCCCCATTACGGTGCAGATGCTGCGGTGGCATGTCATTTATTGACAAAATTTTCTAAAGGCACATTAAGGCAAAATGAAAACTTTTAGATGGGAGAGTGTTTTTAATCTGACCTAAACCTAGCAGTCCCTTGATAAATCCTTGAACTTATTTCTTTGTTTGAAATATTTATGTAATGACTTACCTCAATATCAATGTGCTGCAACATATTTCTTGAAATCTTATCCATGTCATAAGTAGATATTTATGACACTATAAGCCTTGAAAATCTGAAGTTCTTCATCTTGGAATATAAAGTTGTTGTACATGCTTATGCCAACCTTGAAATTTCCAGATAATCCAGGTTGTTTAGCATTATCGATGTTTATAATGCATACATAGTTATTCCGTATACCTCCATGACTTTCTAAAGCCTCCTTTAACTCCATAGCATTTGTAACATTGTGACCCTTATTGATGTAATTAAGGATATATGAAGCCTACATGTCCCTGTTCTTGAGTCACAGCGGTCTTTTCCAGATTGCACTTCACTGATGTTGTATTCTTTGATACTGAGGCTCATCTTATCATCTTGTTCTTGATTGTTTTCACTTGATTCAGAGTCACCTTTTGTCAAAGCACAGATGATATGCTAGCTAATTCCTTGTTTCCCAAACCATTCTGTTTGTGCCTCTCTGAAGGTTTGCGGCAAGTATTTCATAGCCCAGTCACATATGATAAGAACCTCATTTTTTTTTTAAAGTTTTCCAGGATATTAGCTTGATATGCATTTTGATTAACAGTGCGTATACAATAATCTCGCCATATTAAAACTTTCTGAAATGATGCCTGTATATCATACTCCAATTCCACTCTCTGTGCTGCATCCTCAATATGTAATGTCAAAAATGTTTTTTGGATTTCTTTATTATAGATCTTATCACAAAGTGCACCGTTTTCAGAGTGTTCGTGGTCAATACAATGGCTGTTTCCAAGGGCATACTGGATGCAATGTTGTATACAACTGCTCTGGTTCTGTACGTGGGCACTAAACCCATGTTTCAAATGCGATTTTATGATCTGTAAAAGGTTTTTCATTTCTTCTGCTTTAGCTTCTTCCAGACCCCAATTCATCATCTTGTCGACAACTTTTAAAAGTGTGTCAATAGCCAACATTCCCTCATTGGTATGGTTGTCTAGCCCTCGGAGTGATGTTAACTGTGAAGCTGCACAAGCTTTGATGACTTTGAATAGAGTTGACCTTGAGCAAGGCACTATAGCATTTTCTAAGCAGTAGGCATTGTATGTAGATATTAGTCTGGAAGCAATCATTGTTCTGATCATTTTAGGAACTTTTATCTCAATGCCTGTAGAAGGTTTCAAATGCTTTGAACCAAATTCAACAGACTGCAGATAACAGGGTGAAGATATAAGTTCAATGAAATGTTGAATTTTACCGTTAGAGAGGCGAATCCACATTATCTTTGGAGGCTTAACATAGTTTCCGGGGCCATTAGTTAATGCATGTTTCCAAGCTTTATCAATTCTGTGTAGGGTCAAGCCATCAACTAGCTGGAATAGCTCTGATTTAGTATACTTATTTACAATAAGAGACAGAATCTGTGTTTTTGTTACATGGTCTTCTGCTCTTTTGTATGCCTAAATGACTGTAGCAGCAAGATGGTCTCTAGTCTGATCTCTCTCATCTTCTTCTATCATTCCACATTTTTGATAGCTCTTTATCACAAGAGACAGCAGATAAGTTGATTGTCCAGGTGCAATGCTCTCGCATATCAAACCAATTGCACTCCTTGCTTGTCGTACATAGTAATTTTTTGAGTAGTATTTCAGTTGCTCAAGCAGTTGACTTGGTTGGGACCTCAGTGGTACATTAGATCCCCCTGACAATGTCTTCATTGCTTCTTTGAATAAATCCTTTTTAGAGTTTGTGGCCTGTGACCACTTGGATCCTTCTGACATGGCCGATGTTGTACCATCGTCACAGTCTTTGTCTGGAAATATAAAAAGCCCAAGGAAATTTAAAATTTAATTGATGGATACTTTTAAATAAAGACTAAAATGGGTGTTCAAGTGAAGATATCTTTCGCCTGTGTGGCTTTTTGTACTATCGCAACACAGTCCAAAACAGCTGATTTTAGCAGAAAAGTCATGGTAAAAGTCACAAGGTCATTGACGTTGGTTTCATTTTAAATCTATTGAAATGGAGGCCAAACCCCAAGGTCTAGGTCATAATTTCAATTAGAATGTTAATCGCTGCAAGCTTTGTCAACTTACCATATAAAATAACAAAGATATAGTCAATAATGTGAAAGTCTGACTACCAGACAGACAGACGGACGGACAGACAGATGCCGGACAAAGTGATCCCTATGTCCTGCTATGCTTTGCAGGCAATACAATAAGGTTGAGTTGGCTGCAAAGAATACCGGGTATATCTGATAATCTTGTCCATTGTAATATGAAAGTTAAGTGAGCAAATTCACAAAGCATGCGAAATTTATGCAAGAGAGGGAATGAGCATGGATCATAATCATTACTAGTGTAAAGCTTCATGACTTTGGGTTGAAAAGCTACTGACTTTTAAAAAGTTAGAAGTTATAGTAATATCCTTTGTACCTGAAAAGTATTCCTCACAAAGTTATTCATTGGTGTCATTGACCTCTTTTTCCAAACCTTTTACGCTTATCTCCAAACTATCCTGGAAAGCACCTAATGTTTCTGTGAAATGAGATGAAAACAAAATACAAGTATATCTTGGATAATCGTACATCCATTTTTAGCAAATTCTACGCAAAACAGTGTAAATCCACAGAATTCCCAAAAGTGGATGGTACATCTAATACTTTTCTTTCGGAAAATTAGATAAAATCAAAATTGTGGGCGTCGTATTAGATTTGGAAAGATTATATATTCAGACAGTAATTAAGGCTAGATGTCACGGGGCAATATATTTGAAGGATTTATGAAAGAACAAACATTTAACAAATAGTCATAAGTATGAAGTACGGGTGGATTAAGATCATGTTTTATAAAAAAAATAACATTCTTTACTTTAGTAGGTAAGTTTTAAAATATTTATCTGAAAAAAAAAATATTGCATTTTCACACATTTTTGGGGCGCTACTAGGAGCCATAAATAGATTGCTCAGCCCCTTGGTAATGGGGTGACTATCCACAATTTATCGTTTGCAATGAGTATTCATGTCTTTTACCTTTAATATTTTGCATAATTTTTTTTTCAAATTCCAATGTGTCATGTACAACAAATTTTTAATTTTGTGTGGTTTTCTCAGAGACTTGCACTTAACACAACTGCGCAGTGTCAAATATCTCGTTCCTCCACAACGAGGCTTTCCAAGTTGTTGAGGAACGAGATATTTGACACTTGGTTTAGCATATATGTCTATCTATCATTGGTAATGGTTGTAGATACTTTTTCTCTCATTTTATTAATAAATTATACTCCTTCATAGCCAATAGTACAGTAGCGGAAGAGATCTTCTAGTGATTATAACTCACTACATCACCACCTCCCATTCCATTTGCCGCATTGGTAAATAACACCAAAGTCGAAAATACTGTTTTAAAGATACATTGAAGAATTGAACAATTATCTGAATGAATTCTACATTAAATATCCATAATCAAACCTTTAAACAATACAACTGACTTTTTTTTATAATGTTCCTTCTAACTGATCGTTTAACGCCATCAAGCGATGATGTCGCATCGACATATGCTATCTCGTGAATCAGATTTGAAAATTGCAGTGCATATGTACATGTACCTGTGTAAGATTTAATTACCTGAGTGTGAACAAAATTGCATACTGATATTAAAAGTGCATCCGTGGTGGATAGAATATAAACTCCATGAAAAATTGACTTAATTTGATTGTTTGTATTTGAATTTTAACAGAAATTTTTATCGGAATTACGAATATATCAGGAGGGAAGTTAGGTTCCTTGATATTTTCGACTCACAACCCATGTAATTTAGAATTAAGAGCGGAAGTTTTCCTTTTTAAATCATCTGTCAACGAAACTATGTTCTTTGTTCTATGAACTTTGTTCTCAATAACCTCAACGATATTTAGTAAAGGCAGACGAAATGGTACTGCAGTAAATAGCAGTTCTGTCATTTCCGGTTCACGTGAAAATGTTATCTTACCCTATCCCATAAAGATTAGGATATCTTACCCAGGTATTTATATGTATTTTTCTGTCCACAGTGGGAGAAAAAGAATTTTCAAATATTACTGCTTTGTAGGAAGCACTTTTCATCTCAGACTTACTGAAGATCGATTTCCATTTTTCAGTCGTGTTGAGGTAAACATGGATGATGGTAACGGATGGGGGACAGTATGTGATGACTATTGGGACGACACAGATGCTACAGTTGTGTGTAAAAGCTTAGGATTTATATCTGGGTGGGTATGGCGCGAAGTAATATCAACATCATATGTATGTATTGATATTCTGTAATTGACCTAACTGGCACTTATCGTTACAAAATTGAAATATAATATTGTATTTATTGTTACATGAACTGTTCTGATAAAAAATGAATAAACTTACATTGTATCATCTTCTACATAATCGCCAAATATTATAAGATTTTGAATTCAATATTAAGGTGTTTGTCTTTCAGCAAGAAAATCAAAACTAATTTTGAGCTTTTTCACGTTTTTGTAGCTGTTTCCTTTCCTTATTGTCCGAACATTTTAACATGTCAAAATGATATATTAATCTCACTATAATTCTGTAGAATTATCAATTTTGAATCTCCACCAAATCAAAATATGTCTTAATAACTTCGCCAGTATTGTATGTATTCGTAGGAGTTATTCCTCTTTGTCTAGTAATCAATTATTATTGTCTGAGTTATGTTCCTTGGCAGGAACTCTTGTGTCACCACTTATGATCCATGTGTTTTACGAATAAACGTTCTACTCCTGTTAGACGACCTCTCATTTCTAAATTGGCGTGGTGGCAGCGATTTTGAACTCACGTCTTACAAATAAAGAAGAGAAAGACAGTCTGCAATCCAAAGCAAAACAGGGCAGCTTATACAATAGCTGTAAAAGTGGAGGTTTTCTCTCGTAAACACAATTTCACGTCTCACCCGTTTCAAACATGGCGACCAACCGTGCACCAAAACAATGGGCACTCACAAAAAACGAAAGTATAACAAGTTTTGAAGCCTGGAGGCAGAACCTGCAATACATACTCTCACTAGACCCGAACTTTGCTATTTTCCTGGTAAATGGTATGACATGGACAAAAAAAGGACCAGCAAATCCTACCACAGGCCTTGTCAATGATGGTGAGAACATTCCCGAAGCAAGTCGACGCACCGCTGCACAGAAGGTAGCACACCTTGAACTAATGCTTGGTCAGATAGCTAACTATTGTCCGATTATATCTAGAAACACCATAATTAAACAATCTACGTCCATCGAGAAAATCTGGTAGGCCATTCGGTTACATTTCGGCTTCCAACTGACAGGGGCACACTTCTTAGATTTCGACTCTATTCATTTGGAACCTGGTGAACGTGCGGAAGACCTATAACCAAAAACTAACAAGTTTCATTGATGATAACCTCCTTCAAACTGAAAGCGGCATCAGCCACCATGGGGAGGTACCGGAGACTGACGAGGAGTTATCTCCATCTCTAGAAAACCTCATTACCTTAACATGGCTTCGACTTGTACACAAGGATCTACCATCCTTAGTGAAAGCAGCGATATGGACCAGAGCTACGTTCTAAAACCCTTGCAAGCCTCAAACCAGAAATTTCACAAGCTTTAAACAGCTTATTAGACGAAATCAGGACTAATAATGATGCCAAAGTCCTCCGTACCGCATTCAAAAGCCGCTCTCCATTCCCTAATACCAACATGTCAAACTCAAAGGACTCTCTCAAAACACCTAAAAGTTGCCCGTTATGCAGACAGGCAGGAAGAGCCAGGTATGATCACTTCTTAAGTACTTGTCGGTACTTACCTCCCGAAGACCGCCAATTCATGAGCCGTGCACGCTTATCATTCGCGACTGAGGAGACAATCGCAGACCCTGACGCAGATGAGCTTTACGACGACTTTGCAGAACAGTCAAGTGCATCAGCAGAAGCAGTACCAACCACTCGCCGTGTGAGTACCAAGGAATCACCTCACATGACAGCTTACTACAACCAGCATGTAGTTCGCGTAACCATAGATAGCGGTGCAGAAATAAGCATGATACGAGCATCTATCGCGGAGCACATTGGTGTAAAAGTGGAGAAAACTAAGCAACACGCCTTTCAAGCAGACGGTAGCACACCACTCGAAACCATTGGAGAAACTCACTTCGACATTGTACGTGACAACATTGTATTGCATGTAGAGGCCCTAGTTGTCAAAGATTTAGATGTCGATATACTTGCAGGCATTCCCTTTATGTCAACCAATGATATAAGCATCAGACCGGCGAAACACCTAATCACAGTAGGAGATCACCATGCTATTCAATATAACTGCAACCAGAATTCTCATGTAAATTACATACGTCGCACTCAAGCCTATATACTGAGGTCCCCCTCTACCACAGTATGGCCAGGAGACCATATAGACATAACTCTACCGGAGTATCTACCATCCGGGAACAGTTGCTATTGAGCCTCGTGTTGAACGCAGTAACAAAACCAGTCTGTGGCCTCGACCAGAAATTGTTGAAGTAGTAGCTGGGAAAATCCGCCTCGTGAATGACACCGATGAGCCAAAACATCTGAACAAGAACGAGCAGTTTTGTCAAGCACTGCCTACCATGCCGTACGATATGTCAAGCAACAGATCCACAGTGGACCAATCATCTTCAAAGCACAAAACTTCTGTGACACCAGTCAGGCCGTTTCACTCTGATTCCGTAAATGTAGACCCCGACCTCATATTAAGTGCCGAACAACGCAAGCTTTTCCGCGAAACTCTTCGTAAACATGACAGCCTCTTTGACCCTCAGTACAAGGGCTACAATGGTGCCATAGGCGATTTTCGGGCAACCATCAACATGGGTCCCACACAACCACCCCAGCGTAAGGGCAGACTTCCCCAATATTCCGACCAAAAACTTGAGATTCTCCAACAGAAATGTGACGAACTAGAACTATTAGGTGTCATATGCAAACCAGAAGACATTTCACTAACCATTGAGTACCTTAACCCTTCGTTTCTGGTTGCAAAACCTAATGACGGCCATAGACTCGTCACAGCTTTCGAGGATGTAGGGAGGTATTCGAAACCACAACCTTCTCTTATGCCTGATGTCGACTCCATCTTGCGCAAAATAGGCCAATGGAAATATCTAATTGTAGCGGACCTAACTAGTGCATTCCACCAAATCCCGTTGTCGAGACAGTCTCTGAAATATTGCGGTATAGTAACGCCATACAAAGGCGTCAGAGTGTATACGCGATGCGCCATGGGCATGCCCGGCTCAGAAACCGCCCTTGAAGAGCTCATGTGCCGTGTTCTTGGCGACCACATGCAAGCCGGATATTTGCCCAAGTTGGCTGACGACTTATATTGTGGAGGCAACAGTCCCGAGGAGTTACTTACAAATTGGACAAATGTAATGCAGTCCTTGGACACATGTGCCCTTCGCCTCTCAGCCGCAAAGACAGTCATATGCCCTCGGTCTACCACCATCTTAGGTTGGATCTGGACACAAGGTAAACTCTCTGCAAGCCCACACAAGGTGTCCGTTCTCACAACCTGCAAACTACCAGACACAGTCCATGGCCTACGATCGTGTATTGGAGCATATAAGGTACTCGCTCGCGTACTACCTGGCTGCGCAAATACCCTCACCCCGCTTGAAAATGCCATAACAGGCCTTCAATCTAAAGACAAGATATTGTGTAACGACACAATTATGGAACAGTTCGCGTCCGCTCAGACCAAGCTTCATCACACAAGAGATATAGTGCTTCCGAGACCCAGCGATCAACTTTGGATTGTAACCGACGGTTCAGTCAGCAAGTGTGGCATTGGTGCCACACTCTATGTCATGCGTGATGGGAAAATACGTCTCGCCGGATTCTTTAGTGCTAAGTTACGAAAGCACCAAGTTATGTGGCTTCCGTGTGAAATAGAGGCACTATGCATAGCGGCCGCTGTAAAACACTTTAGCGCATACATTATCCAGTCAACCCAACGATCCTGCGTTCTTACGGATAGTAAGCCTTGTGTGCAGGCCATTGATAAACTGCGACGTGGTGAATTCTCCGCATGCCCGCGCGTAACGTCATTTTTATCGACCGCTAGCCGATACCAAGTAGACTTGCGACATCTTGCTGGCTCCGCCAATGTTCCATCCGACTTTGCCAGTAGAAATGCCGCTAGCTGCGATAATCCATCTTGTCAAGTGTGTAGCTTTATAATCCAAACAGAGAATTCCGTTGTCCGCTCCACCAGCTCACCCGATACCTCACAGAACTTACCATTTCACTACACGCTCATCGTGGATCAATATCCAATCGGAATGTCCTGACCTCCGACGAGTACATGCTCACCTCAAACAGGGTACCCGACCGTCTAAAAAGCTCACCAACATTCGTGACGTCAAGCGATATCTCAACATAGCATCAATAGCTAGAGATGGCTTATTAGTTACACGACGACATGACCCCTTGAAACCCACAAGTGAACTCATCATAGTACCGCGAAGTGTATTAGACGGCCCTTCATATTCGTATGGACCATCCTACAAAGCATCAAATGCTATTACTCGTGAAACGTAACTTCTATGCTCTTGACATGACACGTGCTATAGACACCGTATGTGACTCTTGCCATCTCTGCGCATCGCTCCGGAAGGTTCCCACCGCATATGTCGAGCAAACGTCCGACCCACCTCCCGATGCCGTAGGAGTTAACTTTGGCCGCTGACGTCATAAAACAAAACCGCCAGTTAATCTTTATCTTAACGCGAATCCGTAACTTCGTTTACCGCCGCTTGCATTATTCCCGACGAAAAGTGCGATACCCTTCGAGACGCTCTACTACGACTGTGCATGGAACTTCATCCCTTAGACGGACCCTGTGCCATCGTTCGAGTGGACCCCGCGCCAGGGTTCATGGCCATGCGTGAGGATAAACACCTCCAACATTTTCGTATTAGTCTAGACATTGGACGAGTGAAAAACCCTAACAAAAACTCCATCGCAGAGAAGGCGATCTCTAAACTCGAAGACGAGCTACTGAAGCAAGATCCGCGTGGCGGCCCCTTCACTGCTCTTGACCTAGCAACCGCAGTGGCCCGTCTCAATTCTCGCATTAGATACTTGGGTTTCTCCGCACGCGAACTGTACACTCAACGCAATCAGTTCACCCATGAACAACTTCCCTTCTCTGATAGGGACATTATCTCTCAGAAGGCTCACAATCGCGACTCCAATCACATCATTAGTGCTATGTCTAAGTCGCGGAGGAAGGTCCCATAACCCAAACCGCATATATACGTGGGCGACTTGGAGTACCTGTACTCAGATAGAGACAAGACAAAGTCGCGACCTCGGAACATCGTTGTTTTCAAACCAACGAGGATTGGTGCCATATAAAAAAGTTCGCTGGAAACCAGTTACGTTCAAGCTCATATAAAGTCAAGATAAACGAGTGTTATCGCGTACCGTGTGAAGTCCTTACCAGTTCACAACCGAAACCTTTCGAAATTGACTCCGATTATGAGGAGGATACAGGTGGCGCCGTACACAACGAAAACGTCGTTGGGGACTCGAATCGACCGCCAAGCCCCCTCGCAATACCAGATGTCCTTACCACACCGTTACATCCACCGGATGGTTTCGATAGTGCACATGATCCTGAATCCGATGCCGAGGCTGACTGTTGACATTCCCGCCCTCGGAGGAACAAAAAGTTACCCCCGTACTTGAATGCCTATGTTACATATTAGCCTAGAACTTATTGACTGTTAAAGTGTTTAAATAACATTATTCTATTCACTTTGATAGGTGAAAGTGTAATCCACACAAGCTAGCAGTTTTTCATAAACATTTACATGTGTACTTTTAACCTTTATAAAACTTTGATATCAGTATATGTGATGTTAGTAATAATATGCCTATTTTTCCTTTCTTTAAAGCAAAAGAAAAAGTAACCACGCCAGTATTGTATGTATTCGTAGGAGTTATTCCTCTTTGTCTAGTAATCAATTATTATTGTCTGAGTTATGTTCCTTGGCAGGAACTCTTGTGTCACCACTTATGATCCATGTGTTTTACGAATAAACGTTCTACTCCTGTTAGACGACCTCTCATTTCTAAATTGGCGCTTACTTTTTTGCTGAAAAGATTCTCGTTATGAAATAGACCGAGAAATTCAACGAGGTCCAACGAAAGCTGTAAAGTAAAACGACAAAGCTTATCCTTTAAAGTATAATGTATGAAAATAATATTTCAGTAAAGCATCATCTTTTGGAAGTGGAACTGGGATGATACTCATGGACCATGTGGACTGTACTGGAACCGAAACGTCCTTAATCGAATGCAGTTTTAAGAATAAGTCAAACTGTGGGCATGTCGAAGATGCTGGAGTTATATGTGTTATGAACGATTTAAGAAGTAACAGAGGTAAGACGTATTACATATCAGGATGTTGGGCTGGGAAATTGCTTTTTTTTTTTCCCTATCTTTGGATAAGTTTACTCTATGTTACTTTAATGTAAAGATGATGGATAAATCCAAACCATAAGTCTAAAAATCATGAAACCAGGGGACATACAAAATCAGTGAAAATGAAAAACAAGTGGAAAATAACAAAATATGTCGATTTGAAGAGCATATGTGAACCCCTATGATGGAGTGAGATCAGGTGCCCGGGGAGATTGAGCATCTCCTGCTTGCTAGCAACACCCGTCATATATACCCAGCGGAAAGAGTCAAATCGTGTAAATCTCATATGTATTTATATATGGAGAAGTCAAAGTAGGTAACCTTCTAGTGTAGAAGGTGTCAAATTTAAAAGAAATTACATATTCCTATATAAAACCTATACTGTGGAATTTTAGCTGGAAATATTTTATTATTATATCGATATTACTGAAAATTATCTTGTAGAAGACTATTATTTGATCTAAACTATTAAAATGTTTTGTTATTGTATTATATTCAACCCAATTGTGTGTCATAAATTTGACTCAATATCTTATTTAAAGTCAATAGCTGAACATGGCGTATTTTAAATGAATTTTCATCGACTTTTGTACAAATATTCATTACAAAATTGCGTCAAGACATTAAACCAAAGGAAAATCTCTTATTTCAATGTTACCTGCTAAACGTGGTTCATGTTTCCTTTCGTTTCATCAATCGTTAAATAAATGTGCCATTCGACCCAAAGATGAGTTGTTATGACCTGACCAAATTTCTTGTTTCTTATTCAAAGGTCACCAGGTGAAGATGGTTCATGTTTCAATTCACTCCAAAATTCCTGTGTGGTTTGGTTTCCATCAATCTTTCCACAAATGTTCTCTGTGACCATAAGGTGTGTTATGACTTGATCCGAGTTCATAGGTCATTTTTCAAGGCAATGACCCATTGGTAGTTGCAGAAATGCAAGGTCTTATTCGTAATCAGACTTTTCCATTTATCTTTTATTTAAACATTGAGCTAAGACTGGCATTTTTAGGTG
Source organism: Pteria penguin (assembly GCA_035048485.1). Lineage (NCBI taxonomy): Eukaryota > Metazoa > Mollusca > Bivalvia > Pterioida > Pteriidae > Pteria > Pteria penguin. The sequence goes on from CM068584.1 coordinate 29,769,271, forward strand.
CCTTCACATTACTTAATTGCTCTTAGCCATATCTGCTTTTTGCTGTTTTTAGTAGTTTTCAGTATTGCAAAATGTAATTTTACTTCTACTTCATCACAACAAAGCATGTAATATACTAGCTGAATTTCATCAGCATTTATTAATTTTATTATGCAGACTTCTCTACATCTAACGCAAAACACGAAAGTAACTGGTGTCACATGATGATGATACTATAAATAATGTACCACAGTTGACATTCGCAGACCCCTGAAATTCAGAGGTGAGACCAGGTGCCCAGAAGGAGTGAACGTCTCCTGTTTTGCTATTCACACCCGATGTCGATGCCCTTACATAGAGACGAAATGAATATAATTCTGCACAATATACATATATATATATATATATATATATATATATATATATATATATATATATATATATATATATATATATATATATATATATATATATATATATATATATATATATATATATATATATATATATATATATATATATATATATATATATATATATGAATGTGAACACTTTGTAGAAATTCCACTACCACATAGCACCAGGTAAAATGGTATAAAAATGGTAAAATAACACTTAAGTCAAATTCTAAATGGAATAGCTTTTTGTAAGGTTAACGGATACTCCATATATGGCAGGTATATTTTAGTCTTTAAATCGTTTAAATTGCATAAGTGTCCATGACCTTGTTTACTTAAATACACAGAAAGTTTCTATTTCTGCTGAAAGTTCGACATAAAGAAAGCATTATTTTGCTTTAGTAATAAACTCAGCATGAAAGTGCCGCTATGTTCCGCGTGTTCATGGAGACATTTTCCACTCCACGGTTTTTACCCTAAGAATAATGTAAAATACAAAAGTGGTATCACATGACTATGGCACTAACCACAATGTACAAAAGTGGATAGATGTAACAATTCAGAGGTAAGACCGAGTGTCCGGGAGGAGTGAACGTCTTCGGTTTGGCTAGCCATATCCACCGTGAATGCTTATTACACTCAGAAAAAAGACAAAAAGAAAAAACAAAACAAAACAAAAGAAAAAAATCTTATAATGCGCATAAGTACCGATAGTTATTGTGTTTAATTTCACAAACATCTATGATTCTATAACGACACTATCATACAAAAATAACATGCATGCTTACATTCTTCAACATTTCAATATAATTAAAGATCAATCAAAAATCGCTAGCACTCAAATCGAAATATTTATCATACCTAAATTTTCACTCGATCTCTTCGAATTCAACAGAAATAAAAAAACCAATATGAGCAAAAAATTTCAAGGTATCAGTCAAGACAATACCTTAAAAAACTTTACGATGTTAACTTGTCAAACACTTTCGGATTGCATGAAATCAGCGCCCCTAACAATGTGAGCAATCACGAGAAATTAAATCAATTCCTATTAATTCTATTCAAGCAAATTAAATTATGTTTCTCGCGACAACATCACCCTGTTAACACTGTTATAAAGAACGAAACACATTATGTATAGTACCTGGGTACCGATAGTGTTCCCGTCGAAACAAAAGAATTAAAGTCAAACATAGTTTGAACATAACTGTACTACATGTACGAACATGTCGCTAAAAATGTCTAAAATATATATTAAGAAGGTGCAGCTATGGCTCCTCCTGACCAGAAAGAATGTAGAATAAATCGTTAATATTATGATTAAAAGAAGAAAACACCCCAATGAAAAGCTCTGTCGTTAAAGAATATGATATTTCTATTTGCATTTTTAATACGAAAGTGGAAACCAAATCAGTATTTGGAAAGATTCTTAGGCTCCGATAACATTATTTTATCATGTAATAAAATAGTCAAACGTCTCCGAAATAGACAATATGATATTGGGATCATCAAAAAGACTATAGGTCTTGTATTTGGCCCCTCTACAGCCTTATGCAGACTTTTACTTGAACGTTGCACGCTGACTAACAGGGCGGTGGGGACTATATGACGGGCCTTGTCCAAACCTCTTTCAGAGGAGACATGGTCCTGAACCTCGTCCCCTCTGACTGTTAGTCGGGACTCCTACAGATCTAGGGTCTTAGCTCGCTTTCAGACTGGCAGAGCACGGTTTATCGTGTTGATGTCGCATGTATTTTTATACCATTATGTGTTTTACAATACCTTACGTGTTTATATTTTTATGACCTCTCAATATGCGATACCTGTTGGCCCTTGTTCTTTACATGGAGGATTATTTATAAATTTTTAAATGTACGTCTTTTGATTGTTCTGCTGTTACGGTGAGTGGGAAGGTGGGCCCGTAAACCGGTTAACCACACCATTTGTTTGGCTTTTGTCAAATTAAATGACCGTCCTAAGTCGGTATCGTAATTGCACTACAATCAAATATTTTTGTAATGTGTTAAATGTTCTATTATATTATTTATATTCATGTATTGTATAGCTCCATGGTGACTTCTGCCACATAACTGAGCCGGTAACTCCTCTTTTTTCTTTCTTAGATAAGTATGAATCGCCATATGCTAATTTCCTTATTTTATGAGACATCATAATTTTTGTACAGGATATATCATATTTCAAGTTTTCAGTTTTGCTTTTTTCCAATAAATTTTGACATGTATGTGTGCTTTTCAAATACCAGATCACAAGTCTTCAAGTTAAGGAGTTCTCCAACTCTAAAAATAAAACATAGATATGCGGATATTGTTGTCTGTTTACACAAATTTCCAGGTATGAATAAACTGTCAAACATTTCTCTAATAGCTTCTGTGTAGTAATTTATTTCTTCTTAAATTGATGAGAGTAACAACTTTTCACACGTTCAAGAATATTTGTCACTACTTGAGAATTTCAAGGAGAAATTGCACTGATGACGGAATGCACCCATTTTAGTTTGCAACATCTCAACGTGATGGGACTGGGTGACTGACTCTGTTGCACCAAACCTGCCAAATATAGAGTGGCATGTATAACCGCAAAATACACAGACTCCGAAGTATTATGTGAAATAGTCCACATTTTCCATCTTTTGAATGAATTGAAATTACTTTTCACAGTATTGGATGATCTGCATTCAGAATCCAGATCAGAATCGAGATCCAATTTTTTGGACTAAAATGTCTGCAAGATCCATTATGCCTTCAAAAATAGACTTGTAAAAAACTAGATAAATTAGAGATAAATTAAAGATGTAGAGAAATCAAACCTTTTTTTCTGAAAAAATCGGTAAATCTGCTATTCCAAAATTACTTTAAACCCTCCCTGTATGGTAACATTCTTCTTTTAAAGAAATCTCAGTGTCAGCGTTAACTATTTCTAATGATAGCTGATTCATGAGCTATCAAAAGTCACTGTTCGGCCGACCTCCATTGTGGCAGAATAATACTTTTAATGTTGTAAAGTATTTACATAAATTTTCATATGCCGGTTTAAAGATTAAAGTGCTTAACGCGGGGCTTTAATAATTTGTATGCTGTTCAGTGACGCATTGTAAAGTATGGTTAAACCGTCTCTCAGTTAAATATGGCACAATTGCTTCAATATATAGATTCTCTACAGATAAGGTATTCTAAGCAAGAAATCGCAAACGTACACTTTGGTGATGTACAGTGTCATGCCGCTGTAAATCAGACTTTCTGTCGTATCCATAAAATGCAATCGTAGTCCAGCTTTGAACGATCTATAAAACAGCAGTATGGTTGTGCTTTAAACCGTCGAATCTGAGGAATATGAGTGCCCGTAAACCATTTAGCCAAACAAGTGAGTGACCATTATTACCTCGTTTGACCATCAGAGGTCTGTATCTCATATTACAACTACATTATAATAGAATATTTCTGTAATGTCTATGTGTGTATTTCTCTTCTTTTGCATTGACATGCCCGTAGGGACTTTTTTCAGTAAATGTTTTTCCATTTCTTTTCTTGTCTTATTCTGTTTTTGCAGTGTTGTATCGGGCAGGCTTGATGTAGTGGTTAAGCGCTTGGCTTGCGGCGCCGACGATCCGTGTTCGATTCCCGGGTTGCGCCACTATGTTTAAGAGATTGGTTACCTTCCTTGTCGCGATATAACTGAAAAATTGTTGAAAGCGACGTACAATACCAATCAACCAACCAACTAGTGTTGTATCTGAACTTTCAATATCGGATAGCCAGTACTGCTCTTTTGAGTTTATACATTTTATTTTAGTTTGTACTGATCAAACGTATTGAGTGTGAATCTGATGCTTTACGCCACTTGAAGGGACAACCATGTAATTCTTAAGGGAAGGGGTAATTTTGAAAATAAATATTCTGACGCTGAGAATGCTGGAAATAAAAAATAATAATAATAACTGGCCTTGACAGAAACGAAAATAAATACTCTCGTATGCTCAGATACCAGATCATGCAAATATAAAGCTGGGTGTTCTTAATGTTCTATACAAAACACGTTGATTTTTATCCTGCCCCTCTTCGTTCGCCGAATTGCTGCCTTTATCATACTGGTTTGTACTTTAACCGTATGACTTGCATTTCAGCGGAATTTATAGCATATATGATAATATGGAATATATAAATGAATATACGTGTACATTTTCTGGCATTTATTAAGGGCAATGTGCTAGAGACAAACTGTCATCGATTTTGCTAAGAATTAACATATGTATGGACTGCTGATTTAAATACAATCTGAAATAAATGTGGGTCTCAGATAGCAATGTATAAAATGATAGTGATTGTGTGATACACAGAAGACGTTTTAGTATATTAGCTTAATTATATTAGCATGTTCACCTGCGTTTCCAACACCGGAATTTCAGGTAGGCAGTTAAATACCTATATCAAAATCAATACTGTGTACTTAGGAATACTAAAAATTGAAGGATTTATCATTATTTCTCATTACATTCTCTTTAAAAATCAAAACACTTTCTCCATGTCTGTTTCAATTTCTGAATCACTTCAAATAGAATGCTTCATTCTGGTACCCTAAGTACTGATATAAAGCGTCCATGAGAACCTTATAACTCCTACAAGTCTTCGATTTGGGAGCGGATGAAGTCAAATCTAGCTAAATATAGAGTATGTTGGGGATGAGGAAGAACCGCGAAGCTGTTTTCCGTCGCAGCCGTCATTGCAAATTGGAAATTGTGAGCGTGTGCATTAAAATGCAAGAAGAAAACGCCTCTTTCTCTTACTTCAGCAGTTTTTCGCTGACACAGGCTCTTCAACACATTTGCATAATATGCACCATTTAAGAAGATAGAGACCATCAATTTCCGAGATGGGAAAACTCTCTGGCATTTTAGGATAGGCTGAGCCAGGATAAATCCATTGCATGCTTGGTTTCTTAGATTCAGTATCAAAATTATGAACCCAATTTCATTCTGAGTGATACTTTGACGCCATCTCTTCTCGAAAGCATCCTCATAGCAAGACAAAGGGTGCGAAGAAACACCATACCTGTTTCTCTTTTGATCCTCTAGTGTACCGTCTAGTCGAGACTTTAGGCATGCTCGAATAACATCAACAGCCCGTTAGTTATGTCCATGTCGCTGACTGTATTCCCGGAGTTTAGCATTCTATCACACACGCCACTATTATGCATTTTATCAACGATAGCACCTACGGTAGCCTCCTGGGGACGTCCAGATTGTTCATCAACTTCATTGTTTTCTCTCTCCCTTATTAATTCATTAACTCATTTTTATCGCTACTATCACAAAGTGACACCATCCCATGGGTTTTGATAAAAGTTTCACATATTGCGTTGGGGGTCATCTCTTCCTTAGATTGATGCGTCTTTGCTCCAACTTCATTTGTCTCTATTTAGGTCTTTTGAGTTACCCTCCAACTTTTATTCGCGTATTCTGTGTTAAACCAAAGCTTTGATGCGAATTTTATACATATTTTTGGTATCTTTTTAATCATATCTCGTACCTTGAGGCGAGTCCAACCTTAACCGAAAATTTCGTGTATGATTCAAGATCAAGACGAATGCAAACCCCAGTTTAAAAACTGAGTTGAGGTCAGGTACAAGGTAGGAATGGATGTCTCCTGTTTGCGTGTAATACCGAGACAAGAGACAAATATACTGCAGAAAACGGTACAAATTAGTTGATATATATCGAATCTGATACTGTCAAAAGGGTAAAGACGGTCAGTTTGTGTGATGTCGTCCAAAACGTCTGTAAGATCCCCCTTAAACTGCATTACGTAATATTCTTAGAGACTCAAGTGCTCTATACCTCTGTTTTCCTTTTTGTTTATGATATATATACCGTGTTCGTTAACATTTATTTCAAAACAGCAATGTGATAAGATTTTGAATTAAGTGCACATGTATGGTTTAGTATTTATTTCGAATTTCAAACAGTGGACTCTCACTCCTTCCGGCAACTTGGTCTTGTATTCCATCCTCAGTGGTTCATAAATATGTAATTTTGAAAACTGCAAATAGTCAAACGGCAGACAGTGCAATTCCTTGCACTCAGTTTACTGTAATTACAACGATTGAATTTGTTTAACAATGAATCTCACCCCTTTTATCAAATTCCTTTGTCTATAGGTGTGTGTGTGTGTGTGTGTGTGTGTGTGTGTGTGTGTGTGTGTGTGTGTGTGTGTGATAGACCAATGCCTCATTTACTTTCAATTGCAGATTACAAAATGATTCAATCTAATACAACTCTAAGTTCCATGTTGACTATCTCTGGAGGTAAGAAAAGTAGATAGTTTTATTTTCCTTGTATGAATTCCAGATAAACAGTATAAGATTATTATTTGTATTTGTCTATAGGTGTGTGTGTGTGTGTGTGTGTGTGTGTGTGTGTGTGTGTGTGTGTGTGTGTGTGTGTGTGTGTGTGTGTGTGTGTGTGTGTGTGTGTGTGTGTGTGTGTGTGTGTGTGTGTGTGTGTGTGTGTGAATCTAATAGCGTAAAGCCTCATTTACTTTCAATTGCAGATTACAAAATGACACATACTAATACAACACTAAGTTTCATGGTGAATATCTCTGGAGGTGAGAAAAGTAGATAGTTTTATTTTCCTTGTATGAATTCCAGATAAACAGTATAAGATTATTATTTGTATTTGTATCCCTCAACACATTACTTTGACAACTCCAAAGTAAATAAATGCCATCATTTCAATATGGCGAAGATAAGGAAATGAAGCAGAAGTTTATAAATATTTTTTTCAGATTTCATTGATGTATATAAATGCATGCGACTATGTCACTGGATATAATTATTCTCTTACAGTTACAGTAGTGGTCATCCTGATCGTCTTCAACACCATTTTGGTAACGTATATATTCAGAAGAAGGTATGATACTTACACATCGCAATGCTGATATATCCCTCGTCTAGAAGAATACTTTTAATATACATAATAGCAAAGATATCTGAATATGTACTCAATATACATAACTCTTAGCTGTAAAGTACTTCTACTTGAACAATTTCGAAAAACGCATCGATATGAGCATACAACTCTCAAAGTACCAGTGATAATGTGATATTTTCTCATGCAAAATTAAGAGTTGTCCTCTGAGCTTATGTTTAAAGAGTTTGTTTGGGTTATTTGGTTTTTTTTATTTAATAAAAGGGCTGTATTGACCGGTGATGTTGACCATAGAGCAGATGAGGATGCCTCCCAACTAAACATGCGTCAGAGTTGTGACCAAAGTCAAATATGAGATACATTAATTGATCGTATTTAGACATTATAGCAGTTGCCAAAGGACCAAGTTATACAGCAAAAAAGAATACTTAATTACTGCAAAAAAAAGGAGTGAGGAAACCGACCGATCATCAGACCAGTTCACACAAATGAAATGATAGAGATGAGAAAAACAGCTTCAGGGAATCCCAGACAAAACAAAATATAACTTTAGTACCATCGGCAACAAAAACGAAAATGTTAATAACGCTTACCATTGTTTGAATAGATAATATAGAGACAGGGTATTCAATGTATTTTGGTCTAATGTAAGTAAATTTTTTATGCAAATAATATGTAATGACTTAAATACTATATTTGTCTTGATGTTAATAAATTAAAAATGTATTAATTATTTAATTTCCATTTTTAAGGTGGATCGACTGTCATGGTTTTAATGGCTTCATTCCTTTTATAAAACTAATGATCTATTTCTGTATCATTACATGCAGGTAACAGAAACATAAATCTAAGCATTTATTAGGTCCATTGACAGAAATGGTTTTCGCATTTGATGTTTAATTAAATGACCTCCCAATCCATAATATAACAAAAAAAAATAATAATAATCAAATACCAGCAGTGATTATAGTTCAAGTGTCACGAACATGAAAGATAAAACATGGTCACTACTAAATCAAAATTATCCCAGCAAATAACAAATTTATCACATATTTCAAGCGTAATATTCATATCATTATACTACAAATTGGTACATAAACAGGTCACAAGCGCTGACAAACAACATAAATAACACTGCATAGTCTGATAAGGAATTTGTATGACTTATTTTAGTGGCCTCAGCATAATCAATGCAAACAAATGAAATAAACAACCTTATCTTAAAATGCTCGACAAAAAGTCTACTTCAATTATTGATACTTTGGATTTCCACAGTTTCGGCATCAACATAGAAGTTGTCGAAATGTTTCAGTCGTGCGCTAAATTAATACACGTATACATATTGTTAAATTTATTCCTGTCACAACAGCGAGTAATCAGCATTTTCAAATGCATACAACCACATAAGTAAATTTAACGAAGACAATCAGCATCACCATTTTTATTAATATTTTTAAAACGTAGTAGCAATACATATACATATTTGTAAATACACAACGTGAAAGGAACAGATTACTAAACAGATATGATTTATGCATAAACCCGATATATTATCAAAGATTAAAATTGTCATGTTTCGTACTGTCTACTTCAGAACGAATTGTTTATCCCTCCAACTGACTCCCGTTGTAACTTTTTGAGTACTACGTCATTTTATCCCTTTTCCAAACTTTCACGATTTTCGCTAATGTATCGAGTACATGTTATCGATGTGTTTTTTATTTTTGTGTGGATACATCCTGTGTAGGGCGCATGTAGGGGAGTGAGTAAAACTTATTCTTTTACTTTAATATACTATGTTTTTGTGTTTTTCAAGCTGTCATGTGTCTACTAAGCTTCTTATATGATTTTTTGTCAGTTCAATAAAGTCACGTACGCAGGTCGGGGTCCGCTATTTATTGACCCAGTTTTGTTTTTATTAGAATTATATTGTTTCGTCTGTATGTCAGGGCATTCGAGGCGGGTGTGACTAGCCAAACAGGAGACGCTCACTCCTCCCGGGCACCTGGTCTCACCTCTGAATTTCAGGGGTCCGTGAATGTTCACTGTGGTACATTGTTGTTAGTGCCATGATCATGTGAGACCAGTTATCTCGTCTTTTACATTAGCAAGATATTCTTCACCACCTTCCCTCCATCTCTACTAGGCGTATCCTCCATTCTACATACGCACTTCCCTACTCTTCACAAATCCAAGCGTATGGCTAAGGTCATTCTGCCCCCCCCCCCCCTCCATGGTCGCTTACAAAAAGCCGAACAGCATTAAAAATCATATTGTTAGACCCAGGCTTGACAATCCACTACTAGTTGGTTCAACCTGCAACAAGAAACGCTGCAAACGTTGTCCCCAGTCACAAACCACCTCTGCCTTCAGAAGCTCCATTACAGGACACGAGTACAAAATTTTGGAAAAGCTCTCTTGCAAATCAAAAAATGTGGTGTACCTAATCACATGCAGAGTGTGTAAGAAACAATATGTCGGGGAAACAGAGGATGCGCTCAACATGCGAGTAAATAACCACAGGTCGTCAATCACTACTAAAAATACATTTACCTGTGGGTTAGCTTTTTAACAAGGTTGACCACTGTTGGGAAGATATGATGGTTGTGGCCATGGACCATAACATTATGTGGATGACAGAAGAAAGATTTGCCAAAGAAAACTTTTGGCAATTCGCGCTTAAGACCGTAGAATCTAATGGTCTAAAACAAACTGATGGATGGCTACCAAATGAACAAAAAGTATTAAACTCCTGTTTTGTTGACTTTGTGCTTACACCCCCACCCCACATTTTTTATTGTTTTGTCTTTCCTTTCTCGTTCAACTTTCAATCCTCGGCACTCTTATTACACTCATATTACAACATGAATGGGTCAAATCAAACCGCACACTAGGTGTCGCCCTATGACCACGATAGCAGATAAAGGCCTGGTCATTTTACATTTGGACAGCGAACTACAAACAAGCAAAATCTAGCTGACGCCCGGTATCACCGCATAATCAGACTATTGCTTTGTATATAGGTTTTTCTTTTTTCATATTTCTATTCATGTGTTTTTTTTTTTTTTTTTTTATATTTTTTTTTTTTTTTTGTCTTGAGGAAGGGGCAGATGGCCTCGAACATTTGACCATAATTTTTTTTTTTAGTGTCGTTTGTCGCTTTCTTGTGCTTATATATATGTATATTGCAATTTCTTATTACATTCAGTATACTTGGCACAGTTTCATTTGTATAACATTTATTGTATCTAAATTGTTAAATGGTTGGTGAACATGTTTGTAAGTGTAAACTGTATTGTGTTTTGCAGTGGTTTCCTGCCCTGGTTTACTGGTGACAGCGAAACAGAATAAAAAAAAATTCAGAATAAAGATCGTTATTGGATATAATCAATGCATAAATATATAACACATATTAAGACATTATCAAATCATATACCTTTCAAAGGAGCATGGCGTTATCATATCTTATCCCACATCTGACAAAATACACGTTATCTGATTGGTCGAGAAGGACGCGACGTATTATTGTATCAGGTTCTTTAAACCTGATATTAGTTTTAATATCACCGGTGCGGAGCCCCTTGAGTGTGACGTCACTTTTGCAAACAATGTTTGTAAAGAAAAATGAAAGACGGACAAGACAGGTTTGAGGAGAAGAGGAAACGTGAGAAAAGTGAGAACGGTTACGGAAATATATTGGGTCCATGAATAGAAGTTATATTTAAAAAACAAAAATAAATAAAGCCAAAAACCAAAACAAAGGTCCTGCAGAAAATGTGCAGTTCTGCATGGATATCAAGTGGAGAATATGAAGCTTCTTTACCGGTATGTGAATCAAGAAATGACTCCTGTGGGATAAATTCTTTATAAAGTGTTTTACAGGGGATATATGGAAATATATTGGGTCCTCGAAAAAAAAAAGTTTTAATGGGTTCGGCGCTCAATACAACTTTTTTCATAGACCCAAAATATTTCAGTATCACCCCTGTAAAACACCATATAAATAATAATAGAAATAATGCACAAACTCGTAAGATAGAAGAAAGGGTATCATAGCATATTAATAAAGCATAAACTCATAAAATAGTATACCGTGTTATCATAGGACACAATCAAAACACAAAAAGCAATAGAAGACTATCATAACATATAACTGATGTATAAAATCATAACATACAACAAAAGGGGCTACCATAGCATTTCAGTCATATACAAACCAATAACATACACCATAGGGCTATGATAGCACATCACTAAACAACAGGAAAATCTATTGACGCAAGCGTAAAAATTTCAAGCCGAAACCAAATTGCTCACTGACTAATATTTCCATTACTATAGGTTTCGCTTACCTATAGTGTACAGTTTATCATTTACAATTTTTTTTTACCTTATTTAATAAGCTCCGTATAAGTTTGATTATGATATGTTCTTAGAAGTAATTCTGTTATTTGAAAAAAAGTTTAATTATAGGAATGGTATTTATTGGTTATGTTTGAATTGTATTTAAAACGACATTGCCCCTTCATACTGAAAAAAAAAACTATTTTAAAACTATTAGTAAGTCAATACGAAGTGTTCAGCCATTTCATGCCAAGCAGTTGACACTTTGATTATGTAATGATGAACATTGTTATGTGTTAACTAGGGCACTTATGTTGAAAGTCCATAACTGTATTCTTTCTAAATTTCTTATTGCACTTTGAATATAAATAGAAATGATACAGATACAGATCAGATGAAACACTTATATTTGTGAAAAGACTTATATAAACAATAGAATAAAAAATAAGCATTTGACTAGCATGTAAGAGCTTTGGTCATCATTGAAGTAAATAATATTATCAAAACTTGCAAAGCCTGACAGCAAGTCAATGTAAACAAATTATGCTGGGCTCAAATACAATTCAAACTTATATTACTTATGTTATTCCAAAAAAAATGATAAATAAAATTTGGATAATCTTGTCACGTACAGGTGGTGTTAATGTTTATAGTGCAAAACAAATCGAAATAAGATTAATCAATACAATAGGACTCTACTTTCTTAGAGATTTTCTCTTCAGATTTCCGCTCGGAATTGTGTCATTTGTGTCCCCTTGCTGCTAAGTCCGATCCTCATTTATATACCAAACACACCGATAATTTAACGTTAAAAAGAGAGGCCAAAAGGGGTCTTAATTGAATTTGTCTTATCTCTCACCTGAGCACATAGAAAACCTTGCACAATGATATTGAACAATAATTGTAGATGGTCATAAGTCTTAAGTTTCCTTAAAACTTTTAAAACATGTAAAATTGTACATGACGAACACCTATTCGTAATATCTACCAAGCTTTCTCATATTTAATCTAGAAGTAGTGAAGGCAAAGTGAAAACGTGAAAAATCAATATATCAGAGTGTGAAATGCTTTTTTGCATAAAATAGTTCTTAGTAAGTCAAGAACACATAAAATATTGTCAGTCAGACAGGAAGGCAAAACAGCAACACTTCCTCACACATCCCCCACCCCACCCCTGAGAGACTGAGAGAGACTATACTCTTCACTATAGAAACTAGTGGTATAAAGACCTATGCTATGAAAGTAGTGTTTATATAATATTTGTTGTGTTTACCTTATATTAGAATGTGTTTTCTTAATAAAATATAATTATAGGAGGAGGTGTCTTAATGACATATATTGAAATGCAATCCTAACAAGTATTTATTGGTGTCAGTGGTGACAAAAAAGTCAAGAAAATAAATAATATGTCCCAGGATATAAAGGAAATAAAGATTCTATCGATCAAAGATCTGAAAATAGATAATCTGACTCGACAAAATTTGCCAGCCCTTCAACCCCCCGCCCCTTCAGAATCAAATGGTCGTCACATTAGATACATAGGTGATAATTGTTTTGGTTATTTCGAAAAACTGAATCAGTTTAGTAGCACCAGTGACAATGTGAGCTGCCTCAATATTGATTTGTTCAATTTAGTCTTTATAGCATGTTGGACACTTGTCCCATATTTCATCCGTGTATTCGAATATGGGTCGTACAAACGAAAACTACAAACTTTGTAACCTTTGTCTGTTAAGAATGAATTTAGGGGACGACCATTTGATTCTGAGATTATGAGGGTGGGGGTGGCACTTTTTGGAAATAAATATTCTGACCCTGAAAATGCTGGAAATAAAAAATCTGGTTTTGACTGAAATGAAAATAAATATTCTGGCTACTAGCATGTACATATACCAAATCACACAAATATACAGCTGAATGTTCTATAGAAAACATGTCGCTTCGCTCGCCAAATTATTCCCTATACTATAATGTGTAGTAGTTTATCTGCATAACTCATATTTCAGGAGAATTTATAACACTGGACAAATCATGCAATTCATTATCGTCAACAAAACTTTATAGAATTGTTGCTTTTAAAAAATATATCTGCATGTCCACTGTGAGGGGCAGACAATGGACAAGGTCTCTGTCGTCTGCTTTTTGAGAGGTTTTCTCTTCAGAGTTTTGTTCGAAATAGTGCATTCGCGTCCGCTTGCCGCCCGTTTCCAATCCCTTTCCTCTCGTGTTGTCTGCCACTCACTTGTATGCCAGTCACGCCGATATTTCAACATTAAAACGAATGGCCAAAAGGGGTCTTAATTGAATTTGCCTCATCTCTCACCTGAGCACATATGCAAAGCTGATGTTTTAATTAAATCATGTGCATTTCAAAATATAATGGTGGACAGATTTGTTGAGAGTGTTTTATTCCTTTTAAGTTTCATTCAGTTCAGTGCAACAGGACATTCTTCAAATGATTTTAATACATTGTTTCAAATGTAAAATAATCATAAACATAACTATAAAATAAGAACAAAAGTAAAACCAACAAAGATGTGTATATTCACTTAACGTATATGATAAGAAAAGTAAAAAAAGTCCCACATGGGCTTGTATTGTTCACCTGAGACATAAAAACATTGCACAATGATATTGAACAATGATTGTAGATGGTCATGTCTTTAGTGTAAAATTGTACATGAGGGTCATCTTGCTTAATATCTACCAAGCTTTCTAAAATTTAATCTTGAAGTAGTGAAGACAAAGTTAAAAATGTGAAAAATAAATATATTAAGAATATTTATAAAATTATAAAATAGTATCATTCGGACAGGAAACCAAAACAGCAACACTTACTCACACATCCCTCTATAATGATAAATGGAAGTTCTCCCGCTGGATACCAGTGACTGAGAGAGACTGTACACTTTACTATAGTAGTAGACCTATGCAATTAAAGTGGTGTTTGCATATTATTTGTTGATTTTACCTTATATTAGAATGTGTTTTGTGAAAAAAAAATCATAATTATAGAAGAATGTAAGTTATTGGCATATACATGTATTACAATGCAATTCTAACAAGTATTTATTGACGACAAAAATGTCAAGAAAATAAAATATATACCAAATTTGCCAGCCCCACCCCACCCCCTTCAGTGTCCCCTTAAGATTCCATAGAATGTTTGATTTTGTTATAGGCTTTAACTGTTATGAAATCAATATGGTCATCCCACTGACATAGATTATTGAAAACCAGGCCAAAGTGTTTATGAGTGTAAACTTGTTGTATTTGAATGTTGTTTAAAAAAAGAGGGGGTGGCTATTTTGGAATTGCTTTCTTGAAATCAATAGGCTTTCTGTTTTATGAGGATTGAAATTAACACGCCACTCTTCGGACCAAAAATGTACTTTATCAAGAGTAGAATTGAAGATTTGGACAGAAACATTAGGATCATCTACAGAAATATAAATAGTTGTGTCATCCGCGAATAATTTGATTGAGCAACTTATACCGTGTACAGTGTCAGTTATACCTATGAAAAAAGGGGACTCAGGACCAATCCTTGTGGCACGCCACGGTTAAATCTATTAATAATGGAGTCTTTGTCATTGATAATTACTTTTTGATTTCTTAAAGAAAGATAATTGGAAATCCAAAGTAGTTAGTTAAGATTAATTCCAAACTTTGAAAGAGTTTGAAGAAGGCCTCGATGCCAAACTAGATCAAAGACATTGCTTATGTAAAAAAAAAATAAGACGACACGCATCTCTTTTCGTTATCGAGAGCTTCAGAAAATTCATTTGTCGAATATGACAATTAAGAGCCGGTCTTTGAGAAACCATACAAAATTGTCTAAATGACAATATTAGGAAATGTCAAGAAATGAAGAGATTAAAGCACATTACTCATAAGGAGTTAACATGGCAAATATTAATTCAAATCAAATATTAAGTATAACAGAGATACTTTAGTTTTTATAAATGACAATCGATTTTGATTTGATCAGAAGAGTTAGAGCTCTAATGCATGACATGTTCTATAAGTTAGTGTATTAATTTCCCTCATATGCAAACACGTTTGACATTAACCTCTAAGAATTGTTTTGACTTACTTTACTTATTTTAACTTAAGTTAATTATGACCAACGCTCCATCTTTTTAACTGGAAAGTGTACAATGTTGGTTGCGTTAGGCCTAAAATATGTAGCAAACTCGCCCTCGTCTGGCATGATTGATTTCTTTCAATTCTAAACTACTCTATGGTATAAGAGAACTAGCACAACAAAACAAAACAGAAGAAAAAGACCAGGGTTATTGTACATGTCCAATGCATTGTACCTCCGCCATCTTATAGTTTGATGTATATGTAAGCTACGATAAGGTTTATTTAACTATCGTTTCGTCGACTTCAAAAAAAAAAAAAAAAAAAGAAAGAAAACAAAACACACACTCCATATGCTTCTCTGAAAAGCATGCATCAAAATATTTGTGATAATCAAGTAAAAGATTAAACTTGCTCTTAAGGTTTCTATGTACCGTAATTTTCTGAGAAAAAGTAGTTTTTATGCAATTGCGCAAGGTAAAAAAAGATAAATAGTCCACTGGTGCCATGTTAAGATCAACCGGCTTAATGTACCGATCTCAGCGCGCAATTAATTTATTTTACAAATGTGCCCGGGTTTGTAACGTGGTAAGTGTCACTAAACAATTATTTTACGCAGTGAATATCATAAACAAAATTTAGTTCTGAAGAACGCTTGTATACAAGAATATCATCATAGAGATGTGTCAACTACTATCAAATTTACTAAATCGCCTTCCACCCTCTCGAACCTGTACCTTATCAGTATCAAAGAACTGGTGATGGTTTCACTTGCTCATAGCAAATATCCATGGAATCAGGCATTTGCGAGATACACTTCATGGTCAAACAAACACTTGCTGCAAGTTCAGCTATTACATAAATATGGATGGTCATTATGCATACATCAGATTTCTATTCAAAGAATAAAGAAATAATAATCTCATAATCATTTTAAAATTGCATTATAAACATTAATTTGCTCACTTCCATTTGTAATCTCCTTCACAGTGATACAATTTTACTAAACAAACATAAACAGGTAAGCCTGATAATTATTACTCATGTTACTCTCGTTATACAAATATAGTAGCTATTCGACCTATTTAAGGAACATGGAGAAATACCCTAATTTTAAACCCACTGGCCTAACCAAATCATCGGCTTATAGTGCGGAAATTACGGCATAATCGTTGTTTTAAAAATATAGAGTCACGTAATCATTTGCATAGAACAGAGTATTCTGGTAGTGATCAAATAAGTTTCTAATCTTATAAACGTAAATCATATAGTAAAATAAATGCTTTTTAATCATGCAAACTCAGAGAATTGTGGTCCCGTGCTTGTGGCCAATGTTATATGATGTACCCAAGGTTAACGTTTCTTGAAAGGTGAGTCAGACTTCAAGATCATAAGGTCAAGCATTATGGCAACAATTAAAAGGGATACTCATGTGAAATATCAAAGTCCCATCTCTTTGGTTAAAATGATTAAAGTATTAGAAAAGAAGGTTAACCATCAAGGTCAAGGTCACAAAGTTAAATGAAAGGTTGTGACACAAGGAAATGATATGGCTAAGGTTAAAGTGTTTGTGACAGATGAACAGAGAGAAAAGCTATATTTAATGTGATAAATATCAAATGTTTTGTTTTACAATAAACAAGATACTTCGTGTTGATAGAATGAACTTTGAGTTTACGTTCTACTTGCCCATTTGAATTTAACTGAACGCCCTTTTAAATATTTTCATGATAGATAAAAGTATTTGAAATTTGCGATTGCTTATTCTTGTAATCATTTCAATTATATGAATCACTAATTTCATCATTAAATGAACATTTTATTAATTGTTATGTGCAAATATCATCCAATTTCATAATTTAGGTAGAGATAATTTTACTTTTAACAGCTCATGCACTCAAGGTAATAAGCCTAGCTGTCAATGCACAGGTTGATACCGTCAAGCAATTACGCATCTGTGCGTAAAGATCAGTTAAGGTTAAGTCACTGTTATAATGCTATGACAAATAAGTTATTTCACACAGTCCTGATAATAAGTGTCTAAATTAGACATCGATAGGGGACATCCAATCACTTATATAAATCCCGCTTCTGTATAATGAAATTAATCCTCCGGATCAAAGATCAAAGTTGGTCATGCAGTGTTATACAGATACGATCACCTATTAAATAGTGGTTGTATATTAAATCAATTGTATCATATAAGTATATATGACATTTCAAATGGAAATATATTAACTCAAAGAAGGAGAACAATGGTTCTCTTTGTAATGTGTTTATATGCGCTATCTATGCATTTATTTCTCCTTTTCCCCAAATCAATATCTCTCGAGGTATAAAACGTCATCACTCCGTGACTGACACTTTTTATGATTTGGTGTGTTTTGTAAGCCATACAAGTACGTGCATATGAATATGAAAACGTACTTCTACAAGAAAACGACAAATAGAACTGAATTTATATTTCACAGGGAAGAAAATGATGATTTTGGATTATATTACTGATTTGTAAGAAGAACCTTTCAGCTAAGACTTGCAGAAAAGCGATATCCATATTTGCTTGTGGAGAGGTCGACATGGACGATGGTAACAGATAGAAAACGGTATGTGATGGCATGTAGGACGACAAAGATGCTACAGTTGTGTGCAAAAGTTTAGGATTTACATTTGTGTTGGTATGATGCTGAATAAGTTAAACATGAGTATGTGTAATATGTATAGGTGTGCACAAAAATGCTTTCTAAAATGACAACACAATCTCCTATAAAATTGTACGAAATACCTCTTTAAAAGGCCATATAAGAGTGCAACGCTTACCGAATAAAATAGAATACAAAAATGTACTTCATAGACATCTTTATTATTATTATTATTATTATTATTATTATTATTATTATTATTATTATTATTATTATTATTGGTTACAGATATTGCATTTTTTCTACGACAAATTCAGATTTCTTCAATTTCTTAAAACTCATATGGCAGCCTCCATGCATTACTAACCGGAATGTACGTCGTAAAGGAGGGCTATCCAAAATGGCACCATTCGTCCGATTACCAAGAGTAATCCGAATTCACCGCGCCCAAATTGCGTCACAATTATTAAAATTCTCGCTAGAAGATTTCTACACAAAATGATGGCGTCAAGGCCTAACTTTACTCTCCTTCACATTTTAATTTACGTCTCAATTAAAAACAAAAACAAAAAACATGAAGTATTTCATACCTTAAGCTGTGTTACGTTTACGACTAACTGAACTTGAATAGAGTGTTTATTTTTTGAACTTTTGCAAAAGTGTATCCAGCAAAATTATTAATACTTCCATGGAAAAGTTCGGAAACTTTACCGTATACCACATATATCTCAAGATATTTTTTACACATGCATAGTAACGCTATTCTCTTCCATATGATGTAAGTGATGAGCATAATTGTTAAAGATTCAATGTAGTTATGACGTCATAAAACACTGTACTAAAAATCCTCCGTGAAGTCATTAAATTGGTAAACCTATGAAACTGTGTGTTACAAACAGAACACATTTATATAAAGAATCTAAGGATGTTTTCACATTCATCTCGTTATATTAAATAAGCTCCATACGTTATTTTTCTCATTCAATATCTGCATGTGCAAACATATACTCACACCTGTTGTCATTACAATATACGCATATTCACAATATACGCATATAAACATATAGTACATATCAGTCACTTGATGTCACATGAGGAAAATTACTAAACATTTTCGTATTTAATCTCTTCCTATTGTATAAGTGTATGCACAAAGGTCAGGGAAACTAGGATCAATAGGTCTGTGAAATTCATTTTAGAATTATAGAAGAACATTTACATATGAAGTAAAGGAACACAAATACTCTGTATTGTAAATTTTCGGCTTGACGACTTTTATCAAGACAAATACCTAGCTATGCAAAATCCATGTTTACGTTTCTAAGATACATTAGCTTCTAGAAGTGGTAGAAGCTTATGTATCTTTGAAATGTAAACATGGATTTACATAGCTTTGTATTTGTCATCTCTTAAATTGCTTGATAAAGTTCGTGAGGCCGAAAATTTGCAATACAGATTATTTGTGATCCTTTACATTTTATGTACCGGATTTCCCTTTGGCGGATTTCTTCGAAACTTTATCATTTACATATGCTTACACATACATAATGGTGTATGGGGTGAAAGTCCAGTCGAATAATCTCAAAGCCCTGACGTCGTGGTCGTCGTACCAAGGTGTATACAAAACTTCAAAATTTGCAATAAATCTTTTCAACTATGAGAGCCAGGAATTTTACTTATAGATTCCTCAGGATCAGAAATTTTACTGTATACATATGTTCTGTATATATCTTAAGCTTGGGGGCTTGGAATATGACCTATCTTTCAAACTCTTTTACGTGTATTATATATTACGTATATTTTATTAGCCATGAGAGGTAGAACTTTCATATTTCACATTTAAAATTCTCCAGAGTAAGTCTTGCGCTATATGCTTTGAACTTTGAAACACAAGATTTCTTTGTTTTCACATAGATTTCTCGGCACCTAAGCTTTCATTTATTACGATGAATTTAGACATTTAGATTGTGACCTTGGACTTTTATCTAGTTTTGAGAAACTTCTTACTGGGGCATATCAGTTGCATGTAACAAATGGGATTTCATTCTCATATATACAATTTTAATATGGCAAGGTCTTAAATTTGTATACAAACTTTTGACCCAGAAAATCGAAAGATTCTAATCGTTATCAAAAATATTTAGGCAAGATAATAAAAGGGCTTTTTTTATCTCTTTTGGTTTGTTTCTGGGTTTATAAAACTACCTGACAAATCTTGAGCTCTTTTATATAGATTAGAGCACATATGATAATGATGTATCTTATGCGGTTCCAGAGACGCATATGATATATACCATATGTTTGTTTTGTATAGCTAACAAGTTTTCATGCTACTCTTTAGTAAAATATTACTTTCAAATATATATTGCAATGGCTAATATTCATCTTGTAGGTACAGCAGGCACAAACGAAATGAGCTTGATGCATACGGTCGCTTATTGCATTTTTGGAGTTACCATTATGATATTGGCAGTGGTGACAATAATTGTGGTACTCTGCTGCCAGAAACACAAAAACAAGGGCCAAGGATGGTAAGGACGGAATATACAGCGTATTTTTCGACCGATTACCGGATGAATACAAATATTCAATGTGTGAGCTTGTGTGGTTTTAAAACACGAAAACTGCGAAATTTCAATATTCAGTACATCATTGATGTACTGTTGAAACAGAAAACAAAACTTGAAATGTATACACCGCCACATGATAAAGAATGTGTTCTTTCTAGGTAATAGATAGCACCTTTTATATGCATTATATTATGGTCATGTGCTTGGAGCATAGCACTTTGCTTAATATAATACTTAATTTACATACATATTCGAATCCAAGTGCTTCAAAGTTCAAAGATTTTTGCTGTTGTTGTCGTTGTTTTCCTTTTTCCTTTCTTTGTTAATTTTTTCCCTTTTTTTTTTTTTTTTTTTTTTTTTTGATTAGGTATGTGTTTTAATTTTTTGTTTTTGTTTTGTTTGTGTGTCTGTTTGTTTTTAGGTAAGGGGGCTGGTGTTGTCTATTGATAATTGATACACATAAGAGAGAAAACAGAAGACAAATACATGTACCATTAAATTAACCATCCTTTATAAATCTGCGAATCACACAACAGAAAACATAGTACTGGCTAAAGATGATACTCGGCGTCTTCGGGATTCATCTGATTCACATACCGTGAAATCCACCAAGTGGTACACATGTAAACTGATTCACATACCGTGACATCCATTAAGTGCTACACATGTAATCTGATTTACATACCGTAACATCCACCATGTGGTACACATGTAATCTGATTTACATACCGTGACATCCACCAAGTGGTACACATGCAATCTGATCCACATACCGTGATATCCACCAGAGGGGTACACATCTAATCTTAATCACATACCGTGACATCCGCCAAGTGGTACACATGTAATTTGATTCACATACCGTGACATCCACCAGGTGGTACACATGTAACCTGCTTCACATACCGTGACATTCAGCAAGGGGTACACATATAATCTGCTTCACATACCGTGTCGTCCACCAAGTGGTACACTTTTAATCTGAGTCACATACCGTGACATCCGCCAAGTAGCACACATGCAATCTGAGTCACATACCGTGGATTCCACCAGGTGGTACACATGTAATCTGAGTCACATACCGTGAAATCCACCAAGTGGTACACATGTAATCTGATTCACATGCCGTTACACCCACCAAGTGGTACACGTGTAATTTGATTCACATACCGTGACATCCACCAAGTGGTACACATCTTATCAGATTCACATACCGTGACACCCACCAAGTGGTACACATGTGATCTGATTCACATACCGTAACGTCAAGCAAGTGGCACTCATACCGTGACATCCACCAAGTGGTACACATACCCTGACATCCATCAAATGGTACAAATACTGTGACATCCACCGAGTGGTCACATACTGTGACATCTACCAAGTGGTACACATGTAATTTTATTCACATACCGTAAAACCCACCAAGTGGTAGACATACCGTGCATCCAGGAAGTGGTACACATATCGTGACATCCAGCAAGTAGTACACATGTAATCTGTGAATCATTTACATTCAGATACCATTTAAGTTATGGTCAGTGGGCTAAAGTTCCTCAAAAGTGATCCTAAAAGTCTATCGCATTATTTACCAAATAGTTGTCAATAGCTGAATCTTTATTACAAAACAAATTTGTAAGAAATTACAGTAGATTTAAATAGCTGTAGAATGATGATCTGTATACATAGTATTGTTATCTTACAATGCACAAGTTTTCATAGAAGTACATTATTGATGATTTTGTTTTAGTGCCTGTGGATCTTCCCTCAGTATCATGGAGGACGGTTGCAGAACAAGACAGGTATATTTTAATTACGCTATCCAATTTGATGTTAATTTACAACAATGTATTATTGCACATGCAATGTGAATATGGATTTAAATGTTTAAAGAGCAGTTGTTTCACTTTAACAGTCCGTCAATTTAGTTTAAGTGAGAGTCATATCCTACAATGAGTGAGATTGGATTATTTGGTGGTTTGTTTTAGAGAAAGGATGCATCTTCTCAAGTGATTAAACATCCTGCTTTATTGCAAGAGATGAATAATGTTGTGCACACAGACGCAGACACACAAACTCCCACCTACACACAGAACTACACACACATACACATATTCTCTATCTCATTTGTCGTTCATATTCTATATTCTCTGATATGTCATGTCGAGCAGATATTTATGTCCCATTTCATGATCCAGCATGCGACTTCACCAACTAATAATGAAGACGAACACCAGTATGAAGGTTTAATGAAATCCGAAGGGGTTTAAATGGATATTGGTAAAGGACTGTGTTATACAAAACTGTTATGTACTTTCTGTCTTTTCATTTATTTTATTGCTACATGGGTTCTTATGTGTTTGATAGGTTTGATGTGTTTGACTACCAACCAGAAGAAACATACTCTTCGCACCTTATATCACACCTGTATTTTGCAAATGACAATAGTGGTGCATTGATGTCAGTGACACAATTACAATTATTTTTAATAATGCTTTCAAACTCAAAAACAGCTAAAAGTTCAACTTATTGGAAATTCCTTTCATTTGTCAAACAGCTTTTTTAATCCATATTCCAAATTGTAAACCATTAGACTTCTAAATGACCGATAAATCTTTGATCACAGCCGAGTAACAAACGGGGAATAACTCCAATTTAACCAAGTTGCACAAAATCAAAAGATCCGCAACTCTAACAGAGTTCATACATCATGTTCAAATCATTCTACTTGAAACAACGCACTACGACATAACTATTTTAATTCATTTATTTTTTTATTTATATTTTTTTTTTTTTGTGAAGAAATGTTTAAAATGACACTTTCGTGTTTTGTGTATATACTCAGTGTAAATATTCATATATTTCTTTTATAAATATATTATATCTATGTAAAATGTTATCCTATGAGCAGCGAAGATTTTGCGTTGATATGAACGTATTATCATGTACATGTACTTCGTTTTGACAAGATTACTAGTATCTTCCTTCATGAATCTGTTTCATGAGAATGGTTTTATGTTTACACTTCATTTTGGTATATTTCCTTCATTAAAAAATGATTCGAAGTACAATTTTATTTTACATCTCACTTATACCCGATATACGAAATTTATTACATATTTATCTAAGTTAACTGCACAATATATCTATATCGGTGTTTGTTTTTGGTTTTGTTTATTTTTATTCATTATTTCTTATTTCGTGTAATTTACTTGAATGGCTAACACTTTTTGTAGCATATCTATATTTAGTATGATGTAAATTATTTAGCAATCAACCTATTATAAATTATCGCACAGTGCACTTCCAAGAAAATCCCCAAAACGTAAATAACACATCGATACATAATGAACAAAACATATTTCAAATTTATGAGTTGTAGACAATTTGTTGATCATGTAATATCTAAGTATTGCCTTTTGATTGAAGCATTATACAGAACACTTGATGTAAAAAGCCTAACTCATTCATTTATCAACACCCACTCCAGGAAAATATAACAGAAAGATATAAGAACAAATATAGATAACGTCTTGAAAATAATCAGTTAATCAATTATATAGATATAATTTTAAGGTTAACAATTTTTATCAGTCAAATGTCAGTGCACAACTATGAATGTTGTGTTTATGTATCTACATGTAACATGAAAACGCAATCTCATTTTATAATCTTTGTTATTATTTCATTCTTGACTTCAAAGGTATTATTTATCGGTCTTGGATACATGCTTTGTGGTCGTAAATAGCTTATTTGTTCATCTACTGCATGAATAACATCTTTGAAAAGATGACATTATATAGATTGCAAGAACAATAACAGGCAAACCTGAACAATAGAATAGCATGGAAGTGCAATCGGTGACACGGCTTAATCACAGGGTGATCTTACTTTCTTAATGGAAGTAAACACTTGGGGAAGGGAAGAAGCAGAAGAAGAAAAGAAGGAAGAATGAAAAAGGCAATACGAAAAACAACGTACTATGGCTAACTTTACTACACGAATGTACTTCGTGGTTAGATTAATATATGAAAGAGTAAAGAACAGTGAGCAACTCGTTGACTTGTGACGGGCATATGTGCACTTTATTTAGTTAAATGACGTCGCGAAAATATTCAACTACAATGCAACAACACTATACAAGTACGACCGTCATTTGAGTCAATTTATCGGTTCTACTTTTCTGCGGGGAACATTTTACGAACTCCACACTGCAAATGGAATAAGTGTGATGTTAATGTAAAATGCGAAAGTAACTGGTGTCGGATGACTATGGTGCTTACAACAATATACATGGTAATATATAAGTACAAAATATGCGCGAGTCTTGATTAGTGATCGTTTTACCCCACTCCATGATTATTTCACGTATATAGTGACGGCATCTGTCTGATGTATTTTATAGAAACTTATACTCGAAGCCGAGAAGGACCGTTCAAGTTCCATGTATATGCTCACCGTGGCACGTGACCTAGGCTTTTGGCTGTCTCGTCCGAAGACACGGCACATGTGTGAACCTGGGACCTTTCGGTCACGAACTGAGCACCTCATTCACTGAGCCACAGCGGCTGAATATTATAATAATAAGTAAAACAAAATAAAAATAAATACATAAACCCCCAAAACCAGAATTTGTAAAGGTCAATCAGCCTTGTGCACATAAGATTTAATCATGTATCATATGTGCTATCACATGGTATGGAACTTGATTAAGGATATAATACATTTTCACAATATATCCCTGATAACTGTTAAACAGCATTTGATAAATAAACAGAATATATTCCAAAAGTGGCGCATTCTATGACATTAAACCTCATTATATAACTATTAGATATCATTTTGTGATTGTCATTGCTTTTCTACAAATGTATGAACGATTCTATAGAATTGATTATACACATGCACTCCATTTCATATATACTGAGTTTACAGGACTTCGTAAAGTGAAAAAAGACATTGAAATGCACGTGATGTCATAAATTTAAATAAGTTTCTTTGGCTTATGTCAAATTAAATGACCGTCCTAAATCGGTATCATAATTGCACTACAATCAAATATTTTTGTAATGTGTTTTATGTGCTAGTATGTTATTGATATCCATGTATTGTATAGCTCCATGGTGACTTCTGCCATATAACTGAGCCAGTAACTCTTTTTTTCTTTTGTGTTGTTAAAAGAATCAAAGGGTCAGCGTTCACATAAGTATATGGCAAGTAGGTGTACTTATACATCAGTATGGAAAGGAAGCAATCGAAAACGACTTTGAGGAGGAGGAGCAAATGGAAACCTGACTCACTGATGTAATACCACACATATTCTATAAGGCACATGAACATAGTATATAGTACAGTTCTAAATCACTTATCAGGCCTGCTATAAACATCTTTCTGTAAATACACGGATGAACTGTAAGTATTTCTCCTAAAGTCAAAACTTCTTCATTTCATAAAACAGTATGGGTCATAATTAAATAACATCTTCAAATTTATAGAATGTGTATTGTCATTAAGATTAAAAAGACAAAATAGATGAGTACAATTGATAATTTATTATTGGTAAGAGTATTATTCCTTGTCTTCCGATGTTCAGCGCCACTTGGATATTACATTATCACACTTTGAACTAGATTCAGCCAAGTGCGTTGCAGTATTAAGGTCACATGACGGCATACTAAGAGACCGAGTTAGGTTACTAAATGATAATATGCTGAAATAGTATAGCCGGGTATGTTGAAATAAAACTATCCAACACGGCGGTGTAGGTTCATAATTTACTAGGTTCCAACCAGATATGAATTGAAAGCTCTATAATAAATATTATAAACAATAATAAGTATATTTTATATACAATTATGCATTAAAATACATATATGGTCACAGTCTCAAACAAGTTGACACGGTATGTTAATTTATGCATGAATGGATTTACTCACTTCATGAATATAGATAAATATAATTGTATTGTATTGTATGATTCAATAAGGGAAATAACTCTTACTGACAACAATTGTAACACTGTAATAAACATTAATAATACCAGGATTTCAGATGTACTGATATAATAAACAGAGTAAATCATATGCGTACCAATTTATGGAATTGGGCTTAGTACAAAGATCTCTATATTTAATTCAGCTAGGTGTCAACAAAGCATCAATGGATCCTGTGCAAACAATGAATACAAAATAATATCGACATACAGAACTGAGACCATTGATTCATTCAAAATTATTACTATGATAAAATTCACCTTACAACATCTCGTACTATGACATGCTGACTTTAAACAACAATTACAATTACAAATTACAGAAATTCACTCATTCGCGCTCTCTGACCAAAGATTATAGGAAAGGATTAACTTATGAAAATATGAGATAAAAGAATAAATAGTAATGTAAACTTACTGTATATATGTGTGATTATGTCCCGATAAGTTTATGGCATACACGATCACAAATATATGTTGAACAGTGGATAATAATGCATGCACATGTATACCATTTTGATCTCTCTCTTTGTTGTTTTTTTTTTAACTAACCACTGTCCACGCACATAAAAACCGCCAAAAATTACCAACCAATGAAATTGTCTATATATATATCAAATGTCAAAGGTCATATGTACTCTTTACTTAGTAAACGTCATTTTAGTAAATTAAAATATAAATCATGCAGTTAATGAACATGCTGTGCTAATACTGCTGAATATCGGAAAATGATAAAACAAGACGATTAGGTTTCATAAATATAATTTATTAATTTAATCATTTTCCGCCCATAAAACACACTCTACCACATACTCCCCCCGTCCGGAAAATGACGTCCCCGTCATCTCTGTATGGTAGAATTCTGAAATTAAAATACAGTTATATGATATATACAATTGAATGCAGTGGTCATAAGAAAAGAACATCATTTAAACATGTATCATTAAGCAATGTCATGACAGTGATACATAAGTCCAATGTAATATCACAACATCAATAATCTATGCATACATTGAGCATCAATACATATGCAAATCATTCACATTCACATGTCCTTCTTACACAAATGATTAACAAATCACCAGTAAAGTATACATATGTACATAACATCACAGTGTGTGATACCACAAGATACACATACAATGAAGAAGAATTTCTGTTCTATCTTACATGCAATATCAAAACAGACAAGTAGAATGGAATATGACATTAAAGTTCACTGCTTCATAAAATCTATCATGGCATCAATGACTTGCCTCTCATGTCCTTTACATGCTCCTGAAATTAAAAGACTTTGGAGACATTGATATTTCTCCTTCCATTTCTCCTTATCACGCTCATGTACACTCTGTACAAACTCTCCGCTGGTCATCCATGCTGGTTGTGTTCTCTGCCTTGTGCTTCGCCTTGGTGGTTCATCGGCGTCATCCTCATCCACTAGCGTCATGTCTTCCTCAGGTGTATTTTCTATAACACCTGCTGTATCCACATCCTGTGGAGTATTTTCATTACCGTCAGCTGAAGGCTGCTGATGCTCAACACCTACTGTGTTTGATACATCAACTTGCTGAGCGTCCCCAACATTTGTACCCTCCTGACTCTCATCCTGTACATCATGTGGGATGTATGTATCTGCTGTTTCCGGTACCGGTACCTCCATTTCTTCATCACTTTCAAATTCACTAGTGGTATCTTTATCTATTGGGTTATTGACAGGATGGTTCCGTATTAATGTTTTCTGTTCTTCAACTATTGTTTCCTCAGGTTTCTGAAATCCATCTAAGTGACCAATAGGAAGTAAAAGGTTTCTGTGCAGGGTACGTTTCTTTCCTTCTCCGCTTTCCTTCTGTACCACATACACCGGAATATTCGGGTTTGGCTGCCGTACAACTTCGTAAATGTCTTCCTCCCACCTGTCCTTTATTTTGTGTTTACCATCAAAGGTAACAATCTTTACTAGTACTCTGTCTCCTTCTTTGATGTTCGAACCTTTGGTTTTGATGTCATAACCTTCCTTCTGTTTGGTGCGAGCATGGGCTGCTGATGATGTAGCAATTTCATAGGCCCTCTTCATTCTCTGTCTTAAATCATCTATGTATTTAGTTAAGGTTTTCTGATGTTGATTATTAATACCAAAGGCCAGGTCGATTGGAAGTCTTGGCTCTCTGCCAAACATGAGGTAATATGGTGATTGGTTTGTACTCTCATGTCTAGTACAGTTGTACGCATGTACCAGTGGTGCTACATGGGATTTCCAATTTGGTTTTTGATTTGGCTCTAAGGTTCCTAGCATGTCTAGAAGTGATCTGTTAAAGCGTTCGGTCATTCCGTTTCCCATGGCGTGGTATGGCGTTGTTCTAGATTTTTTCATTCCTGTGATTTTACATAACTCTTTAATGATATTTCCTTCAAACTGAGCTCCACGATCGCTATGTATCCTTGTTGGTATGCCGTAGTATGTAATAAAATTATTGAATAAAGCGTCAGCTGTTGTTTTCGCCGTTTGATTCTTTGTTGGTATTGCATGCGCAAATCTCGTGAAGTGGTCAGTTATCACCAGTATATGTTGATATCCTCCTGTTCTAGTGTCAAGAAGTCCATGCAGACCAACTCCAATGGATATGTAGTCTCGGTGTTAATGAGAGGCGCACACTGGTTCGTGGATGTTTTACGACATACACTTCTCTGGCAGTTCTTAATCCAGTTCTCCGTGTCTTTAAACATACCACTCCAATAAAACCGGTCCCTGATTAGTGACATGGTTCTCTCCCTTCCTGGATGACCAAACCTGTTGTGAAGATGTTCTAATACCTCGTTGACATAACATTTAGGCAAAACTAACTGTTTTCTCTCTTCTCCGTTGACCTTTGTCTGCCTGTACAGCACGTCATCTGCGATGAATAAACTTTTGAAGTTTTTCAACAAGGAATACCCATTTGTACTCTGCGACAGTTGATCGATCTTTGGTTTCCTTCCTATCCTTACGAAATATTTCCATTCGCTCAACATAGGGTCACTATCCTGTCGCTGTTTCCAGTTGATGTCACTTGTATTGGACAGTTCAGTACCACTGATGTTACTGTCTATTACTTCTGTGTCCATAGTCATACTGTCCACCAATCCTTCATTGTGTATAGAATGGCAGATGGCTTTTACAGAATCTTTTCCGATGAGTTCCATCTGGTTATTAATGCGTGACAATGCATCAGCATCTTGACCATTCCTTCCAGGCCTATATAGAATATTGAAGTCAAAATTGGCCAGCTCGGATAACCATCTATGACCTGTTGCATCCAACTTTGCTGAGGTCAAGACGTATGTCAGCGGGTTGTTGTCCGTATATACTGTGAATGAGTGTCCGTAAAGGTAGTCGCGGAACTTTTCGGTCAATGCCCATTTAAGGGCCAAGAACTCCATTTTGTGTGCAGGGTAGTTTTTCTCTGACTTCGTAAGACCTCTGCTGGCATAGCTTATCACTCTTTTTTTCCCACCTTACATTTGGTAAAGGACGGCTCCCAATCCTAATCCGCTGGCATCTGTGTGAAGCTCAAAAGGCATCGAATAATTGGGGAAACCAAGAATGGGTGGTGTTGATAGAAGATGTTTCAGTTTTGTAAATGCCTCTTCTTGTTCTGTTGCCCACACCCATTTCTGCATGGCCGTCTTCTTCCCTGTCTTCTTGTCTTTAGGAATGGGCATAAGTATAGTTAATGGCTTTGCTATCTGGCGGAAGTTTTGTATAAATCGCCTATAGTATCCACAGAATCCTAAGAATTTCCTCACTTCTTCTGGTGTTTTCGGTGTTGGCCAATTCTTTATTCTTTCTGTTTTCTCTGGGTCTGTTTCTATCCCTTGCCTAGACACTATATGGCCCACATATTTCACTCGCTCCATCAGAAAATTGCATTTCTTTGGTGATAACTTTAAGCCAGCGGTTCTCAACTTATCAAATACAAGCTGCAATCTCTCCATATGTTCTTCATATGTTCTAGAGAAGATGATAAGATCATCTAGAAATATGAAACATATGTTAAGGTGTAAATCTCCCAGACACTCTTCCATAAGACGTTGATATGTTGCAGGGCTGTTGGATAATCCGAAAGGCATCCTATTATATTCGTAGAAGCCTAGTGGTCCTACAGTAAAAGCTGTGCGTTCCTTATGTTTCTCTTTGATGTTAACCTGATGGTATCCTGATTTGGCATCCAAGACCGTAAAGTACGAATTTCCACTTAAATTCTCTAATATCTGCTCCACTATAGGCAGTGCATAAGCATCTTTCTTAGTTCTGTTATTCAGCTGCCTATAGTCGACGCACATCCGAAGTTCATTATTTTTCTTTCTGCACAGTACTACGTTGCTGGAGAATGGTGACTTTGACTTTCTTATAATCCCAGCATCAAGGAGTTGATGAGGATGATCCCTTACCTCTTGGTACATGGATGGAGGTATGCGTCTTGGTCGCTCTTTGAAGGGTGTCTAGTCCAATAACTCGATGTTGTGTCGACAGTTGTTACATGTCCTATGTCAGCATCATGCCAAGAAAACAAATCCTTGTTCTTATGTATGAAACCCTTCACGTCTTCATATTGCTCTGACGTCACATTCCCAGTATCTATGTGGATCAAATCTATTTGTGGATCATTGGACTCATGATGCAGTGGATGTTCTTCAAGGTTGACTGCCTGTAACTCACATAAGATGGCTTTTGGTGATATAGTCACTGTCCTTGTGGTGACATTGCAGATATGAACAGGTATTGTATTCTGGAGTCCGTATTTATAGGAGACAATCGTAGGGACTATGTCTAAATCGTGTGGTATAGCTGATTCGCTGGTTGCCTGCAGCATTGCACATGAATCATGGTAACATGTCTGTCTGTCTACATATCCATCTATTGTCTTCCTACTGTTAGGTTGTATAGTGATCTTTGAAGTTTCTGCTGACTTGACTATTCCTAACTTGTATCCTTTTCTCGTAGTGTTAAACACCTGAAAGCTAAATACCAGGGTGTGTTGAGCTGTGTCCCCTGAAGATATCGCGCTCCATT
This sequence comes from Pteria penguin, assembly GCA_035048485.1. Classification (NCBI taxonomy): domain Eukaryota; kingdom Metazoa; phylum Mollusca; class Bivalvia; order Pterioida; family Pteriidae; genus Pteria; species Pteria penguin. Next base: position 29,801,272 of record CM068584.1, read on the forward strand.
ATCTGCTTTAACATCCTCCCTCAGTACCCTCGGTATGTTAGTTCCTATAAGGAGTGGCGCTGTCTTATGGTAAGCTGTATCCTCCACCACTAAGAATATACAGGGATATGACTTATCATTATGTAACCCTGGGACCTTGATGTCTGCTTCTATGTACCCTCTATATGGCAATGCACTCCCATTTGCACACTGTAGCTCAAGTATGGAGTCGAATGTAGTAATTTTTTTTCCTGAAGAAAATTGTTCTTCGTAAAATGATGCTGCTATTGTTGATACAGTTGACCCTGTGTCTAAAAGTGCTCTAGTAGTAACTGAATTTATTTCTAAATCAATTTCGCATGCCTCTCCTACTAAATCTCGTTTATGGATGTTGTTGTTAAGACGCTGCTGATGTATCCTACCTATCGTCCGCGTCGCGACATAGGCCTTTGTTGGTTTAAAGGAGGTTGCGCCATGTGGTCAAAACGAACTCTACATCCAATCATCAAATGTCCCTCCTGGCCACATCGATAACACACTGGACCATTGTTATCTCCTTCAGCTTGTTGTGCCTCCTCATAAGTTGGTACATATCCTTGTTGTTGTTGTTGTTGTTGTTGTTGTTGTTGTTGTTGTTGTTGTTGTTTTCCATAGTTGCCTCTACCTTGTCCACTATTGTAATGCCTGTAACCACGACCTCTATGTCTATTTCCTCTGTAATAAGTCTGCTGCGATGTGGGTCTCTGTGATTCTGTATTTGTTTTCCCTTCATGTATGTCCTTCTTCATTTGTATAACGTCTTCTGATAGCTTCTGTACCATAGCCTTCAGTTCCTCTAAGTTAGATTGTGCCTCTGTTGTTTTCACTGCTTTCACATGTCCCGTTGCCTGTGTCTTCCTTTTATTCAATTCCTCTTCTTTTCTCCTAACTGCTCTCCTCAGTTCATCAAAATCAGCTATCTTGTCAAATATGTGGCCTGTTGTATCTTGTAGTGATGCTAACATTCCCTCGTAGAACATATTCCTTAGCATATCATTGGTTTCTGATGGCTTCACTTGCTTCAACTGAATGGCTTTGTTCATGAGATCTTCAAGTCGACATCCCCAGCTGGCTACATCCTCGTCATCCCTCTGTCTAGCACTAAAGAACTCTGACAGTACACTTGACTTCGTATCAATCTTCCCAAATATACTCTCCAGTTTGTACATGATCTCAGATACTTTCGCATCAGATCCTAGCCGCATGATAACCCGTGCTGCTTCTCCCTTTACTGAACTACGGATAGAACGAGCTATAACTGATTCTGAATGGTTCTCTTTAGAGAGGCAATCCACTTGGTATTTCCAGAGATCAAAAGTGACATCCCCTTTCTTATCACCTGAGAAGTTGGGTAGTCTAGGTGGTTGAAAGTAAGTCGGAAGTTTGTTCTGTCCTTCTGGGTGTGCAGTTGTGGATTCTGTTTTTGGTTTAGCACCTTTCGAAAATTCCAAAAGCCACTTCTGAAAATCTTCTTTTGTCCCTGCCTTTGGTTTAACACCCATCTCTTTGAATCCTTCTACGATAGTATCTAATTCCTCCTTGGTATATTCCGACGACATGATTGCTAGTGATTAAGTGTACGATATGTAATATAATTGTACCTTAATATATCAACATGTATAAACTAATCTAACTAAATTACAAAGGCATATGGCTATATGATTCTAATGAACAAATTGCATGTATCTGAAAATTTCAATTCAATTTCTTTTTTTTTTTTTTTTTTTTTTTTTCAACAATACACAAATATAAATAAAAAATTTAAGAATTACAAATTCAAACAATGCACAATTATATTCTACTAAACAAAGAAAAAAAAACTAAGTCAAACCGAAACCTGAAAATAAATAAAGTATAATGAGGTCAAAATGAAGAATGAAATTAAATTCAATCAAACAAGTTACCTGTGTATCTGCTACCTGGATCCGCTAGCCAAATATAAACCGAAGTTGATTGGGTAATTACTCTCTTTTCCGGTATATGCGTTTATCCGGTCAATATATAGGACGATTTCCGTAATAGTTGTCAACAAAAAAAAATTTATAGACGTCTATGAAATATTCAGCAATATATGTGCAAAGTTAGTAAAACAAATTTCAGAACAACATTAGAACATGCAAGACGGACTAAACCTATAATGTCGTCACAGTCTACCTGTCTAATCCAGCAGTATATTGAAATATTACTCACGACAGACTATCTACAGTTTACCTGTTGTTCGAACCCCACCATTGATATAACCTACATGATGTGCGACGTGTGTATTGCAGATGTACTGGAGTGTAATGGATAGATATTTAAACAGTCTTTTAATACTGAATATAGAGAGAATATCGAACACTCCCCAACTCTCTTACTATAACACCTTATATACAAACAGAAGATTTTCCGACTGGACAATAATAAAGTTTAAACGATAAACTTGATACACATTTTATCTGCCAGGTGAGTAATCTGCAATCAACTGACTGACCGTACCATGTGCTTACTCAAGCGTTGCGTATTCACATACAGTGGCTATAACTGGTTGGGTCGTATACAACATAAAGTAACAAAATAATCTGACCTTACCGTGTCTGAGACTGTTCCATACACCACAATCCACAAGAATTTAATTAATACACAACTGTAATCACAATAAGTGTCCAATGCACCAAATGAAAAGTCACAAATATGTAGGAGTCAATATATATCGAGAGTCAACACCAATTTATAGTTTGAAGTTCAGCACTCGACACTGTCCTTCTCTGTGCACTCACTGAATTCTGTGTCTAATCACTCATCTGATGGATCCAAAACCACGTTGGGCGCCATTTATAGCCGGGTAAGTTGAAATAAAACTATCCAACACGGCGGTGTAGGTTCATAATTTACTAGGTTCCAACCAGATATGAATTGAAAGCTCTATAATAAATATTATAAACAATAATAAGTATATTTTATATACAATTATGCATTAAAATACATATATGGTCACAGTCTCAAACAAGTTGACACGGTATGTTAATTTATGCATGAATGGATTTACTCACTTCATGAATATAGATAAATATAATTGTATTGTATTGTATGATTCAATAAGGGAAATAACTCTTACTGACAACAATTGTAACACTGTAATAAACACTAATAATACCAGGATTTCAGATGTACTGATATAATAAACAGAGTAAATCATATGCGTACCAGTTTATGGAATTGGGCTTAGTACAAAGATCTCTATATTTAATTCAGCTAGGTGTCAACAAAGCATCAATGGATCCTGTGCAAACAATGAATACAAAATAATATCGACATACAGAACTGAGACCATTGATTCATTCAAAATTATTACTATGATAAAATTCACCTTACAACATCTCGCACTATGACATGCTGACTTTAAACAACAATTACAATTACAAATTACAGAAATTCACTCATTCGCGCTCTCTGACCAAAGATTATAGGAAAGGATTAACTTATGAAAATATGAGATAAAAGAATAAATAGTAATGTAAACTTACTGTATATATGTGTGATTATGTCCCGATAAGTTTATGGCATACACGATCACAAATATATGTTGAACAGTGGATAATAATGCATGTACATGTATATACCATTTTGATCTCTCTCTTTGTTGTTTTTTTTTAACTAACCACTGTCCACGCACATAAAAACCGCCAAAAATTACCAACCAATGAAATTGTCTATATATATATCAAATGTCAAAGGTCATATGTACTCTTTACTTAGTAAACGTCATTTTAGTAAATTAAAATATAAATCATGCAGTTAATGAACATGCTGTGCTAATACTGCTGAATATCGGAAAATGATAAAACAAGACGATTAGGTTTCATAAATATAATTTATTAATTTAATCATTTTCCGCCCATAAAACACACTCTACCACAATAGTAAGAAATAATGTAAAGACTTCTATAACATAAGTAAAAGACAAATTTCAGTAAAACAGGTTTTTGAATTTTTTATTTACTTTGGGTCCGGAATATGTCATAAACAAACGTTGAAACTAACATCTTTATATATTCGTTGCTCAGGCGTTAGTAAATTTTCCTTTGATCAGTGTGGCGGCAATATATTTTAGGAAATAATTCCACTGATGTCGCCGTTCTCCGTTTTTTTTTTACGACCAAGGTAGCCGAAAGTATTAAATTTTTACAGTATCTTGTTTTTGTATTACTTACTCCGACCTCTCTTCCATAAGTTATTTCTGAACCATTATAACTTTGTTGGCTGGGTGCCAAGCCCTTGAACTCGAAGTGGGCCGTTTATGTGCTGTCTGAAGTCATTTAAATCCGAAGTCTGAAGCTGCAGTAAATGTATCAGGTAGAAGAACCTTCATTGCTCCGGATGTGCGTGTGGTGTAAACAAGAATCAAACATAAGAGCATTTTTGTCAATGATAATGTTGAATGATTATGGAAATTTAAGATGGCAGAAGCCTGGGTGCCTCAGGAGGTTTTTTTTTGACGACTACTTTCCTTAGCAACAGACTCTCTTCATTGTATATTTATTTAGGCTTCATATGGATCTTTTTTCAATTCCACGTTAATATGATTGTAACTTCAAACAGAAATACATATTATAATTCGACGTAGTTAAATGACATCACCATGGTTTATTTCTAGAAAAAAAAAATAGTAAAATAAAATTTAAAAAAAGAAACAACCCCCCACCAAAAACAAAACAAAACAAAACAAAACAACCCCCCAAAAATGAAAACAAACGAACAAATAAACAACCCCCCCCCCCCCAAAAAAAAAGAAATCCAAAGAAAAAAAAAACAGAAAACAACCACAAAAACAAACAAAAAGAGAAATATTTAAAAACATGTTAAAAATAACAACGGACAAGAATGGGGATGAATATGGATGACATTTTCGACCAAACGATGCTCTAGTTGTGTGTCTTCACTTAGGTCTAGGTTTGCAATACAAGCTGAAATTATATGGTATTCTTGAGGTATTTTGTCCACCTCTTTTTCCAGTTTCCATGTAACAAAGCCAAAGTATAAGAAGGAAACAAAAAACTGCAAAAACAGAAAATCGCATAAATTAAAGCAATCTTGTATTATGATAGTCAACCTTCTTTAATCAGGTAATGTGATCATCAGCCTCGCTCATATGATATTACCTTCCTGGTTTGATATGTTGCATCTAACAATAAAGTGTTTCGCTTCCTTTCAATCAACCCACAAAAATATTTTCTCAGAGCTAACTTCAATGAATTTTGAAAGAGTATCGGAATGATATCTAATCTTGCATTTGAATTTTGAGGAGGAAAGAAATGTTATTGACTCAGCCGTATGACACAAGTCACCACGATAATAAACAGTATTTAAGGTAATGCTATGAAAAAATACATGAGGACATCACAAATATATTCGATTATAGTGCAGATACGATAAGGTCTTAGGACGATCATTTGATATAACAATTGTCAATCATTTGGTGTGTTTAATGCCTAAAAATGACTTAGCGTGTAGCTTTGGTGAGAAATATGTGGGTAACTGATAATTTTGAATATCAGTTAAGGCGATTATTGGCCTTCCGATGCTCTTAATATATTGCATAACATTTTTGATACTTAAGAAATTGACTTTTTCAATTCTATTGGCCGGATTGTACAGCAATAGAGAAATTTCAGCCCTTGAGAAAAGTGTACACATATTACTTCACACATAGGTTATTTATAGCCCAAGCTTTCACATTATGCTATGACGTTTGACCTACTTCAAAATAAATTTTATCTTTGGCTATTTATTTTTTATCAGAAGGGGTAGGGATTTGATATTTCACAGGTACTTCTTTAGGACGAGTGCTTTCAAATGATTCGATGACTTTTGACCTTGCGCGCTTGAGTTTGTAAAGAATTTGATTTGCTATCTGGCGATACAATCTTTATCGGTTTTTGAGTCTATATTATGAACTCTCAGTTGTCGTTACTGAGTATTTCTTGCTCTGTCAATAGATATTCATATAGCTATCTTGACGTCCTTTTGATTGTACTATTTTCTGATTAATCTGGAAGCCGGTGTGGCTGTGGATGACGTGCTCGGTTAGTGACTGAAAGGTACCTGATTCGATTACCGTTGTTCTCACAACGATGTCCTGTATTTCTAGTTCAACAGTAAAAACCAAGTTTTTGTGTTGCGGTAGGCGTGGCACGTAAAAGAACCTCATGCCTCAGGTGGGTCTGTTGCAAAGGCATACATTTCTATGCAACGCATCATGTAGATACCATATACGTGAAATAATTGTAAAGTGACGCAAACAAGAATATAACAATCTTAGTATGCTGGAAAAATCGGCCCTTTAGCCAATGGCACGATATCAACGTTATGAGTTTTTTTATTTTGAGCAACATATCTCTTCATATATTTGTACGATACTCATAATGTGTATGCTACTTGCAGAAATTGGCACACTGCTAAAGAACAGATCGTGCCTAATGCGGTTAAAACATTAATGTATTGTAGTGAAAAATAATTCAAATGTACTCTGACATTTACTTACATGTATATGTGTTCTCATATCTTTTAAAACAGGTGTAAATAAAAGTAAGTGTCGATCGTAAAATCACTAATAATTTTGTCAGTAAAAAGGGCAGTAAAACAACAGGTCGACACGACAAGTTTCTTACCTGGTACAAGAAATCAAATCACAAATAAAATAAAACTATGGTCACTCGATTTATCTATATCTCGTAGAAATGATCATTGAAATTCACTATACGTAATAGAAACTTCTTGGTCGGAGGAGGACAAAGAATTCTGCAAGGGATCTGGATATGATTGGGGTATGCATGCATAAGGGAATAGCTATTTCAGATGCTTTAAAGTCGACTGCTCTAAAACACAATGAAAGAGTACTATCAGTATAATTTGATAGGGATACATTGCCGATCTAGTCAAACAGGTTATAAAATTTGACAGTAAAAGTGCTGTGTGTGATTTAAACTTTATATGATCAAATTTGTGGGGAAATATCCTTGTAAAATTCCAGAATGCGAGACCTGATTACTGCGCATTTGTGTCATAATTACACAGTTGCAAATCTACAAAGAAAAAATGTAGACGGCTGGGTCACTGCCCTGCCTTTGGAGTAACGGCAGGTTTGTACTTCCGTAACCATAAAAGGGTATAAAAAGACTTTAGTAGGACACGCGGAATTCACTTTTCCTGTACTACTGCGGCTTGATAAGCTACTGGCTTAATAACATAACATGAAACAATTTCAAATACATAGAACACAAAATAAGATAAAAGAAAAATAGACGAAACATTTCGAGCGTACGACGACTAAAAAAATTTATAGCGCATTAGTGCATCACATGATAAATCCTTGGAAATTCATTGGTTAACCACGCCGGGACTATGAAGTGATAGTGCCCGATCCGGGCAGTATTGCTTTTTTTCTCGACAGGGTTACGTCCCTCGGCGAGGTTTATAGGTGGCGCCGCGTAGTTGTAAACAGACGACAACAATATGTCTGCATCGGACCGGTTTGGCACGGTCAGTGCCGATGAATTTGTGACAAATCAGTTGAGTAAGAAGACACAGCAGTCGACCAAGTTTGCAGTAAAAATACTGCGCGATTACTGTCAGTATAAAGGTGTGAATGGAGATTTTGAAAGCTACGCAGTTGCTGATTTGGCACAGCTATTAAAGGACTTTTATGTGAACGTACGAAATCAGGAAGGTGAAATCTACTCCAAAAGTACACTTTGTGCAATACGGCAGGATATCAGACGGTTCAATTAGGGTCATGTGATGCACTAAACCTATTAATGCCTGTTTGTGTTGGTATTATGCTCTCATAGTGTTGCTTTGGGGAGGTAAATAGTGCCCTCGCTATCGCTCGGGCACTATTCCTTCCCAAAGCAACACTATGAGAGCATAGTACCCTAAAAAACAGGCATTAATAGGTAATTAATACCTATATGTTGATTATATGACAGGGCATGCTCGTCATGTTATTTCACATTTTGTATTATTACATAATATATTCTTCCTTACACTTGTTTTACATAAAGTCTATAAAATCCAAATTTTTACCATCTTTCAAGAACATGTGACATTTGTTCACTTCCTCTCTGGTTGAAGATGGTACAAAGCATTGATGGGACAAGCTGGTGCTAGATGAGTACTGATTAGTACAATATTGACAAAGGAAACATTAAATAAACTTCGTAATTGTCATGATGACAAAATTAGTTCCTTTAATGAGGAAAACAATTTCAACATTTTCCCTTTAAAGAGCATACATGAGTATATATCCCGTACATTACGTGTTACGATTCGCTGAAAAAGGAAACAATTTTCATGTTTGTTGAAAGAATGATTGTTGAAAAACAGATTATATATATTTAGAAATAACGTTTAATTCTCGAAGCATGACTGCCTCAAAGATTTGTGTGGATATCGTATTTTTGATACATATTATAACGACAGGTAAGATTTTTTTCTTCAATACATTACGTTTTTGCTTATTTTGTTTGCTCTGCATGTCCGTTGCGATTTTTGTTATAAAGCAAACTCTATTGATATCTTTTCTTGTTTGTTTAATTAATTTTGTGTTATTTTCCCCAGATTAAGAATTTATGTAAATATGATAGCACAGTCATTTAAAAAATATCAATTTTGATTGAAAGCAATTTTATGGTAGACAATAATAATTGTTATATCATCTTCATCGGGGAAGTAAAAAATTGAGGATGAGAGAGATTTGGCTTCGTAGAGATATTTGTAAAAAAATGTGTATTTCTATTCGAATCTTGGTTAGACAATCATTTGAAAAGGAAATGACCTACACTTGGACGAGAAAGAAACGAAAAGCGCAAGAGAACAATTATTAATCGAGTAATGAATTATATATAAAATCAAACCCCAAATCATACCATATACCAACATTAAATATTCCAATGTTTTTATTTGAGGGAAATAAAAAGTGATAAGTTTGATAAACGGATAAAAAGCATGCAATTAATCGGATCTCCTTCGCACTTGAGAATGATATACTATTGTCGACTTAATAGTCTCCATTTTCTTGTTTTCGCTCACTATTTTAATTTTGAGCTCCCCTACTTTTTCAACTAAGAATAACAGAAATATAGGCAAATAGAAATATAATAGATCGTATTACAGAAGCATTATCGCAGCTGAGATCTAGCTTATGTAACTTTGTCGTCAGGGAGAGAACGAATAATCAACTGTCGCGGTAACCGCCATTTAAGCATGTTAAAATCAAAAACTGCAAATTGTAATAATTATATGTAGTAGATATTTAATGCTTTGTGTGTGTATGTATTTATGTAATTAGGCCAGATTTTTAAAATACAGTCAAACCTCGTTATCTCGAAGTCGGAGGGACCGTGGAAAATACTTCGAGATATCCGTAGTTCGAGATATCCAAATTATGTAATTAGGCCAGATTTTTAAAATACATGTATGTTGGTTTACGGATCCGCCGACCCAACATTTCTTGGTTTTTGTTTTTGAAAATGAATCTAATGGGAAATCAGAAGTTAATTTTTCTCCGCCGTAAATATTCGAATTTTTTTCTGATCGTTATCTGTGGAAAATATACTCTCTATATATTCCGTGTATATTCTACTATTATCATGTTTTGTGTGCATGTCCTTGGTGACTTGTGTCATACAGCTTTCTCAGATGTCAGATGTGTATTTCTATCATATATTAAACCGACGAGACGCTTCAATAATGCAATTCAAGAGCTAATAAATAATTCCAAGCACGAATAAAGCTGAGTTAGGCCAAAAGTTTGTTGGTGGGGTTTTTGCCCCGGTGGTATTTAATAGAGACAACACAAAATTTACTGGTTTTGTTGCATCAAAAAGGGCATCCCGGGATAAAATTGATCTTAAACTTCTGTTTTTGTTTTATCGGGATATCGACAGTAATTTAGATGAGCCAGAGAAAATGTTTTCCGCACCGCATGGCGTTAGCGCGCTGCCATATTGGATCAGGATCGTGGAGCGTGGGTAACTTTTAACAGATTTCTGACGCTCAAATATCCCTTTTTATATTGGCCAATTCCCTTATAGGGAAAAACAGAAAAGCAAGAAAAAAAAGTAAACAAACAACGACTTTTTTAAGCAAAATCCTAACTATTTCAGAGACTTGTTGTTGGCACTAAAATACGTATTTTGTAATATTTCACCTCAGTGCCGCACAGTTCGACATCGGATCTCCTACTTTTTGCATCTGTCATTTCATGTCCATATCTCCGTATATTCACAGTAATCTATCGGCAACACTTCTTGTAGTTGACACCATGCATTAGTTTGACCCAATATGACCTTTTATCTCATGAAGTTCCGCATTAAATAACGCGTAAAACTCAAAACATAAAATTACTTGACGTGTTATATTAAAAGTATGTGACATTATGTTGTAATATTGTAAAGACGTTAAAAAAACCAAACAAAACAAAACATATCGCTATGATAAAGTAAGTTAAATGTTTATTTACTGGATTTTAGTTTGCAAGTTCTCTGGGCAACTGTTTATTTTTTTATTTTATTCTTATTTATTTATGTATTTATATATTTTTTGAGGGGGGGGGGGTGTTATTATCATTGTTTGATTGTGGTTATTTTATCCTATCTTATTTTGAATGCATAATGTGACGAGACATGTGGGAAACTGGATATGTATAGCATCCATTGTATACTTCTATATGTTAAAATAATGGAAACGGAATGGGCGTTACTTTCATTTCTGTTTAATTTTTTAAAGCTGTCTTTTGTTCTGGTTTTTGTTTTTTCATTTTCCTTTTGGTTTTTTTTGTGTTGCTACGTTTTTACATAGCACTCAGTTCTGCAGTTCGTAAATTGAAATTGTAGAAACTTTTCATAACTATATTAAAATTCTATAAGATTGTCTGTTTGTTTCTTGGCAAGTTACCACACGCAATCTACGGTAATTTTTATCATATTGCTGATATTAAATGCTACCAACGATGACACATATACTGTACTGTATATGATAAGGCTACAGTCAGATTTGTGGATATTTTAACTTTTAATAACATGATGGACTAGCATGACCGTAGCAACCACAGCGAAAATGGAAGTTATCGTTTGAGAGTACATGAAAATACTGACGACTCACTGCTGTTCCGGATGGTTATTCCCCGCGACCCCGGGGAAACTATTCTTAGATTCTCTGTTCTTCTCCCAGTTTTGATATCGACGGTTTGTGAGAGAGGGTCAGAGAAACTTTGTTCATAAAAAGTTGGAATATTAGCGATACCAGCCGGTATCGGGGTGTACAAGACTGGTGACAAATAAACATTTGCCCATAGAACTTTCAACCTAAAATCCAATAAATGAACATTTTTCATTTCATTTTCAATTTTGATTGAAAGGCACACAGCAAATAACACAGACATGTTTTCCTGTTATATAATTAGATATATACCGTGCGGGGGCCGAGGACATTGGAAAATCCTATTTGCCTAGGCGGACAGTCCAGGGCTGTCCTCGTAGGACACCACGCGAGGACATTTTCTGTCCACGTCAATTTATTTTGGTCACATGGCCGTAATGCTGTTACCTTACCTGTATCACCACGGGAGGTCGACCGTCACCGATATTTTCACATCTATACTTGGCATTTGTCCTCGCCTGGTCAACAAGGACGCGATGATATTGAGTTAAATACAAATTACCTGTAGTGTTAATGCAAACTTATAAAAATGTATTTTTATAAGGCCAAGGCATATCATCTCTCTTTCCAAGGTTTAAGGTTGGGTGGTCGGAATTATTTATTTAAGTTTTCAATTCATTCAGTTACAAAAATAGTTCTGCACTAAATATCTTATAACGTAATTTATCTTAGTGGGGAGTGGGAAGGTGGGCCCGTAAACCAGTTAACCACACCATTTGTTTGGCTTTTGTCAAATTAAATGACCGTCCTAAGTCGGTATCGTAATTGCACTACAATCAAATATTTTTGTAATGTGTTATATGTTCTAGTATACTATTTATATTCATGTATTGTATAGCTCCATGGTGACTTCTGCCACATGACTGAGCCAGTAACTCCTCTTTTTTCTTCTTAATAAAATATATCATCTGCACATTACTATTGTTAAGACTATACGAGACATGAACATTGTAGATAAACAAATACATGTATAAAGACAGAAGTGTTCTACACGACAGATTTAATGCAATTTACTTCCCTGTCATTTAAGTTCTTGCCGAAAAGTCGGATATATCTTATTACTATGGACTCGTCAATACGAAACCATCGTTCATTGCCCAAAGTGCGATGTTCTAGTTTAGCGGTAACTTGACCTGTTACCGGTTAATTAATTAATTAATACCAGCCTCCGGCAGAATTGTACCTGAGACAATGACATACCGTGCTTCTTGCATATACCGAGATAATGCCCTACCCTACCTTCTGTCAAGGTAGTCCAGTCATATAGGTTAAACGAGACGAACGAGTAATCTGGGAAACTGGGTCAGAGGACTGATTTCTTAACAGAAGGATTTAATATTGTTATATTACAGTTGAAAAAATAGAGTCATAATTTTCAATGTTGCAATAGCGAGAGAGAATTGTAACTTTCAATGTTACCAATAACCAATTTTCCTATCTTTTGAACTAATAAATAGTGTCTCATCATAGATTATTTCACATATTAGACTATGCTATGTACGTCTCATGCGTAAGATACTGTAACAAAGTGTAAGACGGGGTTCGAACCCATTACCTCTAGTCGATTTACTCTTTGGTAAAAATACTCGTCCCATGACTAATATTCTTTAACAATTGAAAAACATAAAAGATATTATATTTGAGTGCAACTTTAATTGAATTCAGATCCGTGTCATAAAACCCACATGCATGTATTCTAAAGAGTAATGCATACAATATATAAAATGCTATCATTTATCATCTGTAATTTTTCAATATGATTTAGACAAGTCAAAACTTAATATATCAAAATGTATGAAAATGCATACATGTGATCAAGATATAAAAGACATCTCAAATGTTGTTATTAACACGCAAAAACATCAAATACATGTGTATTCCATCAGTCCATCTTCACTGAAGGTATATTGGTCAACACAATTCTCAGTAAGACTTTGGTGCAGCACGCGCCTCTCGCGATCCATCTTTTTCTTGGCTCGGTCTTTTCGCTCATTTGGTCGACGCAGACCTTCGTTGACCGCAGGCACTACCATCTTATTAAACTGTTCATCGGTTTTGACCTCAGGATAGAAATATGAAACATTAATATGAAACTATTTCGCTTCGCTGGGGGCCAAGTCTTGTGATGTAATCCGCCGCCTGACCATTTAATTGGTCGGTCCATACAATTCTGGAAACAAGCGCTTGATCAGCTTAAGGACATAGTTTCCTGGCCCCGAGGACGACGACCTTAACTCTCTCAAAGTATCCATATCAATGGCATATTTCTCCGGCACATTTTCAGCATCAAGTGACCCGGAACCTCTAGTTGTCATCGAAGGGATATCTGACAGTGCAATAAGATTGACGGCATCTGACGCATCTATACGCTCCTCTAATATGGTCAGTTTATTTTCCACATTGATCAACCGTCTATTCATTACGTCCAATTTGGCAATCACTGTGTTCATAAACTTCATTTCTGTCATTTCGAATCTACCAGATATGATATTTGGAGAAGAAGGCGATGACGGGAAAAATGAAGTCTTTCCGTATTGCTGAACCGGGGCGTGTTAACCTATACTTCAGGCAGGGAATAAGAGGTTAAGACGAGACAGTATATGTAGGCGCAGTAGGGGATTCGGATGTACATAGAGTGACAGAACCAGATGTAGGCGCAGTAGCAGAGTCGGATGTACACACAGTAACAGAACCAGATGTAGACACAGTAGCAGTTTCGGATGTACACATAATAACAGAACCAGATGTAGGCGCAGTAGCAGATTCGGATGTACACACAGTGACAGAACCAGATGTAGTCACAGTAGCAGATTCGGATGTACACATAATGACTAAACCAGATGTAGGCACAGTAGCAGATTCGGATGTACACATAGTGACAGAACCAGATGTAGGCGCAGTGGCAGATTCGGATGTACACATAGTGACAGAACCAGATGTAGGCGCAGTGGCAGATTCGGATGTACACATAATGACAGAAGCAGATGTAGGCGCAGTAGCCGATTCGGATGTAATTACAACAGCAGATGACGAAAAAGTGGTATTTGGGCTTGAAGTAATGATTGACCATGGCATACCACGTGCTAACACTTTAGCAGCTGGTTTACCGGTAGATGATTTGGGTTCCTAAAAAATTAATATTAATAAACTGGAATTAATGATATGCAGAGACTCTTCAAAGACCCCCCCCCCCTTTTTTTTTCTGCAGTTTAGGGTAACCAGAAGAAATGTTAATCTACGGTTATGCGGATACATGGGAGCTTAATATGATATAATAGCAACAGACCTGTGTATGAACCCCCCCCCCCCCTCTCCATTTTTCTTCCTCATATGATATTTGCATTGAAATAATAACGATAAGCGTGCAGCAGAAAATTTATGTCACATACAGGTGTATACAGCCCGTAGAACTCCCCCTCAATTACGCATCACCGAAAAAAGAAGCCAGCAAATAACAGTTTTGGACGACAAATTTATCCAGGACGCGAGTGGACCATTGTCATTGTTCAGAAAGCAAACCAAATGTAAACATGCCTTTACCTCGCGACGTGAAATTGAAAATTGTTCAGCTTTACAAACAGAGACTTCGTGTTTCAGAAATACGATCTTCGTTAGCAGAATATGGGGTCAAAACTCCTTGGCAAACGATTAAGAATATTGTTGAGAAGTATAAAATGGGAGATTTGGAACCTTGTGCAAATTCTATAGAGAATGCGATTAAATTCAGAACATTGACTCGTGAAAATATTGCATTCGTGAAGCAAGCTTTGACAGCAGACCCAACATTATCAGGCAGGATCATCCAGAGACAATTATTGAATGTGGGCGTAAACGTCAGCAAGAAGACAGTGAGGAAAGCTATCCGTGCGGCCGGATATACAAGATCTCTCCCTAGGTACGGAGCCATGGTGCGAGAAAAAAAAAAGCAAAGAACCTCGAGTGGCCTTCTGTAGGAAGATAATTGCCGATAATGATAGTCTTGGCGATGTGGTGTTTACAGATGAGTGTAGCGTGCAAATTACAGACAATAAAGTTACAAGTTATCGCCCTATAGGTGCCGCCCATACCCGTGTGCCCCGTGCAAAACACGAACTTTAAGTCCATGTTTGGGCTGGAATTAGTAGAAGAGGTGCAACGAACATTCTTGTTTTTGATGGAATAATGAAAAGTGATTTTTTGAGGAAATACTTCAAAACACGCTTTTGTCGTTTATATGTTCAACATATCCCGACCCCCTAGGTTCCAACAAGGCAATGACCCGAAACATAAATCTAAACAGGCCAAGAACTTTTTACAGCAGAATAATATTTGCACCCTAGACTGGCCCGCAGAAAGTTGCGATCTTAATCCAATAGAACTTGTTTGGGCTCAAATGAAAGTATATATTGGAAGGAAACCACCGCGAACCAAGAGTGAACTAATACAGCGCTTCTGGGTCGAGTGTGTGACCATCGAACAATGTTCCAGATATATTGATCATGTTTTCAAGGTGACACCCGTTGTAGTCTTATTAAATGGACGTGCGTCACATGACCAGGATTTTTCCCGAGCGATCAATCGGCAAAAACGTTCGCTATTTTTCAGATAAACGTGAGAAATCGGATGTTAGATCTAATGCGAAAAGATTGATCGGAGAGAGACTGTTATAGCCAGATATTGTTGATAGAATGATAATAAACATTATAAAATGTCGGGTATTTACCCGGTATATAATTATTATTTACCTTTGTTGAAGAAAAGAGACGTCGCCTTTTGGGTGGTGGCCATGGTGAGAGGGGGGATGGTGGTATGGGTGGAGGCGAAGGTGACTCAGTATTTAACAGGCTGCGTTCCTCCTTTAATCTTTTGCTCATGGTTGTAAAATCCCCCTCCGCTATAACTAATGCTGTGTCGATCTACAATTTGTATTTCATTGTCATATTAAGGTATATTGGTATTAATATATAGATTTTTAAAGGGGCGGGTCTTAATGATTGCTTATAACGGGTTAAAAATACGCTATGTACCGGTAATATTATAGTATTCTGTGATCATCTATTTCTGTTTCTGTTTATTTATGTTATGAATAAATGCATCAACAAATGAATTATGTATAAATATTTTCACCTTTTAAGTTGTATATATTTAACCTATGTACCGGGTAAATGTCATTCAAATAGATATTTTGTATTTAGTCATATGCTTACACAATTTAATAATAAACGTTATTGACGCATTATCTCTTCTTGTCCCATGTGTTCTGTGTACCAGTAAATGATTGGATTGCAAAGCAATAAATAAACGATGTCCATCTGTGCGTCAACATTTTGGTCAAAGTTTGTGGTTGAAGAAAGTCTCGGTAATGAATACAGGTAAATACTTGATACTTGGTATACAGATAGACCTTGATGAGTACTACTGAATTTCAGCATTACGTTTGACCTTGAGGTCACTTGACCTGGATTGAACTGATATACTATTTATACTGGTTTTGAAAGATGTATTTGTAAAGTGACTGAAGTGTTACGTCAAGCGGATAAGCCTGTACCTAGCGGCAACTTACAATTTATATTTTGTCTCACTTTAAAGGAATACTAGTACCTCCAGCACCCACCCCCAAAGTTCTATCGGCAGTATCGGGAGAAGAACCCGTTATACCGGTAGAAAGTATTACGCAATAAGAGTATGCACACATGAATCTCGATCGTCTATCGTACGTTTTGGTAGTAATCAAATTTCTACCATTCAGTATACCATTAGTATAGTATAGTGTATAACTCAAATGCAACACAGCATATATATATATATACACATACAAAAACATTAAGTACATATAAGGTCAAGTGCAAGCATATTATATGATATATAAGTAAAGTTTAAGTCCTCTCGGAATGTTTTATAATGAGATAATTTATTAACAAAATTACACTTTTACATAAAATGTGTGTGTGTAAGTGAGGGAAGTAGGTTTGTATGTGTGTGTGTATAATTATGACTAGTATATCTGACATTTTATGAGATAATTTTTAGAATTATGACCAATTGATAGGTTTTAAGCTATTTTAAGATTTCATAAGTAAAATATATATGTGAAGTGTTACCGTTAGTCTCTATTGATTTCGATTCAAAAAGTATAGCCAATGTAGAGTTGGAATATTGTTATTTATAGAATCAAGGTCAAGGTATGTTCACTAACACTGATTTTGGTTTGAGATAGCTTTATAAGTAGATATACATGGCAAATTTGATGTCTTTATCTTTTACAGTTCAAATGTAATGACCAAAGTAACCATTTTCTGAAGAAGATACCAGTATATACATGTAGACATATGTAATAATGGACATACTAAAGCCTTCGACACTGTGTTATGGATACATAATACAACAAAATATAAACTGACATTGTCATTAGTGATATAATTTTTCTATCTCAATCATTAACCCCTCCATAACTTTAATCTGCAACACAATGACCTTGCATGACACACGTCACAAGATTTAATGGATAATACCCGTGTCCAGGTCCGTCTCGACACATAGATTCATTTTGAAATAACGAGTAAATGAAACATTGAATTCTTCTCTATTTTCAATCACTGACTAGTAGTATATTCAATTTTGAAAGAATTTAGAATAGACATATGTAAATAATTTTACCTCATTTCCATGTCCCCATTGCACTTCGTACTCGCAACATCTCACATTGTCGTTTCGGAAGAACTGCTTGGTACGTACCAGGAAGGTATCATCATACAAAAAACGTACAAGAAAATGGGACGACTGTTTCAACGATTGACGTCTACGTAACATGGTGAAAAATATCATTGTGTGGTTGGACTTCAAATTTCACTTTTATAAGTGAACTTGTTAAATGTATCTTAATTAGCGGGGTAATTGGCTTCTTTGATAATTGCTCTGAAATATTACTTGAAAGAAACCGCACGACCTAATTTGAAAAGAGATTCACATACTCATAAAACAATTATATCAATTACGAATACCAAATATATCGGCATCATTTACACAAATTGTAAATAGAAGTAATTACTCTATTCAAGTATGTTTGTTATCCTTTTAGGAGTCCGGGCACTCATTTGTTTTAATGACAAGTAAATTTGCAAATATCAATTTTATTCAAACAGGATTAACATAGTGTAAAGATAATTTTCAGTTTTAATAAAATCTAAAGAAAGGCTAGATTTCTTCAGCTGTATAGAATGTTGAATGTTCGTTCAAGAACTGAATAATGTTATTTAATTTAAATCAAGATAACTACTGAAATCAGTTCAGTATATTACGCATCACTGAACAAACACATAGGACGGTAGCCGGTACCTGTACCGGTATGCTACCTATCACGCCTACATATTTGCTGTCCGTCTGACGGCGTGGACACAGGTAAATGACCACCTATAGACGCGGACAATATGGCCGATATACAGGGACAGTGTCCACGCGTGACCACGTCTTAACGCGCCCAAATCCAAAAGCTGTGGACGCGCACGGTATCCATATTCACCAGAACGTCATACCAGCTATGTAAAACACATCATATATCTAAATTTTATTTAGCATAACAATACAACAAATTGCCATTACAAGATTTAATAGCTGTAAATGGATTAGACAGTAAATTAAATCATCTGTCATTTATTTCTGATAACAGCAAATACTTGCAATTTCACATACTGAACATTAATTCATTTCGCGTAACAATGAAGAACTTATATCAACGTTTTTAAAAACAGTAAGATATGAATTAGTCATTTCAATACTGTTCTTTATTTCCGTGACATATGCGTTATGCTATGCATGTGATCTACTTGTGTTCCATAAAGCATACGACAATTTTGTGTATATCTATATGACGAAAAAATAGTATGAATTATAGAAAGAGAAATTAGATAACCGGTTAATTTATACTAAAGGAGCATATGTTTAATGTAAAGATGATGGACAAATCCAAACCATTAGTCCGATAATCACGAATCCAGAGGATTTAAGCTAGTCGTTCTCTAGTTATAGCGATAGTTACTTTACATAAAGAAAAAAATGTTTCTCGGCAAAAGTGATTGAACGTTGTGTACATTTCATTGTTCTTTTATATGACTGTTGTGACCCCATCCCCCTACTACTTCCTCAAAGAAAATGAGATAACCTTACAGACGACTGCAATTCTAACATGACATGACGGGAGAAGCAGTCACGATGACTATGACTGCTTGAGCACACATACGGACCGGACGCGCGTGCTCTCCTTGCGTTAACAAGGGAGAAAATACATGTATACAAACCTAACCGGAACATAGTAACACCCACAGACGGTCCAGTGACTAATTCTACAGTTGGTAAGCTCGCTAAAAAGCCGGGGCAAATAAAACGCATAGGTGCTAATGCAGTTTTTTGTTTTTATTTTATTTTTTTTTTTATTTATTTTTTTTTTTTTTTTTTGTTTTTGTTTTGTTTGTTTTTTGGCGATTATGTTATAGTAAAGGTATTATTAAATTTTTTTTTAATAGGATTTTAAATTAATGCTATTTATAATTTAGGGATCTATAATTTAAATCGGTACATATGTTATTATTATGATTATACTAACTCCAACGCTGGTGTGGCTCAGTAGAGAAGGCGCTCGTCTCGTGACCTAGAGGTTTCAGGTTCGACTAACGCCCTGAACGCACTGGTGCTCTGTCTATTCAGATGAGAGCGAAACCCGAGGTCCCGTGTCACGGTAGGCGTGTCATGTAAATCTATGCAATACATCATATATACCATTTATCAAACGTCATCATTTATGAACATAGTGATGTTAAATGTATTCAGATTAGAAATCATTTGAATGAAGTACAATAATATGGAGTAGGTGCTAATTGCAGCCTGTTTATCATCCAGTCAAATCAAAGCGCAGTGTATGTATAGCATCATTCATTATTAAAACAAAAACAAATTCTGACATTTAATCTTCCTCCCTCTAATAAAAGACTATCTGTGGTTAGTATAGGTCGGTAGAAAAAATGTTTTCCGCGAATAACTACATGATGATTATTGAACATCCATTCTACGACGAAAACTAGAGTGCTAATATATGAAATTCTTTTAAATTAATAGGTTTGACAAATTGACATTAAATAAGCCAAGGAGATTAATGAAACATGCTAATGGATTTGTAAAAAAATGTAATACCGATTGGAATGTCATAAGCCTTATTTCATTTCTTACCTTTGCAAATAGGAAGTTGTCATAGACGCATTCAAAGTGTTAACGAATTCGAAGTGTCAGCGACAGCACAGAGCGTTGTTCTGTTCCTTCGGCATTTTCAATGGAATATAATGGGTAAAGCGGGATCCTAACAGCCTTTCACAGTAGTCAATGCAATTAAATGTGTTGAGCTGGATGAACTTTGTAGCTGTTTGGCATGGATCTTAAGTTAAATTGATATTGATGTAGTACATTTTATAATGGTCTAGGTGCTGAAAATAGTCATTTGTTTATTTTAATATCGTCTTCCATGTAGAAGAACTTTCAACTGCAATTCTTGAATTATTTTCATTATAATAGGTATATGAAATATAAACAATTCGTTTAATTTTTACTCGCCGTAACTTAATTTTTATTTTGACATTTCCTTTATAAATCATAAAGGTTAACAACCAATAAATACATAAAATGTTATCCAGAATATTTCAATATATATTGTCCGTTCAATTTTCTACGGAAAACAACAAATGATATTTAATTTAACTTTTATTCTGTAGATGATTTTTCAATGTTACTGTTGTTTGGAATATTTCATCATACTATTGTCCTAACAAATTGCTACTTAAAAAGCAACAAACTTAAATTACCCTTCATTTTGTAGACGGGGAGAAAGTAGAATCTATCACCACTATCAATGATGGACCGAGATATCCTAACCCGAGTGCCAAATATCTCGTTCCTCCAGAACGAGGCTTGCCAAGTTGTGGAGGAACGATATATTTGACACTCGGGTTAGGATATCTCTGTCTATCATTGATAATGGCGAATGATTCTTTTTCTCCCACTTTTATTAACAAATTATACCCCTTCATAGTAAATGGTGTAGTAGCGGAAGTAAATATAGTGATTATGAAAGAAGCCGATTTACTCACTACATCACCACTCTGCATTTCATTTGCCGCATTTGTAAATAACACCAAAGTCGAAAAAATGTTTTAAAGATATATTGAAGAATTGAACAATTATCTGAATGAACTCTACATTAAATATCAATAATCAAACCTTTAAACAATACAACCGATTTTTATTATGTTCTTTCCAACTGATCGTTTGACGCCATCAAGCGATGATGTCGCATCGACACATGTTATCTTGTGAATCAGCTGTGAAAATTGCAGTGCATGTATACATGTACATGTGTAAGATTTAATTACCTGAGTGTGAACAAAATGGCATACTAATATTGAAAATAGAACATAAGCTCCGTGAAAAATTGTCTGAATTGGATTGTTTGTTTTTCAATTTAAGGAGAAGTTTTGCTCGGAATTATAAATATATCAGGAGGGAAGGTACATTTTAAGTTCCTTGATATTTTGACTCAAAACCCATGTAATTTAGAATTAAGAGCGGAATTATTCTTTTTTAAATCATCTGTCAACGAAACTAAATCGCCAAGTTTGTTCTCAATAACCTCAACCATATTAAGTAAAAGCAGACGAAATGGTACTGCAGTAAATAGCAGTTCTGTCATTTCCGGTCACGTGAAAATGTTATCTTACCCTACCCCATAAAGATTAGGATATCTTACCCAGGTATTTTTATGGATTTTTCTGTCCACAATAGGAGAAAAAGATTTTTCAAATATTGCTTTGTAGGAAGCACTTTTCATCTCAGACTTGCTGAGGATCGATATCCATTTCTCGGTCGTGTTGAGGTTAATATGGACGATGGTAACGGATGGGGGACAGTATGCGATGACTATTGGGACGACACAGATGCTACAGTTGTGTGTAAAGGCTTAGGATTTATATCTGGGTGGGTATGGCGCGAAGTAATATCAACATCCTATGTATATATTGATATTCTATAATTGACCTAACTGGCACTTATCGTTACTAACTTGAAATGTAATGCTTTATTTATTGTTACATGAATTGTTCTTATAAAAAATGTATAAACTTACACTGTATCGTCTCCTTAATAATCGGCGAAAATAAAAAACTTTTAAAGTCAATATTAAGGTGTTCATCTTTCGGTTTCCTTTCCTGAACATATTAACATGTCAAAATGATGTATCAATCTCACTATAATTTCGTAGAATTATCAATTTTGAATTTCCACCAAACTCAGAATATGTCCTCAATAACTTGCTTTTTTCTGAAAAGGTTCTCGTTATGAAGTAGACCGAGAAAGTCAGCGAGGTCTAACTAAAGCTGTAAAGTAAAACGAGAAAGCTCATTCTTTAAAGTATAATGTATGAAAATAATATTTCAGTAAAGCATCATCGTTTGGGAATGGAACTGGAATGATACTCATGGACAATGTGAACTGTACTGGGACCGAAATGACTTTAATCGAATGCAGTTTCAAGAATCAGTCAAACTGTGAACATAGCGAAGATGCTGGAGTCGTATGTCTCATGAACTATTTAAGAAGTAACATATGTAAGACTTATTAAATATCAGGACGTTAGGAAGGGACATTGCTCATTTTTACCTTATCTTTTGATAGGTGTTTTCTGTGTTCTGTTAAAACCAATTACACATTCCTATATAACAATTGTATTGTGCACTTTTAGCTAGGAATATATTTTTATTATCTTTATTTTTATATCAATATTATTGCAAATTGTTTTGTAGAAGAGTATTATTTGATCTAAACCATTAAAGATATTTTGTTATTGCATTATATTCAACCCGTTAGTGTGTTATAAATTTGACTCAAGGTCTTATTTAAAGTCAATAGCTTAACATGGCATATTTTAAATGAATTTTAGTCAAATGTTTTACAAATATTCCTTGCAGATTTATTTCTTTATGGTTTCTATTCAAAAATCAAAACGTTTCGACCTCATTCACAATTTTAATAATACTTGCAGGTATCTGAATGATATTTTGGATATCGACAACCCTTAATTCGAACAATTTATATCAGAAATATATCCTCCAGAGCTCAAATTGAATAAAGCTAATACTTGAGATAAATCTACACCTTTCTTAGATTTGAACATCAAAATTATCAACCACCTAATATATAGTAATATTTATGATTTTGGATTTCCTATTGTAAATTTTCCTTACTTGGATGGCGATGTCCCTCGATTCCCATATGGTATCTATATATCTCAATTAGTTACGGTGATCTCGGATATAAACTAAGGAAAGTAAAAGGCTCCGATAACGTTATTTTATCAAGTAACATAATAGTCAAACGTCTTCTAAATAGACAATATGACTTTTAGATCATCAAAAAGACTATAGGACTTGTATTTGGCCCCTCTACACCCTTATGCAGACTTTTACGTGAACGTTGCACGCTGGCTAACAGGGTTATGGAGCATTGTCCAAACCTCTTACAGAGGAGACATTGTCCTGAACCTCGTCCCCTCTGACTGTTAGTCGGGACTCCTACAGATCTAGGGTCTTAGCTCGCTATCAGACTGGCAGAGCACGGTTTATCATGTTGCTGTCGCATATATTTTTATATCATTATGTGTTTTACAATACCTTACTTGTTTATATTTTTATGACCTCTCAATATGCGATACCTGTTGACCCTTGTTCTTTACATGGAGGGTTATTTATAAATTTTTAAATGTACGTCTTTTGATTGTTCTGCTGTTACGGTGAGTGGAAGGTGGGCCCGTAAACCGGTTAACCACACCATTTGTTTGGCTTTTGTCAAATTGAATGACCGTTCTAAGTCGGTATCGTAATTGCACTACAATCAAATATCGTTTGTAATGTGTTATATGTACTAGTACATCATTTATATTCATGTATTGTATAGCTCCATGGTGACTTTTGCCACATAACTGAGCCACTAACTCCTCTTTTTCTTACAAAACTGTGTCAAGACATTAACCCAAAGGCAAATCTCTTATTTTAATGTCAACTGCTAAATGTGATTCATGTTTCCTTTCGTTTCATCAATCTTTGAATCAATGTGCCTTTCGATCTAAAGGTGTAATGCCATGACTTAACCAAATTTCTTATTCCAAGGTCACCAGGTAAAGGTGGTCCATGTTTCAATCCACTCAAATATTTCTAAGTTGTTTGATTTCCATTAAACTTGCACAAATTTTCTCTGTGACCATAAGGTGTGTTATGACTTGATCTTAATTTATTAGTCTTTTTTCAAGGCAATGTCCCATTAGTATCTGCTGAAATGTACTGTATCCAAGGTCATATTCCTTATCGGAATTTCACCAGCTATGCATTGCAATCTTCATAAGTAGCTGTAACTGAGTCATGCCCTATGATTGACATTAAATTGCGTTTAGTCATATCTGTTTGTGCTGTTTTCTGTAGTGCAAAATTTAGTTTTATTTCTCATTCATCATTAAAAAGTTTGTAATATACTAGCTGAATTTCATCAGCATTCATTAATGTTATTATACAGACTTCACTACATATAATGTAAAACACGAAAGTAACTGGTGTCACATGACTATGACACTATAAACAATGTACCACAGTTGACATTTGCATACCCCTGAAATTTAGAGGTTGGACCAGGTGACCAGTAGGAGTGAGCGTCTCCTGTTAGGCTATTTACACCCGCTGTGAATGTCTTTACATACCGACGAAATGAATGTTAACACTGTTTAGAAATTCCACTGCCACATAGCATTAGGTGAAAGTGTATAATAACAATTAAGTCAAACGCTAAATAAAACAGCGTTTTGTAAGGTTAACGGATACTCCATATATGACACGCATATATTACTGTCTTTAAATTGCACAAGTGTTTTTAACCTTGTTTACTTAACTGTGACTTCCATTCCAGTTTCAATTACACAGAACGTTTCTACTTCTGCTGAAATGTCATCAGGAGGAAAATATTATTTTGCTTTAGTCATACTAAGTATGCAGGTTTTTCTATGTTTCTATGTTCCGCATGTTCATAGAAACATATTTCTATACCTACACCTATATATATATATTTAGAAAATAAAGACAAATTAGATAAACATATAAAGCACAAAGACACTACAGTTAACAAGGCACCCTATATTTCACTTATATTCGTTCCCCGTCTTAGACTCGAACCCACGACCTATGGTACCGAATCACCTAGCTGTCATGCATCCGACCCTCTAACCGACTGAGCTACCCGAGCTCCACAAAAATGGAGCTTTAATAGCCAATCATTAGCTAATCGCATGCATGACAACACGGCCGCGGAAAGTGAAGGAATTTACCATTGTTAACTGTAGTGTCTTTGTGCTTTATATGTTTATCTAATTTGTCTTTATTTTCTACAGGTATTTCTTCGGAGATCCAAGGTCCATAGTACTCCCAGGTGTTTCACTGATTCTGTTTGTGCTTTATATGTTTATTTCTCTTTCAGTGATGTATCCTCTCAGGGGATCCGCCTGCGTTTACGTCGGGTAAATTCCTTCACTTTAGGGTGCCTTGTTAACTGTAGTGTCTTTGTGCTTTATATATATATATATATATATATATATATATATATATATATATATATATATATATATATATATATATATATATATATATATATATATATATATATATATATATATATATATATATGTTTATGAAACATATACCGTGTTCGTTAACTTTCATTTCAAAACAATAGTGTGATAAGATTTTGAATCAAGTGTACATGTATGGTTTAGTATTTATTTCGAATTCCAAACAGTGGACTCTTCCTCCCCCGGCAGTTTGGTCTTGTATTCCATCCTCAGTGGTTCATAAAGTTGTAATTTTGTAAACTGGAAATAGTCACACGGCAGACAGTGCAATTCCTTGCACTCAGTTTACTGTAATTACAACAATTGAATTTGTTTAACAATGAATCTCACCCCTTTTTTCGAATTCATTTGTTTGTCGATAGGTGTGTGTGTGTGTGTGTGTGTGTGTGTGTGTGTGTGTGTGTGTGTGTGTGTGTGTGTGTGTGTGTGTGTGTGTGTGTGTGTGTGTGTGTGTGTGTGTGTGTGTGTGTGTGTGTGTGTGTGTGTGTGTGTGTGTGTGTGTGTGTGTGTGTGTGTGTGTGTGTGTGTGTGTGTGTGTGTGTGTGTGTGTGTGTGTGTGTGTGTGAATCTAATAGACCAATGCCTCATTTACTTTCAATTGCAGATTCCAAAATGATTCAGTCTAATACAACTATAAATTCCATGTTGATTATCTCTGGAGGTGAGAAAAGTAAATAGTTCTATTTTCCTTGTATAAATTCCAGATAAATAGGATAAGTATATGTTATTTGTATCCATCAACACATTACTTTGACAACTCCAAAGTAAATAATTGCCATTATTTCAATATGGCGCAGATAAGGAAATGAAGTTTATAAATTATTTTTCAAATTTCATTGATGTATATAAATGCACGCGTAAGTGAATTAATACTTCGACTATGTCACTGGATATAATTGTTTTCTTACAGTTGCAGTAGTGGTTATCCTCATCGTCTTCAACACAATGTTGGTAACATATGTATTCAGAAGAAGGTATGATCTTTGAACATCGCAATACGTTTAATATACATCATAGCAAAGATATCTGAATATGTACTCACTATACATAACCCTTTTCTGTAAAGTACTTTTACTTGAACAATTTGAAAATAGGCATCTATCTGAGCATAAACCTCTCAAAATACCAGTGATAATGTGATCTTTTCTCATGCAAAATTAAGAGTTACCCTCTGAGCTTATGTTTAAAGAGTTTGTTTGGGTTATTTGGGTTTTTTTTTTTTATTTAATAAAAGGGCTGTATTGACCGGTGATGTTGATCAAAGAACAGATGAGGATGCCTCCCAACTAAACATGCGTCAGAGTTGTGACCAAAGTCAAATATGAGATACATTAATTGATCGTACTTAGACATTCTAGCAGTTGTCAAAAGACCAAGTTATACAGCAAAAAAGAATACTTAGTTACTGCAAAAAAAGGGAGTGAGTAAACAGACCGATCATCAGACCTGTTCACACAAATGAAATGACATAGATGATAAAAACAGTTTTAGGAATCCCAGAAAAAAAATAAAAACATAACTCTAGTACCATCAGCAACAAAGGCGAAAATTCTGATAACGGTTACCATTTTTTGAATAGATAATATAGATAAGATATTCAATGCATTTTGGTCTAATTGAAGTAAAGTTTTATGCAAATAATATGTAATCACTTGAATACTATATTTGTCTTGATGTAAATAACTTAATTATGTATTAATGATTTAATTTCCATTTTTAAGGTGGATCGACTGTCATGGTTTTAATAGCTTCATTCTTTTTATAAAACTAAAGATCTATTTCTGTATCATACATGTAGGTAAAAGAAACAATAAATTTCAGCATTTAATACGCCCATTGACAGAAATCGTTTCCGTATTTGATGTTTAATTAGATGGCTTCCCAAGTCATAATATAACCCCAAAAAAATCAAAACAATACAAAATAATCAAATACATGTGCCTAGCAGTGATTATAGTTCAAGTGCCACGAACATAATAGATAAAACGTGGTCACTACTAAACCAAGATGCAGGTCCTTGGTGGTTTGTGTCATACAGCTTTGTCGGATGTCTTCTGTTTCTCTTTCAAAATTAAATGTTAAAGTTTTCTTGATCTTAAAGCAAATCTGAGTATTTTGGCTAATACTGCACTCACATGTGTGCCCATCCCCCCACCAACACCACCACACTTTTCGGAAATCCTGGACCCGCCAGTAGTAAAATACACTTGATATTCAATTTACATTTCAAATATGTTCAATTTACTATATATTGGCTATTTTCATTTACATTCCGTAATCATCAGCGTATAGACATTGCAAACATCCAGTTATCTCATTTTAATATGTGGGGCAAAAACTACCGGACGAAAACTCCCAAAAACGAGAATTCTCGGGTGTGAAAACGTTTCCGTGCCAAAGCTTCTGTTACCAATTTAGTTCCATTCAATCAATAGAAGTATGCATCAAATTTGTATAAAACATCGCTGAAATAGACTGTTACTTACAACAAATTGTAATAACTTTGAAAACAAGGGTTTTAATTCCATAAATTTAGTAAATATGCATATTTCATATACATGTATTTACAATAAATATAAATGACAAGTTTAAAAGACAAATTCAGTACAATTACATAAATTTACATATACAATGTGATGAACTGCAAATTGACAGTTACAGTGCCGAGAAATTTTCATGTATGCTAATTGTGTTATCTACAAATAATAGGAATGTTAAAACGTTTTCAGTGCAATGTTAATTTTTATATGAAAGTATTTTTCTATATTGTCTCCGACATAAATTTTCGCAAAAAAAAAAAAAATTCCCGGCCACTCGAAGTTTTGTATTAAATATTGCAATAAATGAAAAATGCATGTCAGAACTCAACGGAATATGTTATGTATTCTACTTGTCATATCTGCAATAAATACAAGTGTTGGAAATTAATCAAATCAAACATTCCGATCGAAAGGGCCCACCGTATCGGCAAACCGACAAGAGGGAAAACAAGATCAATTTTTTGATTGTACTATTTTCTAAGTAATCTGGAAGCCAGTGAGGCTGTGGAAGACGTGCTCGGTTAGTGACTGAAAGGTACCTGATTCGACTACCGTTGTTGTCACAATGATGTCCTGTCTTTCTGATGCAACAGTAAAAACCAAGTTTCTGTGTTGCGGTAGGCGTGGCACGTAAAAGATCCTCATGCATCAGGTCGGTCTGTTGCAAAGGCATACATTCTATGCAACGCATCATGTAGATACCATATACGTGAAATAATTGTGAAGTGACGCAAACAATAATATAACAATCTTATTATGCTGGAAAAATCGGCCCTTTAGCCGATAACACGATATCACCGTAATGAGTTTTTTTCTTTTTTCTATTTTGAGCAACATATCTCTTCATGAATTGTACGATAGTCATTCTGTGTATGATAATTGCGGATATTGGCACACGGCTAAAGAACAGATCGTGCTTAATGCGGTTAATACATTAATGTATTGTAGTGAAAAATCATTCAAATGTACTCTGACATTTACTTATATGTATTCTCGTATCTTTTAAAACAGGTGTAAATAAAGGAAGTATCGATCGTAAAATCATTAATAATTTTGTCAGTAATAAATCAGGCAGTAAAACAACAGGTCGACACAACAAGTTTCTTACCTTGTACAAGAAATCAAATCACAAATAAAATAAAACTATGGTCACTCGCTTATTATCTATATCTCGTAGAAATTATCATTGAATTTCACCATATGTAATACAAACTTCTTGGTCGGAGGAGGACAAAGAATCTGTAAGAGATCTGGATATGATTGGGGTTTACATGCTCAAGGGAATAGCTATTTCAGATGCTTTAAATTCGACTGCTCTGGAACACAATGAAATAGTCCTATCAATATAATTTGATAGGGATACATTACCGATCTAGTCAAACAGGTTATAAAATTTGACAGTAAAAAGGTTTGCGTGTGATTGAAACTTTATATGATCAAATTTTTGGGAAATATCCTTGTAAATTTCCAGAATGCCATATCTGATTACTGCGCATTTGTGTCATAATTACACAGTTGCAAATCTGCAAAGAAAAGATAATGATGGTTGGCTCACTGCCCTGCATTTGGAGTAACGGTAGGTTTGTACTTTCCATAACCATAAAAGGGTCAAGGACGGGTATAAAAAGACTTTAGTAGGACACGCGGAATCCACTGTTTCGGTACTACTGCGGCTTGATAAGCTTATGGCTTAATAACATAACATGAAACAATTTCAAATACATAGAACACAAATAAGATGAAAGAAAAATAGACGAAGCGTTATGACCGTACGACGACTATAGAAACTTTACAGCGCATTAAATACCTATATGTTGATTATATGACAGAGCATGCTACGCAATGCTATTTCACATTTTGTATTATTACATAATTTAAATTCATTCATCCTTACACCTCTTTTCCCTTTTGTCTATAAAATCAAAATTTTTAACTTTTTTTAAGTACAAGTGACTTTTTTCACTTCGTCTGTGCTTGAAAAGGGTACAAAACATAGATCGGATAAGCTGGCACTACAGAAGTCCTTATCAATACTATCTTGACAAAGGGAACATGAAATGCACTTTGTAATTATCATGAAGACAAAATTAGATCTTATAATGAACGGTAAGACTTTTCTTCAATACTTAACGTCTTTGCTTACTTTGTTTATTCTGCATGTCTGTTGGGATTTTTGTTATGAAGGAAAGACTAATGATATTTTTTCTTGTTTGTTTAATTTGTTTTGTATATTATGTTATCTTCCCCAGATTAAGAATTTATTTAGTTTATTTAACTATGATACCACAGTCATTTAAAACATCATTTCTGATTAAAAGAATTTTATGGAGGACACAAATCATTGTTGTATCATCGTAATCAGGGAAGTAATAAATTAAGGATGAGAGAGATTTGGCATCATCGGGATATTTGTAAAGAAATGTGTATTTCCAGTTGGTTCTTGACTAGACAATCATTTTTAAACGGAATAACCTACACTTAGACGAGAAAGAAACAAAAAGAGAAAGAAAACAAAAATTAACGAAGTAATTAATTATATATAAAAACAAACCCCGAATCATACCATTTACCAACATTGAATATTGAAATGGTTTTATTGGAAGGAAACAAAAAGTGATATGTTTGATAAAAAGATAAAAAGCATGCAATTAATTGCATTTTTTACGACTTTTTTATTACTTGTCGATTTAGTAGTCTCCATTACCTTTTTTCACTCACTATTTTAATTCTGTATTCCCCTACTTTTTCAACTAAGAATAACAGAAAAATAGTTAAATATAAAATATAATAGATCGTATTACACAAGCGTTGTCGCAGCTGAGATCTAGCTTATTTAACTTTGTCGTCAGGGACAGAACGAATAATCAACTCTTGCGGTAACCGCCATCGATGCATGTTGAAATCCAAAACTGCAAATTGTAGTAAGTATTTATAGTAGATATTTAATACTTGCTGTGTGTGTGTGTGTGTGTGTGTGTGTGTGTGTGTGTGTGTGTGTGTGTGTGTGTGTGTAGGTGTGTGTGTATGTATGTGTGTTTTGGGAAGGGGGGCGATGTTGCTTATATGTGAAATCAGAAAGATAATAACAGTTTTTGAATTAAAAAAAAAAGAATGAATTCGAACAACGCATAAATAATAATAATAATAATGATAATCAGACTAGAGTTTATAAAATATGTTGGTTTACGGATCCACCGACCCAATTTCTCTCTCTCTCTTTTTTTTTTTTTTTTTTTTTTTTTGAAAATGAATATAATGAAAAATTAGAAGTCAATTTTCTCCGACGTAAAGTTTCGAGTTTTTGTAAAGACTCTCACCATTAAATGACGTGTAAAACTCAACATCTATAATTAGTAGGCGTGTTATATTAAAAGTATGTGACATTATGTTGTAATATTGTAAAGACTTTTTAAAAACTGAACTTGTAAGCCGTTATGTATGGAAAGCGAACACCATTTACAGCTTGTTTGTTGGTGTGTTTAGAGGTTTTTTTTTTTTATTCTATTTTAAATACATATTTTGACGAGAGATGCGGAAAACTGGATACTTATATTATCCATGGTATACTATTATATGTTAAAATAATGGATTCGGGACAGATCTTACTTTTATTTCTGTTTATTTTTTCTGTCAGGTTTTTTTTTTTTTTTTTTTTTTTTTTTTTTGGTTTTGCTACTGTTTATATATAGCACTCAGGTTCTGCAGTTCGTAAAATGATTCTTGCAATGTTCTGTGGAAAAAGGCACAATTGAAGACGAAAAATCACAGTCAGGTTTAACGACCATGTACATTTAATATGTTATATGAATCATTAAATGTCTTTTATTGTCGTCTTTCACATATAATAACATATCAACTTCATATACAATTTTAATTATTTTGACTCTGAAGGCGCACAGCGAATAACTCAAACATCTCTCTTGTTATAGAATTAGATTAACCATATTCACCAGAACGTCATACCGGTTGTGTAAAACACATCGTATGTAAAAATTTTTTCGCGCAACAATAAAACAAATTGCCATTACATGATTTTATAGCTGTAAATAAAATGGAAAGTAAATTTAATCATCTGTCATTTATTTTTAATAACAGCAGATACTTGCAATTTTAATTACTGCACATCATTTCATTTCGCGTAACAATGAAGAACGGTTAATTTTTATCACCGTTTTAAAAACAGTAAGATTAGAATTAGTCATATCAATTCTGTTCTACAATATGTATCCAGAGGAATTTCCCATCCCGATTTCTAAGGTGATCTAGTGTACAAACTAAGGGGGGGTCTAAGGTTCCGATAATTTCATATCAGCTGGTTCTAAAATTATTAAACGCCTTCGATATCGACAGTATGACCCCGAGATCATCGCTAAGACCATAGATCTTGTATTGGGTCCCTCTACAACCCAATGCAGACTTTTACTTGAGCGTTGCACGGGCCTTGTCCAAACCTATTCAGAGGATACAAGGTCCTGGTCCTCGTCCTCTCTGACTGTTAGTCGGGACTCCTACTGATCAAGGATTTGAGCTCACTTACAGACGGGCAGAGCACGGTTTACTTATGTTGATATCTCCTTACATATTTTTGATAGCAACACATTATTCTATAATTATTTCATGTGTAATAAATTTTTATGACCTCTCTCCTTGCGAAACTTGTTCATGATAAATATAGAACATATAAACCTTTTAATTTGTGCATCAGATGCGCATTTCGACAACTTATGTCTCTTCAGTGATGCTCGTGACCGAATGATTAGAATTCTCATATTATATAAATATTTGAAGCCATTCTTGTTCTCTATATGGAGGATTATTTACAAATTT
Organism: Pteria penguin; assembly: GCA_035048485.1. Classification (NCBI taxonomy): domain Eukaryota; kingdom Metazoa; phylum Mollusca; class Bivalvia; order Pterioida; family Pteriidae; genus Pteria; species Pteria penguin. The sequence goes on from CM068584.1 coordinate 29,834,536, forward strand.
ATAAATCTGTGTCCTCTAATTGTGCTGCTTTTGCGGTGATTGGGAAAGTGGGCGTCCGTAAACCGGTTAACTACACCAATTGAGTGACGTTTGGTGCTGCAATTGACCGTCCTAAGTCGGTATCGAATATTTTTTGTAATTTCGTTCCGTCATTTTTTGTGTGCAGGTCCTTGGTGATTTGTGTCATACAGCTTTGTCAGATGTCTTTTGTTTTCTTTTTTAATTCCGTGGCATATACGTTACCTCTAGTAATATGCTATGGATGTGAACTACTTCTTTTCCATAAAGCATACAACGATTTTGTAAACATCTATTTAAGGAAGGATCTTGAAAAAAATAGTATAATATGAATTAGAAACATAAAATAACCTGTTAATGAGATGATGCCGCATATGCGGTTCTTCACTTTCAAGGAAGAAGAAGAATTTATACTAAACAAGCCAATGTGTATAAGCAAGTCGTTTTCTTAAAGTATGGGAAGTAGCGATAGCTACTTTACAAAAAGAAAAAAAAAAGTCTTTTCTCGGCTACAGTGACTGAACGTTGTATACCTTTCATTGTTATAAAGATCTCGTTTAAAGCCACAACGACACATATTTTGTAAAGGAACAGTCTGATTCCAGCAGCAAGTATACAGAAAAAGAGATCATCCAACTGTTAGAATTTCTTATAGATAATAGTTTTGTGATATTTGGTACGAAAGTGTTCCAACAGATCGTTGGCATTCCTATGGGTACTAATTGCACGCCTTTTCTGGTCGACATATTTTTATACTCTTAGCTATTCGGTTCAACTTTTCATACAGATACATCGATGATGTTTTGTCGATTAACAACCCTGTATTTGAGGATCACCTCAACATCATATATCCAAAGGAAATCGAGATAAAAGATACAACAGAGAGCGCATCTTCTGCTTCATACCTCGATATACTCCTACCAATTAGTGACGATGGTTCAGTAGTAACCTCTATCTATGACAAACGTGCCGATTTCAATTTCATTAATACCAACTTCCCTGTTGTGAGTAGCAACATGCTTTCCCCTCCCGCATATGGCGCCTTAACCATAACTTTTTGACTATACTTGATTTGACATAATACGTATATATATATATATATATATATATATATATATATATATATATATATATATATATATATATATATATATATATATATATATATATATATATATATATATATATATATATATATATATACATATATATACAGACATTTCCAACATTTTTTTCTGAATATGACACTAAACACGATCTTGTCTTTTTATTCCATGGACCATGAGATTTAGTTTAAACTTCGGTACTTCTTCGTTTTTAACTTTACATGCTTGTTGTGATACCCTCCTACCTCCTCAAAGAAAATGAGATTAACTTAGATACATCTCTAAATTGATTCACATTCAACTGATTATTGGCTAACAGATATGTTTGCAACGCAAATTGAAATTGATTACAAAGAACAATTACCTCATTTTCACAATGCTTCGGTCCCCTGACCTTATTCCAGTGAATTGTATTGGTATTAGTGGCTTACGTTATGTAATATCCATCATATTTCATAACCGATTGTTAGTTTTGAAAGTTTTTATTTTTCATATATCGATTATGAATATTATTATTATTATATTATTATTATTATTATTATTATTATTATTATTATTATTATTAATAATAAAATTATTATTAATATTATTATTATTATTATTATTATTATTATTATTATTATTATTATTATTATTATTATTATTATATTACTTGCACCTTCGGCATCAGTCATACTTGTTTCAGGTATTACGTGGATTAGCATAACTGCAGAACAACGGTCCAATCGAGTGACAGTTGTAATTCAAATACATGTATGCAAACCTAATCTGAACATAATAACACCCACAGACGGCCCAGTGACTAATTCGAAAGTTGGTAAAGTCGCTTAAAAGCCGGAGCAAAGAAACCGCATAGGGGCCGCTCCATTGATTTTTTTTTTTATTGTTTTTGTTTTTGTTTTTGGCAAATTTGTCCTGGTAAAACTATTCATATAAATAAACTAGATTTTACTATTAATAATTTGATGGTCCATAATTTCTTAAATCCTTAAATATATCATTTTTGTTATGATTATACTAACGCGAACGCTGGTGTGGCTCATGACCGAGAGGTTCCGGGTTCGACTACCGCCCTTGCACCAGTGCGCGGTCTTTTCGGGTGAGAGTAAAAGCCGAAGACCCGTGTCACGGTAGGCGTGGCATGTAAATTCATGCAATGCATCAGGCAGATGCCTATATATATATATATATATATATATATATATATATAATATATATATATATATATATATATATATATATATATATATATATATATATATATATATATATATATATATATATATATATATATATATATATTCCCTCAAGCATACTTAAGCACGCACGCACACACACATACATATCAATGCATGCATGCACCGCAGTGTCTCTTCAGCAACAGTGTTATATAAACTGTCACTCAAGATGATACATGGATTCCCCATTTTGATGTTAAATGTAAGAAACAACGCATATAAGAGATTTACCCTGGCTCAACTCCTCCAAAATCTTAAGAGTTTGCAGAATTACGCACGCCATGGTCTTTTTGAGACAATCAGGGAATAATAAAAACTGATTTCCTTGGGAAAAGCCGCAAGATGAATGATGCATATTATGTAAACGAGGCTGCGACGGAATGCAGCTTGGAGATTCAGCCTCATCTTCCATATTTCCAGATGTAGCTCCATATTCCGTTTCTTCCGTAAACTAAGATCTTTACTACAAGGTAAGGATTTTGGAAACAATAAGGATGTCATGATCGCTGTATATGAGTAATTAGGGGTCCAGAATAAAGAATTCTATTCTGATGGGATTCAGAACTTGGAACAGAGATGGCGACAGTGGATTGGATTGAATTGAAATAATATTCCAAAAAGACAATTTTCCTATTCCTGTGTATTTTGAAATTCATGGTGCCCAGAACTTTTTGACTATACCTCATAAAACTCACAGATTGTCAGATTGCTATGATAAACAGTTAAGCTATTAATACCGATAGACTTGACAATGGCAATGATTCAAACTTCTCGAAGACAATGCTTATTAGGAAAATTTCGAGAACCAACCCCAACCCCCTACACATTTGTGCCGACAGGTTCAACCGGAACAAAACTGGGTCTACTTTAGAAAGTCGACCTGGATACAAGTTTACCGCCAAAGAGTTTTCACTAACAGCCACTTGATTTAAGATCACAATTATGTTCACAAGGTCATGAACTAAAGTATTGTTATATTAAATATAGAACATATATACCTTTTATATAAAATGTGTGAAATACCAAAATTCTCTTGCTGTTCACATGTTATAATCAACTTGAAGCTTTGTTTTGCACACATAGACAGAGAGATAAACAAGTCAAAAACTATATGAAAAGTTTTATGGAGTTTAAGAAAGAAATACCAATAAAAAGAGTTACTGACTCAGTGATTTGGCAGAAGTCACCATGGAGTAAGTAGAAAATAAAAATAAAGAGAGAAAAAAGAGGAGTTACTGGCTCAGTTATGTGGCAGAAGTCACCACGGAGTAAGTCACCATAGAGAAAGTAGAAAAACAGGTCTTCGATTACTGATTGTTCTTCCCTGATGCTTAGACATACTAACATTATTCAAAACTGTTTCAGTAACTTCCATTAAAATCTGTAGGGATCACGTATTTGGTCAGGTTTGTTATGGAATCGCAGTAAACTACTAATTTCGATTCAATATATTTAATTTCATTTAGAACATTTAGGTTTAAAAAATCTGGTCTTTATGCATAGTTACTTTTAAGATACAAAGGTGTTTATATTTCCTTTTACAACTTCTCAGCCATGTTAGTATAGATGGACATCCCGTAAATTTTTGTTGTTGCGCGCAGTTCACAATACTTTTAAATATGTCTATAAGCTGTATAGCTTTGCTCAATAAACAATATCAAAACATATTGTAAGAGTTGTCTTTCGTTCTTAATTACGTTTTTAACGAATCATTCACTCATTCCAATGTCTCTGATTTAAATTTCCACAGATGTTATGTTGGTTCACATCGTTAAGTTTAAACTTATTATATTTCTCTAATGAAAAATACGAAATTAACGGGTGTCAAGTGACTATGGCACTAACAACAATGTTCCAGAGCAGATATTCACGGACCCCTAAAACTTCAGAGGTGAGACCAGGTGCCCGGGAGGAGTAAGCGTCTCCTGTCAGAGGTGAAACCGGGTGGTCGGGAGGAATAAGCATCTGTTCGATGTTAGACCATATGACCAGAAGGAGCAAGCGTCTCCTGTCAGAGGTGAGACCAAGTGCCCGGGAGGAGTAAGCGTCTCTCTGTCAGAAGTGAGACCAGGTTCTCGAGAGGAGTAAGCATTTCCTGCCAGAGGTGAGACCAGGTGCCGGAGAGGAGTAAGCGTCTCCTGTATGGCTAGTCACATGCCATACATGTACTTGTGTACAGAAAAAACAAGAGTAAGTTAACAACAATAAGTCTAAAGCCAATTTACTGCATAAGTACCTATTGTGTACCTCATCAGTAGTTGAGGGTAATATAAGAAATATAACATGTACACGCATAATTCACATAAATCATAAATTTCTTCAGATAGAAAAAACATAATCAGATTTCTAAAAACATGAACACTTTTCTGCGGCAATCTATTATCTCAGCCCAGTTGGCTTTTGAAAATATTATTATCAACATGCCATATGTTGTTTCCATACACTTATAATACACAGGATTACACATGTAGATATAGAAAGTTTATCATTATGCAACGTTATACGAGTATGTTAACATCTTAATCTAGGAATAATATTATTGATTATTACAACTGAGATCATAGCCTGTAATTCCTTAGTGTAGATATAGACAGATCATGCACTTTAGAAGAGAAGTGAATGTGCTTCATGTCCTTTCCTGAGTCGACGTAGCTCATTTTGGTGGTGCGTGGCTCGCTATCAGGAGGTCTCTTGTTCGAGTCTCGCCATAGACTCGTCCGTGTTCTTTCGTTCTACTGCTTCCGGTGGGTCAGTAGCACAACTCTAAATTCCTGTGCATTGTGTCAGACAGATGACATCATCATATACTTGACGTAAAACATTACTCAAACAAAGACACCCAGGACCAAATCAAAAAATCTGTTAGATGAGTAAATAAACAGTTGAAATCGTATAGACGTCTCTTAGACATTTGATAGAGTTGAACATTTCAAAACGACATTAATATATAATTATTTCAAATGTATTCATAAAATAGATTGCTGAAATGGGAAGTAGGATATATACACTACCATACAAACCGTACCCAAATTTCCAATTCAGCCATGAGAAAAACTCAAGAAGGAACACGCATCTTACATGTGATTTGATTTTTTATGTCTTAGTTGTAGGTTTACTCTCAATTTCTTTTCCCTTTATGTAGATCAGCAATAATGCCACATAGTGTTTTCTCATTTTTGGAAATAACACATACCAAAATAGAATGGTGATGGTGATATCGGGTTCTCATCTATTATGATGCTGCCCACTTTCAACAAATATAAAAAAGATATTAAAAATCGTAAACAGAAAATATGATTTTACCCATCTCTATGATGAAATATCTAAAACATACATAATTCAGCTAAAATGGTCATCAAAATATTTCATTATACTTAAGTTGATTGACCGACTTAAGTCGGCCCATTGAAGCGACAACCTAGTAGTAAGCATTCATATTCTGCTGTTCAACTTCTATGCCCGTGAGTGTTTTTACAATAACGTAGAGTCTATTTTCCTTGGTCCCCACGGAGGGTTAGACTAAAGTGCTATTATACCCTTTTTCCTGTTGTTATATTGCAGTGGCACTTTCTACACAGTGTTTGTTCACATTCATCTATGTAATTATAATCTAGTCTCACCTCTGAATTTCAGGGGTCCGTGAATGTCCACTGTGGTACATTGTTTTAGTGTCATAGTCATGTGACACCAGTCTTGCTTTTCGTATTTTACATTAACGTCACACTTATTCCCTTTGCAGTGTGGAGCTCCCCGCGGAGTGTTTAACATTGTTGTTATTGCTATAATCTTGTGACAACAGTTAATCTCGTGTTGTAAGTTTAGAAAACGCACGACGTTCTGGACGGTTTAAAGTGCACGGGAGGTTCACTGAAATACAGCCATACATATTTTAGCTCGCCTGAGTCGTGTGTTACTCAGAGTTTGAAACTGAACGTAAAAGAGTGTTGTGCTGTAGTCAAATTATGTATTCAACATTCTGAGAATAAATATTATATGAGATTTTTAAATTCAGAAATTGAGAATTTACTGACGCTTTCACAGTTTCTGGCCGACATATTCCTTTACTTATACGTAGCTGAATTCATTCAGTCTTTGCTTTCGGAAGGAAAAAAAAACCAATTGGCTCTTGGCTTCAATTTTACTTACAGATATATAGATGACTTGCTTTCAATTAAAAATCCTTCATTCGCGGATTACCTTAGCATCATCTATCCAAGTGAACTGGAGGTCAAAGAAACCACAGAAAGTAGTAATTCTACTTCGCATTTATTTATCATGTTGTCTTTTGACATTAATGGTCAATTGAACACCTCACACTATGACAAACGTGACGATTTCAATTTCGCTATCACAAATTTTCCTTTCATAAGTAGCAACATTCCATCATCGCCCGCATACGGCGTATTCATATCTCAGTTAATACGTTATTCCAGAGCATGTTCAAATTACAATGACTTTATTCTGAGGGCTAGGCGACTTTCAAATAAGCTACTCAACCAGGGTTATATATGTGCTAGACTAGCAACGTCACTGAGGAGGTTCTCCGGTCGTTACGAGACTCTTATTACTCCATATGATATCTCGTTATCAAGACTTTTAAATGATATTCTGGACTGAGACCGATTCCGATCATTTTACACAGATTTGACACCTTCTTTACTAGAAGGTTACCTACTTCGACTTCTCCATATATAAATACATATGGAATTTACACGATTTGACTCTTTCTACTGGGTATATGTGACGGGTGTTGCTAGCAAGCAGGAGAAGCTCACTCTCCCCGGGCACCTGATCTCACTCCATCACAGGGGTTCACATATGCTCTTCAAGTACACATATTTTGTTATTTTCCATTCGTTGTTCATTTTCACTGATTTTGTATGTCCTTTGGTTTCATGATTTTTGGACTTGTGGTTTGGATTTATCTTTACATCTCGTGTGTCCGGGTGCCAGGTGAGTGGTATAGGCCCAGTTTTGCCTCTTGTTCTTCTAAAACAATATTATCATAATATCATCAAACCAAATTTATGGTAATTTACACTATAAATACACAACTGTGTCCACTGAACAAGATTTTCTATGTATTATTTGCATTTGTTTCTCTATAAAACGAGAGGTTAATTTTAGAAATCATTTAGAAATCAAATTCGATCTATTCCATGAAGGTAAGATTGTTATAGTAAACGCCTTATATCTTAGTGAAACAGTTAACCAATTCATATGTGTTTATGTCTCATGTTTGAAGTTACTGCAGACATACTATTCCGTTCTTGCGTAGCTAAAATAGATACATAAATTAATAAATAGATAATAATAAATTACAACAAATTAATAATAATATAATGATTACAACTTCGACAACAAAAATGATAGTAGTAGTACTAGTAGTAGTAGTAATAGTAGTAGTAGGAGTGGTAGTAGTAGTAGTAATAATAATAATAATAATAATAATAATAATAATAATAATAATAATAATAATAATAATAATAATAATAATAATATTAATAATAATAATAATAATAATAACAGTATTGATAATAATTCATGACACTAGAGGAAAAGAACAATTCACTCGGCGGTTAAACTGTGCACTTCACTTATACAGTAAGGAATATCGCCACTGCATAGCGAGTTCTTTGGCTCTTACCATTGGGAGAATTCGGTAATTAGCTTGCTATTGAAATATTCATAATTCTGACTTCCGCAGTTTCGGATTTGAGCATCAGTGAGGAGCTTAAGTTCTCAAAATGAACATATAGTGGACTATATTAAGACACACATATATATTCTTATATATAATTAATAATGAAGGAATCATAAGGTATAACTGTCTCCTAAATATAACCTTTCAAATGGGCTACAATGAAGATTCTAAAGCCAACGTAATTTATAACAGTCATCGATTTCCTTCTCACTTCTATACTATTGTATTTTACCGTACAGTTACTACAAAGCTGGATAACAATGAGGGTTATATCATAAATATGTATTATTTACAAGAACTTGATGCGCCTACATTTGCATTTGAAGTATAAATCAACATACATTTAAGATGTTTAAGCTGTTGCTGAGTGTTCTTGTGACAGTGGTGTACGTTGAGTACAGCAATGCCTGCTCCTGCTTCCCTGTACATCCTCAGATCCAATTCTGTGAAGCTGATTTTGGTAAGTTTGATTTCAATATGTATATTGGTAATGTGTAATCAAAATTTGAAGTAACTCTAAAACAGATCGAGTTGAGCAGAGTTCGAGTTAAGGGGTGTATACATTAAGAAATCCGAATCGAACTTGAATTAAGTTACTGAATGGAAATTGCTTGTCAAAGTCCCTCATGTAAACGAATGTTCAACTGTAAATTGTTAATGTATAAATTTGAAAATGACATTATGCCCATACTATAAAAACCAAGTGTATTATATGAGTGTATTGTAATATTTCGATTTATCCATTTATGTATATATTCATTCATTTATTCATTATAATGTTCCTTTTTTTAGCATTCAAAGTACAAATATTAAGGAAGAGTATAGTAAAGAATGGAGTCAATTCGGAGTACAAATACAGAGTGAAGGTCACATACGATTTCATGGTATGATGTTTACTGAATGTTAATCATTTTGATGTTATTATTATATATATATACTTTTTGGTTTCATATCATATGACATTTGTCTGTATAATATTTTGTTATATCTTTCTGTTTGTGTTTTCAATACTATACGTCTCTAACATGCATGATTCCTACTCTAATCTATACTTTATATCTAATAGTGCACTGTAGGTTTCTGACATTATGATCCATACTGTAATCTCTACCTTATATCTAAAAGTACACTGTAGAGTTTTGACATGTATGATCAATACTGTAATCTGTACCTTATATCTAATAGTACACTGAAGGTTTCCGGAGCGAGTTTTACTAAAAGCCGTAGACTTAGACGTAAACGTAGACGTAGACGTAGACTTTACGACTATAACTACGTGTGCGTAAGTTGCGTTTTACTAAAAAACGTAAGTCTACTCGTAAATTTACTTAGACGCAATGACAGTGGTAATCTACGACTGGATTTTTAAAACAAGGAGACGAAAAATTTCTTAGCTATGGGAAATCAAGATTGCGTATTATTTACATTCACTTTTGAATTTATAGTCGTCTGTTAACAAGGAACATAAGATGGAGAAAACAAGAAAGCCAAACTAGAAATGTAACGACCGAAATGGGGGTATTGGAAGATGAATTCCACGAATGCCCCGTCGGCAACAAATTCGAAAACAGCTATTGTAGTATAAATGTCGAGGTCATAAGGTAACTGACCTTGGTTTTATTTGAAAGGGTTTCATCAGTTGAGTATGAATGCAAAATATGATGATTTTACCTCTTATGGTTCAAAAGTTATAGCTCTAACATTTCGAATTTATATTTTCTCGATACAAGAAAAAATTTCCGACTAGATGTAGAGTTTTGGAGGTAAAACAGTGTAGATTTGTGAAATGATTATTGACAGAAAGCGCGTGTTTTCTCTCATAATGCCTTTTCAGCTAGCTTCTCAAGATCGAACAGTGATGTCATTTTATCTAAGCTAGTGGCTATGGAGAGTTATCGTGACGCCATAATTTTACTCTCTGCATAAGTTCTTTGATTGACGTCATTCACAACGTCATGCCGACGTCACTAACTATACAAGTTTGGCCTCGACGTGATGTCAATCTAAGGTTTAATTTTAAAACGATCTCTTATCACTCTCTTATCTGGTTTGTTGTCTTGTGTGTCTAATGACGACCCCCTGTCTCGAAAAACACCCTTTGTTCTTAAGACACCTTCACTTCTGTTCTGAATTAACAATAAAACAGCCTCCATTGCACTTACGTGCGAAGCTACGCCTGCTTCTAGGCACACGTAAGTTTACACGTAAATCTACGCATAATTGTAAGTTACGATGTTTAGTAAAACGCAAAATACTCGTAAATTACGTTTACGTGTACGTCTACGTTTGGGCTTACGACCTTTAGTAAAACTCGATCCTGACATGTACATGTATGGCCCATACTGTAATCTGTTCCTTATATCTAATGGTACATTGTAAGTGTCTCACATGTATGGTTCATTCTGTAGTATGTAGCTGGTAATTTGATGCTGCATTGTACATGTAAGTGTCGAATATGTCTGGTCCATGTACATGGTATCTAATAATGCATTGTAGCTTTTGGACTTAAATATTAATATATGCACAACCAATGTAATTGCCTGAGATAAAGCTTAAAGCTTTCAAGACCTATGTATTTTTTTCTGTATAAATCACATTCATCAGTGACATCATAACTCCACATCTTTGATCCACTTTTCAGCACAGAAAGCGATGTTTGGCAGACTTTTGATTGTTATGCATTATGCAACGTCATTAAAGTCGTATTTTGCGCTAAAGTGCTTAACATTAGACGAAAGTATGTCATTCTGGATAAACGTTACGTTGTCATTGGACACCAGATGATTCTTTCAATTTATAACTTCTCTCCGAAATGATTTGCTGATGCGGTTTATAAATAGGAAATGAAAGTTTCTTGTGTGATATTTTGGTGTTAAAAGAGCATATATATAAATATATATAATTACAATATCTGATGCTTTTATGAGATATAATGCTCTAACCCGCATTATATCTAATAAATGCATCAGCCATTGTAATTCATTTCTGCATGCAAAAACGCAAAACAAGACACTTATTTTATAACTATAATGTAGGTTTTATTTACAAATATGACCATACAGTTCTATATTTGCCATAATTGTATACCAGTTGATTACATTTGATAATCTTATATGTTACGTTTTTTTTCATATAGTACGAGTATATTTAATTCTCTATGCCACGTATTTCTCTCGGACACTCATTCTACTAAACATTACATTCTTCTTGACACTTACCCTTCTCTCATATATATTCCTCCATGACAATCTTTCCGGAGGGTAATTCCTTCCTGACTCTCTTTCCTGCACTTACTATTCTCTGCCATTCATTCCTTCATGACTCTCCTCCCTGACAATACTTTCTGACACGCATTTCTCCCGACACTTATTCCTCTTTAAGATGAAGTCCTCCCTGACGCTTATTCCTTCATGACAATAGACCTCACACCTGATTTGTTGTGTTACATTAAACTCTATCACATTCTCCCTAACAATACCTCCTTCTTGACACTTACTCTTGTCTCATATATATTCCTCCATGACACTCCTTCCGGGGGGTTATTCCTTCCTGACTCTCTTTCCTGCACTTAATATTCTCTGGCACTCATTCCTTCGGGACCCTTCTCCCTGACACTTAATACTTTCTGACACACATTTCTCCCGACACTTAATCTTCTTTAACATAAACTCCTCCTTGACGCTTATGACAATGGGCCTCACACCTGATTTGTAGTGTTACATTAAACTCTATCATCGCGTCTATCATTCCACAGACAAACACCTTTCTTTGTACACATTAAATGACTTTAAATTATGCAGTTCAATCAATTTTCAGACATTAACGAAACATAAGCCAACCCCAAAATACACAGATATATACTCAAATACTAAGGGGCATTTTTGTGGCGTAAACATCCCGGTGGCAGGGACTAAATGGCTGATTTCAGGTATACTTCAGTTATATCAAACATTCATTACCATACATTTAATACATATTGAATGGAGTCATGACTTTTTAAACATTTGAAATAAATCCTTCGGAAAAAACTTCATTATTCTTTTGCTTTTGTAATTTCATCAAGAAAAATGAATAAGAGTGATAGATTTTTATAGACATTATGTATTATTACACAGAAAAAATACCCATTTCTTTTCTTAGTACGACTGCCACTGTGTATCTTATCCCATTCAAATAATTGAATGAATATATATTATGTATTTAATATTTGTAATACCATTTCCTTATCAGGAACCACTCATAACGGAAAAAAGTCTACAAATATTTGTAATTGGAACCAGAAGTTCAGTGAATTAACAAAGTATCAGAAGAATTCACTAAAACGTGGGGACTATAAGAAAGGTTGCAAATGTGTGGACAGGCCAAACTCCGTAAGTTTTATGAATAAGACCAAATGACTTTAACTGTTTAACGGAAATATTTTACTATCTTCAAAGAAAATGTTTGTCAAAAATGAGTTTTTTAAATGACTTCTTAAAGAGTAATCTCATAGTTATAGAAAATGATATATGTTTGCGAGAAAGATTTCTACTATATGACTTCTTAGAGAGTAATTTAATAGTCATTTACGACACATTTGAGCTCGTTTTACATCATTTTGTATTTTCAGAAATGTTTATATATGTATACTATAATAAGTGTTGCTAATGGTTTCCTGCCATCAGCACATACCTGTTTAATGAAATAGTGAGATATATTTGGCAAGTCACTTAAGTTTTGTGTAGGTTGAGTTATACAAAAGTTGTCATTTCAATTACCGGGTCATACTATGTGTAGCGTCTATGTGGTTAATTTGCCTTACAGGGAATCCAGGTAAGATTCCTTGATTGTGCCACTTTGTTAAAAAAATTGGCTGTTTTAATGTCGCAATATGGATAAAATGGGAAATAAGAAATGAAGCGACGAGAAGAATTTGCAGCAACAAACCTCTTACAAGAGGCTTTCATTTTCTGGTCAAAAATAAATGTACAGATATTATATTATATTATCTTCCAAAGAAGGCACAAATAATTTGTTGGATTATTAATATTATCATCACTATTATTATTATTATTATTATTATTATTATTCAATATCTTTTATATTCAACTTGTGTGTGTGCGTGTGTGTCTTTCGTACGTGTCTGCCTGTGCTAGTGTTAGTGTTGTTTGGTTGGTTTTCCTTTTTGTTGTAAGCTTTTTTGGTGTTTTTTGTTGGTTTTGTGTGTGTGTGTGTGTGTGTGTGTGTGTTTTTTTTTTTTTTGGTTTTTTTTTTTGTTTGTTGTTGTTTTGTTGTATTTTTTCTTTTGTTTTGTTTTGTGTATTGGTTGTTTGTTTGTTGGTTAGCTGAGGTTTTTCTTTTTTTCTGTTTTGTTATTTGTTTGTTTTTGTTTTGGGGGTTTTTTTTTTGGGGGGGGGGTTCTTCTTAGCGGGTTGTTTTTGTTTTGTTTTAATTTGTCTATTGGGGTGATTTATAGTTTTTTTGGGGTATTATGTATGTGTGTACGTGTGTGTAGGTGTGTGTCTGTCAAAAGGAATAACGATATCTTTCATTATTTTAGATCAAACGCTTCTTACTGTGTAACATAATCGACAAATCCTGTTACGAGAAACATGCCATTTGCGTAACGGATGCAATCAAGGGCTGTAAGTGGATCAAACAATCTGATAAATGTACGTAATGCGCAAAAGGGTCCCAAGGATTATCTTATAAAATCATATTGTAGACAGATATCTATGACAACATGAAAATAAAGTTACTGCTACTGAATGTATGCATTTTTTTTTCTTGTAACAGCAATTTATTTGCATACTGAGAAAGTTATCTTACATGGAGAATACACTGAAAGAATCACCTTGTTTTGACCTTGAGATGTTATAACATACGGATCACTCCAGAGACATTAAAGGTGCAATTTAAGTTCAGATGAGAATATTCTTGTTTATGAAGAATAAGGATATTTGATAAAGAGCAATAAATTCACGTACATTTTAAATCTTGAATTATTTCAACCAAGGACTTTCCCTATAAGGCATTCTTTCAACAAAGTGAAGTTTTGCAAAGAATTATTATCTCGTTTCTATAGAGTACTCATTTGTGGCCAGAGATTGGGTATCTCGTTTCCATAGGTTACTAATAGATCGCCTGATGTATGAAGACCAATGGTTTTGGTGTTCTGTATTATGGGATTGCGAGAACAAATTTGAAGTGGATGTTTAAAATCCTTGTATAAACCAGACTGAAAAAGTCATGCAAACACTGAATATTAGTTCAAATGGATGATCAGTGATATATTCTTTATATTTTTTTTTTTTATTCCAAAATTCAAAACACAATCACATTTCAAACATAAACAGTGAGTATAGTAAGTATACTATACAATATGTATGAAGAATACATGCTCAATTAAATATTAAGTAACTATTCTTTGAATTTGGGTTTTTTGTTGGGAATAAAGAAACAAAAGAAAGTGAAAATAGTTAGTTCAAAGTAAGAGAATAAGAGAAAAGTATAGAATAGTAAAGGTAAGTATAGTATAGTGAAAGAAGAGTAGAGAAGTGAATTTTAAAAATGTACACATATTACTATGCAATCTACTATATCATCATAAACACTTAATAGACCCCACATCAAAGTTTCTTATGCCAACCTCTATTATATATATATATATATATATATATATATATATATATATATATATATATATATATATATATATATATATATATATATATATATATATATATATATATATATATATATATATATATATACATATATACATATATATATATATTGTGATGTACACTTAAATAAATTGTTACATTCATTATTGTTTTGTCACCATCAAGGACAAATGGATGGAAAAAAAATAAAATAAAAATAACACCTTCTTAAAACTAAACATACACATATATATATATATGTATACACACACAGATACAAATACATATGTATACACACACATACACATAACATATACATGCATATACACACATACTGAATATCTATCTTGGCTTCATATTTTTAAAATTCATGGACCTACATACCCATACATACATCATCATCATACAGTACGTACGCAATTGTATATCTTCATATTAATATAAATATGTCAAGAAAAGCATTGCACATGTAAAAATCTCTACAATGTACATGAGTACATATATATGTCGTAGAAAGTAACATTTAATTATTGGATCTATATTTCTAAAGCTAACTTCCATTTTTCTAAGTTAGAATTAAAATTATCTGGTTGTTGTTGTTGTTTAACAGATATGCATTGATATATAAAGACTATTTTCCTGAGTAGAAGTTTCACAGACATTTCAGTAGGCAAAGTTCTTTTACATTTCATTGTGTATATATGATATTTTATATATAAAAGCATTAATGCATTTATCCTGCTTAAATTACTTACTCCAAGAATGACATTTTTTTTTTATCTAATATTAAGTCTATGGAAAATTGAAATAACCAATCTTTAATTTTGTCTAAAAGTTGTTTAGTATAATCACACTCCCATAATAAATGAATGATAGATTCTTCCTGTCTATTACAAAAGGTACATAAAGGACTATCATGAATTCCTATTTTGAAAGCAGATTTGTTTGTAGATAGAGCAAAGTGATTTATTCTAAATTGAAACCATAACAATTGTGAATCTTTGGTTATATCAAAAGGTTTTCTATAAATGTGTCTCCACTCATTTTGATCTATATTATTAAAGATATCTTCCCATTTTTTCTGTGATTTAGGTACAATATTGTTAAACTTTACAACTTCATACATATCTTTTGATCCTGATTTATTTTTCAAAATATATTTTAATTTATCTATAATCCATGGACCATGAATTTTACATTCAATATGTCTAATGTTATTATTCATTACTTTCTTAATTGCAGCAATAATTCCATTATATTCTAAGAAATTTGCCTCTGGAATATTAAATGTTTGTTGAAATTCTTCAAAGGTGTGAAATTGACCATTATCTTTTAAGAGATCATTAACAAATATTATATTTTTGGCATACCATTTTTCATACATCACACTTCTTCCCCCTATCTGTATATTTTCATTAAACCAGAGTTCGCTTTGGATAAATCTTTCTATACTTAAATCTTTATTGTTGTCGTATACTTTTTGCTTATAAATCAATATTTTCCATGCCTGTAAAACATCTTTCCAAAATTGGTTACTTATTTTATTTATACAATATTTAATGTAATCAGTTCCACAATTGAGAAGTAAATTTAGTTTTATATTATGCAATAACAAATTTTGCCATATGCCCTCTTGATAAAGAATTCTTCGGATCCATGTTGTTTTAAGTGCTACAATATATGCTTTTAAGTCTATCATATTTAAACCTCCCTCCAAAATTGATTTACACATAATATCTCTAGCTATTTTATCTGGTTTCTTCTGCCACAAAAATTGAAAGAATATATTATTGAGCTCATTTGTTATATTATTAGATGGATTTGGTAAAGATAATAATAAATGATTTAGCTGAGAAATAATAAGTGTTTTTATTACGGTTATATATCCTATGGGAGTAAGCTCTCTTTTTTCCCACTGTTTTATAATAGATTTTATTTTTGTTATTCTTTTTCTATAATTCAAAAGACAGATATTATCTAAGTTAACATCAAAATCTATCCCTAGGAGTTTAAATCTACTCCCCCCCCCCCCCAAAGAGATTCCATTCATCACACATTATGTCATTACTATATATTTTATTACCTATCCAAATTAATTGTGTTTTATCAAAGTTAACTTTTAAACCAGATTTAGATTCAAACCATTTAAGAGCTAATAAAGATTCTGATAAAGATTCTTCATCACCTTTTAAGATAAGAGACGTATCATCTGCATATTGAGATATCTTTTATTCTAACTTATCAATAGTTATACCTTTAATTTTCGGGTTATTGCGTATTTTTATTGAAAGTATCTCTGCACAGATTATAAATAAATATGGCGAAATCGGATCGCCTTGTCTACAGCCACGACTCGGACTAAAGAATTGTGATAGGTTACCTCCCTGTTTACTCTAGATTTTATATTATTATAAAAAACTTTAATGCACTGCTTAATAGATTCGCCAAATTTAAAAAAATCTAAACATTTATATAAAAAATCCCATGAAATCGAATCAAAAGCTTTTTCAAAGTCGATAAAGAGAAGCAGACCTGGAATATTTTTGTTTTCTGTGTATTCCATGATATCATAAATTAAACGTGTGCTCTCCCCTATAAACCTCCCTGCTATAAATCCATTTTGTTCCTTACTTATAATTTTATCTAACACTGTCTTGATACGATTAGCAATTGCTCCTGATCCTAATTTATATACAATGTTTAAAAGAGTTATAGGTCTCCAATTCTTCATGAAATATCTTGATTTATTATCTTTAGGAATACAAGTTATTACACCTTCCCTCTGTGTTATAGATAGTTCTCCTGTTTCAAACCCATAATTCAATGAGTTAACTATTAATGTACCCAATTTTAACCAAAGAAATTTAAAAAACTCCGCTGTGAAACCATCTGAGCCCGGGCTTTTATCATTTTTCATATTTTTCAACACATTTAAGATTTCAAAAGCATTAAGTTTTCCCTCTAAATTACTTGCTTCTACATCTGACAATCTTGGGACATTACATTCTCTAAGCTCTTCTTCTAAGTCATAATTACATGTAGTTTCTCTTGCAGAGTACAGATTTGAATAAAAGTGTGTAGCTTCATTTAAAATTTCTGTCTGATCTGTTATAATAGTTCCATTTTCTGTTTGCAGTCTTGGTATTATTTTATTAACAAAATTTCTAGATTTCAAATGGCAAAAATACTTTGATGGTTTTTCCCCTTCAGTTATCCATTGGGCTTTAGATCTTATTAAACTTCCTTTAAGTTTTTCTTTCATCAGTTATTCTAAATCAAGCTTTTTCTTTTCTAACTCTTCTGTATTTACATCAACTAAATTTTCCTCTATCTCTTTAATGTCATTAAGCAATTTTTCTTCTAACTGATCTTTTTGCTTTTTCTTATAACTTGCATATGATATTGAAGCCCCCCTTAATTCTAACAATAAAGTTTCCAAAAATAATTGATCATTTATCCTAAATTGTAATTTTTCAATATTTTCCAAATTATTATAATTATATACCGGTAACATATATTGTTGTTTCACTTCTATAATTTTCTGTTTTACCATATTCACATATATTTTATCATAAAGCAGTGTATTATTAACTAAAATCACTGAATTTTAGCTTCAACTTAACTATTGAATGGTCTGATCTATAGCTTGAGTCAATATCAGATTTCACTATATTTGATAAGAGGTTTTCTGAGACAAGAAAAAAATCTAGTCTTGCTTGTTTAAGGGGTGTTTTCTTTCTCCATGTAAATCTTTTAACATCCCCGTTCATTTCTCTAAAAGTATCAATCAAATTTTGTTCATTTATCATTGTTAACACAGTATCTCTAGCATTTGGATTATTTATATGTAAATAGTTATAATACTCAATATCCGGGTCTAATACAAGATTAAAATCACCACATATTATTTGAAATTCACTACCAAAAGTATTTATTATTTCTTTTACATTTCTATAAAATTCTGGATTGTCTGAATTTGGACCATAGATATTAGCTATTGTATATGTTTTATTGTCTATTATCAATTCTATGACAATTAAATTACCATCATAATCTTTATGTATTTTACTTATTTTATATTCAAAATTATTGTTGAAAAGGATACATACTCCACGTGAATTGGAGGAAAATGAGTTGAAACAAATATCAAAACCCCATTCATTTCTAATTTGGCTTTCCTTTTCTTTCGTAAAATTGGTATCCTGTAAACAGTATATATTTGCTTTTTTATCTTTGAAGTACTTAAATACATCTTTTCTTTTATGAAAATCGCCTAATCCTTGGCAATTTGAACTGATAATGTCAACCATTTCTTACTAGATAGAGTAATGCAATATATAAAACAGCCACATCCATATAATTGTATATTACAACTTTGAAAAGGCACGACATAACACATTCGGTAGATAGTACATAGCTACTTGTGAAGAAAATAAGAGAAAGAAAGATTAAAGAGAAATGTTTGACTAACCTCATCTTGTTGAACAAGATATGATGTTATTGAAATGGACGTTTCCCTATGTTGATCTAAGTGTATACACATAACACGTTTCGCATCATTCCAAACCGCACATACAAAGTATCATGGTAGATAGAAAAACTGAAAACGGGTATGACATGAAAAGAAATTTGGATAATATCACATGATATTTTAAGGGATAAAACATCTGTATACATGTATATATGATGTTTCAAATACCTTTCACCACTTCCCTCTAATACAAGTCTAGTTTATAAAGGAATTTTTTGACATATAGATTTACCCGTACAATTTCAGTCAAACATGAGAATAAAACATATCTGTACCGTTACGTACCAGTATATATATACACAAGTTCCTGATATTCACTTCTAAATCAAAGGACGGAAATCGTAATGTTTGATCATAATTGTTAAATAAAATACCGAAATCATTAATATATGAGGTAAATAGTGTCAAGTGTTTTCAGCGTACTGAAAGTCACGGAAACATAATTCTAGTAACCATTTCAACTTTTTTAGCTTTTTGCGCTCTCAATATTTCTTCTTTTTTACTCCTTTCTAATAGCCTTCCGGTGATGGTTGGTGGTTTTTGATTTTGTCTTGTGCCGTTTCTGAGGATAATAGAAATAAGTGTTTCTTTATCGCTTCGGGCACTGATTTTGACAAGTCTTCATTTGGATCGTACTGAAAATTGTGTCTGTAATTTCTTTGCTCATAATGTCTATTTTCCTGTCCATTCTTATCATAACAGATTTCATGAGACTGAGTTCGTTTCTTAGTTGTTCGTTTTCTCCTCTTAATGTTTCTATTTCGGACACATTACATTCTGACTGTTGAGATACAAAGTTCAATCTATTATCTATACCGTCCGGATCATAGATGTCATCTTTTAAATCACTCACTGTGCTTACTAACTGATCATAATGTTCTAATCGCTTGTTTATATTATTTAAAGTTACCTGTATGCAAGGTAAAGCGTTCACTGTGTTGTCTTCTGTCGATAACTTTTGTGAGCTGTCTTCACTAGATTTCCTTTGTTTAGGAGGTTTGAAAGAAACTTTTCCTTTAGAAGCCATTTCACCATGAAATAATCACTTATAACTACTCAAAAACACCATAAATATCCAAACTGTAATTTCCAACCACTAATTTTGATGCGATTTTTGATTGTGATTTTCACCTAAAGAAATCAGTATGATGTTGACGTCAAGACACAAATGTTTGCAACTCTCCGTACCATGAAACCAAAAGTAAAGCAAAAACAGAAAAAGGATTGATACATATGAAATAAAATATAACATTATTAGATACATCAATATATCATACTTTTCACTTGAAAATAAATTACATTTTATACTAGTGAGTGGATGACCCAACTTACTTGTCACATATTTTACAAGTAATGCTCAAAGAAAGTGCAATATATATATGATTCACAGATATATATTTAGTCCTCCGTTTTGAGAAAAGCGCCGGGATATCAAATCTGTCCTACCATCTGTTTATCCATCAATCCGTCCGTTTGTCACAAAAATTTTAGCCTTAGTCATAACTTTTTAAGAAGTAAGGAAATAGGGCTTTGATATTTCATTATATATATATATATATATATATATATATATATATATATATATATATATATATATATATATATATATATATATATATATATATATATATATATATATATATATATATAATATGCAATTGTACATAAGACAATTATTTCTATCGTGTTATACGAAACTGGATTATTGTAATAAACAAACGTGAAAAGTAAACTTGGTGTCATTGTGATAGTAAACTTGAAGACGGAATTACTTTAAAGTAAACTTAATATCAAGTGCACTTAACTAAACTTTATGACTGTTATTCAGGACGAAAAACTAAACATAAAGTGCACTTGTCAAGTGCACTTGAATGTAAGGTTAGGACTGCACCCAACTGTAAAAACATTCATTCAATAGATGTATTTATCAAATTTGTATAAAACATCACTGAGATGTGGAAATAGACTGTTACTTATCAACAAATTGTTATAACTTTGAAAACAAGGGTTTTTACTTGGTCATTTTTGTGTGCAGGTCCTTGGTGGTTTGTATCATACAGCTTTGTCAGATGTTTTCTGTTTTCTCGTCCATAAATGTAGTGTATATGCTATTTTGATATACATGTATTTACAACAAATATAAATGATAAAAGTCATATTATGCCAGATATGTATTTGAACAGCAGATACAATGTATCTGAAATGATCTCCGGTATAAGTATTCAACACAATTACATAAATTTATGTTATTTATAAAAATAGTGTGATGAACTGAAAATTGATATTTACAATGCCGAGATATTTTTCATGTATGTTGATTGTGTTATCTGCAAGTGATAGAAATGCTATTTACGCAAAAACATTGCCGACCACTTGATGTTTTGTATTTAATATTGCAATGAATGGAAAGATACTTGTTATAACTCAATGTAATATGTTATGTATACTAATTGACATATTGGCAATGAATAGAAGTGCTGGAAATTACTCCATGAGATATCAATCTTTGTGTAAAGTTATTTCAATATGGTCTGAGACAGGGAATGGACTTGCGATCGAAGGTCAAACTTATATAGCAGTCCCTAGTTCGATTTACGCCAAGAACCTTTGTATCGGTAGGCATGAAGGTAGTTAAGGTCTTTGCAATGTTGTAAATTGTATACAATACATTACATTTCCACTTGAAATTAATACATAAGAAAACACATGAATAGATATACTAAATATAACATAAATGTAGAGAGAGAGAGAGAGAGAGAGATCTCTTATAAAAATATTTAGTACACGTCCTAATGATTTATATGATATTATATTCAAATGAGCATCTCTGTAGTGGATAAAATTAATTACTTTTAAATTATTTTACAAATTACTTACAAAATGTGAGATTTTCATCTGCAATGTCATTTCTAACCCCATTCATTTTCAGTTCAAACTCCTCTTCATCATTAGCAACATCATCTGTAATTAATATAATATAATATATGTAATATTATAGCGACAGATAATAAACAGACTTATTCTGTTTTGTTATTATTATTATCATTGTTGTTATTATTGTGGTCTAAATGGTAAGTGCACATTTGCTACCTAAGCTCTATGCTGAAATATAAGGAATAAGTGCTAACAGGGGAGTGCAAATTTGTTCCATATCTGCTCTATTTTCGTATAACTGTAACAAAGGATGAGAAACATTTGATGAAGACAGCGTTTTGATATATATATATATATATATATATATTGTAATAAGTAAAAAACGAAGAAGTGCCGAAGGGTGAACCATATCTCATAGTCCATGATATCAAAGGAAAATATTGTGTATTGTGTCACATTCATAAAAATGCGAACCCCGATGACATCGAGGTGAGACCAGGTATACTGGAGGAGTAAACGTCCCCTGTTTGCATGCAGCACCCGTCGTAAACGTCCTGCAACAACATTTCAATTAATAAACTATATATTTGTTATCATCTCTTGCCCAAGCGATCCTTCATAAACGAAGTAAAAAAAAACCCCGGAAGAAACCATATCTTTATTCCCAAAAAGAAATCAGGTGCGAAAATGAACTGGTCTTTGAATTTATCTGTATGGTCTTGCATTAAACAATTTTAAAAGACATATATAGCAGGTCAGCAAATAAAAAAGATAAAAAAGCAAAGATAAGCAAAGGAATAGTTATATGATGAAAATAAATGCCGGGCAAATAAAAGTAATATGAATATTTAAAGTAAAGATAAAAACGTATGGCGATTTTTCCAGAGTATGTCAACAATGAGGAATTATCGAAGGATTAACCACATCTCAAAGTCCATGAAATAAATGGATAATATATGCATATCATTGGTTCGAGATCATGACACACCGTTGGATCACTGGGCTTCAATTGTGTGAAATATAATGTCTTTCAAACATAACAGAAAGAAGTTATGTCCCGTACAATAACTCTGGCTGTGTGGCACTCTGACCTTGGCCTTTTATACAGACATTGCTTTAAGGCCATGAGGCACCCTTGTGTTATGGACAACACTTGTGTGAAATATGATCTCCCTTCAACGAAAATATTATTATCATCGTTACAGAAAGAAAATACGAAGCCGGCGTGGCCTAGTGGTATCGCGTCGGACTCCTGATCGGGAGGCCGGGGTTCGAGTCCCGCTCTGGTCATGCCGGTGTCCTGTCTTTCGGATGAGACAGTAAAATCCGAGGCCCCGTGTCGTGGTATGCATGGCACGTTAAAGATCCCTCACTGCTTCGGGTGGGTCCGTTGCAAAGGTCAAAATGTGTATGCTCCGCATCAGGCAGATGCCGTCACCATATACGTGAAATATTCGTGGTGTGACGTAAAACAATAATCAATCAATCAATCAATCAATCAGAAAGAAAATACGAAAGAAATGAATAAAATAGCCTAATATGAAAATGATTATAATCATTCAAACAACTCTGCTATTTAAAAATACCATCACATTACAAGTATTCATATTTAATGAAACAGATATGTCTTCATGATGAAGAAAGTAAACATTTTTTTTTTTATTTCAGACACAATGGTTAGAGGTGAGTGGATTTTCCTTATGTATAATCATAAGTGTATGTGTTAGGTATTTCATAGACATGTTTATTCGATGGACGTCTTGTATTAGGTTCCTCGACAACCTTATACAAACTTACTTGTACGTCGCACGTTAACAGAGCGTTTTGGACTCGATGACTAGCCGTGTCCAAACCTGTTCAGAGGAAACAAAATCCTGAGCATCTTCCCTCCTGTCTGTTATTCGGAACTCATTCATTCTTTAAACGTTTCGTTTGAACATCTTATGAATGCTCGTCTTGAGAAATCTGTTGTTCCCTATATGGAGTATTATGTTTTTTAAATGTGTGTCCTTATATTGTGCTGCTTTTGCGGCGAATGGGAAGGTGGGCGCCCGCAACGTTTGTTATTTTAATTGACCGTCTTAAGTCCGTATCGTTACTGCAGTGCAATCAAATATTTTTGTAATGTTTTGTTTCAATTTTACTATTATTATGTTTTATGTGCATGTCCGCGGAGACTTTTGTCATACAGATTCGTCAGATGTCTTCTTTTTTCCATTTTCTCAAGGAAATAAAGCGTTGCTTCCATCTGCTCCAAAAGTAACCAGTCTGACCATCACATACGCTGCCTGAACAGTGTGGGTTTCAAAGTGACAAAGAGGCATTAACTTAATTAAAAAAAACCCCAAAATCATAAAATACGTTTGTCCTAAACTACAAAATTTACTATAATGTAATATACTTTCAGTATTATTAGATAGGCATAAGCAAAATTTAATTCTTTGCCTGTAGAGAAAGAATACATTTCATTTTTTCAGCCCTACTTAGAAATGTGAAGATTGTGTTAGTGGATGTCGATAGGATAAAAACAAAAATACCACTTTAACAGGGCGCTGACAACTAGTGACTCCATCCTTATAAGTTCATACTTATGAGTGTTTTACATTGGTTGATGTTTAAGTATTATTTAATTAATGATATTGCACATGCGTTAAATAGGTAAAAGCGGCGAAAAGAAAAATTCGAATATGGAGAACTTACTTAATTCATCATTTTTAGAAATATACTTTAAAACTACAAAAAACTAGCTATTTTAATTAGGGTAGGTGTCGGAATATGAACAGGAGAAAGGACTCAGCGATGCATTTAAATTGCTTCTGAAGTCTTTCTGAACACACTGGGCATACCGAAAATGACATCGTAGTTTTTTTCCAGAGATTTTAAAGTTTTTTGTTTTATTTTTTTCTGTTTTTGTTTTGCTTTTTTTGTTGTTGGGATTTGTTTTGTTTTTTGGTTTGGTATTTTTTTGTTTTTGTTATTGTTTCCTTTATTTCATTTTATTTATTGGTTTTTAGGTGTTTATGTATTGTATAGCTCCATGGTGACTTCTGCCACATAACTGAGCCAGTAACTTTTCTTTTTTCTTTCTTACATATATTTTTTCTCCTTTTTCTTAAGGGACGTTACTTGTAAGATAATGAAATATCATAATTTGTTTATGACGTCAAAGTTTTCAAGAATTTATTAGATTAAAATGGCAATATAAGGGTTTGACATTACAACAACTAAATCAATGTTACATACATATTATTTTGGCATGTGGCGAACAACGAGTTTTTACTAGATTTACACCACCAACGTTTGACATGAAATGTGTACTATATTGGAGTTGAAATCGCCACATTTAATTTGATACAGGTCAACTGGATAAAAACGCGTACGTATTACCACTTGCTACTATTACATCGATTTCTATGTGTAAGAATTATTACGGTTATTACTGATTTACTTTTATAATAGGCTATGACAAATTCAGGTTCTGTGCCATTCGTAAGTTCTTTGCACTAGACTTAAAGTTCTGTTAATGTCACAGTTATAAGACATTAAGTGCAAAGCCAAAAACAAACATATAATGTAAGTAAAACACGAAGAAGTACCAAAGAGTAAACCAAACCTCATAGTCCACGGAATAAAAGGACAATGTCGTGTACTGTGTCATATTCAGACAAATGCGAACCCCAATAAAATCGATGTGAGACCAGGTGCCCGGGAGGAGTAAGCGTCCCCTGATTGCATGCAACACCCTTTGCAAGAGTCCTGCAACAACTTTTCAAGTAAGTACATAAATATTCACGTATGAACACATGAAGGAGACAAGAAGACGATAAGAAGATTCGAATATGGTATTGACCTGAGTAGTCTGAGATGAAAACAACAAAAGCAGATGAATTTATTGGCATAAATATTGCGAAAAAGATGTTTTTATTGTCACTGGTTTGCAGGAAGCACATTTCAGCTAAGGCTATCTAACGACCGATTTAGACTTACTGAAGACGTCAACATGGACGATGGAAACGGATGGGGAACAGTATGTGATGACATGTGGGATGATGTCGATGCCACAGGTGTGTGTAGAAGTTTAGGATTCACATCTGGGTTGGTATAACGTTAAACAATTTCAGAATAACTATGTTTAAAATGCTGATGCAGGAACTGATCTAACTGAGAGTTATGATTAGTAAATTGGAAGGTAAAATATGTAACTAGATTATTTTCATAGCTAACGACCCCAAGGTTTGCTGAGTATCGTTTGTTCCGAAGTATATTACCTTAACATCAAATTTAGCATTAACTTTAAATTATATAAGCAAACAAACATAGCGTTCGCAGGCTTCAAAATCATTTACCGAATAATATGGAACACAATGAGTGTCCGTATGTATTAAGCCGGAGCGTTCTCTATGGTTTTCGCCACATAACGTGTTCTTGCCGGTTCAGCAAAGAAAGTTAATTGTTAACCATAAAATAGTGATTGCAGCAAAACGCATCTGCATGTTGTTATCACTAATTTAAAAATCATTATCAGATTAAAATTAATAGTATAAATACGTGAAGAAAATTACATTTCTTCTCTGAAAATCCATATCACAATCCTATTAAATGTGTTTGAGCCAATGAATATGTGAGCGTATCGCGACGCGTCACCACTTATCATAGTTATCTATTTTTAATGTTTGCGAGCATAAAATCTTTTGTCTGTATTACTTCTAATAAATAAAATCTCACAGTTTTAAAGCACACGAATTTGAAGGCAGAATTTCACAATGACTGCTGAATGAGTTATTGCTCTCCTGAGTAGAAGGCTCACAATCAACTATCATAATCATTATATATGTGGTGTCTGTCTGTTTTTGTGGCACACACTGTCAATACCCATGTCTTCTTTTTCACAACCAGTGAGGGAATTTTAATTACATTTCAAGGGCTAAGGTGCGTACACTTATCCCCTATTAATGTTGACATTCTTTGGTCAGATTCCTCAAGAGTTGGATCTAGGGCTAAGCAGCATAGCCCTAAGTGTGTACTTTCCTTTGAGGAATGTCTTCAGACAGGCTATATATATAGATCAATACAAAGTATGAGAGTGCTGTAGAAAGAGTTGATAAAAAAACAGCCTTATTTCATTATACCCCAAAACAAGTTATTTTGCCGCTTTCCGTACTCATATCAACCGGAAAGCCCGGTTGTTCATTTGCATCACCATCATCTAGGTCATTAAGGTCGCACTGTTTTTAGAAATAACACTTAAATCGCGAAAGAAAATCCTAGTCAAGGCATCCAAGTTCCAGAGTTTAGTAATACAATTAGGCAAACTGTACAATGTACATGTCCTTACTTCATATAACCACACCAATTTACTGACTATTGTCATATCAAATAACCGTGCTAAATCTGTATCTTTAATATATATATATATATATATATATATATATATATATATATATATATATATATATATATATATATATATATATATATATATATATATATATATATATATATATATAATATATATATATATTTTTTTTTTTTTTTTTTTTTGGTTGGTTGATTGGTGTTTTACGTCGCTTTCAACAATTTTTCAGTTATATCGCGACATGGAAGCAGGAGGTAACCAACCTCTTAAACATAGTGGCGCAACCCGGGAATCGAACCCGGATCGTCGGCGCCGCAAGCCAAGCGCTTAACCACTACACCAAGCCTGCCCCTATATATATATATATATATATATATATATATATATATATATATATATATATATATATATATATATATATATATATATTTCGACATTGCTATTAGAGATACATGTATATAGATGAATCAATGAAATTCACAATAAAAGATTATGCAGATTCTATTGGGGCCGCAGTTACATACCAACCATTTTCAATTTCTTTGTTCTGGAGATATTTTCATTATGCCGAAATCGGAGGCATTAGATGTTAACCAAGTGATCAACTTGTGTCAGTCTTTTAAAAGGATGTGTAATCTAATCGAACATAACGTTATGCGTTATTGCTTACGACGTTTTGGTCTTTCTGTAAAACGAAAAGTTTTATTTCAACTCTTAACATGTATAATTTACAACAATATTATAGTCTGGATTATATGCGCTTACATAAATATCTTGAGTTTAGTATTTACATGTTGAAATAATATTGTATCAATAATCTATTTATTTATAGGGCAAATATTCATTCATATCTATAGGAAAAATTTAAAAAATGTATAAAAATATTTCAGTAAAGCAGTAAAAGAATCATCATTGTTGCCTGGAACTGGGCGGATACACACGGATGATGTTAATTGCTTTGGACACGAAACGTCATTAATCCACTGTAAATTTAAAAACTTCTCAAACTCTGACCACAGCGAAGATGCGGGGGTAATGTGTTGTGTGGAAAATCAAGAGGTAAGATCGGTACAGCATTGATAAAAATATCACTACAGCTAAGAAAGCATTCTATATTTCACTTTTCCCCGACGGGGACTCGAACCCACAATCTATGGTACCGAATCACCTAGCTGTCATGCATTCGACCGTCTAACCGACTGAGCTACCCAAGCCGCAGTTGTAGTGTCTTTGTGTTTCATTTGTCTAATTTCTCTTTATTTCTACAGGTATTTCATCGGAGATCAAAGGTCCATTGTACTCCTGGATGTTTCACTGTTTCTATTTGTGCTTTATGTGTTTATTTCTGTTTCAGTGTTTGTATTCTTTCAGACGCCTGCGTTTACGTGGCCGTGTTGTCATGCATGTGATTGGCTAATGATTGGCTATTAAAGCTCTATTTTTGTGGAGCTCGGGTAGCTCAGTCGGTTATAGGTTCATAAATTGGTTTGGTCGGCTGCTAGGAGCAACCAGCTATGCGGATATTTTCCTCTGCTTTTGTTACATTTTCATTTGCAGTTTAAAAAAAAGAATCTAATGTTGATAATTCAAATTATTCTAATCTTTAATTAAATTACAAGAATGAACTTTATCAATTCTGCAATTTATTGATATATAATATGGTTTGCGGATTATAAAGTGTGCACCGCTTCAGATGATATTATATCTAATCAATATCGAAGAATTACCAAACCGTTAATCATTCTCAAAGTCCAAGGACAGATACAAAATCGTGTAAGTTTCAAAAAGGAACTGTTGTGAACCCCGATATACTGAAAAATTCCGAGGTGAGACCAGGTGCCCGGGAGAATAAGCGTCTCATGTTTGCATGCATCATCCGCCACAGCAGTTCTTATGAAACATGTCAAAATCAAGAGTTTTGGTTTCCTAGTTGTACATGTTGGTGTTCACTGAACAGGTCATTTAGTCGCATTCCAGAATATTATCAATCATTCTAGAAAGAAGCACATCATATTTTCTTATAAGATCCCCATAGCGTCCCTAGAACTTCCTCAGTGACGATAAGAATAATTTGCAAAATTATTAAAGTTAATTTTTAAATAAAAGAAAGTGAGAAATCACCAGATATTTCTTTAACAGTATAATTCTGTAACGTACACATGGGATAGGAAATATGGTGATCAATACTTTAAGTTCGATCCTAAATTTTCAGTCTCCTTAGAAATTGTAAAATACATTCACAGTTGATGCAATTATCCCACTTACAGATACACATACATGGAAACTTATGTGTACCACATATGACTTGGGTAAAATTCACTTGGAGACAAAACACAAAAACATAAAAAAAATACCCCCACTTATATCCCCTTTCATGTTGTGCTCATCGCTGCTGACCAATCATTAAATCATCAATTATAAGCGTGTCAGTAAAGACCGTATTGAACAAAAGAAAAACTATATAAACTACAAGAAATTCAAATTAAGAATAACATATTTTGAACATCACCCTTGCAATTCATAGATTCTTATTATTTACCGCAAACTAATTCATAACAACTAAATTGGTTCACAGTGAAAAAGTGATGCCTAAATGGACCGAGTTTGCTTCTTTGGGGACAATTTCCGCATCATACACAGCGGAATTCTGTAATACAGATATTTTCTTGCTAACTGTGCTTTTGACAACTGATAAATAAACTCACTTTTCGGGAATTATACAATCAGACAATGACATAGATAATTAAAACATATATGCAAATACAACTTTAATTGTACCCAGTTTTTAAATAAATCAAGAAAATTGACTGAACTGTGTGGAAAAGACTACGCGTATGTCAGAAAATAGCGGAAGAAAAGCTTCAAAACTTCGATTTTACAATGACAAAAAAACACCAATAAATCCTGAGTATCCTTTCTAGATCACACTGCACTGGTGCATTCAGTATTTGTTTAAAATAACCGGTCTCAGGAAGACGGTTTTGTGTTTTTGTTTTTTGTTTTGTTTTGTTTTTGTTTTTGTTTGTTTGTATTTATTTTTTTTGGGGGGGGGGGGGGGGTTATGAATATATAACCTTAATAATATAATCATATCTTTGAAGTAAGTTTCTTATATAAGTCCCAAGAGACTTCTGTTTTTAATTTGTATTAAATCAATAACAAGAAAAATTGAAGTCATTCTAAAATTTCGTTACTAGAAATACTCTGAAATTATAAAATGTGTGCCCTAAGCCTCAAATCCCTTAGAAACAGTTTCAACTTCATGTAAACATTTGTAAATATGTTGCGTCATGTAGTTTTTTTCGAGATATCTGTAAGAAATGATGGCAGTATTGTATTTTTAAAATATATTTTGCAGTTTCAAGTAATGATGATGGAGGTAAGAAAAAAGGCAACAATACCAGCAACGCAAACAAATTTAGTCAGATAAATATGGTTGCTTTTTCCGTTTTTGGAGTAACAATCCTGATATTGGCTGTTTTGATTGTAATTGACTTTTTGCCAGTTGCGCGCCCCCTAGCGGTCACCCGGTTCAACAAAACAATCATGTCCGACGTAGTGGGTCATTGTCCCGTTATGTGAGAAGTGCGCTCAGTTGACGAGTATCTCCGTATTACACGCCGAAATTTGATATTTAATTGAATTAATCGATAACAGAAGGTAAACATGTTTATTTTCTATTAGTATGGCAAAAGATTGGTTTGAAATCATTGCGGTAACGATGTTAGATGACCAGGTAAACTAGGCAGATGAAAAGTTCAGAAAACGTAACGCTTCACACGTGTTACTTCTGTCACGATTTTTCAGAGATCAGATAGGTGCAAATGACTGATCACTGTTGTAAAGTATAAAATACAATAATCTTATAAGCAACTCAGTAGTAAAATGCGAGTAGATACGTTTAATTTAGATGTAAATCGAAGTTTATAGGTGCATTTACCTGTACGTACAGGTGTGTTATTGTGATGGGTATAATGCAATCGAAATGGCCGCCATTATGCGCCCAAACATGGTTTATATATATACGTTGAGGTGTCACGTGACTTAATTATTCAGGTAACCCTATACAGGTAAATTGGCGGATGCAGGTTAAAGTTAGGGTTGCCACGGCCTGGGTGAATTGTGCATGGATCCAGATATTGGAGCTTGGCGATGTTATAGAAATAAAAATACTCATTTAGCTATGACAATGGCGAATTTAGAGCCCCCCCCCTTTTCGCCACATATTTACATGTAAAAACCCAGATTTGGCACCAAAAAAGACCGGGTAGTTTGGCTAATACATATGTGCCCCCGTCAAAAATTGTGGATCTGCCACTGTTTATTATTTTCCTGTCTTTTTGTAGCATCAGCTTTAATGATAAAGATAAAAATGATATAGTAGAACTTTGATTACAAGTCTTTCCCCATCTGGCATTCTGTATATTCATATACATTTTAACTTATCTTTGTTTCCTTTATTTTAGGTCTAACAAAATGCCACACCACTGCTGTGTTCCATTATGCACAAGTGATACAAGGCTAGCAGCATGCAGGGTTTATCCTTCAATTCGTTTCCAAGTGTTCCAGAATTATCCAGGAAGTGGATACTTGCTATCCGAAGAGACATAGGCCCTCTTTTCAAATTAACTAAAAGTACCAAAGTTTGTTCAAAACACTTCACGGAGGACTGCTATAGAATCGGGGCAGAGTTGGGAAAGCGTCAACGTCTTAAGAAGGATGCAATTCCCTCTATTTTTAACTGGACTCCAGAAATGAAGCCTGTCCGCCGGAAGCTTATCCGTGACTCAGTAATAGAGATGCCAAAGAAAAGGGAAGTAAATGCATTTGATGCTTTTGTTGTGGATGTTGTTCGGAATGGTGATGAAGTTGACATTTCTTTATTGACAGAGTCTCTAGATACAACAGAGGAGAATGTACTTAATACATCTGCTAGTAGTGATGACAGTTTGAAATACATTGACTGTGAGACATCACCAGACAAGCAACATATACAAAGAGCAAATTTGCAACTGTTAGCACTACGCAGTGCAGAAAAGTTTACTATATTACGATTTAGTAACAAGGATGGGGACATCAAATATTATACAGGATTCACAAGCTACCATTCTCTGAACTGTTTCTACAATTTCTTGTTGCCGGAAGCCAATTTTCTATATTATGTTGGGACAGGAAACACATCTGAAGGAACACCATATGCCCTACTGAACAACCGAGGTCCGTCACGATCCCTGTCACCATTAGAGGAATTATTTATAGCTCTTGTTCGTTTGCGCAAAGGTTTCCAAGAGAAACACATAGCTGACCTATATAACTTGTCAGAAGGACATGTATCTAAAGTTCTGAATACCTGGATCCTGTTTCTAGCCAACCGACTTAGCTTTCTGCCAATGTGGCCCAAGAAGGAGGATGTGCAGAAGACAATGCCTTCAATTTTCAGACAACATTATCCATCAACAAGAGTGATAATTGACTGCACAGAGATCTTTATTGAACACCCATCTGCAGCTGAGTGTCAGCGCGAGACTTTTTCAATATATAAGCATCACAATACTGCCAAGGGACTAATAGGGATTTCACCAAATGGCCAAATAACATATGTGTCGCCACTCTATGCAGGAAGGTGCTCAGATAAAAAGATCATAAGACATTGTGGGTTGCTAGATCTTATTGAAGAAGATGATGGTCTTTAGGCAGACCGAGGCTTTGATATAGAGGATGATCTTAAAAAGAGAGGAGCAACCCTCATAATGCCATCCTTCTTACAAGGTCAAGATCAGTTCGATGACAAGCAATTGGACAAATCACGGACAATAGCAACAGTGCGTGTTCACGTAGAGAGGGCTGTCCGCAGAGTGAAAGAGTTTGAAATACTCCAAAACACTGTTCCAATTACATTGTGCCCAATGCTTGAAAAGATTTGGTTTGTTTGTTGTCATCTTGCAAATTTCACAGGCACATTGTTTAGGAACATTCATTAATTGTCATACATGTTAAATGCAATTAAGCTTTATCATATTAACACGAGCTTTGTTATGTGACATCAATATTAAGTATTTCAGTTACTCAAATGATATGCCCGCTTTCTACATGTACAAATATAAATAAATAGATAAAATAATACTTCTTTAAATCAATTTCTATTATAAACAAAGCCGAGTTCAACTGAACATAAATGTGTTACTGAAAATGAGAAAAACAATAAGTTGTCGATGTGGCATCATTTGTTTTTATTGAACAGCTTTGGACAATTTTGTATGGTAAAACAGCAAAATATGGTAGCAAATCATGAATATGAATTATCAATGCAACATATCATATGGTTTGTAATGTAATGACTGAACATAGTGATAAAGGTAATTTTCTTACTGACAATATATTAAAAGAATGTGATGTACAATCTATATCATATATATGCATGTAAAGATGATGGATAAATCCAAACCACAAGTCCAAAAATCATGAAACCATAGGACATACAAAATGAGTGAAAATGAAAAACAAATGGAAAATAACAAAATATCTCTACTTGAAGAGCATATGTGAACCCCTGTGATGGAGTGAGGTGCCCGGGGAGAGTGAGCATCTCCTTCTTGCTAGCAACACCCGTCACATATACCCCGTAGAAAGAGTCAAATCGTGTGAATTCCATATGTATTTATATGTGGAGAAGTCGAAGTAGATAACCTTCTAGTATAGAAGGTGTCAAATCTATGTAAAGTGATCGGAATCGGTCCCAGTCCAGAATATCATTTAAAAGTCTGGATAATGAGATATCATATGGAGTAATAAGAGTCTCGTAACGACCGTAGAACTTCCTCAGTGACGATGCTAGTCTAGCATATATATAACCCTGGTTGAGCAGCTTAACAAAAAATGGCCTAGCCCTCAGAACAAAGTCATTGTAATTTGAACATGCTCTGGAATAACGTATTAACTGAGATATGAATACGCCGTATGCGGGCGATGATGGAATGTTGCTACTTATGAAAGGAAAGTTTGTGATAGCGAAATTGAAATCGTTACGTTTGTCATAGAGTGAGGTGTTCAATTGACCATTAATGTCGAAAGACAACATAATATCTAAATACGAAGTAGAATTACTAGTTTCTGTGGTTTCTTTGACCTCCTGTTCACTTGGATAGATGATGCTAAGGTAATCCGCGAATGAAGGATTATTAATTGAAAGCAGTTTAGAAGTATATACTGTTATAATTTATATACCAGTACTATTATTAGAACAAATATAAATCATTATACATGTGTATTATTGAACACTTTGTCATGGTGTAATACTACATGTACATGAACATTTGTATAATGTTTGAAGAATATATACATTGTATTTATACATGTCTCAATCAGTTACAAAGTTGTAATATGCAATTATCCATGGCAATTATTATTATAATTTTCATTCATTCTAAATCTAAAGTAGACATCAAATAATCATTATATACAGTACTTTTAAAGTAAAATAATGTTGACAAGTCATTCAGAGAAGAGCATTCCCTAAATTCATGGAGTTGAATATTGTAACAGTGTGCATGTAATACATTTACTGGAAATTGAAAAGTAATATTAGATGGTCTTAAATGAAACACATGTTTTACTAGTTTGAATTCTTTTTATACAATATACATGTATGTATTGCATCTAAGCATCACAATGAACCTGTGCTATGAAGTGAGGCAGCAAATAGTTAAAATACACATCAGAAAGTTTTGGAAGCATTTGTTTTACAAAGAAGTCTTTATCTCGTTTAATTTCAACAACAACAAGGTCATCTGGAGGTACAAAAACAACCAAGTCACAATGATCTATGCCTGTGGTGTTCAGTTGACCTTGGATTTGATAGAAATAGTTGTGGGATTTCTTCAAGGTAATATGTCCGTTTTCTGTTTGCAAGTAAAAGTTCTTGTTCATCTGGGATGCAATTTTCGGTTTACGTTGAAATAGGGTAAATGGACACTACTTCCACCAATCTTAGTGTGTTGTTTGGTGCTAGAACAAGTCTATCCGGTGATGCAGCCAGGAAAGGTAATGCTGGATTTATGGTGAGTCCAGCAGCACAGTTCAAGTACTTCTTGTTATCAATATACTTGGCAGCTGCTTGGTCCTCGTAATGAATTCCATGGTGAACACATTTTGTTGTGAAGAATTTCTGTTTTTGACAGAGAGTGTTGACTGGGTTGGTTGATGCTTTCAGTCGACAAAAAGTACCAAAATTGGACGACGTTAATCTGTACGCTCTCTGCTCAAGCTAGAAGGATGTCTTCCTCTGGAGTCTGGTGTTCTTCTCAAAGTTTATGGCGTCATACATTGAAATACTTATAAAACGTTCATAATATGTTCTTGCATCTGAATCTAATAATTCGGGTTCTTTAATTTCGTATTCTTCTGCTTGAATTCTGTCAAACAGTTGACCTCTCAAGTCAACATCAGGTTGCTGTCGAGGACATACAGGCGCAAAGTCATTCTGTCTGATTGTTTCTAATATTGGCAGATTAAGGCCAGCAGAGTCATATATAGCCACAAGTTTCCGCAATTTGTCCTCTGTAACATTAATAGCGAAGTGTGGCACTGGATTATGAAACTTTGCAGTGACACAGAGGTCCCTTTTGATTGGTGTCTCAGAATCATGCTTCACGATATTTATGTCACTGAATAGTAACGGATCATCACTTACCGGTTTCCTTACATACCACATTTGAAGTTGATCCGTGCAGGTTTTCACAACTGGAATTCTTTCTATATCCTGGCAATGAAAGTCTATGATTAAGTAAAGGGTGGCAACAAGATGCTTACATTGTCCATCAATACCTGAAGGACAGGAACAGGTTGCCCATTTCATTTTTATACCTTTGTGTTTAAAACAGATGAAAATGGCGTAAGATCTGCTCTTCATTGAGGCTTGGCACTGACCTCGAAAGTATATAAGTTCATTCACTTGGTTGCTGCTAAGAGCAGTGACTCGTCCCTCTCTAAACAATATCCAACCCTCCACTTTATGGCGTTTAGTTTTCACATTGCCCATTACGACAAGTTCATCTATGTCTTCAATTGGAAAGCCATCTGACCATCCCTCTTAAGGAGCCACTCTGGCTTGAAATCCAAGTAAAGCTAAAAGGAGAAAAAATAAGGAGAATTAAATAAGATTTTTTTTTTATTTTTATTTTTATTGAAGGCTTCCAAACTGTCCCTTCATCTATGTAAATAAAAAATTCTTCTCTTGCTTAATGTCTTGTTTAACTATCTTTCAGTCATGTGTGATGTGCATGATGGAGAAGATGTGACATACTATCAGACAACCATATCTAGGACAAAGGGGTCTTCACCATCTTGTGCATTCCTTTCACACCACTAAAATTTATACATGTATATTCATTTATCTTCCCACTGCCATGTATGATGATTTAAGTTGTTAATTAGATGAAAAAAAAATTCACATTTGATCCAATGCAAGTGCATTTGTAATATTTAAGTGATCATGCAGAATCTGTTGAACAATACACCACATGATAGTTTAAAATTTACCTTTCTTGGACGTGGCTGGATTGGGTGACATCAGTTCAACACATGCATGACAGTGCCATCTATCTACATCGTTGAAGTCGTCTTCATCAAGGGAAACACAGGATGGGTGGAACCATTCATCACAGAAGCTGCATTGAACCATCATCTTTGTTGGGTCATCAGGTTGCTTGCAAATGCAATGCAGTCTCCTGTCTTGTTTCCTGCTCTGTTCCATGTGTCGGTCATCATGATGCTTTCGTTTGAGAGACATGATGTCTAAACCTACAAATCAAATTACTTATAATATATGCATATTTAATAATATCCTATAAAAAACCTTATTGATAGAACAGTGAGAAATAATAAGAAAAAAAAATTTGTCTTCTATTAAATAAAATACTATTATACACAAATTTAGATGAATATTAGAGTCTAAGGCCAATAACATCTGATTTGCTCCAAAACCATTAACATATAATATTTGAAATACTCAAAGCAGTGGCAGATCTAGGATTTCCGAAAAAAGGGGGAGGGGGCAAATTGGTATTAGCCAAACTTCTCAGGCAGTTTTGGTTTTTCTACCAATAAATATGTGACCAAATAGGAGGGGCGGGCCCCCCTTCTAAATCCGCCACTGCAAAGCATATTCATTTACCAAGTTTATTAATGACATAAAAGTTTGACAGGTCAAAGTTTTGAGTCAGTACTGTGGTGGCCGTGCTGAAACGCCATCTTTGCCCTGACCATCTCACAACTTCAATCATAATTGATATTTTGTTATTCTCTCTATCTAACTTTAACCTGCATCCGCCAATTTACCTGTGTACCTGAATAATTAAGTCACGTGACACCTCAACGTATATATAAACCATGTTTGGGCGGATAATGGCGGCCATTTCGATTGCATTATACCCATCACAATAACACACTTGTACGTACAGGTAAATGTACTTATAAACTTCGATTTACATCTAAATTAAACACATCTACTCGCATTTTACTATTGAGTTGCTTATGAGATTATTGTATTTTATACTTTACAACAGTGATCAGTCTGATCTCTGAAAAATCGTGACAGATGTAACACGTGTGAATCGTTACGTTTTCTGAACTTTTCATCTGCCTAGTTTACCTGGTCATCTAATATCGTTACCTCAATGATTTAAAACCAATCTTTTGCAATACTAATAGAAAATAAACATGCTTACCTTCTGTTACAGATTAATCCAATTAAATATCAAACTGCGGCGTGTAATACGGAGATACTCGTCAACTGAGCGCACTTCTCACATAACGGGACAATGACCCACTACGTTGGCCATGATCGTTGTGTTGAACCGGGTGACCGCTAGGGGGCGCGCAACTGGTAAAAGGTCAATTGTTGTGCTCTCTCGCGAGTTATCCAACAGCAAGGCAAAGGTTGGTCAGAAATGATTTCTCAAACAATATGCCTTTTACATCATCATTCAATGGGCTTCCAAATACCAACAAATATGCAGTGTTGTTTATGAGTAATGATATTTAAATAAAATCAAATCTGTGTGATAATTCATCCATTTTGTACTGTTGATACAGATAACATAAGCATAAATAAAAGCATAAATAAAAGCTTTTTTTCTTAAATTGTTTTAAGTATTTAATAATAGGTGGTACATATAACATTGATTAGCATGTTCCTGCGTTTGATGTATGCAAATAGACTATTCTGTAATCTTACACAAGACATATCTGAATTTGAATGTATGATATTTGCGGATCTCAAAACTTCAGTTTTCTCACAAAAGCTTGATCTATACCCGAAAATATTTGATTGTTCTAATATTATTTTACTGCATAAGGGATCATGTACTGGTAATTAGATTTCGGACTTCGACAAATCCTCATTAGTCATCCTTAAGGCAAACGAAGTGTAAGACCTAATAGGTAAAATCGTTATCCAAAAATATATCGAAGATGTTGAAAAAAGGGACCGACAATGCATAAAGGCCGTACATTTTTAATAAACCGTATTTCTTTTGGCATTTATGTATTTGTGAAATGATACTAGCTTATGATTCTGGCATCCCCAGTGACACCCAAAAATGTACAAATATAATGAGATTTCCACTATTGTGTACAATTTACATCCAGATACAATTTAA
Source organism: Pteria penguin (assembly GCA_035048485.1). Lineage (NCBI taxonomy): Eukaryota > Metazoa > Mollusca > Bivalvia > Pterioida > Pteriidae > Pteria > Pteria penguin. Next base: position 29,873,664 of record CM068584.1, read on the forward strand.
TATATGAACTTTGTATGAATGTTACCGGTTACAAACTACCACCACTGTTTAAGCAGTCGAAGAATTTAGGAAGTAGTTTTCAGTACCCAAATTTCCAACGAGAAACAAAGTTTAGAAATCGAGTAAAATTAAATATCTGTAAATTTATAACCTGAAAACACCTAATGTCACAATCTTAATCCAGTAGATCATTGGTATTTTTTTTTCAGTGCCTTCGAATTCAGGGAGGACGATCGCTGAACAGGAAATGTATGCTTTAATAACGATATACAAAAGATTCTTATTAACAAGATTGTGTCATTGGACTAGCCTTTAAATAGTGCATGTCCAATGATAGCCGCAAGTAGTGGCCCTATATAAATGATTGGGCCAAAAATCCTTACGTTGTGTAAACTTGCAATTTTGATAAACGGCACGATTCTACGCATTTGGCCATCAACTGGAGCAAATATTTAACATGTATAAGGATTAAGCATACCATCGGTAATAATAATTTACCCCTGATCTGTTGTCTGAATGCTCCACGCACTTTTTCCCAACCTCTTTCAAATTTGTCATTTTGTTTATACCAGTTAATGTCCAAATGCATAGAATCGTGCCCGTCATTTCGTTTATCAAAATTGCAAGTTTACGCAACGTAAGGAATTGTGGCCCTATCATTTATATAGGGCCACTACTTGCGGCTATCATTGGACATGCATTATATGAAGGATTAAACTCTTGATAGAGAATTTATTTTGTATACAGACAATAAGATTTTAATACATGAAATACCATACACAGAGTTAAATTGGATTTAGTTCAACGTATTTGAAGAATCATGGAAGGTGTAATGTTATTGGGAAGCATTTTCAACTGATTGAATAAGATATCTTTAATTCTTACTTCTTTTGAGAAGGATGCAATTTTTTCAATTGATTGAGTCAGAATGTTTAAAGTCTGTATATTGCAAAAAAAAAAATCCTTTCTCTCATTTTGTATTTCTCTTTTACACACACACACTCGCACGCACACACACACACACACATACACACACACATAATCTCTCTCTTTTCGATATTCATATTTCTGTCTGTGTGATATGTCATGTATGTCATTTTTCTCGTATACCATTCCAGTAACGTAATTGCAAGTTCCGCAACTGATAACGAAGAACGCAACCAGTATGAGGAATTAATGAAAATATAAACGTTATAAAGGATCCTGGTAAACGGACGTTGTGGTGAGGTTAAGTGTTTTTACGAATACATGCAAAGTTTTAAACAACATTGTTCCATAAAAGGATGTGTATTTTGTAAATGCCATTGTGGTGCCAAATTATTAACCGTGCTTTCGTATTTACATTAACATTGGCAGTGCATACCTTTTTCCAAATTGTACGTAATATGACATTATATACATTTTTTTCCTTTTGAATAATGACGTTGTATATAAACTATAACAGGGTATGTGTATAAAGTCTCTAAAGAAACGCAAATTTCTAAATATTTTGATAAAAGTTTTCAATGGAAATGACATTTGCATAAACAGATAGACAAAAGACACATATCGTTTTGTGCAGAAATGCTGTTTGTTCTAGATCTTGCCATATACTTGTTTACTTGTTTGTATTCATTATTATCCATATTACTCTCTTCACATTTTCTAAACCAATGTCTACACACTGTATAGAACAAATCTGAAAAAGAGTATAAAAGTGGTATTTGCCAATATATCAAAACTGCAAATTGTTAACTATTGAACCAGTTTAAACAAGTCATCTCAAACTCTAAATGACCAATAAATACTAAATCAAAATCGAGTTATAAAACAGGAAATCACTCCAAATAAACCAACATATTTCAAACAAACTTTGATTCTATAACAAAAAACACTATTATAAATTGATTCTTATGATTAATATCCTATCGTGTTATATTACATTTTCGTGTTCTTCATTGCTTAACATCAACATAACTGTTTTGTAAATATAATAGATCTTTACTTCAAACAGTGTGCATCTTTTGCATATATTTGAACGTAATAATCAAACCTTCTTGTAATTAATGATTATTACATTTTATTCCTTCACGAAACATTTTGAATTTTAATGATTTACCCTGTATTGTATTATATATCTTTCTGAAAACATTATCCTAAATGCATATTTGCAAATTTACATCTCATTCATTCTCGCATATTAACACATTAAATGTATTGCACTGATTTTAAAAAGATATTTATGTTTAATCGTTTTTCAATTATAAACTGTTTATGCATTACCTTATCATTATATTCGTTATATCATTATTCATCTGAGAAAAAAAATAGTCTCTTATATGTCAATATAGATTAGAGCTTTGAATATCTGATGAGTTTGTTTAGTTTTATATAATAATAAAATGTTGATATTTATGTTGTTATTTATCCTTTAGATTGTGGTAGATTTCGATCATAACAACAATACTAATCGTGATGTTTTACCAAATATGGCTACGGTATTATACTGTCTACTGAAAGTGACTTTGGGTTTATAATAAAATCTCTGATGTCCGTGATTGCCTTTACTAATTTTTTAGTCTTTTTATATCGATATTCCCAAAGAACATTACACGGTATCTTACTATTGTGTTTCAATTGGGTTTTTTTATTATTACAGAATAAAATTACTTCAAGTACTGATTTATCATACTTGGGCATTTTTTTATTACCACGTTACTACATTCGCATATTAGTGCACCCAGAGTGACATATTTTTTTTCACAACATAATCGGACAACGACCATACAAAATATGATAATTATGTATAGAATAATACTTTAATCAGAATTCAGGTGAGAGGATCAAAGTTTCTTCAAAACCATACGTATCAAATATGAGCGAGGCAAAAGATAAAATCCAACGGTATTTAGATTGGAAAGCTAGGATATCTAAATTAACAGTAAACCGAATATTTAAAGAGAGAACACAGTTATAGTTGAAAATTAAACAAAATTAGGTGATGCTGAAGGCAAGGGCTATAGCTGAATCCAAAATTATAACAATTGTACGTTTGCACGATAACAAAATTTGGTCAAAATATAACTCACATTAATCGAAAATAGTTTGAAGTCATATATTATCATATGAAATGTCTATACTAAACGACTTGAAATTACTTTTACTTTTAATTGTATTGTAATTAAGATTAAGAAGGCAGGTAGGTGGTTTTATTCTAAAATGTGTCTACACCGTCTGAAGTGTGACGAAATAATTCTACTGGTGCCTCCATTTGTTAGCGCCAAGGAAACCGAGAACTCTAAAATCATTACAGTATCTTGTTTTCTATATTAAATACCTCAATCTGTCTTTTGTGAGATATTTTTGAACAACATAATCTTGAACTAGAGACGGGTCGTGTATGTCCTGTCCGTCGGGTACGACAGTAAAATCCGAAGTCCAAAGTTGCACTAGACATTTAAAAACCTCTCACCGCTCCGGATATAACTATTGTATCATGCATACGTTGTCACTATATTAGGAAACGATTTGCGTTTTGCGTAAAACAAGAATCAAGCACACCGGCATGTTTAATGGTTATGGTAGTTGTCAATTTGGTAAAAAACTGTGTGTTTTGCGATCTGTAATACCGATTTCTAAGGCTTCCAAAACCACCACCTGTTCAGCAAACAGAAGTAAAGTATGATCCAAACAAGCTGAACATATATATATATATGGCACTGCAAGGTGCTTCTGCGAATTCGTGACTCTGGGCAAGCACGCAAGGAAATGCCGTGATCTTCCAAGGCTAGACGACGCTCTTTGTCCAACAAATGATGAAGGGGTGTGGAGATATTACTTGCCAAAATGAAACAAAAGAAGTCTGGAAAACCAGCGTGACAGACGGACGGATAGAGTGGAAACCTATAGTCCACTCCAGTAGGTGACTAAGAACTTACAGTACGAATCCAGGTGTAGGCGCACATTAAATAAACAAACATACTTGAGTGTCTTAGCGAATAAATATTGCAAATTCGTTGTTATATCGAGGAGACAGTGAAAAGAGTATTGATAAAACCCGGCTTCCTCAAAGGTACTTGAGGTACCGGGAACATTTTATCGCACTATATGGAATTTATACTTTGTCTGTATATTTCAATGTTATAGCTTAATTGAGATTCTTCGTAACGATGCAATACCACCGGACTGTATTGGCGACATTCATTGAAAAACAGCTTCAAGTCATCATGCAGTTTTGACAAGCGTAATCATAAGAAGACCTTTACAACAAAATCTACTCAGTACATTTGTAGTGACTATGGGAGGAGTGTAAAATGGCGATCTTACGCAACCACGTCAATAAATTACGGGATCAATAAGGACGATAGGGATAGTGCAAAAACGGGAAAGTCTTTAATCAGTTGCATAATTACTGGTATTTCAAAAAAAGACCGTTGAGACAGTGCATTTGCCAAAGATTATGTGTTCTGTTTATACGCAGGTAAAACATTAAAATTAATGATTGCTTCTTATTTTCTCGGTAACCTGAACTCACTTTCTTGGCATAAGCTTCTTGGGTCGCTGTTTTTTTTAAGATACTAAACAAACACGATATGAATAGGAAACAGCATACCGCACATGCTTCAAGACTATTGTATTGAAAAATTGAAACATAGATGATGAGGAGATAAAGGTCTTCAGCGGATAGCAAAAATGGTCTGTACTCTTTCCATTATATATGGGTATAGACTGAAGTTAGAGAAAATTTAAAACCCTAAAATAACGTTAAAAAAACTTCATGGCTTTATATAATTCAAAGAAATTCCAGTATTTATATGAAGTATGTTGTTTGTTCGAAAAGAATCAAGAGTTATTGGAAGTACAGATATATGTTTAAGATTCTCTATCAAAATATAAGAGACAGCAACTTACTTTTAATCAAATCCTGTGCAAGAGAGGTATAAACGGTAGATAAATCAAACGTAGAGATCCGAGAAGAAATATGAGAGACAACAATTTACTTTTAGAAACAACACAAACACTCTTTGCCGCAAATTTTCGGCCTCCTGGCCTTTATCAAGCAATTGTTAGAAAAGTACAGAAGAACTATGTAACATCCATCTTTACATGTCTAATATAAACAAGCTTCTAAATTCCTATAAACGTTGACGTCATAACGTCATTATTACGCGCGTAAGTATGGCATTAAAATAGACTAAACAACAAAATAATACAAGCATAAATATAAATATATATAAATATCACAATCTGATCGACCAACCGACCGTACGACAGACCGACCGGGCGATAGCGGCAAAGTAACACCCCCTCATTACCGAAAATGGGAGGGGGGTTGCATTCACCAGTATAGATTCACCACAAGAAATAAATAGTTCATAAATTAGTTAAACAATCACATGTTAGTTAGTTTTAATATTACATCCATCTGGCCTGCGCGTTTCCAAATCTCTTATCCATTTATCTTCGACAATTAATCTGTATATTTTATTTTCTCCGGTAGTCCTAGCCATGACCTCAACACGAAGATCACCTTCATCATGGTTCGCAAAATGTTTCATAATTGGTTTTTCTCTTTGGTACTTTATATCGCTTCTATGTTCTTCTATTCTTTCTTTTAACGATCTTTCTGTCTCTCCTACATAAATAGTTTGTTTACATTTATTGCAGATTAGCGCATAAATCAAATTCCTGTCTGTACACTTCGCGTCTTTTACTGTCTTGAAGGACTTCTTTCTCTTAAAATAAAAAATATCACCATTTTTAATTATCCTACATATTTTACATGTACATGATGTTTCATCTTGTTTTATAGAATTTTCAGTTTTCCTATGCACAAGTGTATCACATAACTTTTTATCGCGTCGAAAAGCCAAACATGTAGAGATGTAAAACATTTAGACATGTAAAGATGGATGTTACATAGTTCTTCTGTACCTTTCTAACAATTGCTTGATAAAGGCCAGGAGGCCGAAAATTTGCGGCAAAGAGTGTTTGTGTTGTTTCTTTTAGTGTATTTTACTTCCCTTTGGAGGACTACTTATTCTATCTTAATTTACTTTTAATCAAATCCTGTGCAAGAGAGGTATAAAGGTAGATAAATCAAACGTAGAGATCCGATAAGCTTGGAAATTACGTAAATGGAGCTCTCTATAACAACCTCGCTAGAGTTTTTTTTTTTAATTATAAACTAGAAGTAGATATAAAACGTGATTTATATGGATTTTTAAGAAATTTAGGGAACCAATACATGGTTGGAAGATCGTATTTTTCAATGTTATTTTTTGAAATCAGACATAGTCATATGCGGTTGTTAGGCAAGGTGTCGTCTTTCGTTGCAGGGATTTGAATAAATGAGGATCTTTAACGCGGATGTCGATAATTTTAGTATCTCGTATTTCCTTCTACATTTACTTTTTCTTATTTACCCCAATGTGTGTCTGTAACGCTTCCTCTTTCACATGTACATCACGAGATTTTTTAAAATGTCTACTGACAGTAACCTATTTTTAGGCCCTATTCGAAAAGTTTTATCAGAAACATAATTTAGGTGTCTAGTAATGATATGGCCTGCCGGTTTATATACATTTTTTAAATTATTACATATACACGGTGATGGAATAGAGTTTATATGTAACTGCATTGTAATTTAAGATAGGTTTTTTTATATTATTTCTGGTGTTTTTGTACTGGTAACAGATATGTGGAGGTTCAAAGTTCTCAATATATTGCGAAATTTTAGATGTGACTCTATGATCACGGAAAATTTTCAAACTGTTCGGTAAATGTTAAACTTGATTGATAAATTTCAACTTAAGAAACTGTTACTTAGGTCTATTGCACACCTCCTTGTTATCTTCTGCCGTCAATGTGAAGGAAATGGTAATGTCTTAGAATTGAAGACATGCGGCGATTTGTGTATGCATTTCTCTTATAAAAATACCCCACCCCTCTCAGATTTCTGTTATCAATGTAAAAAAGGGACAGGAGTTATTTTGCACAACAACTTCAACGCTTTCGTTACCTACAAACACTTAGAGTATAATTCGTAATTTATTAAATATACAAGTCAGGTTATATTCTTTATCAACCGGATAGGCTGACTGATGCGTTTCTCTGGCGATATACAAACCTTAACAAAATCAACATGAAATAATATCAAATAAATGAAGTACAAAATAAAAAAAAAGAAAGATAGACGAAACATTTCGAATATCCTGCGTCTATACAAACTTTATAGCACATAAAATACCTATATTAAAACTGCATGACAGAGTGTACTCTTCAAGTTAATTCACATTCTGTATTTTTATAATATTTACATACATTCTTCCTTAAACTTGTTTTCCGAAAGTATACAAAATCAACATCTATAACTATAATATATCAACTACATTTGACATTTTACTTCCTCTTTGCTGGTGCAGAGCATATTTCCGACACGCTGGTACTGCATAAGTCCTGTAATAAATAAAATATACGTACGATCTTGACAATTGACACATTTAATCACCTTCGCAATTGTTATAATGAAAAAAAATTAGTTCCTTCAACACTTTCCCTCTAGAGACATTACATAAGTATTTATGAAATGCATTGCGTGTTACGATTTGCTGAAAAAGGAAACAATCCATATCCTCATCATTGTTGAATGGTGATTGAAAAACGAACTATATATATTTACAAATTCTCTGAGCATGGCTGCTTTACGTATTTGTGTGGAAATCTTAGTATGTATTCATATTATAAAGAACGGTAAGATTTTTCTTCAGTACTATCCTTTTAAGCGTATTTTATTGTTGTGTATATCTGTGGCAATTTTTGCTGTAAAGCAAAGTCAGACGTCTTTGGATTTGTTTTTCTTACATTAAGACTTTATTTACTACTATAGCAGATAAATAGAAATAAAAAAAAAAAAAAATAAGGGAAAAAAGAGCTGAAACACACAAACAAAAAATAAAAATTAATAATAATAATAATAATAATGATAATAATAATAATAATAATAATAATAATAAAAACAAATACAAAACCAAAAAAAAAAATAAATAAAAACCCCAAACAAACATAAATTGTGGTATAAAGCAATTTCAAGGTGGACACCATTCACTGTTTTATCATCTGAATCAGGGAAGTAAGAATTTGACCATGATATGAGATGTGGCATTAAAACGATTTCGAAAAAGTGAACTTGTTTTTTTTTTTTTAAATAATAAAATATATATTTCCAAAAAGCTCTTAAATTGACGATCTTTTTAAAACAAAAGAAAAATTACAACCCACACCCCCTCCCCTTCTCAAAAATAAAATGATAATAATTATAAATAATAAATAATTGAATAAATATACGATTGACAATAACGCGATTTGCACCTTAAATAGTCTTCAATGCCCTTTTCCGCACATTTATTTTTTTATTTTTTATAGATAATGAAGTATAATAGGCCGTATTACAAAAGCGCTTCCGCAAGTGAGACCTAGCCTCGAGACAGAACGTGAAATCGACTACTGCTTTACCCGTCATTTAATCATGTTTAAATCATGAAAATGCAAATTCTCCTTTTTTTTATAGCGGAACTTTACCGTTTTGTGTGAGTAAGGGAAAGGAGATCGATATTACTTGTATGTGTAATCAGAATGGCAATAACATCTTTAGAATTAGATTCAATTTTCAGAAATAAAGGAATAAATTCCAGGAACAATGGGTGCAGTTTTCGAACAACGCATAAACCCGATTCAGTTTTTATGCCCCGGGATCGATAAAGCGTGCGCACATTGATTTGTAGTAGTTGTGGTTTTTTTTTTGTTTTTTTTTTGTTTTTTTTTTTTTTTTGTTTTTGCTGTTGTTGTTGTTATAATTATTGCTGTTATGATGATTATTATTATTCTCTTCTTCTCGCCGTGAGCTTGTCCGAGCATATTCTCAGAGTCTACAATAGGTAATCACTACACACTTAAAACAATGTCCGATTTATATCTCTATCGTTAGATCTATGTGATATGCAATCAGCTATTTTTTTGCCAACAAGGAGCCACGTGACGCTTGTGGAGGGGCCTAGATTTAGGTAGGGTTTAATCTAGAGTCGTACGGGAAAATTAAGTATTACATGGTAAGGAACACTTTAACTTTAAAAAGAAAACATTCCACAGAACCCAAAACTATATATTATCTTGAATGGCATGATGTATCGGTCCCATTGATTAAAGGAATGTTTTATCCGCAGGGCCATTCCACCCTAATTTCAGAAATATTTAATTACCTCAAAACTTGTTGCGATCCCTACCTTAAACTGTATATATAATTTTTTTTTTATTTTCTTCATGACAACACAAATTGTATCGTGACAGTAGGGAGTCCCCGGGGTCAATCCTAATCCCCCCCCCATTTCAGAAATCTTCAATTATCTCAGAACTAGTTCAGATTCCCACCCCTAAACCATATACTTTCTAATTCTTCTTGAAAAAGGGTATATGGTAAAAGTCGGGGTTCCACAGGTTCATTTCCCATCCAAATAATGTGATAAATCAGCAATTCTCTCAACAGTAGTTCAGATCCCCATCCTTAAACTATATTTAGTTGTGGACAACTACCGGTAACGCTCTACATGTATAACATTTACTAAACTTTATCATTTATGAACATATAATTATTAAATACATTCAACTTAGAAAATATTTCATTGAAGTACAAAATGGTCAAATCAGAGCGCAATGTGTGTATGACTTTTTTCTAATGAATAGAAACAAATATGACATCATCCCCCTTAGAAATAGCTATCTGAGGGAAGTACTTCTCCGTAGAAAACAAAAGCGTGACAATTAATGAACTTCACAAGTGATTTCAGGAATACTGAAGTCCTGATATATGAAAGGCTTTTTAAATTAATAAGTTTGACAAATTGACATTAAATAAGTCAAGGATATTATTAAAAGTATGCTAATGGAACTATTAAACAAATATAATATCCACTGTGGATTCATCTGCCTTTTGCTATTTATTACTATTGCTCCAAAAAGTGCTCAGAGACCCAATAAAAGCGTTTATAAAGTTTCTGCGACAACACAGAGCGCGTCATAGTAGTCACGATAAGTTTATAGTATTTGTATTAGAAGTAAAAGTGTTTAAGGAAGAATTACATGTATTACTGTTTCATTGTCCGTTCAGCATGTCACAGCAATGAATACAATGTAATATTTTTCGATGGATGTACACTGCAACTGTCTGGCATGGATCCTTATGTTAAATTCGTATTGCCATATAACTTGATTAAGGTCAAGAAGATGAAAACAGTCATTTGTCTATTTTAATGTTGACTTCAATGTGGAAGTTCATTTGCAATTCTTGTGTAACAATATATATCTATAAATATAAAATATTGGGTCTGTTTTAAACACCCTAACTTTTATCAATTTTTTTTACCTTTTATATGGTATAGAGCTTTAAAAGTCTGAAAACATTATATTTAATATGATATGGAATATTTCAGTATTCTTTTGTACTAACAATTTTCAAATAAAAATAACAAATCAAACTAAAATTACCTTTTATTCTGTAGATGTTTTTTCATATGTAACTGCTTTGTAGGAAGCCCTTTTCAGCTGAGACTTACTGAAGACCGATATCCATTTTTCGGTCGTGTTGAAGTCAACATGGACGATGGTAACGGATGGGGGACAGTATGTGATGACATGTGGGACGACAGAGATGCCACAGTTGTGTGCAAAAGTTTAGGATTTATATCTGGGTGGGTATGACGCGAAGTAATATCAACATGAATATGGATGAAATGATGATCTATAATTGACCTAGTTGTTATTAAATTGAGATGTAACGTGTTACTAATTATAACATGATATTTTCTGATTAAAATGGTATAAACTTGCATTGATAAAATCTTCTAGATAATCACAGGATTCTTCATGATTCTAAATTCAATATCAATATGTTCGTTTCTTTTTTCGGAAAATTTCACATTTATATCAAAACCAGTTGTGCACTTTTTACGCTTTTATGGTTGTTTCCTGTCCTCATCTCCTGAGTATATTAAGATGCCAAAATGGTACATCAATTCGACTGTAACCTAAAGGATGCGTTTATCCTTTAGAATATAATGTATGATGATACTATTTCAGTAAAGCATTATTAACATCATCTTTTGGAAGTGGAACAGGGATGATACTCATGGACGATGTGAATTGTACTGGGACCGAAATGTCCTTAGTCGAATGCAGCTTTGAGAATCAGTCTAATTGTGCCCATATCGAGGATGCTGGAGTAATATGTTTTATGGAAGATTTAAGCGGTAACATGGGTAAGGATATTAAATATCAGTATGTTGGGCTAAGATATTGCCCTGTTTTTTAATGGGGTGTTTATTTTATTTTTAAACCACTTGCATATCCTTATATACATTTTACAGTGCAACTTTGGTTACAAAATGATTTTGTTATCTGAGAGGCACATGTGACCGGACATCTAGGGTCCGGCGCCATAAACTGAGAATATACTTAAGTCAAAATTTCATATTGTTCTGTTCATCAATGAATTAATAACTGTGATTTGGATTTTATTTAATTTTAATTATATTGATACATAGAATTAAATCACTCTGCATGAGAATTTATTTGAACGTTTGACAATGGAATAAATTAAAATGAAATATTCGACTTCAGTATATTCTCAGTTTATGGCGCCGGACCCAGGAACACATTACACCAAAAATATTTTGTAGAAGAGAATTTGATCCAAATTATAAGGATGTTGTCTTGTTATATGCATGTGGATGGTTTTAGCTACGGTGGTGAATATGGAACTACGATGGAAATATGGAATTCCTCAGTACATAAAAAGATAAAATTATATTATATTGTATAAAATGTATTGACATATTTCTCATTTTCTAACCGGATACACGTGGTCCATGTTCCATTCTGCTCCTTTATTTAGCTGCCTGTTTCCATCCAACTCTGCATAAATGTTTCTTCCAACTACACACTGTGTCATAAATGTGACGCGTCTTAACTCTTATTTTAAGGTCAACAGCTAAATATCATCAAATGTTGTGTCACGACCTTCACCCAAAGGCAATTCTCTTATTTCAAGGTCCTTAGTTAAACGTGGTCACGTTTCCATTTGTTTTCATCAATCTTTCTATAAATTGGTCTTTTGAACAAAACGTATGGCATGACTTGACCAACGATCTTATCTCTTATGCCAAGATCAAAGGGTAAACATGGTCTACGTTTCAGTTCACTTTATAATGCATTCCTCTAGATCTGTGGTTTAATTTTAATCAAACTCTGTACAAATGTTCTTCGCAAACCTGAGGTGTGTCATGATTGGATCCAAAGTCTTGAATTTCATCAGCTTTTACTATCATTGTTATTCAGACTTTTTCTATACCTAAACTTGTAACATTATGAGAGACTTCATACATGTATATGGCATGCATATTTTACTGTCTTTTTACCTTTTAAATTGCACAATAGCCCATGACCTTGTGTACTTGACTGGAATCTGATTAAAACCGTATCTTTATTCCGCTTCTCTGTTTGTCCATTGCGAGACACATGCATATTGGGCCTTTTATAATATTTTAACATACATGCATTTATGAGAAGTTTCCCAGACACTGCATCGTGCTCCGTTTAACTAGTACGCTTTGCATATCATGCACATGATTGAAATGAGGTCTTTTGCAAGAACTGCAACAGATCGCTGTATTCATATCTGTGTTTGAAGCATTGATGACAAGTATACAATTTAATGTTGCAAGCATGTGTTTTTCTTTAAATATCATTCTTAACGAGGTTATGATAAATCTTTTATATATCAGTATAACATTTGCTTATATATATTTCAGTGTCTAGAACTTACCCTGGTAAAGTAAATAAGGAAATCGGAGATATACCTGACAGCAACGACTTTTTCAGCTTGATACATATTATTGCTTATTCTAGTTTTGGAGCTACAATATTTATCCTGGCACTGGCTATTATGATCATTGTGCTCTGTCGTCGACAGCACAAGAACAAAATCTCAGGTTAGTTATTCATGCTACATGTTATTTTTTTCACATAAATATGACCGATTATCGAATTCAAACAATTATCCATTGTTGTCTGATAGCAAGATGTGTAATTTCTACATATCCGTTAGTACAAACTTGTTGACAACAGATAGTAAATCTAGGATGCACACTCCCTCCATACAATAAGAAGGCGACATCAAACGAAGCTGTATAACACAATTCAATAAGGACATGCACATCAAACATGTCTGTATTCAAATAAACACAGAAACGGCATTAGAGCAAGAGCTGTCCTTTCGCCATAAGGCAGAATGATTTTGGAGATCAGGTCAAAGGCATGGAAAAACCCAGGTGAGAAAGAAAAATTGTCAGTAGCATGAACTTGTGCTGTTGCTTTCCTTGAGAGATGTGCATGTGTGTTTTGATGATGTTGACCAAGAGGAAAGGCCTTTGCTGAAGTACTTGTCACACACACAGACCCTTAGGTGTCAAGGAAAGGTATATAGATATGGGAAATTGTTGTACGGAATTGAAGAAGACTGAATTTGTGAAACACGCGAGGGCCCAGAAACCATTTACCTATGGCAACGTCCAGGTTCCTTGACCTTTGAAATTTTAATCCCACAATCGATAGGAGTTTCTTTCGTCATATGAGGAGTGGATCATCCTTGTCCTACATATCTGTGATATGGAGACTCTAAGTGAAAAATATCACTCGCAAGAGCCCGGAAATAATGTCGCTTTATCAATATCCAGTGCACTTGACCTTTGACCTCAAATTCGTTAGGTATCATCTTCGTGCCATTGGGAGTATATATGTCCACTATAAAGATTTAATGTGAATGGGAAATATATGAGAGTCCGGAAACCAGTTACATATATCAATGTTGAATACACTTGACCTTTGACCATTTGACCCCAAGATAGATATGGATTATCCCCATTCTACGAGGAGTCTTTGTGTGGTATCTTGAAAGGATAACACTGTATAGCCAGGGCACCATTTACCTATATCAAAGTCCAGTACACTTGACTTTTGACCATTTGACCCCAAAGGATCATCCTCATCTCATGGGAAGTCCGTATGACATCTTAACTCTTTGTGAAAAGGATAACACTACAGAACCCGCAAACCATTGTTTTTACAGACGGACGGGCAGAGGGACAGACAACCTGATTCCAATATACTCTCTCCCACAAATGGTATGAAAATATTCGATTGTATTAGTTAGGATTCAGACTTGAGACGATCAATTGAAGTAACAACCGTCACCCTATTGTTGACTAATAATAGATGACACACGTAAAGAGTCGAAGATTATCTTGGGCATGGTATACACATTCTTGGGTAATAAGAAAAACCTAGATGTATGCGCAAACCCAAAATTGAGTACACCAAACCTCACATCCCTCTTCATAGAAACCCAAATAAGAATGATTGTGAGATATTACATTGCTGCTGAAAGTGTGTACCCTTGCATTTTAAGAACCTCGTGAGACGATTAAATCCAGACACTATCAGGACAATTTGGTGGTATAAACCGACATCAGATACCATAAAACAAAGTATTCAACGAATAGGTTAAGTCATTAGCCAATTATTATCCGTGGTATCTACTCATCAATTAGCGCAAGTGGGATGAAATAGAAGAGTTCTAAGTACAATTTAAAAGCAGATACAATTTACGACATAAACACATATTTCGGATTTAAAAAGTCTTATTATGTATATAAAATCCAAACGAAGTATCAAAACAAAAGGTCAGAAGCCAGATATTTATCAAAAGGTTCACGATTTTAATTATCATGAATCAGATATTTGTATAATTATTATTTGAAAGCGTTTCAGTTTTAATCTATAAAAGATTGTTATTGCAAAAAGCAGATAATTGCTATTTTTCAGTGCCAATGGATCCATATTACTCCTCAGCAACAGGGATCACAGATGAAGAAGATGAATGGTATATTTACTTACGTGATTCAATGGAATCTTTATTCACAAGAATGTGTTATAACTATTACTTATTACCCTCATGAATAGTTTCATTTAAATGCGTCTTTTGACTTTCTCCCACATGCATAATTGTGTTGTTAGATAGAAGTTTAAATCTATTTTAAGTCAATTTAGTGCAATGCAGTAATATACGCTTAAAATATTTCTTTTTGTTGTTTTTTTTTCTGTCTTTTTTGTTGGCATGTATTATAATTGCATATCTATTTAAACATGATAAATGCGTCAGTATATTACCTTGTGTCAGGTGATAGAGTCTGATGTTTTTATTTTCGGTCTTTTTTTTGTTGGCAGGTATTATAACTGCATATCTATTTAAACATGATAAATGCGTCAGTATATTGCCTTTTGTCATGTGATAGTCTGATGGGGGTTTTTTTTCTGTCTTTTTTGTGGGCAGGTATTATAATTACATATCTATTTAAACATGATAAATGCGTCAGTATATTGCCTTGTGTCAGGTGATAGAGTCTGATGTTTTTATTTTCGGTCTTTTTTTGTTGGCAGGTATTATAACTGCATATCTATTTAAACATGATAAATGCGTCAGTATATTGCCTTTTGTCATGTGATAGTCTGATGGGGTTTTTTTCTGTCTTTTTTGTGGGCAGGTATTATAATTACATATCTATTTAAACATGATAAATGTGTCAGTATATTGCCTTTTGTCATGTGATAGAGTCTGATGTTTTTATTATGAGTTTCTTAATGTGTAATACATGTTTTAAGTACGATTTCCTTTCTTTTTTCTGTAATTGATTTCTTTTCTTTGTTTCACGGGGTGGTTGAAAAACGTACTTAAATTCTTTCTCTCCTTCTCATATAATTATTTCTATATATTCTGTAATATGCAAATCAATCGGAATTAGTACTCCTATATAATTTCAGTTACGTGAATGCGGCATCCATAACGAAGAACAGGGCTGTAATGAAGGAATCTGGAATCAATAAGAAATAAATTATAACAAAATCGGTTCATAGATTTGAAGAACAATATATAATTGGACATTAATTACAGTAACAGTGTTTTCAAGAGTTATGCATTGTGCCAAGCACGTGTGGCTATTCTCCTCTGTGAATATAATGTAAGCGTTCTCCTCTGTAAATATAATGAAACTGTTCTCCTCTGTGAATATAATGTAATTGTTCTCCTCTGTGAATATAATGTAACTGTTCTCCTCTGTGAATATAATGTAATAGGATGGGTGTACAGTATTATAAAGAAACACAACTCTCACAATATTTCCGTCATATATTACAATCCAAATGACGAATCCATTGATTGATTATTGTTTACGTCACTCCACGGTTATTTCACGTAAATGGTGACGGCATCTGCCGAATGCATTGCATAAAAATTGCTACCTATGCATCGGATCCACCCGAAGCAATGGGGATTCTTTTACGTAGTACGCCTACCGTGACACGGGATCTCGGTTTTTACTGTCTCATCCGAAAGACAGAACACTAGTGTGCCCACACAGTTATTCGTAAACAAATCGTGTAATAACTTTGAAACGGCCCCTTCGGTTTAGCCTATACTATAAAATACAGAAGTTAAGTAACTCCCTGGCCGCCTCGGCGGTTTGAGAGGCTGAAACTTGAAATAAAACACATATGCACACACCTTTGTTTGTTTTGTATACATGTCAGAATACCTAGACCCTTCACAAGTAAAACATTTGTCCAAAGTCATCGCGGTTCTCTAGATATACACCGAAACTCGCTAATGGCTTCAACCTGAACGGAAGTTGAATGCTATTCTGTCAAAGTTGGGTCATGCGCGAGATTTACGCTTCCGAAAGACATAAAGCGATACGTAAAACGCAGAGAGTCACGAAAAAGTACGGGAAAAATGGATGAAGATCAGAAATTAGCGTATGATTTAGTTGTAGTAGCTCAGGCAGGATCGGGGAAGACCCATACATTACGCCTTATTATTCAAGACCTGCGAAGTCAACGTAACAAAGTATTTATTACGTGTTCAACGGGGATCGCTGCCACCAGGTACACAGATCTTGGAGGAAATACATTGCACAAGTGGGCAGGGTTGATGGACGGTAGGTTTCAAAATGAAGAATTGTTGCATTTGGTCAAAACTGATGAACGCTATGTAGATGTAAAAGCTAATATTGCCACAGCTGATACATTAGTGATCGATGAAGTGTCCATGATTAGTTCAAAAATTCTTTCGCAGGTACAGTTCTTATGTAAGCATATAAGAAACTCCCAAGACACATTTGGTGGAGTACAAGTAATTTTATCTGGGGATTTTTACCAGTTACCACCAATGTCTAATGAACTGTATGGAGACTCCGGTAGCTACTGTTTTCAATCAAGTTGGTTTGATTAATTTTTTTGGCATATTGTAACACTGAAGCATATACACAGACAGACTGAACCTGAGCTCATCAAGTGTATAAATGAGTGTTCAATGGGTACAATTTCACCAGAAACAGAAAGCTTCATACATTCGTTATCAACACCCTATGACACAAGATGCCATGCAATTATTTGCAAGAAACATTGATGCAGACATGTATAATTACAGGAAGCTGAATGAGGTTCCTGGGTAGATGAAGTTATATGATGCTAAAGATGAGGATTCTGACTATTATCTTAACAAGTTTCTAGCACCAAAACATATAGGACTGAAGGTTGGGTGCCCAGTCATCCTTCTCAAGAATATAAACAATGATCTAGTGAATGGACTTCAGGGGACAATTACTCAGCTGAATAATGATTCAGTAAATGTGAATTTTACAATAAATAACAAAAGTATAACTTCTAACATTAATGTGAGCAGTTTTACTACTATAGATCCTGTGAATAAAATCGTTCTGGCTAAACGTATACAGTTATCCGTCAAACTTGGATACGGAATCACTATTCACAAGGCACAGGGAATGACTCTTAAGTCTGTCGTAGTTAACTGTGATAATTGCATTCAGCCTGGACAAATCGGTGTGGCAATTGGCAGGGCCATATCAACTGATGGACTCTTTGTCAAAAATTTAAAAAAATCTCTCTGTAAGCAGCATCCTAAGCCTGTAAAAGATTTTTATAACAAAGCAAATGTAGAAGTCAAAGGTGACAAAACATGTTGTAGGCATAAACAGCTAAATGAAAAAGAATGTAACAGTGATGAAGGAGATGAAGAAGATAATGAGGACAGTAATACTCAATTTATAGGCATTGAGGAGGAAGAATATGATGCATCAGAGAATGAAATGGATTACATTCAAATGATTGATTCAAATTTTCTGGACCTTAATGAGTCAAACAATGAAAATGTGGAACTTGGAAATTCATCTGATTACAAAATTTCTCTCGATAGTCTTCTTTTGGAGTATAGAGATACTCCTGTGGAATATGTTATTAATAAATTTAGTGTCATTATAAGGCAAAACCACCAAACTTTTAAGAATTTCTTTAATGTGCAACAAGATAAAATCCGGGATCTGCTTCTGCAAGCATTTCCACCAAACACTGAATATTCTGAAAAAAATGGAGGAACATTTCTTAAATTGTTTCATAGATATATGAGCAGTGAAGAATACAGAGAAAATGCAATAGCATTATTACAGAAGTATGAACTCTCAACTACTGGACCTGAATTTCAGTTACTGTGTTCTCTTATGTTTCATATTGAGAAAGAATGTATGAAGAGTGTTATAGATGGACTAAATCTACAAGTGCCACAGGTAATCATGACTGTACCGACTGATCAAAATATGTCAGCTGGAGGTAGAGGCAATGTGAGGTACATAGCTGGATATGTGGTTGCAAAATTAAGGTACAGGGTTTCAAAGAAATTGAGGAATACATTATTTGCAAAAGGAAAAGAAGATATCTTAGCAAAACTGCACATGCAAATGCACATGCTAAATTCTCTTAGTGTTTCTCATGAGGAGTTATTTGAAACAACAAATGATAGTGAAAGTTTATTAGAAACTGCAAGAAAGCAAAATAACAGAGAAGGACTTACAACTATTTCAGATAAAACTTTCGAATTTTTCATGTATCTTGAAAAATTATGTCGAAATACATTCTCAAGTGAAACTCTTGCTAATGAAGGGAAACATTTGTACAGTTTTGGACTAAATGAGATGAAGAAGGATTCAAATTTGTTTGAAATGTGGACAGCTCTTCATTGTAATATTTCATTTAACACAGAAAACCTACTGTCATGTCTTCACAGTACAAAAGATGAATCAGATATAGAAAAAACTCTGTTTGAAATACTGTTATATTCCGAGGATTCACTGGATCTTTTTTTATGCAGCCATAGCTCTGTTTTTAAAAGTGAGTCTCAGTCAGTTTAGAAGAACAATATTAACTTCAATGAAACGAGACAAAAGGAAAGCCCTTCGCAAAAGGGCCACAGAAAAATCAAAAAAGGCTAGCAGTACTTCTACTATAGATATGAAATTCATATGTCAGGACAGATCATTGAATAAAACAGTTTCCCACTACAAACTTAGATCAGAACTTTCACAAAATCCTGAATATTTAACAGACAGAAAATTTAACAAAATGAACTTAAGTATTCTGTGCAAAGCATATGGGCTCAAGATATCAAATAAAAAAAAAAACAAATGTAAAATTGGAATGAAACTAGGAGAAAAAATTTTGGAACCTGACCACATACCATTTCCTGATGAACTGTAGATGAACCCTTGCACCGATATATATATATATATATATATATATATATATATATATATATATATATATATATATATATATATATATATATATATATATATATATATAAAGCACAAATAGAATCAGTGAAACACCTGGGAGTACTATGGACCTTGGATCTCCGAAGAAATACCTGTAGAAAATAAAGACAAATTAGACAAACATATAAAGCACAAAGACACTACAGTTAACAAGGCACCCTATATTTCACTTATATTCGTTCCCCGTCTGGGACTCGAACCCACGACCTATGGTACCGAATCACCTAGCTGTCATGCATCCGACCCTCTAACCGACTGAGCTACCCGAGCACCCATTGTGGACAGTGAGCATTCAAAGTTTCACCCGGACTGTACTGTATATAGTGTATTATGAGATCATTGACAGATAATACCTGCAAATACCAGGATAATGTCATTAAGATTATAGGGCAATATGATGATTTTTTAAACACTGATATATATGTATTCTTGATTGCATTATAATTTACTTTATTATAATTTTCTAAGGCAATCAACCGTCCTGTGGCTTCTGATGACTGAGACTCATGATAATCATTATAAGTCATATGGCAGACAGATGCTGCCACCATATATCATAGTAAGATAATTTACGTTAAATGATTTTGACGTGGCATATTAATGATAAAACAATTACAGCACCTATTGTTTGTCATGTCAATCTTTTTGTCAGTTTTCTAGATATATATAACATCTATCTGATGGATTAGATAGAAACTTCATTTCATACTTTGAAAGACAGAAAATTAGTTTGTGATTGCTTTTCAATGCTAATTCAATTTTATTAGTACTTGGTACATCACATACAAGTAAAATATAAGAAAAATTTCATTTTACCTTTGTAGATTGAAATAACACAGCACCATCACTGCCACCAATATTAGATTTTCTAGACACTGAAGATTGACCAAGAATTAAGGAGTTGACTGTTCTGCAGTAACCAAGGTATATCGGATTAGAGTTTGCACCATTATGAAGAGTCCTCTGTTGGTAAAACATATTCTCAATAAGGTCACTATTAATTCTACCAGGAACAATAGATGCAGCACTAGTTTTCAGTCTCTGGTCACATAATTCTAGAAATCCCAAAAGGCATGACACTATATCTTCTCTGGTCTGATGCGAAATCAATGCTTTTTCCTGACTTTTTATGGACTGGTCATTTTTAACACAATGTTCCCATCCAATGAAAAAATCTAACACATCTCTTATTTCTCTAAGACGGTCATCAGCTCTTTCTACAATAGGTCTTGGATCTCTAAAAATTCTCACCATTACTGAAGTGTTCTGTAGGAATTCTATTGTAGAATTTAAGTTACTACCAAGGTCACCAAGACTCTTTTTATGTTCATTCAACAAATGCAACATGTCTAAATTCAACACTTGTTCAGCTAAATAGTTGCGCATTTTGTTTTCACTTGTTAGATGAAAGTGTTCCTCAGTTAATTTATGGTAAATAGGAAAGGGATTAGATGTGAAATCCCATGTATAGGCATTTTTAATATGGTCCCAAATTATTTTCTTATTATGCAACAATAAACATCTTTTTGAGTCTGTGTATGTGCCACTTTTGAACATGTTATTACGAATTTTCTTAAAAACATGGGAACAATCCATCATAAATATTATTTTTTCTTTCTCATTACAGCTTATATTGGTGAAAGCAGTAATTGTTGCCTGTGAAGAAGTATAGTTTGGGAGTAACATCTTCATCAAATCTCTGTTACTTTGTGCACCGTCAGTAGAAATATATTGTACTTTAAAACCAAAGGTAGCCAGCATATTAATACACTTCCATACAAGTAAGTACAATTCATATTGAGAAGCTGTAGTTGTTGGAAAATGTGCAACTGGGAATCTGAAACCAGATAATCCTAGAAAAAAAAAATGCAAAACGTGAGTTGCAAGAGTTTTCTCCCTTTTTTTAGTTTTCAGTTCCTCCATCATTATAGACTCCGGTAAAATTTCTTTAAATCCTATTAACGCTATAGTACCCTTCCTCATTGAAAATTGAAGGTCGGGTTGAATTGACATTTCATCAATCAACAAACCGCCTACATAACCATCAGGGGATATATTTTGGACCTTGGCTTCTCTTGCCATCCAATTGAACATGTCTTTGTTTAACCCAGCCTCTTGGAAAACAGTATTTTTGTGTATTTGCAATATTTTCTCTGATGGTAACACCATGAACCCACTTTTTCGTAAATCGGTATATCCTCGTGGTGATCTACAACACAGAGTGAGACACAGACGAATAATATCACACTTCCAGCGTCGACCATTTGGTTTTCTTTCCAATGCTTCTTTTTGAGATAAAAGAAAGGAAGACATTTTAGCTCCACACTCTAGGAAAATATTTTCCATAATTATTTTCATATCATTATGGTCACTATCACTAAGTGCTACTTCACTTTGATGACCTCCATCATTAGGAGCATTACAACCTGGCTGGCCAGTCTGACTCTCACACTCATTATTATGATTACTTATATCTTTTAAAACCTTTTTCTATATAAGATCATCTTTGACAGGATCTTTCTGCTGTGTTTTACACTTGGAACAAACACTGTTCATGGCACGAAATGAAATGCATATTTTGCATGATACAGAGCGGTATCTGTATACCAGATCTGTGTCTTTTGAGATTTGTTCTCTATAGTACTTAGAGTTGTCAGAAACACTAATCCCATTTGATGGTATGCCATCATAATATCTTAAACATTTCACTGCATTAAAAACAGAATTAATGCCTGTGATTTCAAAAGAATATAAATTACAAATACCAATATCCTTTGGATTGATGAGTTTTCCTAAGGCTGT
Source organism: Pteria penguin (assembly GCA_035048485.1). Classification (NCBI taxonomy): domain Eukaryota; kingdom Metazoa; phylum Mollusca; class Bivalvia; order Pterioida; family Pteriidae; genus Pteria; species Pteria penguin. Next base: position 29,896,232 of record CM068584.1, read on the forward strand.
GATGTCCCATGTTCCATTCTTATATAATGTGAGTTCAGTCATGATCTTATTTTGATTTATCTTAAGGCCACTAAAATAACCAAGGGTTATAGCATTCCCATTTTGAGATAATAAGACGAAATCTTCTGGAATGTATTGGGATATGGCATTATAGTCTATTGGATCTGAGCTCTGATTCTTTTTGTCAGTACTCCATGCAACTCCATAATACCTCTGAGTCAATTTTTCTGCCCAATTAGATCGATTCCGACCACGTTTTATGGTAATTTCAGGATAGATATTGGAAAGTATTTTTCCAAATTGAAATTTAGAATGAACTATTTCGGAACATTTCTCTTGAACTTCAATGTAATCTATGAATTTATCCTTTGTTGATATGCAAGTATTTGATAATATCCAATCTGTCAACTCACCGTCTGCCATGCTTTACTATGTACAATTAAATTTTGGATTTTTAAAACTATAAAAATATTGGAACTACTACTGATTTAAATAACGCGCTAAAATAATGTTTTCCCGAACTTTTTCGTGACTCTCTGCGTTTTACGTATCGCTTTATGTCTTTCGGAAGCGTAAATCTCGCGCATGACCGAACTTTGACAGAATAGCATTCAACTTCCGTTCAGGTTGAAGCCAGTAGCGAGTTTCAGTGTATATCTAGAGAACCGCGATGAATTTGGACAAATGTTTTACTTGTGAAGGGTCTAGGTATTCTGACATGTATACGAAACAAACAAAGGTGTGTGCATATGTGTTTTATTTCAGGTTTCAGCCTCTCAAACCGCCGAGGCGGCCAGGCAGTTACTTACCTTCTGTATTTTATAGTATAGGCTAAACCGAAAGGGCCGTTTCAAAGTTATTACATGATTTGTTTACGAATACCTGTGGTGTGCCCAGAGTGGAAATCGAACTGGGGACCTCTAGGTCACGAGCAGAGCACCTCAACCACTAGGCCACCCCGTCTTCAGTCCAAACGACTAAAGCTGGTGGACAGACATGGGACCATATATAAGTTGGTGTCAGACGCATTCATAATGGTCAGAAAATTCTGGTCGACAACTTTCTTGATAATACGAAGATATAATATTGACACTTTTAAATCAATGGAAATACAAAAAATTTAGCAAATAGAAACCTAGTTCAATACATAGGAATACTATTACAAATAGGAGAATGGCGATGATACATTTATATAAATCAAATGGAATTAAGAGCCATGTCAAAAGTGAAGGTTATAGTGTGAATATTTCTTTCTAGTGAATTGCTCTGTAAAATAATGCATTTATACTTAAAGTCGAATCCAACAAATATGTACTTTTGCATGGATTTAAATATACAAGCCCCCTGATGCCAATATGAGTTCAGAAGAGAGAGAGAGAGAGAGAGAGAGAGAGAGAGAGAGAGAGAGAGAGAGAGATGGAAATAATGTGTATCGGTATATCAACGAGATGTGCCTTTTTCACAAAAAGTCCTAAAGAAATAATAACTACATACAACGCATTACGACTAGGTAAATTGGATGGGTATACTCATAAATACTTAAGAATAAATTTATGAAGAAATTCATGAATAATACATGAGAACATTGGAGGAAATAGAGATTTCACTCAGTACACGAAATAACAACCCCATGAATATAAATCAGAAAGAAAAACACATAAAAAAAGCCATTAGAATGTTTAGTTACCCTGAAGTCACGATGACGACTTAGGATAGGAAAACAGATTTACACACCCGAGATTTACATAATTATCGATACTTTTTATGAAAAGATGGTCCGTAATATCTCTAAGGTATTATGGGTTATGGTTTTTGCTTAATGATGAGCGATTTTCAATTTACATATACTGAGCAAAAATCAAATTATACATTAACAGTTATCTTTTTCAAATTGTTTTAAAAGCAGTATTAACATCGTAGGATAACATTTTACAAACTTGTCAAAATGTAATAAGCGTTTCACTGATAACCGGTAAAGAAAGGTGTAAGGGGCCATTTCAGAAAATCACAAAACCCTGATTGGAATCAAAAGTTAACATTTCATTGTAAAATCAATCCATAATTCCTAAATATCGGATTGTGGCCACCCCTGTTTGCTAATACAGCACGAATCCTTTTTCGCATGATGTTGACGTAACGTCTAATCACGTTAGAGGCTAAATTATTCCATTCTGCTATGAGACAATTTTGTAGCTCGTGAATGGACAATGGATGCCGCATGTACGCTATTCTACCCAATAAATTCCATGTACTCGATCGGATTGAGATCAGGGCTATTTGCTGGCCATAGGAGGACGTTAACGTTATTTTGTTGAAGATAGCGTTGAGTAAAACGCGCGGTATGTGGATGAGCATGGTCTTGTTGCAAGATGAACCATAGAGCATTTCTCTGGATGAAGGGAACTACTTCTGGAATTAGAGTCTGATTAATATAGGCCTGTGCATTTAAAGTACCATTTACCACTACATAGCCCGTTTGTCTGCCGCCCAAGATTCCACCCAATATCATAATTCTGTCACCGCCAAACCTGTTTCTTTTAATGACACATGCATCGGTACATCGTTCTCCATGTTGTCATTAAACAAAACGTTATTCCTGTCCTTCATCGTAAATAACTAAGCATTGCAATGAGCAGGCGTTAGAATCTGTCCGAAATATGGCCTGTAAGCTCGCATCGGCCTAATTCTAGCTTATTTCTTAACCTCTTACGGATAGTCTGTGCGTTGGCACCATTACTTCTGGCCGTAGTATTTGCTGGCAATATTGATCGTTGTAAATCATCCTTATCATATACTCTATTTATTCAACACTAATAGTGAATACTTTTTATTTTTGCTCAGTAAACACAAGGAAACACAATATTATGTAATCAATTAACAACACGGGGATCACTGTTCCATAGATAATTCGGGGTTTCCCATTCCAGAGAAAAGTCGTTCCAGCAATTGTGACCTCTCTGCATTCCATATCTGGTTGATGCAGTAATCAACTCAATATTTTAACCAATCAGGTTAGCCGCAAGGCCATCAACAAAAAGAAAATAAAGGATAATCAGATAATTAGAACAGTACCAAAACCCCAAGTGTATCCGGATATTACATCTTACCAGAGTGCATTCATTTCATTTGAAATTTTCTATTAACAATTATGGAAACCGTTTAAAACATTATACTGCAACTGAGCGTAATATGACTATTAGTCAATAAATCAATATTACGAATTGTAGACAATCAAATGCAAACTATTACAAATTAGAAATAACCAATAAATATTTGATTACAAACGGGGGATAACTTCAATGTAACGAAGTTGCACAAAATCAAAAGATACATAACTCTAGCAAATAGAAGTTTAAGGAAATCATATTCTTTAGCACTTTCAAATACCCCGTCTAGCGCCGCCATTTTGTGAACAGTAGTTACGAGCGTGCAACTCAGGTAAAATACGCTGTGTTTTATTTATAAATAGACTGCCACGGCAAGGTCATTATGCGTGGAAGAGACTGGTAATTATATTTAGCAATGAACGGTCTATTATTATAAATTTCGGAAAATCCCCTTAAACAGAAAGTTTAGAGACAAAATAGGACAGTGTGCAGCACACAGGCGCGTAACCGCAAAATCGACATATGCCGCGATCAGCAGGATAAGGGTTAAGCTAAGTCCAAAACTTACTCCCGTCTAAGCTTACGACCAGATTTAGGCCCTTTGATGAAGCAGCCACCAGAGCGGTAACATTCACTAATGTGAACTAAATGGTATAGATTGAAGAAATGCTGCTATAAGACTTTTGCATGAATAACTATGTGCATTTCTCTGATTGTTAAGATACAATTTCTGTGATCAACGAAGAAAAAAGGAGGGTAAAAGAAGGGTGGGGGTTATCTTACACAACAATATTCTGCAACATTACACTTCGTCCATTAGTATATCAGGTTATATATTTTTATCCAGAGGATCTGCGCGTTTAACAAAGCTCTGCGGCATCTTCACAATTTTAATAACGCTTTTGATACATATACATGTATTTTGACTGCATAACAAAACGTTTATCATGTTATTTCACATCTTATATTTTTGTTTTATTTACTACCATTCTCCCTTAAACTTATTTTATCAGATGTATACAAAGTCATGCTTTTTAACTGTGATACTGCAAGTATATGTGACATTATACTTCCTTCTTGGTTGAAAATGAGACAGAACATTGCTGGTACTACATAAGGCCCATAATACATGTCTAATTGGTACGGTTGTGACAGGAAATTTTTATTAACTTCGGTGTCGTTATGACGACAAAAATAGTTCCTTATATCAGAAAAAAACTTCAACATCTTCCCTTTAGAGAGTTTACGTGAGTGCATCAAACATACTGTCGATAACAATAAGCTGAAAAGAAAAACAATTTCGTATTTTCATGATTGTTGATACACAAATTTTAAATATTCATAATAATTCTCGGAGCATGGCTGCCTTTTATTTTTGTATGGAAATATTAGTATTTTTCAATATTATAAAGAACGGTAAGATTTTACTGCAATATCTTAATTTAGTGGTTATTTTACTGCGGCTCCTATAGAGCTTAGTCAGATTTGAAAGTAGACACAAATCGAAGATTGCTTTTATACTTATATCATCTTAATCACGGAAGTTACAAATTGAGGATGATAAAAATGTTGCATCGTACAAAGATTAAAAAAATTATAATAAAATACATATTTCTTATCAGTTCTTGACTAGACCACCATTTTAATACGAAATGAAACCCCCAACCCTTAATAAGTTAAACTTTAATTACATTGTTCTCTGTGAATGATTTTTCAATACTACTACTTTGTAGGAAGCCCTTTTCAGTTGAGACTTACTGAAGATCGATATCCATTTTTTGGTCGTGTTGAGGTCAACATGGATAATGGTAACGGATGGGGGACAGTATGTGATGATTTGTGGGACGACACAGATGCTACAGTTGTGTGCAAAAGTTTAGGGTTTATATCTGGGTGAGTATGAAGCAGAGTAATTACAACATGAGTATGCATGTGTTGATATTCTATAAATAATCTAAATGGCATTTATCGTTATTAAACTATTGTATGGTAATCTTTTACTTATTAAATCATTCACTGTTCTGATTAAAAATGACATAAACTTACAAATTTATCATATCTTTGAGGACCACAGGATATCATATGACTGTAAATGTAATATTAATATATCCGTCTCGTCACTAGAATATTGATGTGGGCTTTCCACAAAAATCAGGTTATATCTTTTAAGTAAAAGACTAAAGGATTATAAATGTGGACTCTCCACTACAGTCCGGTAGTTTCGGTATTAAATACAGTCATTCAATGAATTCTAATGAAAAGTGTAAATTATTGCGATAAAAATTCTCTTTGAATTACAATGCAAGGGAATAATATTTCAGTAAAGCATTCTTCGCATCAGCTTTTGGAAGTGGAACTGGGCTGATACTCATGGACGATGTGAACTGTACTGGGACCGAAAAGTCCTTAATCGAATGCAGCTTTAGGAATGAGTCAAACTGTAACCATATCGAAGATGCTGGAGTCATATGTTTTATGGCAGATTTAAGAGGTAAGATATCTAAGACACATTAAATATCAGTATGTACGGCTGCGTTATTGCTCTTTCTTTTGCCATATGATACATTTTTATGCTCCCCGAAAACTTTCGGGGGAGCATATAGCTGCCTTGTCCGTCTGCCCGTTCGTCCGAGCTCATATTTCCTATACATTTCATTAGAAATTGATCATACTTCACCAAATTATTATTTAGGTTAAAGGCTTTACGACAAATGTCACTCAAATTTATTTATGAGAGATCAAAGTCACTTATTAACCATAACGTAAAGTAACATGAAGTATGTATATCTCCTATACCTTTCATCAGAATATTATCATACGTAACCAACATATTCGTTAGGTTAAGGACTTTTGAACAAATGTCAATCAAGGTTATTTCTGAGAGGTCGTGGTCACTTATTAACTATAACTTAAAATACCATGAAGCACGTATATCTCGTACACCTTTTATCAAAATTGGATTATATTTCACCAAAATATGACTTAGATTAAGTGCTTGTGGACAAAGTTCACTCGAGGTCATTTCTGAAAGGTCATGTTTACGATAAAAAGGTTTATTTCATAAGTAATCAAGGTCAAGCTTACTCATTTCAGTTAAAGATACTGTGATCACTTGTTGTTTTACAATGAACTCAATTGTATATCCACATCATACATTGAGATTTGAAATCGTCGTCATTTATTACAATGATATCCCATCTACTGAGTCCTTCATTATTGTCGTGCTTCTTGCTTGTACTGATTTTTTGTATACTCAGGGACTTTAAAAACGCCTACCTACTATCATTATAGTTTAATCAACAACTAGGGTAAATAATTGCATCAAACTTTATTTATTTCAAAAGTTTGAATTATATTTACAATATGATTGATGCTATAACACGTGTCTTTTAAAAAAAGGATTTAATTTCATCAGTTATGTATACTACGTCCAAAATCTCATGGGGTTTGTTTAGTAACAAGTATGCCCCCCCCCCCCCTCCCCATTTGCTTTAACGAATGCACGCAATCAGGACCGCATGGATTGATATAAAATTTTACTCATAGGAATGTTATTCCACTCTTCTTAAAGAGCACGTGCCAACTCATTCACAGTTCATGATTGACGGTGATGTTTAAGTAAGCGTCTCCCTAACACATCCTACATGTGCTCTATAGGATTGAGGTTGCGTGAACGTGCAGAGAAATACATTACATTAATTCCATGGATGTTTAGAAAGTTTAAGGTGACTCTAGCCGTGTGCGGACGTGCGTTGTCTTGTTGAAAAGTCAACGGATTATTGACAGTTGACGTTGAATTAATGGAAGGAGCTCGGACTGTAAAACGTCATCGATGTAGCGCTTCGCGGGAAGAGTGTTCCTCAAAATAACCAGTGATGACTTGAAATGTTGATTGATGGCTCCCCAAACCATGACGCCACCACCGCCAAATTTGTCACGCTCAATTATGCAGTTTGCGGCAAAACGTTCATTGCGTCTCCTATAAATGCGCTGTCTTCCGTCAGCCATGGACAAATTGAATCTTGATTCGTCGCTGAACACCACGTCATGTCAATTACGTCGATTAGCAAGCATGTTCCGGGACCAAGTCAGACGATTTCTTCGGTGGCGAGGAGTTAGGTTTAAGCCTTTCAATTGGCGACGGCATAGCAAACCTTGCTCTTTCAATCGTCGGCGTACTGTCCTGGGGGTACATTTGCCTACCGTGACGACCTATCACAGCTCTTGACGTGCTTACGGTTTTATATAGTAGTTTTTTTCCCCTAGCCATTTCTCCCGCCGGAAAAATGGCTATATAGTAGTTTTCCCCCCGGAAAAATGGCTATATGGTAGTTTTCCCCCGGGGGAAATTTGGCTATATAGCCATTTCCCCCCCTCTTATAGCCATTTTCCCCCGAGGAAAAACTACTATATAGTGGATTTTCCCCCCAATGTGAAATTCCGGATTTTCTTTTCACACATACATATAAGTAAATCCAGCTTGTTACCTTGTTAACAATAAATAGATTTAAAATAGAGATATCTCAACTTTTGATACTGAGATATATTCAATTAATTTAGAGATATCTCATTTTCTTAAGCAGAAATGTGTTAAATTTTAATCTCTTTTCAAAATACAAATGCATATATTTAGAACAGAGATTTATCTACTAGAATTTCATTCGAGATATCTTTATTTAATCCTAGAAATCTCTATATATACAAATGGAAAAAAAAGAAAAATAAGTTCGTTTTATGCCCCCGGAATGAAATTCGGGGGCATCTAGTTTTTTGCCTGTCTGTGACTCTTACCCTGTGGTAAAAGCCTTGACTATATCGTTTGTACGAAGAGGTACAAGGTTTGAAACTCCACATATAGTTTTCTTGCGATGAGATCTTTTATTTGGGACCATGACTTTTGACCTAATGATCTTGACCTTGAAATATGACCTGCTTTTCAAAAACTTTAACCTTGACTATATCTTCTACACAAAAGGACGTAGAGCTTAGCATAGTGATATTTTCAGATAAAACCTTTCATACTGTGCGTAAGAGGCAAGAAAATCACATTCTTATGTTCATGATTTACAACATCTGCGACTAGGCAAGCTTTGTCGTAAATTGCAAATCGTGGACACCTGGGTGGAATTCCCTTCTGTTCTTTTCATTGTGATATATATAATGCATCAGTCTTAATTTATTTAGGAATTATATGTTCAAGGAATTCTTGCACGTTCAATTCTCATATTTATCATTGGAACATTTGATTGATAAATTTCTATTTTACATATGATGTATTACGAAAAGATCGAATCTTGAATCACAGCCTGGCGTCATGATTGACATCTATACGCAAGTAAACGACAATTTTTATAATGAAATAATAGAGGAAAATAGCATACTATGGTAAATATATAAATATATATAAAAAACTATGGTAAATATATAAAAATAAAGACTTGACTTGTAAATAAATAAATAAAACAAAAAATGAACACACACACACACACACACACACACACGCGCAACACTTAACAGTATATAGAAACCAATTAACCACAACTCCATCGGTTTGATCCACAGGCTATTACTATAGTATATTTGTATTTCAAATGTTATCTGACTGATACAGGACGAACGTGTATAATTTCCAAACCGTTACGTAAGGGGGAAAACTACTATGGGGAAAAGACTACTATATAGTAGTTTTTCCGCCATGGGGGAAAAACTACTATATAGACATTTTTCCGGGGGGGGGGGCTACTATGGGGGAAAAACTACTATATAAAAACGGATGTCTCAAACTTGTAATGTTAATTGATCTTGCCTTATGAAAACGTCTTGACGTGTTGTTACGCGTGACTGACCACTTCGAGGACGATCCTTAACAATTCCTGTGGTCCGATACTTCTTTACAAGTCTCGTGATTGTAGAGAAATAGACGTTGAGGCGTCCTGCGATGATGCCTTGATTTATGCCGGCGACTACAAGGTCAAGAACAGCATACCTCTGTTGCTCCGACAGTCTCGGCATTTCACGCGTTAGTTTTAAGGAAGCAAAATTTGAAATTAGGATAGATAAAGGCACACGGTACTGGTTTACGTTTTTCTGAAGAAAATGACTCAATGTAGAGCACGTGATCGAGTGAGCAGTATTACCTTACATTTGAGTGATCCTGCCAATATCATGACAGTTACCGCAATCATACAATAACAAGCAGATATTGAAACCGATTATTTTCAAAACATTTTTTTTTTATTTTACCTGAATAAAAAAAAAAACAAAAAACAAAACATAAAGGCGTTTTTAGTCCCTGAGTATATATGAATTGAGTCATTAATTTCTTGCATTATATCTGCCGTTCGGGGACGCAGTTGTGTTAAGGAAATACGCAATTATACAATGTTGCAGAAAACCCACAAAAAAACGTAACATGACGTCATTGTGACGTCACTATTGCCTACATCTATTGGAAATTATTCTTGCTGGCCAAACATTTAGACTTTAAAATATCAACAGCATTTCAGTTCAATTAGGCCGTTTCTTGTAAAATTACACCATTGAGCAATTTCATCCCATTATCTAAACACGCATATGCTTCTTGTAAATACACCTATAAATATTATTGAAAAGCTTCCATTTATTGTTTACAACAAAATTTCATTACCAAATTGGACAACATACTCTTGCACTTTTGGAATGTTTGTTGTTAATACTAGATATGCTATATATAGCAATCACGTGATTGCAAACAGCCAAAGATTTCAAATGTGTAAAAAATAGACTTCTTAAACAATTTGCATGTTTACCGGTTTTTTTTTTCATAAATAATCGTTACTCAATTTATAATGCGGTTTTTAGTAGACTATAATGTTAATGACGTTGTGGAATGCCTCAACGTTATTTCGGAGCATACATCAATTTTACTGATACTCTTGTTCGAAACAATAATAATCCCCTTATATGCTATAGGTTCATGTTAAAGATAAAACTGTCAATTAAAAACTGCTGACAAGAAGGTAATGGTATTTGGCATGGTAGATCTCCAATCTATACTGAATTCGGAAAATAAAAAACTTAGGGGACACCGTGCATCCCTTCAAGACATCAGCCGCGCCATCTAGGAGAGCAATAAAAAAGCATTATGAAACTTTTTTTTTCTCTGTCCTCTAATTACTAAAATAATTCTGTTAACTTACTTTAGATTTTGCAACATTTTTCGGGTACGATGTTTATCATTTATATTAAAATTCTGATGATTTCTGTTGATGCAATTTTACAAAAGTACGAAGTTTTAGGAATTTTCACGTAAATTCGTATCTGGTGGCATTTGCTCAGAATTGTGTTTTCAAAAAACTACAGAAAAGAAATCCATGGGCGTGTATGTGATTTATGCTGAAGTCTATCTGCTACTGTTAATAGAAAGAAATACTGGAGTCGTCAAGATTGCAATGAAAATAATGCCCGAATACAAGTGCATATCTATAAAGATATGAAATTAATACGGGTTAAATACGAGTTAAAAATCGTACTGTGATTATGTTAAAAACAAGGTCCAGTGTTTACACGAAAACAGGATTTCATTATAAGTTATAACATTGTCATTGTTAGGTGTTTTTACAAAAGAAACTGAGAAAAATATTCAAGCAACAAAGTACTTAGGAGTGTATAATTTAAGCCGTTTGACCGACACTAATGTATATTTTTAAATATGTAATGCATGGTAGCAAAGTAAAAAGTCATGAAAAGCCCGCCAATTTCGAGTGCTATTCGGGTTGCACTGCGGATTTGACTGTGTGGTAGGCGGTCCGGAACGTAGATCGGTGTTCGAGTCTGGGTGTGTCATTATCGTGTGTGAATACTTTCAATTGCAAAATGTTAGAGCTCGCTGATGTCATGATGCCCGTTTCGGAGTATAAGCACGGCTCGTTTGAGACCATAAGCTGTTAATGGGAGTCGGACAGAAGTCTCAATTCGGAAACTAGACGATCATGCTCATTCACTTTATACATGTAACTGAAATATTACTGAATGACATCAAAACACCTTCTTTCTAGAATATATTTAATTATGAAAGATATCGAGTTCGGAATGTAATACGGAACATTCAGGAGGGAGAAAAAAAGAACCAAAACTCAAGAGCCCTACCATTTTCCCGCCCCGCATGGGGCAGGATAATAAACAATTCACATATTTATCATTTTTGCTTTCTCGAAGTCAGCTCTTGTGGCTTCTTCTGTCACACTTACTTTATGTGTCTCGAGAACTGGAGGTTTCGTCATACGGTTAAGTCAGATCTCCTCCCTTGCTTAGTACAAGTAAATTACTGAATTTATACAACCTGATATGAGTGATTCATCTGAAAAACATAGGGTTGTTTCATTGTTGGTTACGTCTAAGTCGACGATATTTCTGTCATATATGTAACTACACATTGATGTGCATGCGACATTCGAAGCTGTTGCTTGACCTCCTGTCGAGCACTCTGACCACGGACAGGTAGGGTTATTTAGTTTCGAATTTATGAGCTCTGAATGACTCCTTACGTCTTAAGCATACACTGCAACCAACGGTCTTTATCACTGCGCCACATGGCCCGATAATATGACGGTGAAAGTGACTACTGTAGTACATCGCATTGCATTTGCGCTTGATGGTTTTTCAATATTAAGATTTTATTATTCGTACTTTCTGTTGTGACTGATTCATTCGTAAAACAGAGTGAATGATATACACGCATGTCGTCTGTGGAAGCTTTGATAGTATTAAGATGTGATTACAAAACAAGACTGTTCAAAGACAGGACAGAAGGACGGACAGAAACCGGACAAATTGAACCTCATGAGCGCTGTCGACAAATTGTTTTTGTGGATTTGAAGTGTTTTCTTCTTCGGTTCCTGGTAGTGGATTCTGCCGGTGTTTACTTTGTTCAGCATCCTGCACTCGCACATGATATACAACATAGAAGCAAGGCCACGCCTTGGGTTCTTTCTCAAACCATGGCAGTTTAACATCATTAAATTTATTTAGATTTGACATGTCTCCGTTCCCTGTTTGTCTTGCTAGATAAATGTTCCTTTCGGCGTGTAAAAGTCTTTGTTTTTGTTTGGACTTGAAGAAGCGTCCTTTGTAACACGACGCCATTTTTATCTAACGACGAACTTGTTGTTCATGATCAAGGGTGTGTCATGACCTTCAGCTAAGGTCATATCTTCAAGATCAATGCCACACTGCGCACATAGACAAAATCCTTTTACTTGTCATAACGTCTTACTACCAGGTTGGACCAGGATAATTTTTCACACAATTGTTGGCCATCATCCAAGTGTGTGTCATGACCTTGGTTCAAGATCTCCAAGGTCATGGTCACAGTCCAAGCATTGTCAAAATTCTTGTAGCATCTGGATAATTTTTCAGACCATCGTTTTCCATTCAGGTGTGAATCACATTGTGCAGAGCATATTGTCTGTTTGTCCGTCTGTCTGTCATTAAAATTCTCCGGGCCATTACTACTTCCTTTTATTTTGGAGGAAGATATTTTACACAATCATAAATGACCCAAGGGTGTGTCATGACTTTGAAACCAAGATACAAGGTCTACAAGGTCAAGATCACAGTGCATACAAAACCAGAAGTTTTGTCCGAGTTGTATTTTCTTCCTTTTAATTTGGAAGGAGATACTATCTTACACCAATGAGGTCCATCACCTAAGAGTGTGTCATGACATAGAAACAAGGTTGTTGCTCAATCCTTAACATAATTGATTTGTTTATTTGTATGTAGCTTTATTAAAATAAATACTGTTTAAACCAAGGTGACATATACAAGGTCAATTTCACAGTGCACACATAGCCAGAAATCTTGTCTTGTTCATCACTTATTCTTGTTACGTTGCTGGAAGTTTATATGTTAAACAATTGTTGTTCACGACCCAAGGCTGTGTCATGACCTTGAACCAAGGTCATCTCTACAAGGTCAAGATGACAGTTTAATTTGGAGGGAGATAATATTTTACACAATTGAGGTCCATGACCTAAGGGCGTGTCATACACTTGAACCAAGGTGATATCTAAAAGGTCACAGTACACACATAGCTAGAATTTTTGTCTGGGCCATAACTTGTACCTGTTACTTTGCTGGAAAATTATATTTTACACAATTGTTGTCCATGACCCAAGGATGTGTAATGGCCTTGGAACAAAATCATATCTACAAGGTCAAGGTCAGAGTGGACATAGACCGTATTGATTTAATTGATTTTACCTCAAAATGTTCAAGATGATATTCACTACACTTATACCAGTAATTTATCTGGGGATGAATTATTGCATGTTTCAACTTAGTTGCCTCTGGGAGTATTTGTCCCCGTAGAACAGCATTAGTTATAACTGTTGCTATTTAGACCCAAATGTATGCCACTATTTGACCAAAGGTCATTTCATATTCAAAATTTACACGGTAAAGGTGGTCCAATTCAGTTTTCTGTCTGATGATTTCTATCAAACTTTGCACAAATGTCCTTCACGACCCTAAAATGTGCAATGATTTGAATCAGTCATAATGGATTTCCATTAAACTTTGTAGAAATGTTCCGTACCAAGCGGCATGTATGCCATTCCATTCAGCTATTATTTAACTATTTGTAGATGACAGCTGGATCTAACACTGATATGCTTAGGTTTCTCCATCAAACTGTGATATGTCCTTGATCCAAGGACATATCCTTTATATGAAGATCATCGGCCATGCACTACAATGTTCCGTTTAGTTATTATTTAACCATATGTTGATAAATTATCATGTATCGTTGACCTAAGTTTGATATGTCAAGGGGTATACTGATGCCTAATTGCTCTCAGAACCTCTACACGTTGCTCTTTTCAGTAGTACAAAACAAATTTTTATTTTAACTTCATCAAATTGAATAACCTTGAAATATACTACATATTTTTCTTCTTATTTTTTTTCATTCAGACAACTCTACACTTAAATGCAATAGCTTCTAGTTAAAGTGACGGAGATTTCACATATGACATGCAACAACCTTTCAAATGGCAAAAGATTAAATTACCTTGCTCACTTAAGCATCACTTTTATTCCAGTTTCATTTATATAGCACGTTTTTACTTCCGAGGAAAGACCAATAGGGAGACGTGTTTTTCTTTCGCAAACACTCAAACAGGCTTTAAATGTTCTGCATATCCATTGAGATTTTCTTTATTTTTAAATTTCAGATGTATTTTTCTTCTCCTTGTTTTTTCTTTTATTTTTGATAGACAAATTTATAAATATTACTGAAATGTACCTGCAGTTTTGTTCAGTCATATCCCTAGTAACACGATCGATGTTTGTGAATTCTTCGTTAACATATCTCACTGAATTATTCATTTCCAATACAAAAATAAACATAGATATTGAACATACCCTAAATAAAGTATTTTGAAAATGCTAATATTTACTAACTACTTGTTGCCTATTCAAGAAAACATTAAATACCGATTAATTAATGTATTTTGTGTATGTATACAACTTTATTCGTAGTCAAGATTTGATGAGGAAATATACGTGCACGATATATTTGAACCCATGCTATCTTAATGATTAACGGGAAGGCACATGTTGATACATATTTAGCCGGTCATTGTCCGGAAAATTTACTACTTGTTTGTCCATTTATTTCGAAAAGTAATATTGATTCCCTAGTTGTGAGGTATATCGAGTCTTATTTAATATTTAAGCATACTCGTCAGTCGTAAAATTTTCCAGAGACTTATCATGATCCAATAAATCAGTAAGCTTTTCATCTCATTGAACGGAAGTCTATTTTTTTCCCTTTTGTCTTTCTTGTGAACTGCAAACACCCCGATGTATGAATATGTCTGTTTAATGCTTTTATGATAGACATTGGCGGCCAGAGATGCGAATAATTTTGTGGCTTTATTTTAATATCTTGCTTACGGAGGTTATGATACTATGATACGATAACAATATAATAGAATAATAATTTTTTATCAATATGTATTTCAGTATCCGACAACGCATTCCATTTCCATCTGATACATATTATTGCTTATTGCAGTTCCGGAATTATAATATTGATGTTGACATTGGCAGTGATTATTGTGGTTTGTTGTCGACGAAAAAACTCAGGTCAGTTATTTATACTATACTTTTTGGTCACATAATTCAATCCCATTACCAAATCTCAAACAAACAGACATTGTTGTCTGCGATCGCGATGTGTGATTTGTACGTATATATTAGTTCAAACATTAAGTACTACTGGCAACAGGTAGTAAATGTAAGACGCACATTCCCTCCATACAATAAAAGAGAAGAGTAAGAGAACAAAGGACATGCAGAGAAAGCATGGTTATAATTCGCATGTCGGATCTCAAAACTTCAGCTTCCTTTTGATAGAAACTCAAATATTAATGATTATAAAATATCATAAACACTCATGGAATTCAAGATTTCTGGGCACCATTTAGAGCCACATGAAATCTACGACATGGAGCATAAA
This sequence comes from Pteria penguin, assembly GCA_035048485.1. Classification (NCBI taxonomy): domain Eukaryota; kingdom Metazoa; phylum Mollusca; class Bivalvia; order Pterioida; family Pteriidae; genus Pteria; species Pteria penguin. The sequence continues at coordinate 29,911,841 of CM068584.1, forward strand.
CGCGTGTTTCGCATGAAACACTCTCTTAATATATACTAACGCAAAATGAAGTAAAAGTACAAAAAAGTGATGTCAGAAACCAGATATTCATCAAAAGGTCCACAATTTAATCATGATGAATGTCCAGTTTGAATCTATAATACGCGATTGTTGCAAAAAAGGAGATTATTGCTAATTTTGAGTGCCTGTAAATCCATATTACTCCTCGACAGTCGGGGTCACATTTGAAGAATAGAAAATGAACATTTACAAGAATGTATCTCCCTCATGAATAACTTGACATAGATGTGTTATCTGACTTAAGCTTTAGGTCACATATCTATATAGTTTACTCTTCAAATAATTACATATATCCTGTGGATATCTATGATTTTAGTATTAGTTCTCGAAATACACTCAAGTACACATACACACATGTACAATGCATGATCTGAAATGTATTATTAGCAATGGGTGATAGGAAATGTTGTTCCCGAGTATATAAAAATCCCTCTCTATCGACTAGTAATATATATTTCAAACTGTGGTAAAGTTTGTAAGCTATTACCAACCTAAAATATCTCCCAAATACATAGTTCTGTTCTTAAATAGGGGCTGTGTATTTAATTTAGTGCAAAGGTTTAACATGTTCTTATGTTTTATGGACAGGCATTATTTCGACATATCTACTTTAATGCACTAGGGAAAACATTTTCGTTGTACTGCATTTTGTCAAGTGATAGAGACGGATGTCTTTCTAATAACTTTTTAACAAAAGTAGATTTTGTAAGTGATTCAATCTGATTGATTTCATTTTTTTTTTCTTTAATTGATACTTTTGTGTTCTCCCTCACTCCCGTTCTCTTCCTCCGAAATTATGTATTAAGCATTCCGTCAGATGTCAAACCAATCAAAATCATTTCTCCTACATCATTTCAGGTACGTGAATGCGGCATCTACAATGAAGAATAAGGTCGTAATGAAGGGATCCGGAATCAAAAAGAAATAAATTGATTCATAAACTTAAAAAATATGTAATTACTTTCTGTACATCAATCCCAGTTACAGTGTTTTCACGCCTTATTCTTATTGTAAGGCGTGTGCTTATATCCAAACAGGACATGTTCATTTTGTTATGATGTTTAGATTATATTGTATCGCTTTGTTTTCTGATTTTCTGATTAACTTCCCTGTAAATATAATGTAACAGGATGTGTACAGGGATATAAAGAAACAAAACTCTCATAATGTCCCCGTCATATAATACAATCCAAATGCCAAAAGCTGGAATGGACAGACATGGGATAATATATGGCTTGGTTCCAAACACATTCACATCGCTAGTAAATCGCTAGTTCGACATCCTGATAATTAAAAGATATGACATTTACACTTTTAAATCAACGGAATTGCACAAAATTGCGTAACTCTTACAAATAAAAACATGATCCATGAAAAGTTAATATTATGTTGTATATATTTGTTTCCAGTAAATTTTTCTGTAAATACAATGCATTTACAATGAAAATCGTATCCAACAGGAATGCAGCTTTGCATGGATTTATATATATACAAATCCCTTGCTCCTTATTCATTGATACTTTATATCCCTCTCCATTTTCTCAACATTAATTTATCCTTTCTTGAGTTCTCAAAATTGAAACCAGAAGACATCTGACCAAGCTGTATAACACAAATCACCAAGGACCTGCACACACACACACACACACACACGCACACACACACACACACACACACACACACACACACACACACACACACACACAAATGACAACAGCATAATATACACGGAACATAATAAAAATTTAATGTGAAATGGGAAAGACATGAGAGTCCGGAAACCATTTACATATATCAATGTTCAATACACTTGACCTTCGACCATTTGACCCCTATATAGATATGGATTGTACCCATTCTATGAGAAGTCTTTGTGTGGTATCTTGAAGGATAACACTATATAGCCAGGGCACCATTTATCTATATCAAAGTACAGTACACTTGACTTTTAACCATTTGACCCCAAAATCGATAAGGATCATCCTCATCTAATGGGAAGTCCGTATCGTATCTTAACTCTATGTGAAAAGGATAACATTACAGAACCCGGAAACCATTGTTTTGTACAGAAGGACGGATAGACGGACGGACAACCTGATTCCAATATACTCTCCCCCAAATGGGTATGAAAATATTCGATTGTATTACTTAGGATTCAGACTTGGGACGATCAATTGAAGTAACAACCGTCACCCTATTGGTGACTAATAATAGATTACAATTAAACAGTCGAAGATTACCTTGGGCATGGTATACACATTCTTGGGTAATAAAAAAAAACTAGGTGCATGCGCAAACCCAAATTTTAGTACACCAAAACCTGACATCCCTCTTGATAGAAACCCAAATAATAATGATTGTGAGATATTACATTACTGCGGAAAGTGTTTACCCTTGCATTTTAAGAAGCTCGTGAGACGATTAAATCCAGACACTATCTGGACAATTTGTTGTATATTGGGGCAACAAACCGACATCAGATACCATAAAACAAAGTATTCAACAAATAGGTTAAGTCATTAGCCAATTATTTACCCGAAATACATGTATCCGCAGATTTCAGATGTTTGTGGTATCTACTCATCACTCGAGGATGCCTATCATATTTAATTTAAAAAACCCTGCCAACCTCTAATGCAGCATTACTTACAACTAAAAATTAGCGCAAGTGGTATGGAATAGAAAAGTTCTAAGTACCATTTAAAAGCACATATAATTTACGACATAAACGCATATTTCGGATTAAAAAGTATTATTATGTATATAAAATCCAAACGAAGTATCAAACCAAAAGGTCAGAAGCTAGATATTTATCAAAAGGTTCACGATGATAATTCTCATGAATTAGATATTTGTATAATTATTATTTGAAGCGTTTCAGTTTTAATCTATAAGAGCTTGTTATTGCAAAAAGCAGATAATTGCTACTTTTCAGTGCCTATGGATCCATATTACTCCTCAGCAACAGGGATCACAGATGAAGAAGATGAATGGTATGTTTACTTAAGTAATTCAATGGAATCTTTATTCTCAAGAATGTGTTATAACTATTACTTATTACCCTCATGAATAGTTTTATTTAAAAGCGTCCTTTAACTGTTAAGTGTTAGGTCACATGTGCAATACTTTAACCTTGGATATCCTCTATAACGACCTAAATCAACATTGAAAAGGCATTAGTTCTCAAAATGCACTTAAGTACATGTGTACAGTACATATTTCAAAGTCATTTTATCTATGGCCAAATGTTGTTCTATTTATAAACAAACCCGCTGAACCGACCGGTATAATATGCTTCAAACTTAGATCAAAGTTTGTAAGCTACTCGAAAACTACACTTTTCTTCTACATACATAATTTTGTTATTAGATAGAGGTTTAAATCTATTTTAAGTCAATTTAGTGCAATGCAGTAATATAAGTTTAAAATATTTCTTTTCATTTTTTTTCTTTCTTTTTTTTTTGTGGGCATGTATTATAATTGCATATCTATTTAAACATGATAAATGCGTCTTTTGTCCGGTGATAGAGTCTGATGTTTTTCTTATAAGTTTATTAATGTGTAGAACATGTTTTAAGTACAATTTCATATCTATTTTTTTTCTGTAATTGATTTCATTTCTTTATTTCACGGGGTGGGTGGCAAACGTATTTAAATTCTTTCTCTCCTTCTCAGATAATTATTTTTATGTATTCTGTAATATGCAAATCAATCGAAATTAGTTCTGTATAATTTAAGTTACGTGAATGTGGCATCAATAACGAAGAACAAGGCTGTAATGAAAGAATCTGGAATCAATAAGAAATAAATTACAACAAAATCGGTTCATAGATTTGAAGAACAATTCATTGGACATTAATTAGAGTAACAGTGTTTTGACGCCTTATTCATTGTGCCAAATATAATGTAACTGTTCTCCTCTGTGAATATATTGTAACTGTTCTCCTCTGTGAAAATAATGTAACTGTTCTCCTCTGTGAATATAATGTAACTGTTCTCCTCTGTGAATATAATATAACTGTTCTCCTCTGTGAATAAAATGTAACTGTTCTCCTCTGTGAATATAATGTAACTGTTCTCCTCTGTGAATATAATGTAACTGTTCTCCTCTGTGAATATAATGAAACTGTTCTCCTCTGTGAATATAATGTAACTGTTCTCTGTGAATATAATGTAATAGGATGTGTGTACAGTATTATAAAGAAACACAACTCTGACAATATTTCCGTCATATATTAAAATCCAAATGAGGAATCCATGAAATGATTGACTATTGTTTTACGTCACTCAATGAAAATTTTACGTAAATGGTGACGGCATCTGCCGAATGCATTGCATAAAAAATTCTACCTATGCATTGGATCCACCCGAAGGAATTGGGGATCTTTTACGTACTACGCCTACCGTGATACGGAAACTCGGTTTTCACTGTCTCATTCGAAAAACAGAACACCAGTGTGCCCAGAGTGGGAATCGAACCGGGAACCTCTAGGTTAATAGCAGAGCACCTAATCCACTAGGCCATCCCGTCTCCAATCCAAACGACTAAAGCTGGAGTGGACAGACATGGGACCATATATAACTTAGTGCCAGACGCATTCATAACACTCAGAAAATTCTGGTCGACAACTTTCTTGATAATTAAAAGATATGATATTGACACCTTTAAATCACTGGAAATACAAAAACTTTAGGAAATAGAAACCTGGTTCAATACATAGGAATTACAAATAGGAGAATGGCGATGATTTATTTATATTAATCAAATTAAATTAAGAGCCGTGTCAAAGGTGAACGTTATGGTGTGTATATTTCTTTCTAGTGAATTGTTCTGCAAAAATAATGCATCTATACTTAAAGTCAAATCCCACAAATATGTACATTTGCATGGATTTAAATATGCAATCCCCCTGATGCCAACATGAGTTCAGAAGAGAGAAAGGGGGAGGATTTGTATAAGAAATAATGTGTATCAGTATATCAACGAGATCTTCCTTTTTCACAAAAAGTACTAAAGAAATAATAATTACATACACCACATTACAACTAGATAAAGTGTATGCGTATACTCATAAATACTTAAGAATAAATTTTAGAAGAAATTCATTAATAACACATGAGAACATTGGAAGAAATAGGGATTTCACTCAGTACACGAAATAACAACCCCATGAATATAAATCAGAGAAAACCACATAAAAAGCCATGAGAATGTTTAGTTACCCTGAAGTCACGATGACGACTTAGGATGGGAAATCAGATTTTAATTAAAAATCCTTCAGTCGCGGATTACCTTAGCATCATCTATCCAAGTGAACAGGAGGTAAAGAAACCACAAAAAGTAGTAATTCTACTTCGTATTTAAATAATATGTTGTCTTTCGACATTAATGGTCAATTGAACACCCCACTCTATGACAAACGTGACGATTTCAATGTCGCTATCACAAACCTTCCCTTTCATAAATAGCAACATTCCATCATCGCCCACATACGGCGTATTCATATCTCAGTTAATACGTTATTCCAGAGCATGTTCAAATTACAATGACTTTGTTGTGAGGGCTAGGCGACTTTCAGTGAAGCTGCTCAACCAGGGTTATATATGTGCTAGACTAGCAACGTCACTGAGGAAGTTCTACGGTCGTTACGAGACTCTTATTACTCCATATGATATCTCGTTATCCAGACTTTTAAAAGATATTCTGGACTGAGACCGATTCTGATCATTTTACACAGATTTGACACCTTCTGTACTAGAAGATTACCTACTTTTACTTCTCCATATATAAATACATATGGAATTTACACGATTTAACTCTTCCTACTGGGTATGTGACGGGTGTTGCTAAGCAAGCAGGAGATGCTCACTTTCCCCGGGCACCTGATCTCACTCCATCACAGGGGTTTACATATGCTCTTCAAGTAGACATATTTTGTTATTTTCCATTTGTTTTTCATTTTCACTAAATTTGTGTGTCCTCTGGTTTCACGATTTTTGGACTTGTGGTTTCGATTTATCGATCATCTTTACATTACACACCCGAGTTGTACATAATTTTATGAGGAGAAGTTCCGAAATATCCCAAAGGTGTTATGGGTTACGGTTTTTGCTTAATGATGAGCGATTAATTTTCAATTTACATATATTGAACAAAAAAAGCAATTACCTATCTTTTTCAAATTGTTTTATAAGCAGTATTGATCACTTTTGACAACATTTTACAATCTTGTCAAAATGTAATAAGCGTTTCACTGATAACAGGTAAAGAAAGATGTAAGGGGTCATTTCAGAAAATCACAAAATCCTGATTGGAAAGAAAAGTTAACATTTTATTGTTATATCAATCCATAATTGCTAAATATCGAATTATGTATGTAGTAAATTTAAACCGTGCGGCGGCTTCGCTTAGCCTACAAAGCATGCCGCATATAACGTCACGCCACGGAGACAACCCCAAAAAAGGTTGTTCCAATGACGTACATATATTACGGCATGCTTAGCAGACACCGAAAATGAAGTTATGATTTGAAATTGGTTGCACGTGGCTCTGTTCCGAGGTGGGGATATCACATCCTCGTCACCAGCGGACGTCCATGTAGGTGCATATGTTATGTATGTAGTAAATTTAAACCGTGCGGCGGCTTCGCCTAGCCTACAAAGCATGTCGCATATAAAGATGGGTGCAGTCATAACATAACATGCACGTTAACGCAAAAAGCGGTCACGAGGACTGCTTTAGCATACGTGCTAGGACAGCTCGACCAGACGCGCGTGCGCTCCTCGCGTTAACGCGGGAGGGAATTCGCGTTAACGCCATTGATTCCCGCGTGCACTCGGTCAAGTCGCATGTTCACATGTCTACATGTATATTTGTAATTCTCTATGTAATACGGATGGAGAAAATTAAATGGATCTAATTAAATTACCGCGAATGTCGCCGTAAAAACTTGTATTAAATGTAATGTTAAAATGTAACCCTACATTAACGATTTTATATTTAATACAACAAATGAAATTATCGCGTAGACATGCAATAAGGTATTTATGAAAAAAGCTTCGTCAGTTTATACTAGCATGATTAGATTCTAATTTCATTATTTTTTTTTACTTATTTTTAATTAGTTTATTTATGTTTTTATTTCTCATTTGGTTATTCATTTATAACTAATTTATTTATGTATTTACATGTATTTCTTATTTAGGTTTGCATTATTATTATTTTCAATTAAGCTATTTCCTATAATATATGGAAATAATAATTATCATCATTATTATTATATTTATTAATTTTTATTTCATTATTATTATTATTATTATTATTATTATTATTATTATTATTATTATTACCATCATTATTATTATTATCATCATTATCCTAAAAGAAGAATACATTTCATTCAAGTCAATGTGCGGAAATTGCGTTTAATATTTTTAGAATTCATTCCTTAACTTGGAAGGGTTTTATTTAATTCTTAATATTTAACTTACACATTAATATGTTTTTTTTATATTTGAATATACAAAGCATATATCGATTCTCCTTGAAAACCCTCTATATGAACATGTTAATCTAAGTTTCAAGTTGTACGCAAGCGAACGTGACTGTCAAACACGTTAACGCGGCAGTCAAGCGCGTTCACGCGGTCTCGAAATTAAGTTCACGTGGAAATCTGCGTTAACGCAAACGCGTGTGCTCAGCAGTCCTGAGCGCACGAGGAAAGCAAACTTCACGTTAACGCGACGTTAACATAATGTTATGGTAGGACTGCACCTCACTGTAACGTCACGCCACGGAGACAACCCCAAAACGGAACAGAGCCACGTGCAACCAATTTCAAATCATAACTTCATATCGGATTATGACCACCCCTGTTTGCTAATACAGCACGAATTCTACTTCGCATGATGTTGACGTAACGTCTAATCACGTTAGGGGCTAAATTATTCCACTATGCCATGAGACCATTTTGTAGCTCGTGAATGGACAGTGGATGCCGCACGTGCGGTCTCCTACCTAATACATTCCAGGTACTCCATCGGATTGAGATCAGGGCTATTTGCTGACCATGGGAGGACGTTAACATTATTATGTTGAAGGTAACTTTGAGTAAAACGCGCGGTATGTGGATGAGCATAATCTGGTTGCAAGATGACCCATAGAGCATTTCTCTGGATGAAGGGAACTATTTCTGGAGCTAGAGTCTGATTAATAAAGGCCTGTGCATTTAAAGTACTATTTACTACTACATAGCCCGTTTTCCCGGAGCCCATGGTTCCACCCAATATCATAATTCTGGCCACGCAAAACCTGTTTCTTTTAATGACACATCCATCGGTACATCGTTCTCCCTGTCGTCATCAAACAAAACGTTATTCCTGTCCTTTATCGTAAATAACTGAGCATTACAATGAGCAGGCGTTAGAATCTGTCCGAAATATGGCCTGTTAGCTCGTATCGGCCTAATTCTAGCTTATTTCTTAACCTCTTACGGATAGTCTGTGCGTTGGCACCATTACCTCTGGCCGTAATATTTGCTTGCAATATTGACCATGCATCACGATGTAAATCTTCTTTATCATATACTCAATTTATTCAACACTAAAAGTGAATAGTTTTTATTTCTGCTCATTAAACATAAGGAAACATAAAACTGTGTAAATAATTAAAAACACGGGGATCACTGTTCCTTAGATAATTCGGGGTTATAACATAAAACTGCAACTGAGGGTGATGTTACTATTAGTCAATAAATGAATATTACGAATTGTAGACCATCGAATGCAAACTATTACAAATTCGAAATAACCAATAAATATTTGATTACAAACGGGGGATAACTTCAATGTAACGAAGTTGCACAAAATCAAAAGATACATAACTCTAGCAAATAGAAGTTTAAGGAAATCATATTCTTTAGCACTTTCAAATACCCCGTCTAGCGCCGCCATTTTGTGAACAGTAGTTACGAGCGTGCAGCGCAGGTAAAATACGTTGTGTATTATTTATTTTCAAGACAGTTAAAACCGATATACCTATTGATGATAACATTTGCCCCTTCCTTAAAATGAAATTTGCAAATAAGGGGATTGATGCTCTTAATTTGAGTAACATTTTGAACCATAGGTTAGTCAAGGATAAACTCCCTCCATATTTCAAACATCAGGAGTCGCCTTGTATTTCCTACAGCTATACATCTTCTGTGTCCTCTAAAATATTTAATTATAAACGTGTTTTACAGAGTCTTGATTCACACATTACAAAAGAACTTCCACCCTGCACATGCTCCACATCAAAGTATCTTTACCCTCCATGCGGCCATGTGGTAACTGGTGACATCAATATAGTCCATAACAGGAAATTACGAGACCTTCTGAAGAAAGGTCCTAAATATAGAGAGTCATGTTCGTTCACATGGCGTGAAAATTTCAAAATTATTATGGATGCATGCGAGGAATATGCCAGGAGATGGTCAAAAAGGGAAGAGGTGGAGCCTGACACTCTCTCCGAGTGGATGAAATCCATCGGAGAACTACTCAAAAGAAGAAAAAGGCGTCTCAGTCATTCGGTAAGAACCAAACACGAGTCTATATTTAATAACCCTGATGTAGCCAGAGAACTCTCTCTCTGAACTCCACGAACAATTTATTATTGTCCCAGCTGACAAAGCAGCAAAAAAGTATACCTTCGTTTGCAAAAGATTTTACATTAATTGTCTGTTAGAGGAACTTGGATTACACTCTGCACCTGGAACTCCAACATACACACAAACAAGTTTATCTATTTATGAAATACTTCAAAACCACAAATCTGTCCTCGAGTCTTTTGGAATTAGCACAACAAACTCTGACCTTGGATTCCCTTATATTTATTGGATTCCAAAAATGCACAAAACCTCCTAAAAACATCGTTTCATTGCTGGCTCTTCCAAGTGTACCACCAAACCTCTATCCATATTGCTAACGAAGATACTGACACACATCAAGCATGGTCTTCAAATTTACTGTGATACCGCATACTCCAGAAGCGAAATAAATCAGATGTGGATCCTCAAGTATTCCAAAGAACTTTTAGAGAATCTAAAATCTCTGAAATTTAATAATATTTTCAGCATCAAATCTTTTGACTTTTCCACGCTCTACACTACAATTCCGCATCAAAAGCTCAAAAACAGACTTGCTACAATTATTCGAAATTCTTTTTTCCATAAAAATGGAAATCGTAGATATAAATATCTTGTCATTGGGCCGGAAGATACATGTTTTGTAAAAGAACACTCTGATGCAAACACAAGTATACCGAAGATCAAATCATTAAAATGCTGGAAGTTTTAATGGACAATATTTTCGTTGTGTTCGTTGGATTTTTCAGCAAATCATTGGCATTCCCATGGGAACTAACTGCGCCCCTCTTCTTGCTGACATTTTCTTATATTCGTATGAGGCAGAATTTATTCAAAACATGCTCTCCACAGGCAGAAAAAAGCCTTGCATCTCAATTTAATTTTAAGCATAGATATATAGAGGACGTATTGTCAATCAATAATCCTAACTTTAAGGATTACATACATGAAATCTATCCCCATGAACTTAAGATAAAAGAGACAACCGAGAGCAATAATTCCGCTTCGTATCTGGATATATTTTTAACTTTCGACAGTAATGGTCATTTGGACACCTCTCTGTATGACAAACGTGACGATTTTAACTTCCAAATAACTAACTTTCCGTTTCTTTGCAGCAATATCCCGTCCTCACCTGCCTATGGAGTTTTTATATCTCAACTTATAAGGTACGCAAGAGCTTGTTCTCTATACGACAGTTTTATTCCAAGGACCAAGCGACTGGCCACTAAGTTGCTCATGCAGGGATGTGTTAAAGAACGTCTGAAATCGTCACTGAGGAAGTTCTACGGTCGCTATGGGGATCTTGTACGAAAATATGATGTGCCTCTTTCTAGAATGATTGATAATATTCTGGAATGCCACTAAATTACCTGTTCAGTGAACACCAAATATGACTTTGTATACCAGTTTTGTACTTTCGTATGTACAATTAGGAAACCAAAACTCTTGATTTTGACATGTTTCTTAAGAACTGTTGTGACGGGTGATGCATGCAAACAGGAGACGCTTACTCTCCCCGGGCACCTAGTCTCACCTTGGAATTTTTCAGTATTTCGGGGTTTACAACAGTTTCTTTTTGAAACTTACACGATTTTCTATCTGTCCTTGGACTTTGAGAACGGTTAACGGTTGATTAACGGTTTGGTACTTCTTCGATATTGAATATAAAAAGACTGCCACGGCAAGGTGATTGTGGGTGGAACAGACTGGGAATTATATTAAGCAATGAACGGTCTATTATTATAAATTTCGGAAAATCCATTTAAGCAGAAAGTTCATGGACAAAATAGGACAATGTGCAGCACACAGGCGCGTAACCGCAAAATCCACATATGCCGCGATCAGCAGGACAAGGGTTAAGCTTAGTCCAAAATTCACGCCCGTCTAAACTTACAACCAGATTTAGGCCCTTTGATGAAACAGTCACCAGAGCGGTAACATTCACCAATGAAGAAAAAAGAGGGGAAAAGTAGTTGATCTCGTATATAAACTAAGAAAAGTAAAAGGCTCCGATAACGTTATTTTATCATGTAATAAAATAGTCAAACGTCTTCTAATCAGACAGTATGACATTGAATTCATCAAAAGACTATAGGTCTTGTATTTTGCCCCTCTATAGCCTTATGTAGACTTTTACGTGAACGTTGCACGCTGACTTAAAAGGGCGGTGGGGACTATATAACGCACCTTGTCCAAACTTCTTTTAGAGGAGACATGGTCCTGAACCTCGTCCCCTCTGACTGTTAGTCGGGATCTAGGGTCTTAGCCCTCTTTCAGACTGGCAGAGCACGGTTTATCATATTGATGTCGCATATATTTGTATATCATTATGTGTTTTACAATACCTTACATGTTTATATTTTATGACCTTTCAATATCCGATACCTGTTGACCCTTGTTCTTTGTATAGAGGATTATTTATAAAGAAAATTTAATGTTCGTCCTTTGATTGTTCTCCTGTTACGGTGAGTGGGAAGGTGGGCCCGTAAACCGGTTAACCACACCATTTGTTTGGCTTTTGTCAAATTAAATGACCTTCCTAAGTCGGTATCGTTATTGCACTACAAAGAAATATTTTTGTAATGTGTTATATGTGCTAGTATAATATTGATATTCATGTATTGTATAGCTCCATGGTGACTTCTGCCACATAACTGAGCCAGTAACTCCTCCTTTTTCTTTGTTGTAAGATCTATTAATTATGACTATAAGATAGGCGAGTTATCAACAACACGGAAAGAATGTATAATAACTTGTCTCCCTAAAGAAGATAAATAATAAAATAAGGTAATATTTGAAAAATTGGCGACCAATTACTTTGCTTAATACAGTGTATAAAATTTCCTCTGGTGGTTTGTCCTTTTTAGATAAACCAATTAGTAACGAATAAACGGGCTTCAATGCAGGTAGATATAGTGGTGAAAATACCAGACTTATATATGATATTCTTCAATATACAGAGGATAAAAATAGCCCAGGCTTGTTTTTATTTATTGATTTTGAAAAGGCAATTGACTGTTTCATGGACCTTTTTGCATAAAGGATTGGATTTTTGTCAGTTTTGGTAATTCCTTTCAAAAGTGGATCAGTGTGCTTCATAATAATATTCGATCAATAGTCAATCAAAGAGGTAATCTATCGGAAACCTTTCTACCTGAATGAGGATGTAGGCAAGTTGACCCAATATCACCATATTTATTTATGTTGTGTGCAGAAAATCCCATCAATAAAAACCAGAAATGAAGCCAAAATTAAGGGAATAACGGTAAACCATTTTGAATACAAACTTTCTCAATATGGCGAGTCAGATTATATATTTGCAGATTTTTGAGGGATAGAATATTTATTTCCTCAATATCCTGGGACAGATTATTTATTTTCTTGACTTTTTGGTCGCCAATAAAAACTTGTTAGAATTGCATTGTAATATATGTCTGTGACAAAACACATTCTAATATAAGGTAAACTCAACAAATGATATGCAAACACTACTTTAATTGCATAAGTCTTTATACTACTAGTTTCTATAGTGAAGTGTATAATCTCTCTGACTCTGTTATCCAGAGGGAGAATTTCCATTTATTACTATAGAAGGATTTGTGAAGAAATGTTGCTGTTTTGGCTTCTTGTCCGAATGATAATATTTTATTCGTTTTTTACTTTACTTTGAACTCTGGTATTTTAATGCAAAAATGCATTTCATAAATATTTTTGATACATTTGATAGATTGATTTTTCACTTTTTCAACTTTGTCTTCACTACTTCTAGTTAAATTTGAGAAAGCTTGTTAGATATTAAGCCAAGCTGTTCCTCATGTTAAATGTCACGTGTTTTAGAAGTTTTAAAGACACTAAAGAATTATGGCCATCTACAATCATTGTTCAATATCATTGTGCAATGTTTTCGGTGTCTCAGGTAAACAACATAGGCCCATTTGGGACTCTTTTTACTTTTGTTATCATGTATGTTAAGTGAAGATACACATCTTTGTTAGTTTTACTTTTGTTCTCATTGTGATATAAGTTTAGGAAAATCGCATGCGGTACAGTATAACCCCCAAGAGTTTTACATCAATGGTAAAATTGGAATATAATTCAGTGCGGATGGCCACGTCGCTGACACGTTCTGATAGATTTATGAGTGTAGCATAAAACTATTTTGATTGCCAACTTTAATTGAAAAGTAAAAGCGAGACTAAAAGCTATTCAAAGACATTCTATTTTGGTTCACCAACATGTTTGACCTAGATACGCTAGATGTAGGCACCGTCCATTTGACCTTCAAGGGTGTACTCTGATATTTATGCTAGGATTACAAAGAGCGATATTTTTTCATATAAAATTTGTAGAAATAAAGTATTCCGTTATCTTGTGAAATTGGGTTTGCTCGTTTAATATACTTATGAAAGTTTTTCTTTTTAATATTTTGCACAAACTATGGACTGTGCCTTATTATGCTTTCATAAGCCATACATTCGGGCTACTTGTGTGTTATCCTTACACAAACGGATTTTTTTTTTCTCTGAAACCTGGGTCCAGAATGGATGATATCTGAGTACAATTGCAGTTCAATATGTGTTTATGTAGTTTATAGTTAATTAGTAGGTCAAATAAGTAGCTCACTGTTACTAAAATGTACTTTGGGTTTCCAGATGATAACCAGTTTTAGGAATCTTTAGTATTAAAAATACTTTACACAGCGATAGTACATGAAGACGGCTTGCATGAGATTGTGTTTGGGGTCAATAGGTCAAATAAGTAGGTCAAGTAGATTTCGGGTTTTCAGATACACTTCTGTTAGCAATGTAAAATTTTGAAGTAACTTTACACAGTGATAGTACATGACGAGCAGTAATCCCTAATGTTTAAACGAATTAAAAGTTGTGTTTTAAAGACTGACGAAGGCAGGGGACAAGATTTCATTGCAACAGACTGTACGCTTGCTCGTTGTATATTAAAATTGAATCAGCCTTCAACGTACTTTATAGTTTTAACACGCACGTGTTCCGACCCATCGTTTGGTGCTTGCACCAAACTGTTTCTTGTTTTAAAATTCTGTTTGTGTTTATTTTACATTTGAATAAATGTGTTAAAATCATTTGAGGAATGTCCCGTTGCACTGATTTGAATCAAACTCAAAAGGAATGAAACATTGTTAACAAATATGGCCACCATAAATTCATGGTCTAGTTGTGAATGTGCAAGTCTGTTCTTGTCGGGACCCATAAGGGGTTATGGTCTTATTTTTGTGTCTCCTGCTTTGAAAGTTGCCCCTCCGATACCTCATTATGGTTTTGCATGGTGTGGGACATGGTGTAGTATTGCTTTGGCAAGTTTTGTCTTTACCATATCTTCTGGGGCCAAAAAAAGGGGCTTGGTTCGAGATTTAAGAACATTAACTCATTTCACAAGTTATGCTCCTTTTGTTTTAATGGAAATCAATGTATATTTCTTCTTCTTCCAATACGAAGTATACTCAATAATTGAGCGTTATACTTCATGTGGCAGTCAGGATAAAAGCCTCTCAGGGCAGTATGATACAGTTAAAAAGTTAAAATCTTTTGTCCTCATCCTAAGCTGAAGTGGGCAGATGGTATGTTGCACATTGCAGCCCTGTAGTCCCCCAAGAAACATGCTGATGTCATTGCTGATGGAAGTCTGTTCCAATCCCTGATGGTTCGCGGGAAGAAGGAGAACCGGTATACATCCTTTTTCGCTGTTGGGATGCGAAAGGTATGTTGTCCCCTTGTCCTGGTGTCTGTCTGGATTAGGTATTGTTCTGCTGGAATGGCCACTAGATTGTGCTGGATCTTGAATAGCAACAGAAGGCGGATCTTTACTTCTGATCTGTAGTGGTTCCCATCCCAGGGAGTTGACCATGTTGGCGACACTGCCTGCTTTCCTATCTCAGTAGTTCTTTGTAGCGAATCGTGCTGCTCTACGTTGGACTTTCTCTATCTGGTTGATCTGTCCGCTAGTGTGATGGTCCCATATGGAGACAGCGTACTCCAGCGTTGGACATACAATGGCTTCATAGGCTCTAACCCGAGCTGATGTTCTGCAACCTCGGAGATTTCGCTTCAGGAAGCCTAGAGTCCTATTGGCTTTCGCTGTGATGGCATCGATGTGCTTGCTCCACTTCATATTGCTGCTGATTGTAACTCCCAGGTACTTGCTCGAGTCCACTACTTCTAACTTATGGCTGTGTAGTCTGTAGTCTGCACTGATTGTTTTCCGCTTTGATGAGACCTGTATGACCACGCACTTCTCCGGCTGGGAGGACATCTGCCACTCTTCTTCCCACTTCTCAAGTGCTGTAAGGTCTTGCTGTAGCCTGTTGCTGTCCTCTGTGTTGTTGATCGGGCGGTACAGTAAACAATCATCTGCGAACAACCTGGTTTCTGACTTGGTGGCTTCAGGGAGGTCATTGATGAATGTGAGGAAGAGCAGCGAGCCAAGTACTGTTCCCTGTGGTACTCCTGATAGGACATCTGCACTAGATGAGGCATGGGCGTCTAGAAGAACTTGTTGTTGTCTGTTGTTCAGGAAGTTCTTAATCCATAGCAGAGTGTTGTCTCGTACACCATAGAACTGCAGCTTATGTAGCAATCTCTTATGTGACACCTTGTCAAATGCTTTCGAGAAGTCTAGCAGAACAATGTCGACTTGGCCTCCCTGGTCTAAAGTGCGGGCAATACTGTCTATGGTGATTGCTAGCTGAGTTTCACAGGAACGCTTGGATCTGAAGCCGTGTTGACTGTTGCTGAGGATAGAGTGCTGGTCGAAGTGGTCCATTACCTTGCTGTGGATGATGTGTTCCAGTAATTTACAGGAGATGGAGGTCAGGGAGACTGGTCTGTAGTTGGAGGCCTGATGCTTATCACCCATCTTGTACCCAGTCGTCTGGGATGGTGCCTGAATCCAATGAGATCTGGAAGACTTTCGTCAATGCTGGAGCTATTTGGTCTGCATACTCATGTAGAAGCCTTCCATTTGGCCCTGTTGCTTTGTGGGAGTCGATGTTCCTGAGTAACTTATGGACTCCTGCTTGCCTGACTTGGATTGAAGGCATCGCTGGGTAAGGACTTGCACCTTTGTTTGGCATCCATGTGATATCCTCCCTCGTGTATACGGAATGAAATTGTTGGTTGAGTATTTCCGCTTTGGACTCAGTATCACTGTACAGGAGTCCAACTGTCTTCCTCAGTGGGGCTACTCCTTGTGAGTCCTGACGTTTGCTCTTCAGGTATGACCAGAATCTCTTGCTGTTGGTCTGCATCTCTTTACATACTGTTTGGTCTATGAACCCATCAATTATACATGTAGTGTTGCTTTGATTTCATACTTATCTTCATAACTTCTGAATTTTCCTGTTTCGTAAATGAGATATTTATATATAGTTTTGTTGTTATTACAAAATGATTCATATACCTTCTCTTTTCTGTAAATTGAATTGATAATAAAGTGTTAAGAGTCTGATCTGAATATGTTTAGTTCTACTGGTCTCGACCAATCAAGGTTATGCAGAAAATATATCTCGTGTAATGTTCATTGTTAGTCCGATACATAATTAATAATTGTTCTTAATGATACATTAAAGTATGCAACTGACATTATGCATATTCCCTATCTTTTTCTTACATTCATATTTACGCAGTTCCATGTGTGCTCATGAATTGGGCATTGTACTTTGTGATGAACTTGACATGATGTAGATCAAGTGGCATCCTCCAATTTTGAAATGCACATGATTTAATTTAAACAGTAATGCATATGTGCTTAGGTAAGAGATGAGACAAATTGAATTAAGACCCCTTATTGCCACGCGTTTGACGTTAAAATATCGGTGTGTCTAGCATATGAATGAGTGGCAGACAACACAAAGGGAAGTTGGGGGAAAGGATTTGAAATTGGCAGCAAGTGGGTGCTAATGGCACTATTCTGAACAAGAATCTGAAGAGAAAATCTCTCAGAAGGCAGAAAGTAAAGCCCTTGTTCCCTATCTGCCCCTCAAAATGGACATACAAATATATATGCAGGATTTGTCCACTGCTATTAATTCCGCTGAAATACGAGTTATACAATTAAACTACTACATTTTATACATGTAGTATAGGGAGCAATCAGGCAAGCGAAGCTAGCCGGGAAAAAATCATATTTTCTATAAAACATTCAGCTTTATATTTGCATGATCTGGT
This sequence comes from Pteria penguin, assembly GCA_035048485.1. Lineage (NCBI taxonomy): Eukaryota > Metazoa > Mollusca > Bivalvia > Pterioida > Pteriidae > Pteria > Pteria penguin. The sequence continues at coordinate 29,929,725 of CM068584.1, forward strand.
ATATACTAGTAGCCAGAATACCTATTTTCGTTTCCGTCAAAGCCAGATTTTTTATTTCCAGTATTTTCAGGGTCAGAATATTTATTTCCAAAAAGTGCCAGCCCCCCCCCCCCCCCCTCCCCTCTTCCCTTCAGAATCAAATGGCATATTTGAAAACAACCTGGATATTGAGAATTCTAAACACAGAAGGCATCTGGGAAAATGTTTCTTTTAGAAAATGTTAATCAGAAATTTCTTTTACAATGTGGTGAACAATATGTATCAGAATTAATAAAACTCATGGAAATAAATTTCCACAAGCTGTATTCATTTCATGGAATGAATTGATTGATATATAAAACAAATATGAGAACAATGTCATTAATATTGCTGAATGTCCACTTTGGAAAAAGTAAAAATGTTCAGGTCAATGGACAGTGTGTATTATATAAACATTGGTCTGAAAAAGGTATTATGTATATAAATGATGTCTTAAAGGAAGATAATACTTTTTATTCCTTTGACGAATTTATGGATATTTACGTTTTAAAAACAATATTTCTTGAAAATAATGACATTATCAGGTCAATAGAAATATATCTCAAAAAATGTGAAAGTTCTATTTTGAATCAAATATCAGGACCTTCGGTACCAAATAATATAAAAGAGAAAACTGAAGTTATCTAACAAAGTTGTATGACAAAAATCACCAAGGATTATTAAAAAAAATTAATAAAATATACAACGAAAAACGACATTACAAAAACACTCGATTGTGCTGCGGTTACCATACCGATTTAGGAAGGTCAATTGAAGTAACAAACGTCATTCAATCGGTGTGGTTAACCGGTTTACGGGCGCCAACCTTCCCACTCACCGTAAAAACAGCACAATGAAGGGGCACACATTAAAAAATATATAAATAATCCTCCATATAGAGAACAAGGGTCAACAGTTTTCTCAAGAAGAGAAGTAATAAAAATTGTCATTACACACGAATAATATGTTGTAATCAAAAATATGTAAGGGAACATCAACATAAGTCAACCGTGCTCTGTCCGTCTGTAAGCTTAGCTCAGATCCTTGACCAATAGTAGTGCCGACTAACAGTTAGAGGGGACGAGGATCAGGACCCTGTTTCCGCTAAAAGGTTTGGACAAGGCCCGTCATGGGGTCAAGACAAGAGAGGTTCAAAGAAAGTAAAAAATGGGTGAACAATTTTTTAGATCTTGAAGACATTGATTAGAAATCTATATACCAATCTATATATTTTATAAATGATCAAAAGTTACAATGGTTTCAGTATAGAATAAACCAATTTTTATTGACTACTAATAAATCTGCTTTTGAAATGGGTATTACTGATAATCCACCTTTTACTTTTTGTATTAAAGAAGAATAAAGTATAATACATATACTTTCGGAATGTAGAGAAGTTCAAATTTTTTTTATTACAAATCAAAAAATGAATTTGCGCAATACTCAATTGACTTGACAGACAGATTCACTAAAAGGGTTTTTTATTAGGACCATTTACAAGAACAATATACAGTATTAATAAATAAATTAAAAAATATTGATAAATATAAAATTTTACATTTACAAAACGAAATGACAAAAAACTGTATTGTCTATTGGTTTTTTAAACGTGTATCTTAAATCCGTAGGTAGGGTGTATAAAACTGTATGAAATGAAAGGAAAATATGATACATTTGTAAAAGAATGGAGTAAATATATACCATTTCTTGACACTATGTCAGTATAACTATAACAATTTCTACAAGTTACAGCTGAATTTATTATATAAATAAATGTACCTGCTAGACCATGAATCATATTGTTGGTATATACTATATATTCATGCAAGGACACAAAAATATAGAAAATTATTCTGTTGAGATACATTAATATTGTTATGTGCGTAGAATTTAAATTGATATGTATATGTATGATAAAAAAATTACACATGGAAGCTATGATATGCATAATACTGTTATGTTATTGATATGACTGTTTAACAAACCATATATATAAACTATATATAAACTATAAGTTTCAAAGGAGAGATTAAATATTGCACCTGTGAGGATTCAAGACTGAGACGGAGACAGGTCAATACATCTGGGTCGAGATGCAATGGTACATGACTGCGATTTGACAAACAATGAACTCATTTTCTTTTCATCTCGGGTCTTAAAGGTCGACAGCAGGACAGCTGTAAGAAAAATGCTTGTAGACAACCCGTCGCAACTTGAAAGGGTGGTCGTTGCAGAGAAACAGGAGTACAACGGGGACAGTGGAAGACCGTTATCTTCACACATGCAAAGGATTCCAGAAACAGGGAGACATGATAACAAGTATAGCAGCATATTCTTATACCTTTCCAACCTCAGTGTGGTCAGAGAAGAGGCGTGCAGGCATAAACCTCTTAGAAAGCAAGGGCTATTGCAAGACGAGCAGGTAGCCATTACCCCCAAAGACCTAAGCAAAGAGGGGAGGGACACGACTGCAGTTGCAGTATAGGATGGATATATCCTCCCGTTCTCAGGGGAGTATTTGAAGGAAAAGACAAGACCTGATGCTTGATAAGAAGATATCAATTCCACCCAGTATTTAAGGGCTTCGATAATTGCATTCACTTTGTGGAAGTGTAACGAAGTACTAAATCAATACACACATTTTTTTTCTCAAGTATACACAGTCAACATTTACAATCGTGTCATTAAAATAACGAGACATTCTATGGCAAGTAGAGTTCTTCGATTTAGAAAATAATTCTATCTACTTCCCCTTTGCTTGAACTTAGTGACGCACAAAGTTTACATCCGTTCATTTCATTTTGGATTACAATCTGATGCAATTAGGAAAATATAAATAATATTGTGAAGTCTTCCTCTTTGTATAAAATAACTAAAATAAGTAGATCCCAAAACACATTTCATATTGCTTTTTGTATGAAATTGTAAAAGGAAACAACACGTGGAGTATTAAGGTACAGAGATTTACGTATGATTGTCCGAACATGGCTGTTTTACATATGTGTCTGTATAGCTTAGTTTGCATTCATATTATTGACAAAGGTAAGATCTTCTTTTTTTTTCTTTTAAAAAAGAAACAGAAAGATTAATAAAATCCTTGCTATCCTAACCCGAGTGTCAAATATCTCTTTCGTCCACAACGACGCTTGCCAAATTGTAGAGGAACGAGGTATTTAACATAGGGCTATCCACCATGGATAGCGGTAGTTGATTTTTTTTCCCTAACCTTTATTAGGGCTATTACATCTTACTCCTTCATAGTAAATGGCATAGTAGCGGAAGAAAAGATCGAGCTATTATCAATGAAGTTAATTTACTTTCTATATTACCGCTTCGTATTCCATTTGCCGCATTGGTAAATAAACCAAAGTCGAAAAAAAGATTTTTAAATATATATTAAAGAATTTGAACAATTATCAGAATGAATTCAACATTAAAGACCAATAATGATAACTTTTGAAGCGTGAGAGATAGAGACTTCATATTTGACATGCGTACTCAACTAATGAAGCCCTTTCAAATAATACCACAGTCGATGGAATTTTGACCATGACAATAATTTCACGCTAAAAATTACTTTTTGAACTTTGATGCCGCCGGCGGCATTAGTGTTTCACAAACACTGCTTGTTTTATCATGTTCTTTCCTACTACTTGTTTGACGTCATCAACCGATGATATCACATTGACACATGTGATCTTGAGTGAGCTTTGAACATCGAATACATGTGTAAGATTTCATTATCTGAGTTTGAACTAAATGGTATATTGATATTAAAAGTGTATCCGTGGATAGGAGATCCGTGAAAAAATGAGTGAATTCAATTATTTGTATGTGCATTTAAGGAGAAGTTCTGCTCAGAATTATGAACATTAGAGAGGATGGAAATATACTTGATATTTTCGACTCCCAAACCATGCAATGATTTAGATTCAAGAGCGCAATTTTGCCTTTTAAACTATCTGTCAATGAAAATATATCACCAACTTTGCACTCAATAACCCCGGCCATGGCATATTTGTTTACAAGCAGACGAAATGGTAGGGCAATAAAAAGTAGTTGCGTCATTTCCGGTTCACGTGAAAATGTTATATTACCCTACCCCATAATTATAAATAATTATAAGGATATCTTACCCAGCTATGTTTAGGGATTTCCCTGTCCATGGTGGGAAAAAAAATTATGATTATTATAATTGGTAATAATTTTATATGGCAGTTCATAACACTCGACGCTTACTACATCATCATACCATTGTTACATGTTATGTACCACAACTGACACAGGCTCTGATTTGCCAACTTGAAATTTAAATAAATATACAGGGATGCTCCGTTAATACGGTATCCGGATTATCTGCTTATACAGACAGAAGTAAGGGAACGTATTTCCTAGATGCTATTTTGCACCGAAAAAAAATAACAATCTGCATTAGAGCACAATGTAGCAAATTTACTTTTTAAATAAGTGTATAAATCCATGTCGTTACCGCCATGCCGCACCTCTTGATTGTTCAACGGGTCGACACTAAAGTTATTTTATCAGCTGAGTGGAGTACGGAATACTAATTATCTGTCAATGTAATGATTATCAGCTTAAGGTATAGTTAAATGTCATCACAGTTGTCATTGATGATTGTATTTTGATAAGAAAGCACATGCTCACATAGAAGACAAAAATAACTGCCGACCTCACTTCGTACAATGCTAATCTATGCCTGAAATGTCAATGCTAAAAAGCGAAACATAAAAAAGTAAAATTAAATTAAGTTTTTTGCTTGTTTCTTTTGTACGTCATGCCAAGTGTAAATCATTCATTCGATGATGGCATGTGCTTTACATGTATATATAACAGGGGAATTTCGATATACGCAACGGATACATCGATACATTGAGTATCTTCTATGTGCTGACGTGCGAGACCCGAGTCATTTACACTGTATACTTAGTGTCTGATCTGGACGACACGAGGAACTAGAGTTTGGATTTAAAGGCGACTTAAAGGGACTTCTTTGCCAAGATACTTCGACAAAAATTAAATTTAAATCATTATTCCTACGGATCGCGCAACTATAAGTTTTTAATCAACAGGTATTAGATAAATGTTCTGTTTTATCACCCTACTTGAATATGTTACGCACTAGATGTTTGGTAGGCGGCTGTGAACATTATGGGGCAAAAGGGCACTAATCTAAACAAATCAATCGAACATTAGTAGTTTTGCAGATAAACTGCCTTTGGTATATTTGGGTAAAAGCATCTTTGTGACCCTGATGTATTATATATGAATAATAAAACATGTATATGACAAACCATAATTTTCTATGGAGCCAACACGAAAATGGGTATCCCGGTGAATAAATTATTAACATATGATTCATCACAGGGTGATTTTAAATTTTAGTTTCGTTTAGATAGGAGCAGTTCTAAACTAACATTCACGTATAATTCAGAAGGGGTTGAGACGACGCTACAGGACTATTTCATTTGATATGTTATCTTTCTGTGTATTTGGTATATGAAGGATCTATATGATATGCTTCATTTGTACTACGGCATAAACATGTAAAATACGAAAGTAACTGATGTTACCTGACTGTGGCACCAACAGCAATACATCAAAGTTGACATTGACGGATCTCTGAAACTCGAACATCAAACCAGGTTCTTAGGGAGAAGCTGAGCATGTCAGCGTACAACCAGATGCGAATTTCGACAACTTGTCTCTTCAGTGATGCTCGTGGCCGAATGATTGGAATTCTGAAAACATATAAATATTTGAAGAGCAGTGTTGAAACCAACATGACCGAAATTTGAACCAAAGAATCTGTCTTAGGACAGAGCTATGCATGAGGGAGTTACTCCTTAGTTTTAGAGTGATTTACTGAATTTGATAACTAAACATTTGAAATATATAGTTCATGTCAGTACAAAAGCATTGAAAACTAGACTTATGATGCCCTCGGGAACTATCAGTTCACCAGCAGTCACACCGGCTTAGCGGACAATTTATGTCTCTTCAGTGATGCTCGTTGTCGAATGATTGGAATTCTCAAAATATATAAATATTTGAAGAGCAGTGTTGGGCAACTTCCTACTTCCATGTCGCGGTATAACTGAAATATTGTTGAAAGCGACGTAAAACACCAATCAATTAACCAAGAGCAGTGTTGAAACCAAAATAATCGAGAAGTGAACCAAAGAATCAATCTAAGGACAGAGCTATGTATGAGGGAGATACTCCTTAGGTTTAGAGTGATTTACTGAATTTGAAGACCCAAAATGTGAAGTATACATTTCATGTCAATACAAAAATGCTGAAAACTAGACTAATGATGCCCTCGGGACTATCAATCTACCAGCAGTGATGGTACACCTCTGCACCATGGCTTCTAATATATTAAAGCTAAAGAATAAATCACCCAAACTTTTTCTAACCCCTCTTAGATTACCCTCTGTGTCTACCATATATCTTCTTCGCACTTCTTGTAAAAAGTTGTTCAGTACTACTAGAGTTTCTCCTCTAAAATATAACTATCCTTATAATCAATTCAAAATCCAAAAAATCTGAACATAGCGGGTATTCTACGATTTTTTTGTGCAACTCTAAGAGATGTCTTACTTGCCATCATATCTTTTGCATGTCCACCATAAAATCCACTGTTAATGGTAACACTAATAATATTAAAATAAACGAGACCATCAATTGAAATACACCCAATTTAATATACGTTATAACCTGAGTAGCAAGGGGGTGTGGGGCTCGGTAACGTAGGGGGAACTTTCCAAATATTGAAAAAGCCGTTTTCGTAATCATTCATATAAAATCAGACATAACTCTAAACATAAATACAAGAACGTTCTTTAAAATCACTTCATCATGTATAATTACAATATTGGTAACGTTATTATTACTCCTATTTAAAGCATTACAAAACTACCTGGAGTAACTTAATATGAAATGAAAAAACGGCGTTTAGTTCCTGAATTGCATTGGATTAAACATCTACCAACTCCATATCGCCTTGGTCTCAATGACCAAAGTTTTCAACAAGGTACCATGTCCTCTTACCATAACAATATCAATGTATTTTCACTAAGACCAGACGTTAAGATGAAGCATAGGTCGCACGGTCGTCACCGTAATAGTAACCGCAGAAAACATGGTATGTCAAATAGGTTTTTAGACGATCTACTGCGGATTGCCAGAAATAACGGTCGTCACGAACTTCTACATGCATTATCATGTATTCAGGTCACCGGATTAAAACCTATCCTGGATGAGGCTGCTCTATTACGTTTACGTTATACGCATTGATGTAGACTTAAAATGATTACAGCATTTTCATATAACAAACCGTTCCCACCTATACCATCGCTTCCCTTAAATCGCAATTTATCAAGATTAAATTTGTAAATAAAAATTTAGATCTGCTTAAAATTTCTAATATTTTTCGTGATCATAGAGTCAAATCTACAATTCCTCAGTATTTCGAGAATCTTGAACCACCTCTGATTTGCTATCAGTGCAAAAACCCCTATTAGAAATCTTATTTTTAATTACAATGTAATCAATTCTAATCTCAATTCTCTTGACTCTATTACATCGGCATGTTCATGCAATAATTCTAAAGTCATTTATCAGCCAGCGGGCCATATTATTACAGGTGATCTTAATTGTATTTTGGATAAATATCTACGTTCACTTTTTAATAAAGGGCTAAAGTATGGATTACCTTCCAGGATAGATTTAACCAAATGCCGGGATATTGTTGAAGAAGCATTAGACACTAATTATAAACGATAGTGTGAAAAAAAAGGTGTGAAAGTACATCCCTTGAATGACTGGAAAAGTGAAATCTTAAAAATTATCGATATTCGCATCGAAAATTTTACAAGTAATCCCCATTTATTCAAAGAACCACATTATATACCAGTCCAGTTAATAAAAAAGAAATTGCTGATTTACATAATACTTATGTCTTCGTACCTCCTGAAAAAGCAGCCAATAGTATTATCATTGTTTGAAAAATATACTATATTACAGTTATTAAAACGAACTGAACTCTACTTCTACATATGTTGAAACCCCATTGCTTAAAGACAAGATCCTATCTTACCACTGTAAAGCTATATGTGACTTCAATTTAAGCATTGATAAAAATTATCTCCCAACAATGTATTGGCTTCCCAAACTGCAACAAAATCCATATAAATCACGTTTTATATCAAATTCTAGCATTTGCTCTACAACCGTGTTTTCTAAACATATTACCTCCGCTCTTACTGTAGTTAAAAACCATAAATCATACATCTGGACTTCGGTTACATTTGGATTTTTCTCTAACAAACAATATCATAATTATAAATATTGGACTTGTACTGAGTTGTGTAATGCTATCATATATTTGATAGATAGTTATGTACAATTTAATGCCAAGACTTATCGACAGATTATTGGGATTCCTATGGGCACTAGCTGCGCTCCCTTCATAGCAGATTTATTTTTATACTCTTATGAGAGAGACTTTATGCATTGTATTTAAACTTCTAAACAATTCGACCTTATTAATAAGTGCAATGACACCTCTAGATATCTTGATGATATTTTAGTTATTGATAACCCTGAGTTTGAAAATTATATAACTGACATTTATCCACCTGAGCTTCAATTAAACAAAGCCAATACTTCCGACCAGGAAACACCTTTTTTGGACTTAAATATTAAAATTCTTAACAACAGTATTCATACCAACATATATGATAAACGTGGTGACGTTGGATTTCCTATTGTAAATTTCACTTATCTAGATATTGATGTCCCCAGCCTCCCATCATATGGTATTTATATTGGTCAGTTGGTTAGGTTTGGATTTTCATAAAAAAATTTCTCAGATTACTTTTAAACTTCTTACTCAAGGTTATAAGTATCATAAACTTCGAAAAACTTTTGCTAAATTTTATAGATCTTATTCAGGCATTTTATCTAAATTCGGAAATGTTACTTTCCAACAAACTGTATCTAGAGGAAATTCCCATCCCAATTTCTACGTTGATCTAGTGTTTAAACTAAGGAGGGTCAAAGGTACCGATTATTTCATATCGGCTGGTTCTAAAATTATTAAACGTCTTGGACATCGACAGTATGATCATGATATAATCGCTAAGACCATAGGTCTTGTATTTGGTCCTTCTACAATCCAATGCAGACTTTTACGCAGATTTTTACTTGAGCGTTGCACGCTGACTAACATGGCGGTGGGGACTCTATGACGGGCTTGTCCAAACCTTTTCAGAGGAGACAGGGTCCTGATCCTCGTCCCCTCTGACTGTTAGTTGGGACTTCTATTGGTCAAGGATCGGAGCTCTCATACAGACGGGCAGAGTACGGTTTACTTATGTTGATATTTTTGATAGCAACATATTATTCTATAATTTTTCCGTGTGTAAAAAATTTTAATGACCTCTCTCCTTGAGAAACCTTTTGATCCTTTTTCTCTATATGGATTTGTTGGTTGATTAGTGTTTTACGTCGCTTTCAACAATATTTCAGTTATGTCGCGACATGGAAGCAGGAGGTCACCAACCTCTGAATCATAGTGGCGCAACCCGGGAATGGAACCCAGATCGTTGGCGCCGTAAGCCAAGCTCGTAACCACTACACCACGCCTGCCCCTCTCTATATGGAAGATTATTTATAAATTTTTAAATGTGTGTCCTTTGAAGGTGCTGCTTTTCTGGTGAGTTGGAAGGTGGGCGCCCGTACACCGCTTACCGACACCAATTGAGTGACGTTTGTTATTTCAATTTACCGTCCTAAGTCGGTATCGTAACTTCAGCACAATCGAAAAAAAATTTGTAATGTCGTTGCGTGTATATTCTACTATGATCATTCTGTGTGTGTGTGTGTGTGTGCAGGTCATTGGTGATTTAGGTCATACAACTTTGTCAGATGTCTTCTGTATCCTCTTTCCGTATCAAGAAGATGAAACATGTTTAAAAAGATATATTACTTTCTTCCTTTTTATCAGAAGATATTAACTTCCGTGTGCATATATTATCACTAAGGTATGTAATAAATTGTATGTAAATTTTTACCCAAAGAAAAGAAATCTTATCATTATTGTTTATACTTGTGTATACTATAACATTCATGTAATAGATGCATAGAGTAATAGTAAACCATAATTTTCGAAAGAGACAAAAACGGTATTTTTCCAAAATTCACAGTACCTTTAGGGTGTACGATTGATAAAAAGATGAGCATATTAAAGTGTTGTGTATAAGTAAGAAATTAGCCATGTAAATATCCGTAATATTAGTTGGATATATAATAATATGAAATATTGTTAAAGAAATTGAATCAGATTGGGGATCTATATACATATATTTTTGAGTTTTCTGATACATTATAGAGTTTCATTGTTGTTCAGTGTAACCAATGTTTTTCAGTGTTTCTACTTGTCATCATTGTAGCTTGTGTTTTCGTTGTTTTCACTACACACTGGAATTCATTAAGTCATTATTATTTTAAATCTATGACGACAACAACAAAAATATTTACCGTCATTGATTGGTTTCGATATTGCAATTATCCATTCGGTAAGGGATTCTCGAATGTTAGTTGAGTCGTATTTGTTTCATTGTATCAGATTGTTTTTTCTGTGTGACATTTATTTTGTTTTATCGAAATAAAACAGGAATTTATATATTGGTTAAAAGAAGACAACGACTGGTTGTTTAATTTTTCCTTGTTATTCACTCGCCCTTACTTTTGTCGTATCAATTATTTCATCATTTTATTTTATTACTGGTTTGTAGGAAGCACATTTCAGCTAAGACTTGCCGACGGCCCGAATCCTTTCCTCGGTCGTGTTGAGGTTAACATGGACGATGGAAATGGATGGGGAACGGTGTGCGATGATAAATGGGGCGACACAAATGCTAAAATTGTGTGTAAAACTTTAGGATTACAGACTAGGTTGGTATAGCACTGAATAAATTAAACAAATGTATGTTTATAACGTTTTTAACTATTCATTCAATTAAATTTACTTAATTTTGATATAAAAATTAACTTATCATTACATGTACATAAACTAATTCTATATAATAAGGAATGAACTTAACTGTAATATAAAAGGCATATCTTTCAATTTTCAGAAAATGTTTATGGATTACAAGTATAAATCAGATATCCTAAATCTGAAGTTCTGATTTGTCTGTTACATCTTGTATATGAAGAAATAATTAGTATTACTTCTCCACAAAATATCTTTCTCAGTAGAAGGAGTATAGTTTGTTCCGTACCGTTTTCACATTATCTAATTTTATTTAAAATATATTTCACACATATTTAGATATTTTGTTACTTTATATTTCGCAACCAGTATCTATTTACGTTATAGTTTAGTTTGGTATTCTCGGGAGAAAAAAAAAAGAAACTTTTCAGTTAAAGTCACATATGATATTTTCCACATTACAACTCTATCTCTCATCAATATATCGATCTTGCCTTGGTCAATTTTAATGCTCTATTAAATTACAACTATTTTGTACCTTTTGAAAATAAATGGATATATATAATATTACACAATTTTGTTTAAAAACCTTGTTCTTTAAAACCTTGTTTCTTAGAAGTTAATAGTCATACTTTATTTTTTGGGGTCTCTTTCTGTGTCTATAAGTACTTCCTCATTAATATATCTAAATAATCCTTGATACAACTAATATTCAAAATCTTTACCTCGGTTTTAGCTATACGTAAATCGATTGCCTTTATAATTATCCTAATTTTCAAATATCTATTAAGTATCTTTTATCGGTTATATTCATTACAGATCACATCACTCGCTATTCTGCATATTCACATGGTTACAGGTCACATTGAAAACGACTTTGAAAAAGTTCACGTCATTTTTTGTAACTACGTCAGTTATTAAATAGATACATTTAACAAATCCAGCACAAAACCACTACTAGCTGAGGATGAAATTTTCGATAAAGCGCTTGGTTTTCCTACGTGTTTGACAAACACTTTATTGACGGCTTGATTGAAGAAAAACACCCACCCCCCTTTCTCTATATCGGATGGTCTCTCTTGTGTAGTTTTATAGGAAATCAGTTCAAAGGAATTTGTTTACTGCCGAGTTATTTGCATGTATCTCTAGTGAACCTTAATCAGAAGATTTGCCTACATTGTCAGCATCCCCTTCATGTTAGTTCTTCGTTGACTTTTTCATACATAGAATTTTCTGCTGTGTGTCTTCAAACATGAAAAATGCTTCCTGTCCTGGGCCCGGCGCCATAAACTTAGAATATACTTATTACTCAGTAGAAAATAACTAAATAAATTCCAAATCCCAGTTGTTAATTCATTGATGAAGAGAAGAATATGAATTTTTGACTTAAGTATATTCTCAGTTTATGGCACCGTACCCTGGTCTGATTGCTAGTTTATTCAAGAATGTGATGATTTTTGTAGTCTATATCTTCATTCATATCATGCTTTTTTATGTTTTAATGCTTCCTTGTTCACACAACGCTCAAGACATCTGCACTGTACTACTTTCCACGACAGAATATAATATTTTACTAGGAAACAATGTTAAAAATTACAATTTTTTCCACAATACACTGCATGAAGAAGTTATTGCACTTTTCCTTGAAAGTGTTCGATGCGATTACCAAGCTTCTCAACATATGTATGTTTGTATGTATGTTTTATGTATGTCTCTGCATTTTTAATTTCTGTCTCTATAAATGCGACAGTAATCTATCACTCTGAAAACATGTATTTTGGCATACATTTCGCAAGCATATTTCGTTGAATTTCCTTTCTATATCGCATTTTGCTTTTTTAAGTTTGCATTTAAGCATTTCAATTTAATGATTCGACACAAAACGTGCACACACGTCGCACTGTATCTTGAGAATACTTGTTGTGAAGGACTTCAAATTTCAAACAGTTTGTTGTAATTGCCCAAAACTCTTACCTTTAGTTAAACTCCCATATTATGTCCTGGAGTAATAGGAATTAATACGGTTCAGATTCTACATATCGCTCTTTATCTTAAGACTGATTACTGTGATTTATTGAAAAATTCAAGCAGATGTTTTTATTTCGTAATAACATCACTATCTGTCAGTCTTTCTTTCTTTCTTTCTTTTTTTCTTTCTCTTTATTACGGCGGAATAGGACTTTGTTCCATTTCTTGCCAAACTGTTACACAGAGAAAGTAAAAAAATAATAATCTACCGAAATTCACTGTGACATTGATTTTCAATATATAATCTTGCATTACTTTTTAAAGGCAATAAAATGAGTTTTACATAACTTCATCAGAAGAAAAGACTTCATTGAAGTGCATTGGAACTACATGTCGAAAAAATATTATTTCTCCTAATTTAAAAGCCCTTGGACATGCAGTTATGCAAGTGAGAGGGGTTCTTTTTATAATATGTATATAAATATGATATTTAAAAATCACCTTGAGGGTGGCTTTACTAGCTTACAAGCCTGCCGTTTCCTGTATGTGTTCCATAAAAAAGATAAGACGGATACTATTTTGGAATAAGTTTGCCCTCGGGGGTTTTCAGACAAATGCTGACAAGAAACAAATAAATGAATAAACAGTGTATCATCAAATCCATTCCCACTCAGTTTAAATCAATCTGACCTTATTTGCTGTAAAACTAATTGGCTACCAACCTGACAACTTTATGCTACATGAATATTTTAAGTATACGGTGACGGTATTATTTCAGACAAACTTTATCAACGTCAAAGTTTGGTATTGGAACTGGAAAGATACACATGGACGACGTACAATGTATTGGACACGAAACGTCATTAATTGATTGTAGCTATAGGAAAAATTCGGACTGTGATCACATCGAAGATGTTGGAGTCATGTGCTTTATTGATGAATTAAGAAATACAATAGGTAAAATGTATTACATGAAATTTCTAGGGTGATAAATAAGCTGTCTATTTTCCTTTTGAGCTTAAATTATCTAATAAAGATTTTACACTTTACACAGTAACAACATTACAAGTAAAATGCATGCATCATAAATAACTTTCTTTCCAATGTCACGAAAACTTAGCTGTTGTACAATGGTGCATTTGCTGTATAAACCTCTCTCATTTTAATGTCTAATACATTCAATCACTAACAGACCAAATGAGGTTTTCAGAATGAAAACCATATGCGTATTTAGAATAATACTGAAATACATGTACTTTGTTTCGTCTCCATATTTTGGATTTCAATGGCGATGTCGATTAGCTAAAAACGTGTAGCAGGTACTGGACCTCAACTATGATTTAACGGAATGTAGGAATGTAGTTATTAATGCCTCAATGACACTGGTCATTTATACTATTACGTTATATTGAAAAATGTGTTTTGAAAAATTATGTAGACATGTTCATTTAAATATATTTAATCATACGTCGAAAAAAGGCATTATGCCTATCCTATCATGAAAGATTCATGTTGTAAATTTTATATATTCCAGCGGAATATATAGTGTAATCAAAGATTACCAAGCTCATCCCATTATAAGGCTATTTGTTTACAAGTTTCATAAAGGTAGGCATAGCGAAATTGTATATGGAGAAATGGATAGACTTGTTCACTCGAATAGAAAATAAAGGTCAGGCAAAGCAGCTGAAACAAGATCCCGTTTTCTTCACCGATAGATACACCTTTGGTGTATGTTTGATCACCCTAAGTATTAAAGTAAAGAAAGAAAAGAGGCCTCTTAACATAACTATGAAAATTTGCTCAATCAGTGCGACAATACGGGTCAAGCACATTTTCTGAAATTAAACACTTCTTTACACATATAGATGCATCATATTGTGTAAGTTTGAACATTCTACGCATCATATTGCAGGCTATGGAGAAATAAAAACACACATTGCAGAAAATGATGGAAATTTGCTGATTATATATACTCATCTTAATTACTCATTGACATTCAGCGTATGTGATACGAACTTTGGATGGAATGAAGCAAAAGCATCATGCAGGGATGTCGGATATGAAGGGTATGTGTTCCTTTAATTTTAATTTTTTAACAAATTTTAATTGTACCGTGTGGCAGTGACACTCTCAACGACATCATTGTTTTTGTCTTTATCTATTTATTTAATGTTGTTTAGTTCTTTCTCAATACCTCATAGTCATTTAATGTTTTGTTTATTCTTTTATTTTTGAAAAAGTACATTGATTATTTGTGTTACAGAAATTCCACGATGCTGCTACCTGTCGACAATACTTCTTGTGTCGAAGGGAATGGCTATTTTCAGAGAGTTACAGTCAGCTGCTCTAGTACACACTCACGTTTATCAGCATGTCATTCAATAAATACATATTACGGGTTTTGTCCAAAGGGGGGCTGTATCAACCCAAGATTAATCTGTGGTTATCGTGAGTTTTCAATTTTTTTACTTTACTTATTTAATCAATCTTGGAATATAAAAATGTTAAGCATTGTACTATACCAAATTTGATTCATAATAAATTAAAAACGAAGAAGTACCAAAGGGTGCCCCATATCTCATAGTCTATGGTGCAAAAGGACAATATCGTGTATAGTGTCATATTCAGAGAAGTGCGAACCCGAATAAAATTGAGGGTGAGACCAGGTGCTCGAGAGGAGTAAGCGTCCCCTGGTTGTATGTAACACCCGCCGCAAAAGTCATGCAATAACTTTTCAAGTCTAAAAAGTAAATACATAAATATGCACGTATTAACACATAAAGATGACAATAGAACGAGGTCAAATTTTCCTATTCAAGGCATGAAATGTTATTAAATTATATTGTTTGGTCTGTATGTCAGGACATTCACGGCGGGTGTGGCTAGCCAAAGCGAAGACGCTCACTCCTCCCGGGCACCTGGTCTCACCTCTGAATTTCAAAGGTCCGTAAATGTCCACTGTGGTACATTGTTGTTAGTGCCATAGTCATGTGACACCAGTTATTTTCGTATTTTACATTAACTGAAATTCCGGCATCGCAAATGCATATGTAGAGATGCATGTATATATACGTATTATGTCAATTCAAGTATTGTCAAAAAATTAAGATGGTAATTTTATATGGTCAGGTCCCAAAATCGGTTATAATTCTTGAAAGAGGATTCTGAAATTGTACTAGATCCTAATATCGACCATAAAATTTCCTCAGGGACAATTTCAAACGTTCCTCAATATATCCTTTTGAGATGATAGCCTCGCTCTCAGTAAGAAATATTCGTGTTTAGAGCATGCCGTGGCATAGCGAACGTATAAGAAGTGAAATGAAGACGCTACATGTATATCCAGGAGAGGAAGGTATGTCGCTAATCAAAAAAAGAGAGTTGTAATAATGAAATTGAAATTAGAAATGTTATTAGTGCGCCTTGGCGCACGATATGAAATTAAGATTCTATGAATAAAGCTGAAGTAAGGTATAAGTGAGTAATCTCCCGTGACTTCCCATAATTCCAAGCCATTCAAAGTGAGATCTTGCGAGATTCTCCTTCTTACGAGGGGCTGACAAGTTGTGTACTAAGAAAGACAACTCTTATAGATGATTTCATAAATTTATCATAATAATTGAACTTGTACATCGTTTCTGATAACGTCTTATTCTGATAATGTCTTTATCCTCCATCTGGTCCCTGGTATTCCGGCTAGATCTTACTCTGTTCTGCAATTAAATAAAAACAATCATAAGATTTGGGTGGGACGATTTAGAATAAATCGGGTGGGAGCTTTATACCTTACTTCAGCTTTATTCATAAGATCTTAATTTCATATCGTGCGCCAAGGCGCACTTATAAAATTTCTAATTTTATTTCATGAAGCTGAAGTAGGGTGTAAGTGAGTAAGTTTAAAGCTCTTTGTTTTTATTTATTTATTTATTTTTTTATTTATTATATTTTGTTACATGTTATGATGATAAAACTGTTTTAACGTAATTAGACTCTACTGTCTTAATTGGTTTGTTATAAAATTTATTAAATGTGGATACTGATTTCCATTTTGCTATAGCCATTATCTGCGCAAGAGACAAACCATTAAATTTAATACTTTTAAAGAAATTTGTTTTAGAGTCAAATCCTTGTTATCCCTTAGGAGCTTGATGTGATTTAGAACTTGATCTACATCCCACATTTCTGTATAACGTGGCAACAGTAGGTTAGAGTTAAAGTATCTCTTCATGACCTGTTTAATTAGGGGAAACTGACCGATTTTTACCCCATTGATGTCAGGGTGATATGCTGAGATAGCAAATCTGGAATTTTATACTATACTCATAGCCTTTATGATGTAAAGTTGACAGGGAGTTAGTTATATCTTCTACAGAGGTCTGAAAGGGATTAATTTGTTGTTCAATACACCAGCTAACACAGTGTCTCCAGCAGCTGTCATAAGCTGACTTTGTACCTGGTCGCCAGGCTGCGGAGAGTAGGTTTGAAGCATGGTCTGAAAGTCCTTGACCTTTGTATCTACTCCTGAGATTCTCCATGCCACTAATTTTAGAGTTCCTGATTCTATCAAAGGGTGTGTCCCCCCCCCCTTCAGTGACAGCAAGGTGGAGGCATCCGTATTAGTTCTCGAATTGACATCTCCAGCAATAAAGGATAGTATGATTAGATCTGCCATGCTGGGGTCACCAGTATTATTTCCCCCTTTTCTCTCTGTACTTTTGACAGGCATCTGGGTATCATGCAGAATGGGGGAAAGGCATATGCCTTTTTCTCCTCTCCCCAGTGGGTCAGGAAGGCATCGGCTGGAATTGCTAGCGGATCCTGTTTCCAGCTGATGTATTCCTGGACTTGTGCATTCCAGCGGTCTGCAAATAAGTCTAATTTGATGGGCCCATTGATTTGTTCAGTTGTTTGAATATGTTCGGATTGAGTCTCCAACTGTTTATGCTCTCCCAGTCTGCGATGCAATTCTGGGTCCCTGGCAGGTATTCTGCTGTAATTATGATCCTCCAGTCCATATTCCAGTGTTTCCTCTTTTCCTTTGTCATTGCCTTTATGGCTATCAGTGCTGCTTTCATTTCGAGGGAATTGATATGCATTTCATGTTCTTGACTTGACCAATGACCCCCTGTCCTCAAGTTCATTGCAGGGCAGTGAAATCCCCATCCTGTCTTCGATACATCTGTTTCTAGAATGATCTGTTGTCCCATTGTTAGAATTTGCTTCCCATTCCATCCTTTGAGCTGTTGGACCCACCACTTGATCTCTGTTCTGCATTCTATTCGTAAGGGTGTCAGGTTGTTGTAGGTTCTCGATTTCAAGAGACATCTGATTTAATGCATTTGAAGGTCCCTGGTGTACAGTGCTGCTGGTATCACAGCCTCTACCGTAGAACTTAACGTGCCAACCAAACTTGCCAGTTCTTGGATTGTAATTTGGTCGGACTGTAGGACGCTATCGCACTTTTAGATGATTTTCTCCATTTTCTGTTTCGGCAAAGATATCATCTGCTTCGAGTTTATTTCCAACCCAAGGCATTCTATTAATAGAGTTGGTTGTAAAACTTTTTTTCAGTTTATTTCCCATCCCAAATAGTGGAGTAAGTGAATTACTGAGTCTCTGTCTTTCGTAAGGCCCTCCTTGGATTGATTTAGGAGGAGTATATTGTCTAAGTAAATTACTAACGAACCCCTATTCTGCGTAGAATCGCCACTATACGTTTCCTTATTTTGGTGAACGCAAGGGGACCGCATGTCAAGCCAAATAGCAGGTTCCGATACTAAGCATTGTTTAGGTCTATCTTGCACAAACAATCCTTTTGTTTTAGGGTTGCTTTTACTACCTGAAAAACCTCCATTTTGAAATGTTTGTACCTCACACACCTGTTTAGAGTTTTCAAGTTAAAAATGGGTCTCAATCCCCCGTCTTTCTTCGGTCTGACAAACAAAGTGCTTAAATATTGATCTTTTGTATTTTCCAAACTGTGTCTACAATCTCCAACGCATGTTTTGCTATCATATTTTTTATCTCTTTGTTCACAATATTTTTCTTGCTTATTGTTATATTTGCTTCCATCAGTGAGACGCTTTGAAAGAGGATTTCCGTGAAGTCTATTTTTAACCCAGAAACGATTGAGAAAATGTTTTGATCTGACGTTAATTTTTTTTCCAGTTTGGGAGAAAATGTACAAGTCTGCCCCGAATTGTATTTGATTCTGATTTTTGAATAACATGTTCAATTGTCTGATTGCCGGGTAGAGATCGCAGTTTGTTTTTACCACCATTTGTATTTGATATTTCACTACGTCTTGTATTAAAAAATACATCTGAATTGTACATACCTCCCTCTATTTTGGGGGATTCCAGTCCTTGTGGCTGAGCCTCTGCCTCTAGAATTTCCGCCTCTGTGCATGCGTCCCGCCTTCCATGTGCCCTACCCTAGGGGGTAGGATGAACGTCCAGAGGGTCCTTCCTGAAAGGGCCGTGGACGTTTATTGCTAGGGCGGATATCTTTAGCAAGGTCCCTTGCTCTTTTCCGATTTTTTGCCTTTCTGTCCAGTACCGAGTAAAACTCTGATCTAAGTAGTTTTGGGGATCCTGGCTTAAAGTCACTAGCATGGTATTTGACAACTTGTTTCGCGCTAACAACACCTTTGAAAAGTATTCCGAGCCATGTCACCCTCCTTTCAAATAAACAGGCTGTATTTACTTGACCTAGCATAAGCACTTGTAACGTGGACGAACCGACAGGCCCATGGCCGTTCGTCACTTAATTTGAATCGGGATTATGCCATGTTTTTCTTTAATATATCCATCATTGATTTCATAGATAAATCCACAGGAACTATATCCATTGTTGAATAAAAACACAAGTAAAGTTAACTATTTGTTAACACTACGGTGATAAACATGATGAGTATATACACGATGATGAAACGATGTTAATCCGACAAAAATACAAGTTCCAATTTCAAGATATAATAATTACGCATTTCCATAACGGAGAAAGTCAAGAGTGTCTATAGAAAATCAAGAGAGTATAGAAAATCAAGAGTGTGTCGTGAAAACAAGATCACGGTATTTATATGCTAAAAAATCTCCTCCTCCCGTTACCTAGCAACAGTACAAGTATTTACGATGACATGAAATCTCCTCCTCCCGTCACCTAGCAACACGCTTTGAATCTAAATCAATAAAGAGGAGTGAAAAGTTAGTTATAAAACAAGCAAAACAAATCTATATATAGAAACTACGGATAATAGATTAGAAAATAATGCTAATGATGAACAATTTTTTAAAATGCATATGATAAAACTCGTTACACACTATTTTTTTTTCTATCAGTTCCGTCACTTGCTCCACAGACATCTCTGTTCGGTCCTTTTCCAATTCCTCCCATACATGTATTTGGGAAATGGGTCCAAGGCATCTAGCGAGTTTTCTTTGGACATTTTTCAGGGACGTGTCTTGCGTTTTAAAGGCACGCCTATCATTGATGATATCCGCCATGTAATCATCAATCTCCGGGGGAATGAGAAAAGTGTCGCATGGCATCTGAGACTTGTCTAATACATTTGCGTTGATTTTCTCGTCCTGTAGGTGTGTGTTGAAGAATTTTTTAATATAGTCCTCCTTTTCCACATCGAACATGTAGTCCGAGTTTGCATTGTCGGGATCAAAGCGTTTAGTCATGTTGCTGTTGCTGTTGCACTCGTCCTTGTCTTTGACGAATTCTTGTCATCTGCGAAATCTTGTGCCTGTAGAGGAAACAAGTTATCATGACTATCGTCTTATTCAATGTCTTCCTGCTCCGAGTACTCGTACGGGTCTGTGTCTTCATCATCATACTTTATTTTAGGTATGGTAAAATCTCCCCATCTGACCATCATTATTATGGCAGGCACTTTGGCTACTCGCCATTATATCCAAGGCCTCTATATGTCGCTTGGAGATGTAAAACAAAATGTCCGATTAAACTCGATTCACTTTGAGATTCAAAAACTCGTGTCCATCAACTTTGAAGCCAAGCAGAAGAAGGAAGATCTCACTTTGAATGGCTTGGAATTAATAGTCACGTTAGATTACTCACTTATACCTTACTTCAGCTTTATGAAATATAATCGTCACGTTTGTCATAGAGAGAGAGGGTTCCTATTGAGCCATCGTCACTAATTGATAGGAGTATATCGAGGTATAAAGCAAAAATATATATATATATATATATGATGTTTAGGTGATCCTTAAATACAGGATTGTTAATCGACAAAAAGTCATCGATGCATCTGTGTGTAAAGTTGAAACGAGATGCTAATTGTTTATTGCTTTTGGAGGGCAGAGACGATGAATTCTGCATCGCAAGAGTACAAAAATATGTCGGCCAGAAGAGGTGCGCAGTAAGTACCCATCGGAATGCCAACAATCTGTTATAACTCTTTCCCACCAAATATCACAAAAATATCTATAAGAAATTCTAAGGTTAAATGATCTCTTTTTCTGTATACGTGCAGCTGGAATCAGACTGTTCCTTTACAAAAAAGTCGTTATGGCCTTAACCGAGATAGTTATACCTGCGAATTCCTTTTTTGTTTTAAAGAAGGCGTTTTGAATAATTGATGTTATTCTTTTCTTAAGTTTTTGATGATATTGTTTGTATAAAGATTCGAAAAGTCAAGAGATCTGATATTAGTGATATTATTGACAATAGGAGATTTTAAGTGATCTAGAAGTTCCTTGCAATTCTTTAGGATCCACATCTGATTGATTCCGCTTCTCGAGTAAACAGTAGAGCAGTATCTCTGAAAACCATGTTTGATTTCTATTAGAATTCCTGTTAGTAATATAGAAAGAGACTTCGTGGAACACTTGGAAGATCGAGCTATGAATCGATGCTTATATAGTTTTGTGCATCTTTCGAATCCCCCCAAAAAGGTATGGTAGCTCGAGATCACATTCTTTTGTAGTAATACCGAATGAACTGAGAACTAAGTTTTGATTTTCCGCTGAAGGAGACAAGTTTGTATCTATGTAAGATGGGTTACCAGGCGTTGAATGAAGATCAATCTCTTCTATAAGACATTTAATATAATATGCCTTATATACGAGAGTATTTGTTAATTGCCTGTCAGCAGAAACTATAATGATATTTTCGTGAAGTCGAGAAAGTTCTCTAACTACACTGGATTCACGAAGTATAGAATAGTGTTTGTTCTTGAAGAAGTTTTGGAATTCTTTTCTTAGCAGATTTCTGTTATACTTCAACAATCCAGAAAGAGTGTCTAATTCAACCATTTCTCTCTTATTCCAACATCTGGCATACTCTGCATATGAGTTCATAATAATATCAAAATTTTGACGCCCTGTAAATGACTCTGGCTCTCTATATTCTAGGCCTTTACTTAAAAGATCTCTAAGTTTTTCATTGCGAACAATATGGAGATCTATTGTCACAACATGACCATATGGATTATATTCAAACACAAAAGAGGAACATGAACACTCTATAGAGTTATAAAAGTATTTCAAGTCTACACATTTCAAATTCTGTTTATAGTTCAAGATTTTGGAAGTATGGTGTATATTTATAGGAAATACAAGGCGACTCCCTTATTTTGAAGTATGGAGGAATATTATTTTTAACAGACTTATGATTTAAAATCTTACTTAAATTAAGTGCGTCGGTTCTTTTATTTGCAAAAAGTACTTTAAGAAAGGGGCGGTTCTCATTGCCATCTACAGGCTTGTCTAAATGGACGGCTTGAAATAATCTGTTACTGGAGATGTACAAGAGAATACCTTGGAGTTGAATCCCAGATTCGGTGAAATGTAAGTTTCGCGTGGATTCGTACAAGTCTTGTAGGTTAGTACGAATATAATGAGGACGGACCTAAAATATGATTGATAAATGGTAGAAGGCCATCGAAGGAATAATCCAAGCCCAAATTCCTACAAAATATATATTTATTGTTTTGTCATTTACAAGAGGATATTATTGAACAGTATGAGGTCAAGCTTTCCAGAATGCACAGTGACGTTCTTTTATTAGTCTGATAAATTAATTTATTACCTTTCTACCGTATACGAGAAGTGTCGATGGAACATTTGCTTCTGCTTGCAATATGCAAGCAGAAGACGCTTACTCATTTTAGACATTTGATCTCATTTCGGATTCACAATATTTTTTTTGAAATCAGCGTTTTCTGGAACTTGAATGACGAGTATATAGTGATAATCTCTCCAATTTACATTTACAATTAATTTATAAATTATTTATTTTCCCTTTCACAAAAGTATACTGGAAATCCAATAAAAGGCTATCATGATTTAAAAATGAATGTTCAGCTTATCAGCCGACAATTTTAATTTAAATAGTGATATAATTTATAATCTAGGGTCAAAGTCATGAAATACTTTATTGGGGGTTATACAAGTGTGGTCAAGAGAAATGTCTCAACATTTACCATATAGTCATAACATTTTTTTTAACCTTTATGCATTAGATATCGGAATAATGTATGATGCCACCATCTTCTTTAAACATCATATTTCCTGAGAAAATACACGATTAATAAAAAAGGTAACTTTTGTTAATGTATTTTACTAAAATTTTCATACTCCTTTAACGACTTACATGTTACATTTCATCACTTTGTTGAAGTGAAATACGAAAGTTGACTTGGGATGGGTGATTGGTGTTTTAGGTCGCTTTCAAAAAAATTTTTAATATATCGCGACATGGAAGTTGGAGGTAACCAACCTCTTAAACGTAGTGGCGCAACCCGGGAAAAACACGAAAGTAACTGGTGTCACATGTTTATGGCAGTAACACAGTGGACATTCAAATGAAACAAACAAGAAAAAAAAAAAGAGGCACAAAAACTACCCTTTCGACCCCCCTCCCCACCCCCGCCTTAAAAGAATAAGATAATATATAAAAACAAGAGAACAAATGAAACTAAATTATAAAAGCTCCTTCCCCCAACAACCCGCCTTAGACAACGATGTCAAAAACTGCAATTATTAACACCCCCCTATAAAATAAACAAAACAATTCAACCCCCCCCCCCAAAAAAAAATAACCAAAAACAAAAAAAAACAAAACAAAAAAAAAAAAAACGAATAAAACCCAAATTCCTCTGACCCTGGGAATTTTCGAATTTTTTCATTAAATGAATCATGTGTAGAAAAATGTAGTTACATTCAGAGATACGGACCATTTAGTCCAAATCTTGTGAGATATTTGTCAAGACGATATCTGTATAAAAATATTCTTTTGAGACTTGCTGAACTTATTTTGAGACTGAAATCTGCTATCGATTTATCTAACGATTCGAAATTATTTTTAAGTCTACTGGACCACATGTCCTTTATAATTGAAATACTACATTTGTAGAGTATGAATTTCATTGTATGAACGTATGGGAGCTCACAAACAAAATGACAATACCCCGGTTAAAATTGAGTGAAATATCTTATTTTGTGCCACAGAAATATCCCCTGTTTACAAACATCAATATGTCTATTACAATAGAAAGAAAAAAAAAACCCTGATTAAAAATTATTTTGCAAATTTTATATAATATCAAATTAACCAATTAAGAACAAGTCAAGGCAATATTAGAGTACAACCCTCCCCCCCCCCCAAAAAAAACCCAAAAAAACCAAACCAACATTTGAATATAGTCTGTATGTTTCTATATATGTTATTTTACTATGACAGAGCAAGTCCAGCACATCAGTCTGCATGGCAGTATATCATCGTACAATATTCTTGTGATAGATCAACAAGAAAAGGTTTATTGTGAGACGGGTTATGCCAGACCAAAACCAAAGCTAACATGGTACGTAATGACATGCCATATCATATGAATGTTAACAATATAACTCTGATGTCGGGATCCTTGTACAGAGTGAATAGTACATTGACACTGTTCCCATATACTTCCTTGCACGGCGGGAGTTTGAGATGTTGCAGTAAGGATGACACTGGCTATGAAATTTGCACGACATCATACAGATTATACATTCTCGGTAAAAAAAAAAAAAAAAAAAAAAAAAAAAAAAAACAAAAAACAAATGTGATACTTATTACCTTGCCTATGGATTATACAATTAAAAAGATATCTTTGCTAGAAGGACTGGAAGAAGTCAATGATGTTATACGGAATTATGACTTCTGAGAAATTATTTTATGTGTGAATATTGATAACATACATATGCATTGTTACTTCCTTAATCTTTTTTAAAAATTTTATGTGCGTTACCCATCTGTGTTTACAAGCTTAACGTAAAAACAAGATGTGTTGATCAGAGAATGAAATAATGTCACTGTTTATGTCCTCCCAGCGGTCACAACTTTTTATTAAATAAGATGATTATTATAGAAAATCGTTTTATTTTCAGCAATATGTTTGCAGCAAACTTTAATAGCGCCTTGATCCGTTTGTTTGTGGCATTACAAAATGTCTGTTTTTAGCATTCAGTGGCAGACTTTGCTAACAAAAGATAACTGCGGCATTGGATATATTTCATGTTGATAAAGAAATGTATGGTGCGATAAAAATTGATATTGTATCAGTTAGTGTCCATTTTTCGTCTTCCAGACAAAATAACTAAGGACGTGGGTACCATTTCTGACAACAAGGACACAGTCAGCTTGATGCTTATACTTACTTATTGCGTGCTTGGAACAGTCGTAATATTGGCAGTGACATTTGCAATCGTTGTAATGTGTCGTCGGCAACGGAAAAGCAATGTCCAAGGTTGGTCATTCATACAACATATACTTAAGCAAGGTTATTTTAATTAAATCAAACCATTTCATTGTATCTATAGAACATTATATTTTGTTTACACATATTTCGAATCGCCATATGCGCACTTCTGCCATATGATAATATTATTTCAATATATTTTATACATCTCCTTACGACAATCATGTTTTTAGATTTGGTGTATACAGTTATACAGTGTTGGCGTTATGAGTTAACGATGTTTAAACTGAAAATGCCATTGTTCTGCTGTTACGGTGAGTGGGAAGGTGGGCCCGTAAACCGGTTAACCACACCAATTGTTTGACTTTTGTCAAATTAAATGACCGTCCTAAGTCGGTATCGTAATTGCACTACAATCAAATATTTTTGTAATGTGTTATATGTGCTAATATATTATTTATATTCATGTATTGTATAGCTCCATGGTGACTTCTGCCACATAACTGAGCCAGTAACTCCTCTTTTTTTCTTTTAAATTATACAACGAAACGTTAATAATAGTGATTGCTAAATAATTTACAATTATACAGTTTAGGATTGCATTATGAACATCTAGAGAAATTAAACAAATATCTGCCGGAAGTAGTCGTAATCGCAAAATATTTATAAAACATGTTGAAGATGATAGGGATTGTGCACGATGACTAAATATTTTAGCAATTTGTCAACATGACACTTGGCTTAAGGCGCCCTCGACGTACTTTGATTCAAATGATGTCACATCCAGTGGTAGAAATGTAACGAAATTCCAAAAACTCTCGTGTTCGATCTAAATCAGATGCATTTTGGGTATGAATTTTATATAAATGTTTCTTGTGGTATATACTATGTACCGATACTGAACACAAGTAAATTACCTAATAAATAATTGACGGTCAAACATTTACCTGCAGGCCAAGAATATCAGCAGATTAATAATTTGAAAACAAAAATGTTGATTTGAATATGTAAAATGTATTAAATAATCAGTGATCGATTCGTTTCAGTTCCCGTGATTCGAAACCACCCCTCTACATCAGCAATAACGAGAACAGAACAAGAAAGGTTTAATTTACTCACGATATTTAGTTTAATTTTAATTCCCAAGAATGTACCATTGCTTAAACGTTCTGTCTATACATCTTTCTGAAATACAGAATAAGCTTTGAAAAATTGGTGTTATTGATGGGCGGTGTTAAATTTGGGGATCGCTCTCCCCATTGCACTACTATGTTTTGGGGAATGGTAAATTTTGCGATATGGACGAACATATATTGAAACAGCCGTAAATCACCAATCTATTACCAAACATTTATAACACAAAAAGAAATTAATCTAAATACATTAAATACACTGCATTGTGCTGAATGTCATCAATTTCAGCGTGATGATGTCATTTTGTTGCTTATGTCGTTATATTTTTGTATTCTGCTGTAGCTCAATGAAAACGTTTTTTTCATATATCATTTCAGTATCGTGATTGCAACTTCCTCAACTTATGACGAAGTCCAAAACCACTA
Source organism: Pteria penguin (assembly GCA_035048485.1). Taxonomy (NCBI): domain Eukaryota; kingdom Metazoa; phylum Mollusca; class Bivalvia; order Pterioida; family Pteriidae; genus Pteria; species Pteria penguin. The sequence goes on from CM068584.1 coordinate 29,956,999, forward strand.
TGAATAATTAATTAAATGATGAATGTAACGGTTATCAAAGAAGCTTGGGACAGGAAAAAAATAATGCCTTTTAAACAAAAAAGAAAAATGAAATTTCCTTTTGCGCATGAATTTAATTAACATTGCTGTTTCACTTATCCCATGCAGCTACCAAAAAGAAAACAACTCTTCTTTGCAAACAATTCGTCAAAAAAACAAACCAATGTTTTCATATCTGTCATTTACAATGAATTTCAGTATATGCATTGTCAAACGATATGCCATAATTTTATGATTTTGACTTCTTTTATTGAATGGTTGAATGATTTCTATTAAGTGCTTAGTATTTTATGTCCCTCCACAATCATCTCATCATTACATAGCGACAGTACCCGAGGGATGCATTGCAGAGAAATGTATACGTTTAATTTGTAACGAAACAAGGAGGAATCGTTTACATACCACGCCTACTATGACACGGGACCTCAATTCTCAATTCTTACTCTCTCTTTCAAATTACATTTCATCAAGGGTATCGACAGTGGGAGTTGAACCTCGAGCCTCTCAGGGAAAGGGGGAGGGGTTAGTTGGTTTTGCTATTCAGTCAAGAGTAAAGCTGTCATTGATGAGGATTCCTACGAGTGACAAAGATAGATTTTATAAAGTGAATGATATTATCATAACATCATTATCATTAGTAAACATCATTTTATATATCTTTGCCTTCTTCTTTAATTGTTTTGTAAATAAATCTCGTAAATAACTTAAACTATTACTTCATCGTGTTTACTAATATTGCAATGTTATCCCACAGAATTCAATTTTTGCATAGATTTGTCCATATTATATCTCACTATATGCATTACATGTCCTTTACCCTTTTGTACCTTCACAAACAATTTTTGATTTGAATAGATATAGTTCTACCCATTATTGATTCTCTATCTTAATAAAATCATAGATAAAATTCTTAATTCCATTTCACATATTAAATAGTGTGTGTCAAGTCATGTTGCACGTTTGAGTTACAATATTTTGCATCTTTTATTTTTTATTTATTGATTTTTTTTTATTAGTACAGCCTTATAATGTATTTTTGAATTTTTGTATTTTTTTTTAGCAAAATCCATGAAACATGACGCCATAGGTCTTACGCAATCGCATCGCAAAATCCATTACACGAAAATTAAACAGACAAAAATAGAACAAACACAAGGATGTGTATAAATACAAAATGTACATAAGCATATGCTATCGTTTATTAATTAATTTTGTCAGTGCAGAAATCTGATTACAAAATTATATGTATTCACGTATAACACGTATTTAAACGTATCACATTAAAGCTCAAGCATATATTTATCAAATTGTTCTTGTCTCATTGGTGCTACAACTGTCTGATTATACACAGAATATCAGCTTATCCAAAGACATAAATATTTTAATGTACTGGTGTTAGTGTTGTTGCTTGCTGGAGACTTTCAAGCCAGTAACAATCCTCACTTTCAATACATATGTATTTACAATACATATATTATTTCTGAATTAAACATTGACCAGTGGCGTCATAACGCCCAAAGCCAATATTTAATCCATTTCTCAGTACAGAAAGTGATGTTTGATATACTTTTGATTGTTATGCTTATGTCGTCATAATGAAATATTTGACATATCCAACCTTGTATGACATCATCAAAATTGTATTTTGCACTAAAGTACTTGACATTCGACGAAATTATGTCATTCCGGAGACGTTGTCATAGGAGACCAGCTTTTTTAATAACTTCTCTCCGAAATGATTTGCTGATGCTATTGCTCATTATATCTAATAAATGTATTAGCCATTGTCATTCATTCCTGCATGAAAACACAGAATAAGCCACTTATTCTCTATATCAATACGAATATTATCTTGGATAATCATAAATGTAAAAATATTAAACACCAAAGACATGTGCACATCATGGTATCCCCCCAGTGAAACCAGAAAAAAAATCTATAACCCATAACTTGTTAAAATGCTGACGGCTAGATTGAATGATATATAGGTCATTATCTTACGTAAGCCTGTCATGAAGTCCCCTATTCTGCCATGTCAGTTTAAGTGAAGTACTAACGGATAAGTCAAGTCAATACAAGAGTTACAGTCTGCTTCTGCCTCATGATTCAGTCGTATGACAGAGGTGCATAGACTTAGAAGGAAATTATGATGTTTTAGAAGAGAGGACTTGAAGAAATGCGGCGATTAGTGTTTTACATCGTGAATAATTATATTCATGTCTCTTATAACAAATACCACCCTCTTCTCTAATTTCTATAATAATCCCAGATTTCTGCGATCAGTGTAGGAAAAAAGGGGGGTAATGTGAAAAAAAAAGGGGGGGGGGGGTTATTTTGCACAACATCTTCAACTTCTTAGCTACGGGCATTTATAATACAGTTCTTGATTTTATCAATATAAAGGTCAGGTTATATTCTTTATCAACAGAATAAGCGTGTATGCCTGATGCGTTTCTCTGGCGATCAAATTAACAGGAACAATGAAGTCCTGATATATGAAAGACTTTTTAAATTAATAGGTTTGACAAATTGACATGAAATAAGTCAACGACATCATTAAAAGTATGTTAATAGAACTGTAAAACAAATAAAACATCCATTGTGGTTCCATCAGACTTTTGATATTTATTACTATTGCTTACAGAAAGTGCTCAGAGACCCAATCAAAGCGTTTATAAAGTCTCTGCGACAACACAGAGCGCGTCATAATAATCACGATAATTTTAGAGTATTTGTATTAGATGTAAAAGTGTTTAAGGAAGAATTACATGCATTACTGTTGTTCTGTCCGTTCAGCATTTTCCATCAAACATAATGACTAGAACGGGATCAGAAGAGCCTGTCACAGTAGTGAATACAATTTAATGTTTTTCGATAGATGTACACGGCAACTGTCTGACATGGATCCCTACGTTAAATTGATATTAGCATAAAACATTTGATAAAGGTCAAGAAGATGAAAATAATCATTTTTCTGTTGACTTTAATTTGAAATTGTTTTGTAATAATAGTTATTAATAAATATAAAATACTGGGCCTGTTTTACTCACCTTAACTTGGTTTTTATTTTCTTTTTTTCAGTTTTCCCCTTTTATATGGTTAAAAGCTTTAAAAGTCCGAAAACGTTATACTGATCTTCAAATATTTACATGATATGAAAATTCCAACCATTCGGCTACGAGCATCACTGAAGAGACATAAGTTGTCGATTGGTGCATCTGGTGCACAAAATTAAAATGTATATATTTTTTATATCTATATATAATATAATTTGGAATATTTCAGTATTCCTTTGTACTAACAAATTTCAACAAGATATTACAAATTCAACTAAAATTACCTTTTATTCTGTAGATGTTTTTTTCGTATGTAACTGCTTTGTAGGAAGCCCTTTTCAGTTGAGACTTACTGAAGACCGATATCCATTTTTCGGTCGTGTTGAGGTCAACATGGACGATGGTAACGGATGGGGGACAGTATGTGATGACATGTGGGACGACAGAGATGCTACAGTTGTGTGCAAAAGTTTAGGATTTATATCTGGGTGGGTATGACGCGAAGTAATATCAACATGAATATGCATGGACTGATGATCTACAGTTAACCTAGTTGCAACTACATTGAGATGTAACGTGTTACTGATTATAACATGATCTTTTCTGATTAAAATGGTATAAACTTGCATTGCACAGTTGTGTCTAGGCAATACACCATTATATAATGTTGACGAAAACCCGCAAAAACATAACATGACGTCAATGTGACGTCACTATGGCCCATTGCATTATATGATGCGGGATACACTGCAACAATCAACATGCCAAGAAAAACGCCGTCGTGCAACCTTTTCCTTACCACAGTTTCTTGTGTAATTTCACATAAAGACTGTTCTATATCTGTTTGAAATATGTCTTGCTGGGCCTAACTTTTAGATTATAAACATCAACAGAATTTCAATTTAATTAGACAATGTCTTAAAAGACTACATCATTCAACAATTCCATTGCATTATTTATACGCAATTACGCCTTTTATAAGTTGAGCACAGCTATAAATATTAATGATAGGTTTCCATTTATTATATACAACTAAATTTTGCCCTTGCATTTGTTGAATGTTTGTTGTTAATACTATATGTGCTATATATGGCAGTCACGTGATTGCAAACTACGGATAAAATTTACATTAAACAATTTGCATTTTTACCATTTTTGCAGAAATAATCTTTATTTTATTCTTATGCGGTTCTCAATATAGACTATATAATGCCAATGACGTCGTGGAGTGCCTTAACGTGACTGAGCGATAACATCTAGAGAATCGCAGGATTCCTCATGATTCTAAATTTAATATTAATGTGTTTGTTTTTCGGGAAATTTCACATTTGTACTTTTTACGCTTTTTTTTCATTTCGGTTGTTTACTGTCCTCATCACCTGAGTATATTAAGATGCCAAAATGATTCATCAATTCGACTGTAACGTAAAGGATGCGTTTATCCTTTAGAATATAATGTATGATGATACTATTTCAGTAAAGCATTATTAGCATCATCTTTTGGAAGTGGAACTGGGATGATACTTATGGACGATGTGAATTGTACTGGGACCGAAACGTCCTTAATCGAATGCAGCTTTACGAATCAGTCAAACTGTGCCCATATCGAAGATGCTGGAGTAATATGTTTTATGGAAGATGTAAGCGGTAACATGGGTAAGTATATTAAATATCAGTATGTTGGGCTAAGACATTGCCCTATTTTTCGATGGGGTGTTTATTTTATTTTAAACCATTTACATATCCTTATATACATTTTACAGTGCATTATATATATTTAACTATGCATACAAAATGATTTTATTAGCTGAGAATCCCATGTGACCGGACATCCAGGAACACATTTCAACAAATATATTTTGTAGAAGAGAATTTGATCCAAATTATAAGGATGTTTTGTTGTTATAAGCATATGGATGCCTTTAGCGTCGGTGGTGAATATGGAATTCTTTACTACATGAATAAATAAAATTATATCATATTGTATAAAATGTATTGATATATTTCCCATTTCCAGTTAACCGGATACACAGGGTCCATGTTCCATTCTGCTCCCTTATTTAGCTGTCTGATTCCATCCACCTCTGCACAAATGTTTCGTCCAACTAAAGGCTGTTTCATAAATGTGACGCTAAGTCTTTACTCTTATTCTAAGGTCAACAGCTAAATATCATCCAATGTTGTGTCACGACCTTCACCCAAAGGCAGTTCTTTTATTTCAAGGTTCCCAGTTAAATGTGGTCATGCTTCCTTTTGTTTCCATTAATCTTGTATAAATGTGCCTTTTGACTAAAACGGTGGCATGACTTGATCAAAGACACTGTCTCTTATTCCAAGGTCAGAAGGTAAACATTGTCCATATTTCATTTCACTTTATAATGCATTCCTTTGTGGTTTAATTTCAATCAAACTCTGTACAAATGTCCTTCGTAACCCTAAGGTGTGCTATGATTTGATCCAAAGTTATGAATCTTTTTTTCAAGGTCAACAGCTAAATATGGGGATTGTTAATGGATTTCCATCAATGTTCCGTACCCGTCTGTGTAATGACCTTAAATACGTCTACCAGCATTTTACTATCGATTTGCTTATAATATTATTTTCATATTATTTTACAACAGTGACCAGGCATTTGCGCCTATCTGATCTCTGAAAAATCGTGACAGATGTAACACGTGTGAAGCGTTACGTTTTCTGAACTATTCATCTGCCTAGTTTACCTGTTCATCTAACATCGTTACCGCAATGATTTCTAACCAATCTTTTGCAATACTACTAGAAAATAAACATGATTGTTGTGTTGAACCGGTTGACCGCTAGGGGGCGCGCAACTGGCAAAAGGTCAATTGCACAATAGCCCATGACTTTGTTTACTTAACTGTGACTTTTATTCCAGTCTCAATTATACAGCAAGTTTCTACGTCTGCTGAAAGGCCAATAGGAGGAAAGGGTTGTTTTACAATAGCAATATACTCAGAATACAGGTGCTGATATGTTCTGCATGTCCATGGATACATTTTGCACTCACCTTTCCCCACTATTCTTATTTTCGAAACATCTGGGACTCTCAAGACATAACTTTAAAAGCCTATTATGTGGTAAAAAGGGCAACAGACAGTTAAGTCTAAGAATTTTGAGTTTTAGTACTTAAAGCGTCCATAAAAAATGTCATGGTCATAATCTCAAGCCTTTTTTCTGGTCGAAACTCAGAAATGTAGTTTTGATGTTAAAAAACTTAAACGACTTTCCAGTATTACTTGAACATACTTTTTGTTCAGTCATATCCATGGTTACACATAACGTTGTGAGACACATGTATATTTGGTCGTTTATAAGATTTTAACATACATGTATCTATGAGACGTTTTCCACAAACTGTATCGTGATCCGTTTAAACAGTACGCTTTGCATATCATGAATATGATTGAAATGAAGTCTTTTGCAGAACTGCAACACATCGATGTATTAATATCTGTGTTTGGAGCATTTCTGACATGTATACAATTTAGTGTTTTTCTTTAAATATCATGCTAAACGAGGTTATGATATAACATGTTTACAATAGTATTACATGTTCTACTATATATTTCAGTGTCTAGAACTTACCGTAGTAAAGTAAATAAGGAAATCGGAGACATAACTGACAGCAACGACTTTTTCAGCTTGATACATATTGTTGCTTATTCCAGTTTTGGAGCTACAATACTTATCCTGGCACTGGCGATTATGATCATTGTGCTCTGTCGACAACAACACAAGAACAAAATCTTAGGTAAGTCATTCATGCCACATATTTTGTTCACATAATTACGACCGATTATCGAATTCTAACAATTACCCATTGTTGTCTGTTAGCATGGTTTGTGCATAATTTGTACGTGTCCGTTAGTACAAACTTGTTGACAACAGATAGTAAATCTAGGATGCACACTCCCTCCACACAATAAAAGGGCGACAGAAAACATCAGACGAAGCTGTGTAAAGCAATCAATAAGGACATGCGCATCAAACACGTTTGTATTCAAATAAACACGGAAACGGCATTACAACAAGAATTGTCCTATCGCTTAGGACAGAATGATTTTGTGGAGATCAGGTCAAAGGCATGACAAAACCCAGGTGAGAAGGTAAAATTGTGAGTAGCATGAACTTGTGCAGTTGCTTTCTTTGAGAGATGTGCGTGTGTGTTTTGATGATGTTGACCAAGGGGAGAGGCCTTTGCTGAAGTTCTTGTCACACACACAGACCCTTAGGTGTCAAGGAAAGGTAAATATATATTGGAAATTGTTGTACGGAATTGGAGAAGTTTGAATTTGTGAAACACGTGAGGGCCCAGAAACCATTTACCTATGGCAATGTCCAGTTTCCTTGACCTTTGAAATTTTAATCCCCAAATCGATAGTTTATTTCGTAATATGGGGAATGGACATCCTTGTCCTACATATCTATGATATGGAAACTCTAAGTGAAAAATATTACACGCAAGAGCCCGGAAATGATGTCGTTTTATCAATGTCCAGTACACTTGACCTTTAACCATGTGACCTCAAATTCGATAGGGATCATCTTCGTGCCATTGGGAGTACATGTGTCCATTATAAATATTTAATGTGAAATGGGAAACACATGAGAGTCCGGAAACCATTTACATATATCAATGTTCAGTACAGTTGACCTTTGACCATTTGACCCAAAGATAGATATGGATTATCCCCAGTCTATGAGGAGTCTTTGTGTATTATCTTGAAAGGATAACACTGTATAGCAAGGGCACCATTTACCTATATCAAAGTCCAGTACACTTGACTTTTGACCATTTGACCCCAAAATCGATAAGTCTGTATGGTATCTTAACTCTATGTGAAAAGGATAACACTACAGAATCCGGAAACCTTTGTTTGTTGATTCCAATATACTCCCCCCCCCCCACTACTGGTATGAAAATATTCGATTGTATTACAGTTAGGGTTCTAACTTGGTCACTAATAATAGATGGCACACTTAAACAGTCGAAGATTACCTTGGGCATGGTGTACACAATCTTGGGTAATACAAAAAAAAAAAAAAAAAAAAAACTAGATGTATGCGCAAACCCAGATTTGAGTACACCAAAACCTCACATCCCTCTTGATAGAAACCCAAATAATAATGATTGTGAGATATTACATTGCTGCTGAAAGTGTTTACGCTTGCATTTTAAGAAATCCGTGAGCCGATTAAATCCAGACACTATCTGGACAATTTGTTGTATATTGGGGCAACAAACCAACATCAGATACCATAAAACAAAGTATTCAACGAATAGGTTAAGTCATTAGCCAATTATTTATCCGAAATACATGTATCCGCAGATTTCAAATGTTCGTGCTATCTACTCATCAGCCGAGGATGCTTGTCATATTTAATTAAAAGAACCCCTGCCAACCTCTAGTGCAACATTCCTTACAACCAGCTATTGGCGCAACTGGTATGAAAAAAGAGTTCTGAATACCCTTTAAAAGCAGCTACAATTTCCGACATTAACGATTAAAAAGTCTCATTATGCATATAAAATCCAAACGAAGTATCAAACCAGAAGGTCAGGAGCCAGATAATTATCAAAAAGGTTCACGATGTTAATTATCATGAATTAGATATTTGTATAATTATTATTTTAAAGCGTTTCAGTTTTAATCTATACGAGATTTTTTTTTTTTTTTGCAAAGGGTAGACAATTGCTATTTTTCAGTGCCTTTGGATCCATGTTACTCCTCAGCAACAGGGATCACAAATGAAGAAGAAGAATGGTATGTTTACTTACGTAATTCAATGGAGATCTTTATTTACAAGAATGTGTTATAACTATTACTTATTACCCTCATGAATAGTTTCATTTAAATGCGTCCTTTGACTGTTAAGTGTTAGGTCACATGTGCAATTCTTTTACCTTAGATATCCTCTATAACGACCTAAATCAACACCGAAAAGGCATTAGTTCTCAAAATGCACTTAAGTACATGTGTACAGTACATATTTGAAAGTCATTTATATATGGCCAAATGGTCTTCTATTTATAAAGAACCCGCTGAACCGACTGGTATAATATGCTTCAAACTTAGATAAAAGTTTGTAAGCTACTTGAAAACCTACACTTTTCTCCCATATGCATAATTTTGTTGTTAGATGGAAGTTTAAATCTTTTATGGGTCCATTTAGTGCAATGCAGTAATATAAATTTAAAATAATTCTTTATTTTTCTGTCTTTTTTGTGGGAAGGTATTATAATTGCATATCTATTTAAACATGATAATTGCGTCAGTGTATTGCCTTTTGTCATGTGATAGAGTCTGATGTTTTTATTATAATTTTATTAATGTGTAGTACATGTTTTAAGTACGATTTCATTTATTTCCGTAATTGATTTCTTTTCTTTGTTTCACGGGGTGGTTGAAAAACGTACTTAAATTCTTATATTCTGTAATATGCAAATCAGTCGAAATTAGTACTCCTATATAATTTCAGTTACGTGAATGCGGCATCCATAACGAAGAACAAGGCTGTAATGAAGGAATCTGGAATCAATAAGAAATAAATTATAACAAAATCGGTTCATAGATTTGAAGAACAATATATAATTACTTTTTGGACATTAATTAGAGTAACAGTGTTTTCAAGCTTTATTCATTGTGACAGGCATGTGTTGCTGGCTGTTCTTCTCTGTGAATATAATGTAACTGTTCATCTCTGTGAATATAATGTAACTGTTCTCCTCTGTAAATATAATGTAACTGTTCTCCTCTGTGAATATAATGTAACTGTTCTCCTCTGTGAATATAATGTAACTGTTCTCCTCTGTAAATATAATGTAACTGTTCTCCTCTGTGAATAAAATGTAACTGTTCTCCTCTGTGAATATAATGTAACTGTTCTCCTCTGTGAATAAAATGTAACTGTTCTCCTCTGTGAATATAATGTAACTGTTCTCCTCTGTGAATATATTGTAACTGTTCTCCTCTGTGAATAAAATGTAAATTCATTGTGCCAAATATAATGTAACTGTTCTCCTCTGTGAATATAATGTAACTGTTCTCCTCTGTGAATATAGTGTAATAGGATGTGTGTACAGTATTATAAAGAAACACAACTCTCACAATATTTCCGTCATATATTACAATCCAAATGAGAAATCCATTGATTGATTATTGTTTACGTCACTCCATGGTTATATCACGTAAATGGTGACGGCATCTGCCGAATGCATTGCATAAAAATTTCTACCTATGCATCGGATCCACCCGAAGCAATGGGGATTCTTTTACGTACTACGCCTACCGTGACACGAGATCTCGGTTTTTACTGTATCATCCGAAAGACAGAGCACTAGTGTGCCCAGAGTGGGAATCGAACCGGGGACCTCTAGGTCACGAGCTGAGCACCTCAACCACTAGGCCACCCCGTCTTCAATCCAAACGACTAAAGCTGGAGTGGACAGATATGGGACCATATATAACTTGGCGCCAGACGCATTCATAATGCCCAGAAAATTCTGGTCGACAACTTTCTTGATAATTCAAAGATATGATATTGACACTTTTAAATCAATGTAAATACAAAACTTTTAGCAAATAGAAACCTAGTTCAATATATAGGAATACTATTACAAATAGGAGAATGGCGATGATACATTTATATAAATCAAATGGAATTAAGAGCCATGTCAAAAGTGAACGTTATAGTGTGTATATTTCTTTCTAGTGAATTGCTCTGTAAAAATAATGCATTTATACTTAAAGCCGAATCCCATAAATATGTACTTTTGCATGGATTTAAAAATACAAGCCCCCTGATGCCAATATGAGTTCAGAATAGAGAGAGAGAGAGAGAGAGAGAGAGAAATAATGTGTATCAGTATATCAACGAGATGTGCCTTTTTTCACAAAAAGTCCTAACGAAATAATAACTACATACAACGCATTACGACTAGATAAATTATATGCGTATACTCATAAATACTTAAGAATAAATTTATGAAGAAATTCATTAATAATACATGAGAACATTGGAGGAAACAGAGATTTCACTCAGTACACGAAATAACAACCCCATGAATATAAATCAGAAAGAAAAGCACATAAAAAGCCATAAGAATGTTTAGTTACCCTGAAGTCACGATGACAAATTAGGATGGGAAATCAGATTTACACATCCGAGTTTTACATAAATATCGATACTTTTATGAGAAGATGGTCCGAAATATCCACAAGGTATTATGGGTTATGGTTTTTGCTTTATGATGAGCGATTAATTTTCAATTTACATATACTTAGCAAAAAGGAAATCATCCAACTTATAATTAGTTATTTTCTAAACCGTAGATGCTATATTTTTCAAATTGTTTTATAAGCAGAATTGACATCCTATGATAACATTTCACAATCTTGTCAAAATGTAATAAGTGTTTCACTGATAACAGGTAAAGAAAGACGGAAGGGGTCATTTCTGAAAATCCTGATTGGAATCAAAAGTTAAAATTTCATCGTAAAATCAGTCCATAATTGCTAAATATCGGATTATGGCCACCTCTGTGTGCTAATACAGCACGTATTCTACTTCGGATGATGTTGACGTATCGTCTAATCACGTTAGGGGCTAAATTATTCCATTCTGCTGTGAGACCATTTTGTAGCTCGTGGATGGACAATGGATGCTGCATGTGCGCTCTTCTACCCAATACATTCCATGTACTCGATCGGGGCAGTTTGCTGGCCATGGGAGGACGTTAACGTTATTTTGTTGAAGTTTACGTTGAGTGAGACGCGCGGTATGTGAATGAGCATGGTCTTGTTGCAAGATGACCCATAGAGCATTTCTCTGGATGAAGGGAACTACTTCTGGAGCTAGAGTCTGATTAATAAAGGCCTGTGCATTTAAAGTACAATTTACTACTACATGGGCCGTTTTCCCGCCGTCCTTGATTCCACACAATATCATAACTCTGTCACCGCCAAACCTGTTTCTTTTAATGAGACATGCATCGGTACATCGTTCTCCCTGTCGTCATTTAACAAAACGTTATTCCTGTCCTTCATCGTAAATAACTGAGCATTGCAATGAGCAGGCATTAAAATCTATCCGAAATATGGCCGGTAAGCTCGCATCGGCCTATTTCTAGCTTATGTCTTAACCTGTTACGGATAGTCTGTGTGTTGGCACCATTACTTCTCGCCATAATATTTGCTGGCAAATGATATTGACGGAGATGCGTCAACTCTATGTAATGGTCATCGCGGACCGCTGTTGCATGTGGTCTACCCCTTCGAGGACAATCTTCGGCGCTGAACTACTAAAGTTATGGTCCCCTCGTGCAACCAATGCGTTGCTAAAAGATATCACTGTTTGGTCTGCGTTCAAGATGCCAATTACTTGGTTACACTGGTCCTGGCTAAGTCTTGAATAAATACATTTGTGTAACTGCAAGGACTCTAAAATTACGTGCAATGCAAACAATTAAATAAAATTTACACGTCGCTCACCTCTGCCAGTCAAATGTATAGACAAGCGACTTCTAAATTATCCACTTACAGTTAACTGCACATGGGTAATTGGATCTGTATTGTCCGTTAGACTGTTAAAAGTCAATTTTGATCATGCATTACGGTGTAAATCTTCTTTATCATATACTCAATTTATTCAACTCTAAAAGTAAATACTTTTTATTTTTGCTCAGTAAACAAAAGGAAACATAATACTATGTAATCAATTAACAACACGGGGATCACTGTTCCATAGATAGATCAGGGCTTAGCATTCCAGAGAAAAGTATTTCCGGCAATTGTGACCTATCTGCACTCCATATCTTGTTGATGCAGCAATCAAGTCAATATTTTAAGCAATCAGATTAGCTGCATCAACAAAAAAAAAAAAAAAAAAAAAAAAAACCAAAGTATAATTATATAATGAGAAAGAACAGTTCCAAAACACCAAGTGTATCCGGATATTACATCTTACTAGAGTGCATTCATTTGATTTGAAATTTTCCATTCACAATTATGGAAACATAAAACTGCAACTGAGCGTAATATTACTATTAATGAATAAATCAGTATTACGAATTGTAGACCATCAAATGCAAACTATTACAAATTCGAAATAACCAATAACTATTTGATTACATACGGGGGAAAACTTCAATTTAACGAAGTTGCCTAAAATCAAAAGATACATAACTCTAGCAAATGGAAGTTTAAGGCAATCATATTCTTTACCACTTTCAAATACCCCGTCTAGCGCCGCCATTTTGTGAACAGTAGTTACGAAGGTGAAGCTCAGGTAAAATACGTTGTGTTTCATTTATAAATAGACTGCCACGGCAAGGTCATTATGCGTGGAAGAGACTTGGAATTATATTTAGCAATGAACGGTCTATTATTATAAATTTCGGAAAATCCCCTTAAACAGAAAGTTCAGAGACAAAATAGGACAGTGTGCAGCACACAGGCGCGTAACCGCAAAATCGCCATATGCCGCGATCAGCAGGATAAGGGTTAAACTAAATCCAAAACTCACACCCGTCTAAGCTTATTACCAGATTTAGGCCCTTTGATGAAGCAGCCACCAGAGCGGTAACATTCACTAATGTGAACTAAATGGTATAGATTGAAGAAATGCTGCTATAAGACTTTTGCATGAATAACTATGTGCATTTATCCTATTGTTAAGACCAAATTTCTGCAATCAATGAAGAAAAAAGGGGGGAAAAGAAGGGTGGAGGGTATTTTACACAACAATATCCTTCAACATTACAATTCGTCAATTAGTAGATCAGGTTATATATTTTTATCCACAGGATCTGCACGTATAACAAGCTCTGCGGCATCTTCACATTTTTTATAATGCTTTTGATATATATACATGTATTTTGACTACATAACAAAAAGTTTATCATGTTATTTCACATCTTATATTTTTGTTTTATTTACATCCATTCTCCATTACACTTCTTTTATCGGATGTATACAAAGTCATGCTTTTAAACAGTGATACTGCAAGCATATTTGACATTATACTTCCTTTTTGGTTGAAGATGAGACGGAACATTGTTCGGACAAGCTGTACTACATATCCTATAATACATGTCTAACTGGTACGGTTTTGACAAAGGAAATTGTCCATTACCTTTGGAACCGTTATGATGACAAAAATAGTTCCTTATATCAGAAAATACTTCAAAATCTTCCCTTTAGTGAGTTTACGCGAGTACATCAAACTTACTGCGGATAACGACAAGCTGAAAAGAAAAACAATTTCGTATTTTCATGATTGTTGATACACAATTTTTATATATTCATAATAATTCTCGGAGCATGGCTGCCTTTTATTTTTGTATGGAAATATTAGTGTTTTTATATATTATAAAGAACGGTAAGATTTTACTGCAATATCTTAATTTAGTGGTTATTTTACTGCAGCTCCTATAGAGCTTAGTCAGATTATTTTTCTAAGATTAAGAATTTCATTCAGTAGGATGATACCACCGTTGTTAAAACATAAATTACAACTAGAAACAATTTGAAAGTAGACACAAATCGAAGATTGCTGTTATACTTATATCATCTTAATCACCGAAGTTACAAATTGACGATGATAAAGATGTTGTATTGTACAAAGAGTTAAAAACCCAGTTATAATAAAATACATATTTCTTATCAGTTCTTGATTAGACCACCATTTTAAGACGAAATGAGACCTCCAACCCTTAACAAGTTAAACTTTAATTACATTTTTCTCTGTGAATGATTTTTCAATACTACTGCTTTGTAGGAAGCCCTTTTCAGTTGAGACTTACTGAAGATCGATATCCATTTTTTGGTCGTGTTGAGGTCAATATGGATAATGGTAACGGATGGGGGACAGTATGTGATGATTTGTGGGACGACACAGATGCTACAGTTGTGTGTAAAAGCTTAGGGTTTATATCTGGGTGAGTATGAAGCTGAGTAATTACTACATGAGTATGCATGTATTGATATTCTATAAATAATCTAACCGGCATTTATCGTTATTAAACTATTGTATAGTAATCGTTTACTTATTAAATCATTGATTGTTCTGATTAAAAATGACATAAACTTACAAATTTATCATATCTTTGAGAACCACAGGATATCATATGACTGTAATTGTAATATTAATATATCCGTCTCTTAAATAGAATATCGATGTGGGCTTTTCACCAAAATGAGGTTATATCTTTTAAGTAAAAGACTAAACGATTCGCAAACAAAATTATAAATGTGGACTCTCCACTACAGTCAGGTTATATCTTTCACAGTTTACCCAATTAAAAAAAAATCATTTCGTTATGAAATACAGTCATTCAATGAATTCTAATGAAAAGTGTAAATTATTGCGATAAAAATTCTCTTTGAATTATAATGAAAGGGAATAATATTTCAGTAAAGCATTATTAGCATCAGCTTTTGGAAAAGGAACTGGGCTGATACTCATGGACGATGTGAACTGTACTGGGACCGAAATGTCCTTAATCGAATGCAGATTTAGGAATGAGTCAAACTGTGACCATGTTGAAGATGCTGGAGTCATATGTTTTATGGAAGATTTAAGAGGTAAGCTATCTAAGACACATTAAATACCAGTATGTACGGCTTTACTATATGATACATTTTTATGCTCCCCGAAAACTTTCGGGGGAGCATATAGTCGCTGTCGTGTCCGTCTGTCTGTCTGTTCGTCCGTTCAAACTCATATTTCCTATACCTTTCATTAGAAATTGATCATACTTCACGAAATTATTTAGTTTAAAGGCCTTACGACAAATGTCACTCAAGTTCATTTCTGAAAGGTCAAGGTCACTTATTAACTTTTCCTTAAAATACCATGAAGTACGTCTTTTTCCTACACCTTTCTTCAGAATTTGATCATACTTCACCGAAATGTTATTTAGATTAACTGCTTTTGGACAATGATCACTTAATGTCATTTCTGAAAGATCAAAGTCACTTATCAACTATGATTTAAAGTAACATGAAGTATGCATCTCTCCTATACCTTTCATCAGAATATTATCATTTATTACCTTGCCTATGCATTCTACAATGAAAAGAAAGCTTCTTTGCTAGACGGACTGAAAGAAGTCAATGATTATGTACGGAATTCTGACTTCTGAGAAATCATTTTATGTGTGAATATTGATAACATATATATGCATTGTTACTTCCTTAATCTTTTTTAAAAATTTTATGTGCGTTACCCATCTGTGTTTACAAGCTTAACGTAAAAACAAGATGTGTTGATCAGAGAATGAAATAATGTCACTGTTTATGTCCTCCCAGCGGTCACAACTTTTTATTAAATAAGATGATTATTATAGAAAATCGTTTTATTTTCAGCAATATGTTTGCAGCAAACTTTAATAGCGCCTTGATCCGTTTGTTTGTGGCATTACAAAATGTCTGTTTTTAGCATTCAGTGGCAGACTTTGCTAACAAAAGATAACTGCGGCATTGGATATATTTCATGTTGATAAAGAAATGTATGGTGCGATAAAAATTGGTATTGTATCAGTTAGTGTCCATTTTTCGTCTTGCAGACAAAATCACTAAGGACGTGGGTACCATTTCTGACAACAAGGACACAGTCAGCTTGATGCCTGTACTTACTTATTGCGTGCTTGGAACAGTCGTGATATTGGCTGTGACCTTTGCAATCGTTGTAACGTGTCGTCGGCAACGGAAGAGCAATGTCCAAGGTTGGTCATTCATACAACATATACTTGAGCAAGGTTATTTTAATTAAATCAAACCATTTCATTGTATCTATAAGAACATTTTATTTTATTTACACAGATTTCGAATCGCCATATACGCACTTCTGCCATATGATAATATTATTTCAATATATTTTATACATCTCCTTTCGACAATCATGTTCTTAGGTTTGGTGCATACAGTTATGTGTTGGCGTTATGAGTTAACGATGTTTAAACTGAAAATGACATTGTTCTGCTGTTACGGTGAGTGGGAAGGTGGGCCCGTAAACCGGTTAACCACACCAATTGTTTGGCTTTTGGCAAATTAAATGACCGTTCTAAGTCGGTATCGTAATTGCACTACAATCAAATATTTTTGTAATGTGTTATATGTGCTAGTATATTATTTATATTCATGCATTGTATAGCTCCATGGTGACTTCTGCCACATAAGTGAGCCAGTAACTCCTCTTTTTTCTCCTAAATTATACAACGAAACGTTAATAATAGTGCTTGCTTAATAATTTACAATTATACAATTTAGGATTGCATTATGGACATCTAGAGAAATTAAACAAATATCTGCCGGAAATAGTCGTAATCGCAAAATATGTATAAAACATGTTGCAAATGATAGGGATGGATGACTAAATATTTTAGCAATTTGTCAACATAATACTTGGCTTAATGCGCCCTCGACGTACTTTGATTCAAATGATTTCACATCCACTAAGTGGTAGAAATGTAACAAAATGTCAAAAACTCTCGTGTTCGATCTAAATCAGATGCATTTTGGGTATGAATTTTACATAAATGTTTCTTGTGGTATATACTATGTACCGATACTGAACACAAGTAAATTATCTAATAAATAATTGACGGTCAAACATTTACCTGCAGGCCAAGAATATCTGCAGATTTATAATTTGAAAAAAACTGTTGATTTGAATATGTAACATGTATTAAATAAATTAGTTATCGATTCGTTTCAGTTCCCGTGACTCGATACCACCCCTCTACATCAGCAATCACGAGAACAGAACAAGAAAGGTTTAATTGACTTACGATATTTAGTTAAACTTTAATTCCCAAGAATGAACCATTGATTAAACGTTCAGTCTATACATCTTTCTGAAGTACAGAGTAAGCTTTGAAAAAGTGGTGAAGTAATTGATGGGTGGTGTTTAATTTGGGGATCGCTCTCCCCATTGCACTACTATGTTTTGGGGAATGGTAAATTTTGCGATATGGACGAAAATATATTGAAACAGGCGTAAATCACCAATCTACTTACCAAAAATTTATAACACAAAAAGAAATTAATCTAAATACATTAAATACACTGCATTGTCCTGAATGTCATCGATTTCAGCGTGATGACGTCATTTTGTTGCTTATGTCGTTATATTTTTGTATTCTGCTGTAGCTCAATGAAAACGTTTTTTTTTTTTTTTCATATATCATTTCAGTATCGTGATTGCAACTTCCTCAACTAATGACGAAGTCCAAAACCACTATGAGGAATTAATAAAATGATGAATGTAACGGTTATCAAAGAAACTTGGGACAGAAAAAAATTCTGCCTTTTAAACAAAAAAGAAAAATGAAATTTCCTTTTGCCTATGAACTTAATTAACATTGCTGTTTCACTTATCCAATGCAGCTACCAAAAAGAAAACAACTCTTCATTGCAAACAATTCGTCAAAAAACAAACCAATGTTTTTATATCTGTCATTTACAATGAATTTCAGTATTTGCATTGTCAAACGATATGACATAATTTTATGATTTTGACTTCTTTTATTGAATGGTTGATTGATTTCTATTAATTGCTTAGTATTTTATGTTCCTCCACGATCATCTCATCATTGCATAGCGACCGTACCCGAGGGATGCATTGCAGAGAAATGTATACGTTTAATTTGTAACGAAGCAATGAGGAATCGTTTTGCATACCACGCCTACTATGACACGGGACCTCAATTGTTACTCTCTCTTTCAAATTACAGTTCATCAAGGGTATCGACAGTGGGAGTTGAACCTCGAGGCTCTCCGGGAAAGGGGGAGGGGTTAGTTGGATTTGCTATTCGGTCAAGAGTAAAGCTGTCATTGATGAGGATTGCTACGAGTGACAAAGATAGATTTTATAAAGTGAATGATATTATCATAACATCATTATCATTAGTAAACATCATTTTATATATTTTTGCCTTCTTTAATTGTTTTGTAAATAAATCTCGTAAATAACTTAAACTATTACTTCATCGTGTTTACTAATATTGCAATGTTATCTCACAGAATTGAATTTTTGCATAGATTTGTCCATATTATATCTCACTATATGCATTACATGTCCTTTACCCTTTTGTACCTTCACAAACAATTTTTGATTTGAATAGATATAGTTCTACCCATTATTGATTCTCTATCTTAATAAAATCATAGATAAAATTCTTAATTCCATTTCACATATTAAATAGTGTATGTCAAATCATGTTGCACGTTTGAGTTACAATACTTTGCATCTTTTATTTTTTAAATATTTTGGTTTTTTTTTTATTAGTACAGCCTTATAATGTATTTTTGAATTTTCGTATTTTTGAGCAAAATCCACGAAACATGACGTCATAGGTCTTACGCAATCGCATCGCAAAATCCATCACACGAAAGTTAAACAGACACAAATAGAACAAACACAAGGATGTGTATAATTACAAAATGTACATACATAAGCATATGCTTTCGTTTATTAATTAATTTTGTCAGTGCAGAAATCTGTTTACAAAATTATAGGTATTCACGTATAACACGTATTTAAACGTATCACATTAAAGCTCAAGCATATATTTATCAAATTGTTATTGTCTCATTGGTGCTACAACTGTCTGATTATACACAGAATATCAGCTCAACGTAAGACATGACATAAAGATTTTAATGTACTGGTGTTAGTGTTGTTGCTTGCTGGAGACTTTCAAACCAGTAACAATCCTCACTTAATTGTTGTGATTAACCAGTCCCCCCCCCCGCCCCACCTTCTCAATCATCTCAAACGCAGTACAGTCAGAAAACATATACACGTATTTACAGGTATTATTAAAGACTTCGACTTGTTTACACGACAAACAATACCATGCCATAATTTGAACTGAATTGTCAGCTATATCAAATCCCTGTATTAATATAATTAAATACATTGTAACCACATAATAAAAACAAAATGTATTTATTTTGATATGATTATTTATTACTTTATTTATTACTTTTATTTCTTGTTTGGCGATATTTGGCCATGACTGCAAATTAATAAAGGAGCCAAGACCCAACTTGGATCTTATGGGCATCCAAATAAATAAATCAGAAAATTGAAAATACAATTATATATAGATAACACAATTGAACCCTGAGATCAGCGATTCAAAATGACATCTAAATAATAAATAAACGAAATGCCAATTGAAATGAATTAAAATGAAATACAATTAGATATCAAATACTGGTGAACGCGCGAAAAACTGCCACCATCCATAAAGTCTTTCAAACAACAATATGCCAGCTACAGTCATGACGATTGATAGTAAATCCTTGAATTCATGGATAACCTGGAATAATAAATTAAAACTTTCCCGCAGTATCAAAATTCTACAAATACAAATTTAAGTTGGGTGGGGTGGTAGTGAAAAAGTTTTTTTTCCAAACTGAACACAATGAAAAATATCGCTATTTAAATACTCTGGCACACATGTCACAAAACGTGAGTTAAATAGATTATAGAGTTATCATACTTAGATATAGTAAGAGTTGTCTTGCGTTAATAAATCGATTTAATATATAGGATTAAATCTTATTATTAAAGACTTCGACTTGTTTACACGACAAACAATACCAATTTCCAACGACCACAACATGTTATTTCATCATCACTTAACCCAACTAAAGCTGCAGAAGTTGCTGCACCAATTCTAAATGAATGAGACTTGTAAAATCGAGAGTCAGTCCCTGCATTATGCAAACATTTGTTAAGTACAGCTATAAATTGGTATCGAGTCACTGGACTTCCAGAAGCATGGCGAAAATAAACACCTGGGAAATTTGGCCTATTAAGATCATAAATTTTAAACGCTTGAACAGGACAAACTGAATTACCAGTTGCTGGCAAACAAATCACTGAGCCCAAACCAGACTGATCAGTCTTTGAGTGACATAAATTAATTTCTAAAGAATTAATACCTGGTATAAACTTTATATTCGATTTTAAAATGGCATGACCATAATCAGTTCTTGAATTTACTACTAATTCACCCACTCTAATAAAAAAACAAAAAATTTTATCATGTATAAAGCTGTAAAAAGTGTATCCTCATAATTTGACATGCATACCACTGACAGAGATTGTACCAGTTTATTCAAAACATCAAACGTTATTGGCATTCTTAAATCCTTTCGTTTATCAAGTCTAGAGATACCCGTAATCATTTTACTGACTACAAATGACTGTGTTACGTCTTCAAAGTCACACACTTTACATTGAAACACTATAGCTGATAGATATGATCTAATTGTACTTGAGGCATAACCTTTTATAGATAAATAGGCAACAAAATCAGTTACATGGTTCACCACCGGAGGCCAAAGCAGCTGATGACCTTGAGAAATACGAAATAAATAAAATACACGCAAGGCATTATTGTGCATTTTTGAAGTGCTTTCAGACACCGCTGCCTTTAGAATTAGTTTTTTTCTATTGTTGAGAGCATCTGGAGAAATGACTGAGGTACTACCACTGGATTCTCGTCGGCCTTCGGGAATGATTGCCGAAATCTTTCCCATTGCTGTCGAAAAAGAGCATCAGCTAAATTATTTCTCTTTCCTACTATACGCACAGCCTTAAACTGAATATCATATATCATACATCGCAACACTAAAGGCCTTAACAGTTGCATAACTCTCCTAGATCTAGAAGTGTTTTTATTCAAAATTTGAACTAATGCCATATTATGTGTACAAAATTAGTTTTTTATTTACAAATTGACTATCCCAAATATAAAAAGCTAATGAAATTGGGACAAATTCTAGAAATGTTATATCTTTCATCACCATTTTATCATGCCAATCAGCTGGCCATTGCAAAACAACCCAGTGTGTCTCAAATATCGCAGCACATCCTAAATGACTACCTCCCGCACTATCTGTATACAAAGAAATGTCACACATATCAACCCATGGCTTATAATCAAAATAATAAACACCATTGAACAATTCCAAAAATGTTAACCATACTTTGATATCTTCTTTCATTCCTATGTTTACCCGGAGACGGTGATAAGGTTGACGTAAACCCGTCATTGCATCATAAAAACGCCTTATAAATGCCCTAGCCGAAGGTATAGCACGTGAACAGAAACATAACAACAACCCGTCACCGATTGTAGCTCTTTTAACGTAGTTTTCTTTTTTAAGTAAATTTCACATAACGCTTTTTCAAGCTTTTGAAGTTTTTCATCAGGAATTCTAACCATCATCTTATTTGTATCTATGTGTAGACCCAAAAATGTAAGTATAGTACACGGCCCTATGGTTTTATCTTCCGCTAAAGGAACACCAAACTCATCACACATATCCCTATAACAATACATAAGCCTAATGCATTCATTAGAATTAGCCTTTCCTGCTACCAAAAAGTCATCCAAATAATGAACAATATTTTGATTATCTGATCTACGCATCAATTCCCATTTTAAGAAGGTTGAAAACTTTTCAAACAAGGAGCAAGATATTGAGCAGCCAAATGGCAAGCATTTATCAACAAAATAGAGACCATTAACTTTATAACCAAGCAATTCAAAATCAGAAGGGTGTGTTGGCAATAACCTAAAAGCACTTGTCTAATCTAGCAACTAATGCCCCTTTTCCTAACTTTGAAAGCATATTTAAAGCAGTATCAAATGATGTATATTGTACAGAACAGTATTTATGATCAATAAAGCTATTTACACTTGCACCTTTTGGATATGACAAATGATGTATGAGCCTCCAAGAACCATCCTTTTTTGGTATTAAACCTATAGGTGACACTCGCAAATTATTTAAAGGCCTAGCACTGAATGGTCCTGCAATTCTACCCAACTTAACTTCTTTCAAAATAACACCTATTGCATCATTTTCATGCAGTTTTATAGATATAAGGTTATCAAATTCAATTGCCTCTCTGAGACCTTCATAATGCAGTTTGAAACCTTCTGAAAAACCTTTATATAACAACGAAGCATCATCTTGATTGGGGTAAGAAAGAAGATACTTTAACAAAACATCAGACTTAATTGGTGTAACTGCAATATCAGTTATGTTTCTGTTGGTTGACACCTCTGTTATTTCTTGCATTAACACCGTTTGCTGAACTACCAGATCTAGAATTAGTAGATACAACCCTACAGTTCACTGGTGGATGAGATAACGAACATTTTAAACACTTATGAAGATATGGGCAAGAGTTTTTCAAACAAGTGCCTTTATAATTGTAATCATAACATTTTAGAACATTATGAGTAGCAGTGGAGGTAGTATTTGTGCTCACAGAGTGTTTAAACATATACAAAAGCCACAATTCCTGATCTACCACAGACCCATGACAATGCAGGATTTTTCTCTTTTTTAATCTAAATTGAATATCATAATCTTTCCAACCCAATCCAAAAGTTCTACTGGCACCTAAACGTATTGTATGTAAACATTTCAAAATTCCACCAATTGAACTAGGAAAGGCTTCAGTATAAATACTTGCAAAAATCAAAAAAGCATCAGTCCATTCTTGAATATTATTTATTTTTGATAGCTCTTTCTTGGGATCTAAAACAATACAACCATTCCGGACAGCAAGTCTTTGTTCAACAGAATCTAAATCTATAGTTTTGGTTATAAGTTTTGCTAGGTCAATATACTCATTATTAACAATTTTAATCTTCAACTTATTTGAAACGTTACAACCCAGATCCTGAGTTATACTTTCAATACGAGGGATATTTTCCAAATCAGATTGAAAATTACCTCTATTGGCATTATTGCAGTCATAAATTGGTACAGTCTCTAATGCAGCTGTATTCCTGTTTTGTCCTATTTGAGTTAAGACACGATTGGAAACCTCATCAGAAATAGCTGCTATTTGATCATCAGTCAAATTCAATGGTACAATTGCTGGAGCATCATTCCACACTCCTATATCAGGTACAAGATTATCATTTTGGACCTCAGGTCCTTCTTTAGGTTACGTGCACCACGTCTGGGACGTGCAATTGGTCGATTTTCTACTCGCTGTCTTGGACGGCGTGGTCTAGGCATGTCGAAACTCCACTAAAATGAAAATCATTAAAATTTATTACAAATCAGTTACAAATAAAAATACATAACAATTTCATATACATCGTCTATTTGTGCTTATTATGGTTTCTTTCATAATTAAAAATTATATTAAATTTTAATACTCTTTCGTCAATTATATAAAATATCTATATCTAAGTAACATTGGAATTAAATACAAATTTTAACACTTACATAAAGTCTGCACTATACCCAACATACAATACATTTTTTGTTTGTTTGATTATTGTTTTACGTCACTCCACGATTATTTCACGTATATGCCTGATGCATTGCATACAAATTTAGACCTTTGAAACGGACCCACCCGAAGCAGTGAGGGATCTTTTACGTGCCACGCCTACCGTGACACGGGACCTCGGTTTTTACTGTCTCATCCGAAAGACAGAACACCGGTGTGCCCCGGGCGGGGGTCGAACCCGCGACCTCTCGATCACGAGCCGAGCACCTTATCCACTAGGCCACACCGGCTTACCTACAATACACTAAAATCAAAATGGCCGATACACAAATTCACTCATGTGTAAATTAAAACCACACCTAGGTTAGTTTTATTGAATTCAGCACACAATATCATTTGAAATCCAAAGACATCAACTTTAATAAAGGATCATTTTTATTCAATTTTACAAAACAATATAACTAAGTATTTCATAAATACAAAACAGTTCTCATTTTAACATTACAAGAATAATATTCTGACTTACCTGGCAAAAAGTTTTTTCCAAACTGAACACATTGTAAAATATCACTCTATTTAAATACTCTGGCACGCGTGTCACAAAACGTGAGTTAAATATATTATAGAGTAATCATACTTAGATATAGTAAGACTTGTCTTGCGTTAATAAATCGATTTAATATATAGGATTAAATCTTATTATAATAATCATTCATGCAGTCATACAGTGAGCACAGATAAATGCGTTAATGAAGTTGAGAGTTTATATATATAGATATATATATATATATATGTATATATATATATATATATATATATATATATATATATATATATATATATATATATATATATATATATATTTATATATATTTATTTATTTATCTATTTATTTATTTATACCGTTAGGTGCAGTCCTAACCTTACATAAAGTGCACTTCAAGTTAACTTTAAGACTGCTTTTCAAGTTTACTTGGCGACAACACAGTAAACTTGGAATCATGTTTAGTAGTAAACTTGATTGCAAGTTTAGCACTAAACTGGATTTCGAGTTTACTCCAAGTGCACTTCAAGTTTAGTTTACTTTCTATATACATGTACATTTATTGTATTTTTCTATTAAAACAATTTTTTATATATATAATATGCAATTAGTAGTAAACTTGAATGCAAGTTGAGTACTAAACCTGATTCCAAGTTTACTCCAAGTGCACTACAAGTTTAGTGTACTTTCTGTATATATGTACATTTTCTATATATTTTTTTTAAACAATTTTTTATATGTAAAATATGCAATTGTACATAATAAGACAATTATTTCTATCGTGTTATACGAAACTGGATAATTGTAATAAACAAACGTGAAAAGTAAACTTGATGTCACGTGATAGTAAACTTGAAGACAGAATTATTCGAAAGTAAACTTGATATCAAGTGCACTTGACTAAACGTTATGACTGGTTTTCAGGACGAAAATCTAAACTTGAAGTGCACTTGTCAAGTGCACTTGATTGTAAGGTTAGGATTGCACCCAACTGTATATATATATATATATATATATAATTTAATTTTTTCCACATTGCCTGTATAACGCCTATACAATAACACTGTCAAAATTTCGTCTATATCTGTATAGACAGAAAAATTTTGTCTATACGCGTATAGACAATGTCACTCGATTTATACATAATCGGGGCCACACTTAAACAAACGCATCGGTTCGATCTATTAATATATCAATATATCGAAAGATTTCAGATATTTAAAAGAAATCGGAAAATATATATATATATATATATATATATATATATATATTTTTATATATATATATATATATATATATATATATATATATATATATATATATATATATATATATATATATATATATATATATATATATATATCCATAACCACTATATATATATATATGCACAACCACTGTAATTGCCCGTGATAAAGCTTTCAGTACATATGTTATTTCTGAATTAAACATTGATCAGTGGCGTCATAATATAAGCCAATATGTAATCCATTTCTCAATACAGAAAGTGATGTTTGACATACTTTTGATTGTTATGCTTATGGCGTCATAATGTAATGTTTGACATATACAACCTTGTATGACGTCATCAAAATCGTATTTTGCACTAAAGTACTTGACATTCGACGAGAGTATGTCATTCCGGAGATACCCTACGACGTTGTCATAGGAGACCAGCTTTTTTATAATTTCTCTACGAAATGATTAGCTGATGCTACTGCTCATTATATCTAATAAATGTATTAGCCATTGTCATTCATTCCTGCATGAAAACACAAAATAAGCCACTTATTCTCTATATCATTACGAATATTATCTTGGATAATCATAAATGTAAAAAATATTAAATACCAAAGACATGTGCACATCATGGTATCCCCCTAGTGAAAACCAGAAAAAAAAATCTATTATTCATAAATCATTAAAGTGCTGACGGCTAGATTGAATGATATATAGGTCATTATCTTACGTAAGCCTGTCATGAAGTCCCCTATTCTGCCATGTCAGTTTAAGTGAAGTACTCACGGATAAGTCATGTCAATACAAGAGTTACAGTCTGCTTCTGCCTCATGATTCAGTCGTATCACAGAGGTGCATAGACTTAGAAGAAAATTATGATGTCTTAGAAGAGAGGACTTAAAGAAATGCGGTGATTAGTGTTTTACATCGTGAATAATTTTATGCATGTCTCTTATAACAAATACCACCCTCTTCTCTAATTTCTATAATAATCCCAGATTTCTGCGATCAGTGTAGGAAAAAAGGGGGGGGGGGGGGGGAAATGTAAAAAAAAGGGAGGGGGGGGGGGGTATTTTGCACAAATTCTTCAACTTCTTAGCTACGGGCATTTATAATACAGTTCTTGATTTTATCAATATAAAGGTCAGGTTATATTCTGTATCAACAGAATAAGCGTGTATGACTGATGCTTATGCGTATACAAAATTAACATCTATAACTATAATATTTCAATAACATTTGACATTTCTACTCCCTCTTTGCTGGTGCAGAGCATAATTCCGACACGCTGGCACTGCATAAGTCCTGTCATACATAACGTATTGGTACGATCTTGACAATTGTTATAATATGAAATTTAGTTCCTTTAATGAGAAAAAACAACTTCAACACTTCCCCTTATGAGACGTTTAATGAGTATTTATGAAATACATTGTGTGTTACGATTCACTGTAAAAGGAAACGTTTGCATATTCTCATGATTGATGAAAAAGTAATTGTTGAAAAACAAACTATGTATGATTAAAATAACGTACAATTCTCTGAGCATGGCTGCCTTACGTATTTTTCTGGAAATCTTAGTATTTATTAATATTATAAAGAACGGTAAGATTTTTCTTCAGTACTATCATTTTGTGTTTATTTTCTTTGCTCTGTGTGACTGTGGCGACTTTCGCTGTAAAGCAAAGTCAGACGTCTTAGGATTTATTTCTTCTTAGATAAAGGATTTATTTAATATGATAGCACATTAATTAAATAATAATAATAATAATAATAATAATAATAATAATAATAATAATAATGATAATAAACATAAATTGTGATTAAAAGCAATTTCAAGGTAGACACAATTCAATGTTTTATCATCTGAATCAGGGAAGTAAGAATTTGGCCATGATATGAGATGTGGCATTGAAGAGATTTCGAAAAATAAAGTTTTGGGTCATCTTTTTTTTACTTTTACATTTCCAATCGGCTTTTGAACTGACAATCGTTTTAAAAACGAAAGTAATATTACAACCCAACCCCCTTTCTCAGAAATAAAATGATAATAATAATAATAGTAAATGATAGTAATAATGAATAAATAGATAGATAAGTAAAAGATTGACAATAACGCGATTTGCACCTTAAAAGTCTTCATTGCCCCCCCCCCCTTTCCCACAAACGCACACACGCACATTTGTTTTTTATAGATAGAAATAAAATATAATAGGCCGTATTACAAAAGCGCTGCCGCAATGGGATCTAGCTTCATTTTCAGAGACAGAACGAGAAATCCACTTCTGCAATACTTGCCATTTAAACATGTTTAAATCATAAAAATGCAAATTCCATTATTCATTTGTAGTGGAAATTTACCGCTTGGTGTGTGTAAGGGGAAAGGAGGGGGTCGATATTGCTTTTATGCGTAATAAGAATGACAATAAATTCTTTAGAATTAAATTCAGTTTTCAGAAATTAAGGGATATATTCCAGGAATATTAGCTGCAGTTTTCGAAAAACGCATAAAAGAAAAAAGAGGAGTTACCGGCTCAGTTATGTGGCAGAAGTCACCATAGAGCTATACAGTACATGAATATAAATAATATACTAGAACACATATCACATTACAAAAATATTTGATTGTAGTGCAATTACGATACCGACTTAGGACGGTCATTTAATTTGACAAAAGCCAAACAAATGGTGTGGTTAACCGGTTTACGGGCCCACCTTCCCACTCACCGTAACAGCAGAACAATCACAGGACTTACATTTAAAAATTTATAAATAATCCTCCATGTAAAGAACAAGGGTCAACAGGTATCGCATATTGAGAGGTCATAAAAATATAAACACATAAGGTATTGTAAAATACATAATGGTAAAACCGATTCTATTGTTGGGCCCCCGGATCAATAGATAGGGGCACATTGTTTTTGTCCTGTATATACTTTCTAAGTCTTCGTGACAAAAGGTATATGGTAAAAGTTGGGGTTGCACAGGGTCATTCCCGATCCAAATAATTTCATAAATCATCAATTTTCTCAAAAATACCTCAGATCCCCGCCCCTCAACTATATTAATCCTTATTCTTCATGACAAGACTAGTTTGGTATATCCATGGACCTCTTGCCCCTGTCCCAAAAGAAACTAGTGTGAAAAGTCCACGTCGGAGTTAGGACGACTTTAGTGTTCACATCCAAACACAGGGGAAATGTCATTGTTATTTATATTATTCTTAATAATAATAATAAAAATAATAATAATAATAATAATAATAATATTATTATTATTATTATTATTATTATTATTATTATTATTATTATTATTATTATTATTATTAATCATATACATCAATCAACGTTTAAAATAATTAATAATGATTATAATGAAACTCAAAGTGAAATACTGGGAACTCTATGACGGGCCTTGTCCAAACCGTTTCAGAGGAGGCAAGATCCTGAACGTCGTTTCCTCTGACTCTTAGTCGGGACTCCTATTGAACACGGATCTGAGCTTGCTTATGGTGAAGTTGATCTCTCCTTACATATTTTTGATAGCAACATACTATTCTATAATTGTTTATTGTTTATTAATTTTTTATGACCTCTCTCCTTGAGAAACTTGTTGATCCTTGTTCTCTATATGGAGGATTATTTATAATTTTTTAAATATGTGTCCTTTGATACTGTTGCTTTTGCGGTGAGTGGGAAGGTGGGCGCCCGTAAACCGGTTAACAACACCAACTGTATGACGTTTGTTACTTCAATTCATCGTCCTAAGTCCGTATCGTAACCGCAGCAGAATCGAATATTTTTGTTCCGTGTATATTATGCTATTGCCATTTTTTGTGTGCAGGTCCTTGGTGATTTATGGCATACAGCTTTGTGAGATGTCTTCTGCTTTCTCTTTTACTTGTTAGAATGAACTAAACAGAAAGCTAATACTGCACTTGTACGCTAATATTCTATCAATGATATTAAATGCATCGATATATAAAGCCCTTCATGAAGAATATCATTCTAATGTAGCATGATTACCATATTTTCGGAAACATTCTCTATTATGAAAATGACCCCAGAGCAGGAGCTGGGCCGAATGCTAATAGGAGTAAATTGTATGTATCATCGTGGATTTCTCAATTTCATTCAACAGCCTTCACAAAAATATTATTATTATGCCTGGACCATACCCCATACCAATCAGTGCTTTAGTGTATAGAGGTACTCCAGGTCTAATAGTTTCCACAGGGTAAAGACGTACATAGTTTGGATATTAAGTGAAAGTGACACGTGTAACCCCCCCCCTTTTTTTTGCCTATTAAATTATCAACTTGAAATCTAAACACTAAGTGTATCTACTAGTGTAAAAGTTGTGGACAACTACTGCTCCCGCTCTACGTGTATACCATTTATTAAACTTTATCATTAATGAATATATATTTATTAACTTTATTCAAGATAGAATATATTTTATTGAAGTACAAAATGCAGTCCATGATGTGTCTATGACTTTTTCCTTATGAATACAAAAAAATCCGACAAAATCCCCCTTAAAATAGCTATCTAAGGTAAGTATTTGTCCGTAATGAAAATGGTGTACGTAAATAATTGCATGACGATCATTGAACATAAATTCTATAGGTGACCTCAAGAACAATGAAGTCCTGATATATGAAAGACTTTTTAAATCAATAGGTTTGACAAATTGACATGAAATAAGTCAGCGATATTATTAAAAGTATGTTAATAGAACTGTAAAACAAATAAAATATCCATTGTGGTTTCATCAGACTTTTGATATTTATTACTATTGCTTACAGAAAGTGCTCAGAGACCCAATCAAAGCGTTTATAAAGTCTCTGCGACAACACAGAGCGCGTTATAATAATCACGATAATTTTAGAGTATTTGTATTAGATGTAAAAGTGTTTAAGGAAGAATTACATGTATTACTGTTGTTCTGTCCGTTCAGCATTTTCCATCAAACATAATGAGTAGAACGGGATTAGAACAGCCTGTCACAGTAGTGAATACAATTTAATGTTTTTCGATAGTTGTACACGGCAACTGTCTGACATGGCTCCCTACGTTAAATTGATGTTACCATAAAACATTTGATAAAGGTCAAGAAGATGAAAATAATCATTTTTCTGTTGACTTTAATTTGAAATTGTTTTGTAATAATAGTTATTAATAAATATCAAATATTGGGTCTGTTTTACTCACCTTAACTTGGGTTTTTTTTTTTCAGTTTTCCCCTTTTCTATCGTAAAAAGCTTTAAAAGTCCGAAAACGTTATATTGATCTTCAAATATTTACATGATATGAAAATTCCAACCATTCGGCTACGAGCATCACTGAAGAGACATAAGTTGTCGATTGGTGCATCTGGTGCACAAAATTAAAATGTATATATTTTTTATATCTATGTATAATATTATTTGGAATATTTCAGTATTCCTTTGTACTAACAAATTTCAACAAAATATAACAAATTAAACTAAAATTACCTTTTATTCTGTAGATGTTTTTTCATATGTAACTGCTTTGTAGGAAGCCCTTTTCAGCTGAGACTTACTGAAGACCGATATCCATTTTTCGGTCGTGTTGAGGTCGATGGACGATGGTAACGGATGGGGGACAGTATGTGATGACATTTGGGACGACAGAGATGCTACAGTTGTGTGCAAAAGTTTAGGATTTATATATGGGTGGGTATGACGCGAAGTAATATCAACATGAATATGCATGGACTGATGATCTACAGTTAACCTAGTTGCAACTACATTGAGATGTAACGTGTTACTGATTATAACATGATCTTTTCTGATTAAAATAGTATAAACTTGCATTGCACAGTTGTGTCAAGGCAATACACCATTATATAATGTTGACGAAAACCCGCCAAAACATAACATGACGTCAATGTGACGTCACTATGGCCCAGTGCATTATATGAAGCGGGATACACTGCAACAATCAACATGCCAAGAAAAACGCCGTCGTGCAACCTTTTCCTTACCACAGTTTGTTGTGTAATTTCACATGTTCTATATCTGTTTGAAATATGTCTTGCTGGGCCTAACTTTTAGATTATAAATATCAACAGAATTTCAATTTAATTAGACAATGTCTTAAAAGACTACACCATTCAACAATTCCATTGCATTATTTATACGCAATTACGTCTTTTATAAGTTGAGCACAGCTATAAATATTAATGATAGGTTTCCATTTATCATATACAACAAAATTTTATTACCAAATTGGGCAATATGCCCTTGCACTTGTTGAATGTTTGATGTTAATACTACATGTGCTATATATGGCAGTCACGTGATTGCAAACTACGGATAAAATTTACATTAAACAATTTGCATTTTTACCTTTTTTGCAGAAATAATCTTTATTTTATTCTTATGCGGTTCTCAATATAGACTATATAATGCCAATGACGTCGTGGTGTGTCCTAACGTTACTGAGTGATAACATCTAGAGAATCGCAGGATTCCTCATGATTCTAAATTTAATATTAATGTGATTTGTTTTTTCGGGAAATTTCACATTTGTACTTTTTACGCTTTTTTTATTTCGGTTGTTTACTGTCCTCATCACTTGAGTATATTAAGATACATCAATTTAAGTGTAACTAAAAGGATGCGTTTATTCTTTAGAATATAATGTATGATGATACTATTTCAGAAAAGCATTATTAGCATCATCTTTTGGAAGTGGAACCGGGATGATACTTATGGACGATGTAAACTGTACTGGGACCGAAATGTCCTTAATCGAATGCAGTTTTACGAATCAGTCAAACTGTGCCCATATCGAGGATGCTGGAGTAATATGTTTTATGGAAGATGTAAGCGGTAACATGGGTAAGTATATTAAATATCAGTATGTTGGGCTAAGACATTGCCCTATTTTTCGATGGGGTGTTTATTTTATTCTTAAACCATTTACATATCCTTATATATATTTTACAGTGCATTATATATATTTAACTATGCATACAAAATGATTTTATTAGCTGAGAAGCCTATGTGACCGGACATCCAGGAACACATTTCAACACATATATTTTGTAGAAGAGAATTTGATCCAAATTATAAGGATGCTTTGTTGTTATAAGTATATGGATGGCTTTAGCGTGGGTGGTGAATATGGAATTCTTTACTACATGAATAAATAAAATTATATCATATTGTATAAAATGTATTGACATATTTCCCATTTCCAGTTAACCGGATACACAGGGTCCATGTTCCATTCTGCTCCCTTATTTAGCTGCCTGATTCCATCCACCTCTGCACAAATGTTTCGTCCAACTAAAGGCTGTTTCATAAATGTGACGCTAAGTCTTGACTCTTATTCTAAGGTCAACAGCTAAATATCATCCAATGTTGTGTCACGACCTTCACCCAAAGGCAGTTCTTTTATTTCAAGGTCCCCAGTTAAATGTGGTCATGCTTCCTTTTGTTTCCATTAATCTTGTATAAATGTGCCTTTTGACTAAAACGGTGGCATGGCTTGATCAAAGACACTATCTCTTATTCCAAGGTCAGAAGGTAAACATTGTCCATATTTCATTTCACTTTATAATGCATTCCTTTGTGGTTTAATTTCAATCAAACTCTGTACAAATGTCCTTCGTAACCCTAAGGTGTGCTATGATTTGATCCAAAGTTATGAATCTTTTTTTCAAGGTCAACAGCTAAATATGGGGATTGTTAATGGATTTCCATCAATGTTCCGTACCCGTCTGTGTAATGACCTTAAATACGTCTACCAGCATTTTACTATCGATTTGCTTATAATATTATTGTATTTCATATTTTACAACAGTGACCAGGCATTTGCACCTATCTGATCTCTGAAAAATTGTGACAGATGTAACACGTGTGAACTATTCATCTGCCTAGTTTACCTGTTCATCTAACATCGTTACCGCAATAATTTCTAACCAATCTTTTGCAATACTACTAGAAAATAAACATGATTGTTGTGTTGAACCGGTTGACCGCTAGGGGCGCGCAACTGCGAAAAGGTCAATTGCACAATAGCCCATGACTTTGTTTACTTAACTGTGACTTTTATTCCAGTCTCAATTATACAGCAAGTTTCTACGTCTGCTGAAAGGCCAATAGGAGGAAAGGGTTGTTTTACGATAGCAATATACTCAGAATACAGGTGCTGATATGTTCTGCATGTCCATGGATACATTTTGCACTCACCTTTCCCCCCTATTCTTATTTTCGAAACATCTGGGACTCTCAAGACATAACTTTAAAAGCCTATTATGTGGTGAAAAGGGCAACAGACAGTTAAGTCTAAGAATTTTGATTATTAGTACTTAAAGCGTCCATAAAAAAATGTCATGGTCATAATCTCAAGCCTTTTTTCTGGTCGAAACTCAGAAAGGTAGTTTTGATGTTAAAAAACTTAAACGACTTTCCAGTATTACTTGAATATACTTTTTGTTCAGTCATATCCATGGTTACATATAACGTTGTGAGACACATGTATATTGGGCCCTTTATAAGATTTTAACATACATGTATCTATGAGACGTTTTCCACAAACTGTATCGTGATCCGTTTAACCAGTACGCTTTGCATATCATGAATATGATTGAAATGAAGTCTTTTGCAGAACTGCAACACATCGATGTATTAATATCTGTGTTTGGAGCATTTCTGACATGTATACAATTTAGAGTTTTTCTTTAAATATCATGCTAAACGAGGTTATGATATAACATGTTTATAATAGTATTACATGTTCCACTATATATTTCAGTGTCTAGAACTTACCGTAGTAAAGTAAATAAGGAAATCGGAGACATAACTGACAGCAACGACTTTTTCAGCTTGATACATATTGTTGCTTATTCCAGTTTTGGAGCTACAATATTTATCCTGGCACTGGCGATTATGATCATTGTGCTCTGTCGACAACAACACAAGAACAAAATCTTAGGTAAGTCATTTATGCCACATATTTTGTTCACATAATTATGACCGATTATCGAATTCTAACAATTACCCATTGTTGTCTGTTAGCATGATGTGTGCATAATTTGTACGTGTCCGTTAGTACAAACTTGTTGACAACAGATAGTAAATCTAGAATGCACACTCCCTCCACACAATAAAAGGGCGACAGAAAACATCAGACGAAGCTGTGTAAAGCAATCAATAAGGACATGCGCATCAAACACGTTTGTATTCAAATAAACACGGAAACGGCATTACAACAAGAATTGTCCTATCGCTTAGGACAGAATGATTTTGTGGAGATCAGGTCAAAGGCATGACAAAACCCAGGTGAGAAGGTAAAATTGTGAGTAGCATTAACTTGTGCAGTTGCTTTCTTTGAGAGATGTGCGTGTGTGTTTTGATGATGTTGACCAAGAGGAGAGGCCTTTGCTGAAGTTCTTGTCACACACACAGACCCTTAGGTGTCAGGGAAAGGTAAATATATATTGGAAATTTTTGTACGGAATTGGAGAAGTTTGAATTTGTGAAACACGTGAGGGCCCAGAAACCATTTACCTATGGCAATGTCCAGTTTCCTTGACCTTTGAAATTTTAATCCCCAAATCGATAGTTTATTTCGTAATATGGGGAATAGACATCCTTGTCATACATATCTATGATATGGAAACTCTAAGTGAAAAATATTACACGCAAGAGCCCGGAAATGATGTCGTTTTATCAATGTCCAGTACACTTGACCTTTAACCGTGTGACCTCAAATTCGATAGGGATCATCTTCGTGCCATTGGGAGTACATGTGTCCATTATAAATATTTAATGTGAAATGGGAAACACATGAGAGTCCGGAAACCAATTACATATATCAATGTTCAGTACACTTGACCTTTGACCATTTGATATGGATTATCCCCAGTCTATGAGGAGTCTTTGTGTATTATCTTGAAAGGATAACACGGTATAGCAACGGCACCATTTACCTATATCAAAGTCCAGTACACTTGACTTTTGACCATTTGACCCCAAAATCGATAAGTCTGTATGGTATCTTAACTCTATGTGAAAAGGATAACACCACAGAATCCGGAAACCTTTGTTTGTTGATTCCAATATACTCTCCCCCACAACTGGTATGAGAATATTCGATTGTATTACAGTTAGGGTTCTAACTTGGTCACTAATAATAGATGGCACACTTAAACAGTCGAAGATGACCTTGGGCATGGTGTACACAATCTTGGGTAATACAAAAAAAAAAAAAAAAAAAAAAAACTAGATGTATGCGCAAACCCAGATTTGAGTGCACCAAAACCTCACATCCCTCTTGATAGAAACCCAAATAATAATGATTGTGAGATATTACATTGCTGCTGAAAGTGTTTACGCTTGCATTTTAAGAAATCCGTGTGCCGATTAAATCCAGACACTATTTGGACAATTTGTTGTGTATTGGGGCAACAAACCGACATCAGATACCATAAAACAAAGCATTTAACAAATAGGTTAATTCATTAGCCAATTATTTATCCGATATACATGTATCCGTAGATTTCAAATATTCATGCTATCTACTCATCAGCCGAGGATGCCTGTCATATGTAATTAAAAGAACCCCTGCCAACCTCTAATGCAATATTCCTTACAACCAGCTATTGGCGCAACTGGTATGAAAAAAAGAGTTCTGAATACCCTTTAAAAGCAGTTACAATCTACGACATTAACGATTAAAAAGTCTCATGCATATAAAATCCAAACGAACTATCAAACCAAAAGGTCAGGAGCCAGATAATTATCAAAAAGGTTCACGATGTTAATTATCATGAAGTAGATATTTGTATAATTATTATTTTAAAGCGTTTCAGTTTTAATCTATACGAGATTTCTTTTTTGCAAAAGGTAGACAATTGCTATTTTTCAGTGCCTTTGGATCCATATTACTCCTCAGCAACAGGGATCTCAAATGAAGAAGAAGAATGGTATGTTTACTTACGTAATTCAATGGAGATCTTTATTTACAAGAATGTGTTATAACTATTACTTATTACCCTCATGAATAGTTTCGTTTAAATGCGTCCTTTGACTGTTAAGTGTTAGTTCACATGTGCAATTCTTTTACTTGAACGTTGCACGCTGACTAACAGGGCGGTGGGGACTATATGACGGGTCTTGTCCAAACCTCTTTCAGAGGAGACATGGTCCTGAACCTCGTCCCCTCTGACTGTTAGTCGGGACTCCTACAGATCTAGGGTCTTAGCTCGCTTTCAGACTGGCAGAGCATGGTTTATCATGTTGATGTCGCATATATTTTTACACCATTATGTGTTTTACAATACCTTACGTGTTTATATTTTTATGACCTCTCAATATGCGATACCTGTTGACCCTTGTTCTTTACATGGAGGATTATTTATAAATTTTTAAATGTACGTCTTTTGATTGTTCTGCTGTTACGGTGAGTGGGAAGGTGGGCCCGTAAACCGGTTAACCACACCATTTGTTTGGCTTTTGTCAAATTAAATGACCGTCCTAAGTCGGTATCGTAATTGCACTACAATCAAATATTTTTGTAATGTGTTAAATGTTCTATTATATTATTTATATTCAGGTATTGTATAGCTCCATGGTGACTTCTGCCACATAACTGAGCCGGTAACTCCTCTTTTTTCTTTTTTTTTTTTACCTTAGATATCCTCTATAACGACCTAAATCAACACCGAAAAGGCATTAGTTCTCAAAATGCACTTAAGTACATGTGTACAGTACATATTTGAAAGTCATTTTATATATGGCCAAATGTTGTTCTATTTATAAAAGAACTCGCTGAACCGACTGGTATAATATGCTTTAAACTTAGATAAAAGTTTGTAAGTTACTTAAAAACCTACACTTTTCTCCCACATGCATAACTGTGTTGTTAGATGGAAGTTTAAATCTATTATAGGTCCATTTAGTGCAATGCAGTAATTTAAATTTAAAATAATTCTTTATTTTTTTCTGTCTTTATATAATTTCAGTTACGTGAATGCGGCATCCATAACGAAGAACAAGGCTGTAATGAAGGAATCTGGAATCAATAAGAAATAAATTATAGCAAAATCGGTTCATAGATTTGAAGAACAATATATAATTGGACATTAATTAGAGTAACAGTGTTTTCAAGAGTTATGCATTGCGCCAAGCACGTGTGGCTATTCTCCTCTGTGAATATAATGTAACTGTTCTCCTCTTTGAATATAATGAAACTGTTCTCCTCTGTGAATATAATATAACTGTTCTCCTCTGTGAATATAATGAAACTGTTCTCCTCTGTGAATATAATGTAACTGTTCTCCTCTGTGAATA
Source organism: Pteria penguin (assembly GCA_035048485.1). Lineage (NCBI taxonomy): Eukaryota > Metazoa > Mollusca > Bivalvia > Pterioida > Pteriidae > Pteria > Pteria penguin. The sequence continues at coordinate 29,995,508 of CM068584.1, forward strand.
TAATGTTACTGTTCTCCTCTGTGAATATAATGTAACTGTTCTCCTCTGTGAATATAATGTAATAGGATGTGTGTACAGTACTATAAAGAAACACAAATCTCACAATATTTCCGTCATATATTACAATCCAAATGAGAAATCCATTGATTGATTATTGTTTACGTCACTCCACGGTTATTTCACGTAAATGGTGACGACATCTGCCGAATGCATTGCATAAAAATTTCTACCTATGCATCGGATCCACCCGAAGCAATGGGGATTCTTTTACGTACTACGCCTACCGTGACACGAGATCTCGGTTTGTACTGTATCATCCGAAAGACAGAGCACTAGTGTGCCCAGAGTGGGAATCGAACCGGGGACCTCTAGGTCACGAGCTGAGTACCTCAACCACTAGGCCACCCCGTCTTCAATCCAAACGACTAAAGCTGGAGTGGACAGACATGGGACCATATATAACTTGGCGCCAGACGCATTCATAATGCCAAGAAAATTCTGGTCGACAACTTTCTTGATAATTCAAAGATATGATATTGACACTTTTAAATCAATTTAAATAGAAAACTTTTAGCAAATAGAAACCTAGTTCAATACATACGAATACTATTACAAATAGGAAAATGGCGATGATACATTTATATAAATCAAATGGAATTAAGAGCCATGTCAAAAGTGAACGTTACAGTGTGTATATTTCTTTCTAGTGAATTGCTCTGTAAAAATAATGCATTTATACTTAAAGTCGAATCCCATAAATATGTACTTTTGCATGGATTTAAAAATACAAGCCCCCTGATGCTAATATGAGTTCAGAAGAGAGAGAGAGAGAGAGAGAGAGAGAGAGCGAGAGAAATAATGTGTATCAGTATATCAACGAGATGTGCCTTTTTTCACAAAAAGTCCTAACGAAATAATAACTACATACAACGCATTACGACTAGATAAATTGTATGCGTATACTCATAAATACTTAAGAATAAATTTATGAAGAAATTCATTAATAATACATGAGAACATTGGAGGAAACAGAGATTTCACTCAGTACACGAAATAACAACCCCATGAATATAAATCAGAAAGAAAAGCACATAAAAAGCCATAAGAATGTTTAGTTACCCTGAAGTCACGATGACAGCTTAGGATTGGAAATCAGATTTACACATCCGAGTTTTACATAAATATCGATATTTTTATGAGAAGATGGTCCGAAATATCCACAAGGTATTATGGGTTATGATTTTTGCTTTATGATGAGCGATTAATTTTCAATTTACATATACTTAGCAAAAAGGTAATTATCCAACTTATAATTAGTTATTTTCTAAACCGTAGATGCTATATTTTTCAAATTGTTTTATAAGCAGAATTGACATCCTATAATAACATTTCACAATCTTGTCAAAATGTAATAAGCGTTTCACTGATAACAGGTAAAGAAAGATGTAAGGGGTCATTTCTGAAAATCCTGATTGGAATCAAAAGTTAAAATTTCATTGTAAAATCAGTCCATAATTGCTAAATATCGGATTATGGCCACCTCTGTGTGCTAATACAGCACGTATTCTACTTCGGATGATGTTGACGTATCGTCTAATCACGTTAGGGGCTAAATTATTCCATTCTGCTGTGAGACCATTTTGTAGCTCGTGGATGGACAATGGATGCTGCATGTGCGCTCTTCTACCCAATACATTCCATGTACTCGATCGGGGCTGTTTGCTGGCCATGGGAGGACGTTAACGTTATTTTGTTGAAGTTTACGTTGAGTGAGGCGCGCGGTATGTGAATGAGCATGTTCTTGTTGCAAGATGACCCATAGAACATTTCTCTGGATGAAGGGAACTACTTCTGGAGCTAGAGTCTGACTAATAAAGGCCTGTGCATTTAAAGTACAATTTACTACTACATGGGCCGTTTTCCCGCCGCCCTTGATTCCACACAATATCATAACTCTGTCACCGCCAAACCTGTTTCTTTTAATGAGACATGCATCGGTACATCGTTCTCCCTGTCGTCATTTAACAAAACGTTATTCCTGTCCTTCATCGTAAATAACTGAGCATTGCAATGAGCAGGCATTAAAATCTATCCGAAATATGGCCGGTAAGCTAGTAATGGCCTATTTCTAGCTTATGTCTTAACCTGTTACGGATAGTCTGTGTGTTGGCACCATTACTTCTCGCCGTAATGTTTGCTGGCAAATGATATTGACGGAGATGCGTCAACTCTATGTAATGGTCATCGCGGACCGCTGTTGCATGTGGTCTACCCCTTCGAAGACAATCTTCGGCGCTGAATTACTAAAGTTATGGTCCCCTCGTGCAACCAATGCGTTGCTAAAAGATATCACTGTTTGGTCTGCGTTCAAGATGCCAATTACTTGGTTACACTGGTCCTGGCTAAGTCTTGAATAAATACATTTGTGTAACTGCAAGGACTCTAAAATTACGTGCAATGCAAACAATTAAATAAAATTTACACGTCGCTCACCTCTGCCAGTCAAATGTATAGACAAGCGACTTCTAAATTATCCACTTACAGTTAACTGCACATGGGTAATTGGATCTGTATTGTCCGTTAGACTGTTAAAAGTCAATTTTGATCATGCATTACGGTGTAAATCTTCTTTATCATATACTCAATTTATTCAACTCTAAAAGTAAATACTTTTTATTTTTGCTCAGTAAACATAAGGAAACATAATACTATGTAATCAATTAACAACACGGGGATCACTGTTCCATAGATAGATCAGGGCTTAGCATTCCAGAGAAAAGTATTTCCGGCAATTGTGACCTATCTGCACTCCATATCTTGTTGATGCAGCAATCAAGTCAATATTTTAAGCAATCAGATTAGCTGCATCAACAAAAAGAAAATCAAAGTATAATTATATAATGAGAAAGAACAGTACCAAAACACCAAGTGTATCCGGATATTACATCTTACTAAAGTGCATTCATTTGATTTGAAATTTTCCATTCACAATTATGGAAACATAAAACTGCAACTGAGCGTAATATTACTATTAATGAATAAATCAGTATTACGAATTGTAGACAAGCCGGTGTGGCCTAGTGGATAAGGTGCTCGACTCGTGATCGAGAGGTCGCAGGTTCGACTTCCGCCCGGGGCACACCGGTGTTCTGTCTTTCGGATGAGACAGTAAAAACCGAGGTCCCGTGTCACGGTAGGCGTGGCACGTAAAAGATCCCTCACTGCTTCGGGTGGGTCCGTTGCAAAGGTCTAAATTTGTATGCAATGCATCAGGCAGATGCCGTCACCATATACGTGAAATAATCGTGGAGTGCCGTAAAACAATAATCAAACAAACGAATTGTAGACCATCAAATGCAAACTATTATAAATTCGAAATAACCAATAAATATTTGATTACATACGGGGGAAAACTTCAATTTAACGAAGTTGCCTAAAATCAAAAGATACATAACTCTAGCAAATAGAAGTTTAAGGAAATCATATTCTTTACCACTTTCAAATACCCCGTCTAGCGCCGCCATTTTGTGAACAGTAGTTACGAAGGTGCAGCTCAGGTAAAATACGTTGTGTTTCATTTATAAATAGACTGCCACGGCAAGGTCATTATGCGTGGAAGAGACTGGGAATTATATTTAGCAATGAACGGTCTATTATTATAAATTTCGGAAAATCCCCTTAAACAGAAAGTTCAGAGACAAAATAGGACAGTGTGCAGCACACAGGCGCGTAACCGCAAAATCGCCATATGCCGCGACCAGCAGGATAAGGGTTAAGCTAAATCCAAAACTCACACCCGTCTAAGCTTATTACCAGATTTAGGCCCTTTGATGAAGCAGCCACCAGAGCGGTAACATTCACTAATGTGAACTAAATGGTATAGATTGAAGAAATGCTGCTATAAGACTTTTGCATGAATAACTATGTGCATTTATCCTATTGTTAAGACCAAATTTCTGCAATCAATGAAGAAAAAAGGGGGTAAAAGAAGGGTGGAGGGTATTTTACACAACAATATTCTTCAACATTACAATTCGTCAATTAGTAGATCAGGTTATATATTTTTATCCACAGGATCTGCACGTATAGCAAGCTCTGCGGCATCTTCACATTTTTTATAATGCTTTTGATATATATACATGTATTTTGACTGCATAACAAAAAGTTTATCATGTTATTTCACATCTTATATTTTTGTTTTATTTACATCCATTCTCCATTACACTTCTTTTATCGGATGTATACAAAGTCATGCTTTTAAACAGTGATACTGCAAGCATATTTGACATTATACTTCCTTCTTGGTTGAAGATGAGACAGAACATTGTTCGGACAAGCTGGTACTACATATCCTATAATACATGTCTAACTGGTACGGTTTTGACAAAGGAAATTTTCCATTACCATTGGAACCGTTATGATGACAAAAATAGTTCCTTATATCAGAAAATACTTCAAAATCTTCCCTTTAGTGAGTTTACGTGAGTACATCAGACTTACTGCGGATAACGACAAGCTGAAAAGAAAAACAATTTCGTATTTTCATGATTGTTGATACACAATTTTTATATATTCATAATAATTCTCGGAGCATGGCTGCCTTTTATTTTTGTATGGAAATATTAGTGTTTTTACATATTATAAAGAACGGTAAGATTTTACTGCAATATCTTAATTTAGTGGTTATTTTACTGCAGCTCCGATAGAGCTTAGTCAGTTTATTTTTCTCAGATTAAGAATTTCATTCAGTAGGATGATAGCACCGTTGTTAAAACATAAATTACAACTAGAAACAATTTGAAAGTAGACACAAATCGAAGATTGCTGTTATACTTATATCATCTTAATCGCCGAAGTTACAAATTGACGATGATAAAGATGTTGTACAAAGGGTAAAAAACCCAGTTATAATAAAATACATATTTCTTATCAGTTCTTGATTAGACCACCATTTTAAGACGAAATGAAACCTCCAACCCTTAACAAGTTAAACTTTAATTACATTTTTCTCTGTGAATGATTTTTCAATATTACTGCTTTGTAGGAAGCCCTTTTCAGTTGAGACTTACTGAAGATCGATATCCATTTTTTGGTCGTGTTGAGGTCAATATGGATAATGGTAACGGATGGGGGACAGTATGTGATGATTTGTGGGACGACACAGATGCTACAGTTGTGTGTAAAAGCTTAGGGTTTATATCTGGGTGAGTATGAAGAAGAGTAATTACAACATGAGTATGCATGTATTGATATTCTATAAATAATCTAACCGGCATTTATCGTTATTAAACTATTGTATAGTAATCGTTTACTTATTAAATCATTGATTGTTCTGATTAAAAATGACATAAACTTACAAATTTATCATATCTTTGAGAACCACAGGATATCATATGACTATAATTGTAATATTAATATATCCGTCTCTTCACTAGAATATCGATGTGGGCTTTTCACCAAAATTAGGTTATATCTTTTAAGTAAAAGACTAAACGATTCGCAAACAAAATTATAAATGTGGACTCTCCACTACAGTCAGGTTATATCTTTCACAGTTTACCCAATTAAAAAAAAAATCATTTCGTTATGAAATACAGTCATTCAATGAATTCTAATGAAAAGAGTAAATTATTGTGATAAAAATTCTCTTTGAATTATAATGCAAGGGAATAATATTTCAGTAAAGCATTATTAGCATCAGCTTTTGGAAAAGGAACTGGGCTGATACTCATGGACGATGTGAACTGTACTGGGACCGAAATGTCCTTAATCGAATGCAGATTTAGGAATGAGTCAAACTGTGACCATGTTGAAGATGCTGGAGTCATATGTTTTATGGAAGATTTAAGAGGTAAGCTATCTAAGACACATTAAATATCAGTATGTACGGCTGAGTTATTGCTCTTTTTTTTTTTTTTTTTTTTTTTACTATATGATACATTTTTATGCTCCCCGAAAACTTTCGGGGGAACATATAGTCGCAGTCGTGTCCGTCTGTCTGTCTGTTCGTCCGTCCAAACTCATATTTCCTATACCTTTCATTAGAAATTGATCATACTTCACGAAATTATTATTTAGTTTAAAGGCTTTACGACAAATGTCACTCAAGTTCATTTCTGAAAGGTCAAGGTCACTTATTAACTTTTCCTTAAAATACCATGAAGTACGTCTTTTTCCTACACCTTTCTTTAGAATTTGATCATACTTCACCGAAATATTATTTAGATTAACTGCTTTTGGACAATGATCACTTAATGTCATTTCTGAAAGATCAAAGTCACTTATCAACTATGATTTAAAGTAACATGAAGCATGCATCTCTCCTATACCTTTCATCAGAATATTATCATACGTAACCAACATATTCATTAGGTTAAGGACTTTTGAACAAAGGTCAATCAAGTTTATTTCTGAAAGGTCATGGTCACTTATTAACTATGGCTTAAAATACCATGAGGCACGTATATCTCCTACACCTTTTATCAGAATTGGATTATTACTTAAGTTAATGGCTTATGGACAAAGTTCACTCGAGGTCATTTCTGAAAGGTCATGTTCACGATAAAAAGTTTTAATTTCATAAGTAACCAAGGTCAAGCTTACTCATTTTAGTTAAGAATACTGTGATCACTTGCTGTTTTACAGTTGACTCAATTTTATATCCATATCATACATTGAGATTTAAAATCGTCGTCAATTATTACAATGATTTCCCATATACTGAGTCCTTCATTATTGTTTTGCTTCTTGGAGCATCCATCAGTTTTACTGATTTTTTTATACTCAAGGACTTTATAAAACGCCTATCTAATATCATTATAGTTTAATCAACAACTAGGGTAAATAATTGCATCAAACTTGATTTATTTCGAAAATTTGAATTATATTTGACAATATGATTGATACTACCACACGTTTCTTTTAAAAAAATGATTTGATTTCATCAGTTATGTATACCACGTCCAAAATTCCATGAGTTTTGTTTAGTAAGAAAAAAGAGGAGTTACTGGCTCAGTTATGTGGCAGAAGTCACCATGGAGCTATACAATAAGTATGCCCCCATCTGCTTTAACGCATTCACGCAATCTGGACCGCATGGATTGACATAAAGTTCGAATTTTTCTATAGGAATATTATTACAGTCCTCTTGAAGAGCACGTGCCAACTCATTCACAGTACTTGGTTGACGGTGACGTTTTTGTAAGCGTCTCCCTAACACATCCCACATATGCTCTATAGGATTGAGTTCGCGTGAACGTGCTGGGAAATCCATTACATCAATTCCCTGGATGTTTAGAAAGGTTAAGGTGACTCTAGCCGTGTGCGGACGTGTGTTGTCTTGTTGAAAAGTCAACGGATTGTTGACAGTGGACGTTGAATTAATGGAAGGAGCTCGAGCTGTAAAACGTCATCGATGTAGCGCGGTAAGAGTGTTTCTCGAAATAACCAGTGATGACTTATATGTTGCGTAGGCCCCCCAAACCATGACGCCACCACCGCCAAATTTGTCACGCGTCTCCTATAAATGCGCTGTCTTCCGTCAGCCATGGACAAATTGAATCTTGATTCGTCGCTGAACACCACGTCATGCCAATTACGTCGATTAGTAAGCATGTTCCGGGACCAGGTCAGACGATTTCTTCGATGGCGAGGAGTTAGGTTTAAGCCTTTCAGTGGGCGACGGCATAGCAAACCTTACTCTTTCAATCGTCGGCGTACTGTCCCGGGGTGGATTTGCCTACCGTGACGAGCTATCACATCTCTTGACGTGCTTACGGCTGTCGCAAACCTGTCACGTAGATGATTCTGCCTTATAAAACGTCTTGACGTGTTGTTACGCGTGACTGTCCACTTCGAGGACGATACTTAACACTTCCTGTGGTCCAATACTTCTTTACAAGTCTCGTAATTGTAGACAAATGGACGTTGAAGCGTCCTGCAATGATACCTTGATTAACGCCGCCGTCTACAAGGCCAACAACAGCATACCTCTGTTGTTCAGATAGTCTCGGCATTTCACGCGTTAGTTTTATGAAGCAAAGTTTGAAATCCGGATAGATAAAGGCACTAGGTACCAGTATACATTATTTCTGAAGAAAATTACTCAATGTATTGCACGTGGTCGGGTACTTTTTTGAAAAGCACACGGGTAGGCAGTATTACGTTATGGTTGAGTGTGTTGTCCTGCCGATAGCATGACAGTTACCGCAATCACACAATATCAAGCAGATATTGAAATTGATTTATTTTCAAAACATTTATGTTTTTACATGACCAAAGAAAAAAAAAAAAAAAAAAAAAACATACAGGCGTTTTAAATCCCTGAGAATATATGAATTGAGTCATCAATTACCTGCATTATAACTGCTGTTCGGAAACGCAGTTGTGTTAAGGCAATACACAATTATGTAATGTTGCAGAAAACCCGCCAAAACGTAACATGGCGTCACTATGGCCTACATCTATTGTAAATTACTCTTGCTGGCCTAACATTTAGATTTTAAAACATCAACAACATTTTAGTTCAATTAGGCCGTTTCTTGTAAAATTGCACCATTGAGCAATTTCATCCTATTTCCTATACTCACATATGCTTCTTGTAAGTTGGGTACACATATATGTATATTATTGAAAAGCTTCCATTTATTGTTTACAACAAAATTTCATTACCAAATTGGACAACATACTCTTGCACTTCTTGAATGTTTGTTGTTAATACTAGATATGCTATATATAGCTATCACGTGACTGCAAACAGCCAGAGACTTCTTAAACAATTTGCGTTTTTACCGTTTTTTTTTTTTTTCATAAATAATCTTTACTCAATTTATTATGCGGTTTTAGAAAACTTTAATGTTAATGACGTCGTGGGGTGCCTTAACGTTATTGTGGAGCATACATCAGTTTTACTAATACTCTTGTTTGAAACAATAACATTCCCATATATGCTATAGTTACATGTTAAAGATAAAACTGTCTATTAAAAACTGCTGACAAGAAAGTATTGGTATTTGGCATAGTACATCTCCAATCTATACTGAATACAATTCAAAAAAAAAAAACAATTAAGGGGTCACCGTGCATACATTCAAGAAATCAGCCGCGCCATCTAGGGGAACAATAAACAAGCATTATGAAATTTTTTTTCTCTGTCCTCTAATTACTAAAATATTTCTGTTAACTTACCTTAGACTTTGCAACATTTTTCAGGTACGATGTTTTTATTATAATACTTCTGATGATTTCTATTGATGAAATTTTACAGAAATACGAAGTTTTAAGATTTTTCACGTAAATATGTTCAGATTCGTATTTTCAAAATTTCAAATAACTGTTTGACAAGACAACCATGGGCGTGTATATCATTCATGCTGAAGTCTATCCGCTACCGTAAATGCAACGAAATACTGGAGTCGTCAAGATTGCAATGAAAATAATGCCCTAAATATGTCGCGCAGATCGAATTAATCCGTGACGTGCGTAAACATTGCGTAAGTGTTACGTATCTCGACGTCATACGGAATATGTATGACAATGTATTTTCTGTGGTCAGATTGTGCTAGCGATATTGTGAGAAACGTACAGGTGCATATCTATATAGATATGGAGTTAATACGGGTTAAATACGAGTTAAATATATTTGTGTGATTATGTTAAAGGGACATAGTCCGAGACTGGAAAATTATAGCATGAAAAGGATAGATTACGACAATATCTTATTTTTCCTGTATTGCATAAATTATAAACTTTGTGTTGATTGCAAAATTCAAAACTAAAATCCCTCAATGTTTTCGTAGAATAAAGGTAATTGAGTCGAATTAAATTCGGTTGATATCAATTCTCCAAATAAGGCGATGCTCCGCCCATAATCATGCACGTGCGCGGATATTCACTGTAGAAAACAACAAAAAATGTTCACATGGAGGAATACGAGCACGAGAAAAGCAAAAGTGTGGTAGAAAATAATTATACACAGACTCAGAAGCCAAACAAAAAAAAAAAAAAAAAAAAAAAAGAAAGAAAAGTGGAACAAATGTTAGAATCGGGTAAAGCTCGAGTTTCATTGTGACGTGATTTCCTCTGACCGACCTCATCAATATTCAAAGAGTTGGCCTGGTTATTTTGCAAATTTAAAATGGACATATCTCGTTAACGACATCGACTTTGGTAACGATACCTTTTACACATCTTAGATAATATACTAACAATCGATTGCCGTTTAAGAAATCTGTTTACATTTTTTATACTTTTCCCGACTTCAATCGGACCATGCTCCTTTAAAAACATGGTCCATTGCGTACACGAAAATAGGACTTCATTATAAGTTACAACATTGTCATGGTTAAATGTTTTTACAAAAGAAACTGAGAAAAATATTCAAGCAACGAAGTACTTAGTTGTGTGTCATTTAAGCCGTTTGACCAACCCTAATGGATATTTTTTGATATGTAATGCATGGTAGCAAAGTAAAAAGTCATGGAAAGCCTGCCGATTTAGAGTGCTATTCGGGCTGCACTGCGGATTTAACTGTGTGGTATGCGGTCCGGACAGTAGATCGGTGTTCGAGTCTCGACGTGCCCTTATCGTGTGTGAATACATTGAAGTGCAAAATATTAGAGCTCGCTGACGTCATGATGCCCGTGTCGGAGTATAAGCTCGGCACGTTTCAGACCATAAGCTGTTAATGGGAGTCCGACAGAAATCACAATTCGAAAACTAGACGATCATGTTCATTCACTTTATACATGTAACTGAAATATTACTGATTGACATCAAAACACCTTCTTTTTAGAATATACTTAATTATGAAAGAAATCGATTTCGGACTGTAATATGGAGCATTCGGGAGGGAGAGGAAAAAATACCAAAAATCAAGAGCCCATCCAGTTTCCCGCGCCTCATGGAGGCAGGATAATAGACAATTCACACATTTATCATTTTGTTTTCTCGACGTCAGCTCTGCAGCTGCGGCGTCTTCTGTCACACTTACGCTATGTATTTCCAGAACTGGAGGTCTCGTCAAACGGTTAAGTCGGATCTCCTCCCTTGCTTAGTACAAGTAAATTACTGAATTTATACAATCTGATATTAGTGATTCATCTGAAAAACATAGGGTTCGGGGAACAGGAATGTCACATGTGTTTTCTGGTAAGTTGTTAACAGACATATGACGGTTTGTTTGTTTCATTGTTGGTTACGTCTAAGTCGACGATATTTCTGTCATATATGTAACTACACATTGATGTGAAGGCGATTTTCGAAGTTGTTGCTTGACCTCGTGTCGAGCACCCTGGCTACAGACAGGTAGGGTTATTTGGTTTGTTTGTTTCATTATTGGTTACGTCTACGTCGACGATATATCTGTCAGAGCTTTTTACTTCCTTTGGTTTATATACGATATCACCGTAAAAATTAGGATGGGAAATTCCATTGGATACAAAGTGTTGAACAGAAATATTTCCAAATTTAGATAGAAGTTCAGAATAAGATCTAAAGAATTTGCCAATGTTTTTCTAAGCTTGTGATATCTGTAACCCTGAGTTAAAAGTTTAGTAGTAATTTGTAAATTACGTTTATGAAAGTCCAAAACATTGGTGCAGCCTCTGAATAATTGAACTAATTGAGATATATAAATACCATATGATGGGAGTCGAGGGACATCGCCATCGAAGTAAGGAAAATTTACAATAGGAGATCCAAAATCCTCACGTTTATCATAAATATTAGTATATATTAGGTGGTTGATATTTTTGATGTTCAAATCTAAGAAAAGTGTAGATTTATCTCAAGTATTAGCTTTATTCAATTTGAGCTCTGGCTGGTATATTTCTGGTATAAATTGTTCGAATGCAGGGTTGTCGATAACCAAAATGTCATCCAGGGGCCAGTTGTTCCAAATTTTAACCACTGGTTAAGCTAACCAGTGGTTAAAGTTTGAGAGACAATTAATGTAATTCATAAAATTTCTGTATAGATATCGAAATTACTTTTCAAAGCTTGTTTCATATTTTACAGATATCTATACGGACTATGGCGTGAAGTCTTCTGATTTTAGAGATGTAGTCAGATGAAATTTAACCACTGGTTAGCTTAACTACTTGTTAAAGCGTCGAACAACTGGTCCCAGATATTTGCAAGTATCATTAAACGTTTTGATATTTTAATAGAAACCATAAAATCCCTCTCATAACAATAAAGAAATAAATCTGCTAACAGAGGCGCGCAGTTAGTACCCATAGGAATCCCAACTATTTGTTGATATATCGTGCCATCAAATTGCACAAAAATATTATTCATGAGAAAATCTAGTACTTTACATAATTCCTTGCAAGTCCAGTATTTATATAATGTATATTGTTTGTTCAAAGACAAGACAGAAGGACGGACAGACACCGGACAAATTGAACCTCATAAGCGCTGTCGACAAATTGCTGTTGTGAAGTTGATGTCAAGAATTGGCCGTGTTTTCTTCTTCGATTTCTGGTAGTGGATTCTGCCGGTGTTCAGCATCCCGCACTCGCATAGGATATACAACATAGAAGCAAGGCCACGCTTCGAGTTCTATTATTTACCATTCGCCTAAAAACCATGGCAATTTAACATCATTAAATTTATTTAGAAATGACATGTGTCCGTTTCCTGTTTGTCTTGCTATACAAATGTTTCTTTCCGCTTGTAAAAGTCTTTGTTTTTGTTTGGACTTGAAGAAGCGTCCTTTTGTAACACGACGCCATTTTTAATCTAACGACGTTGACTTATCTCGGAAAACGTCATACAAACGCATCGCTCTTCATGTGCACAAACAATAGGCAGATTTACCTTTACGTGCAGCTTTAGTTGCAAACTGCTTTTATCATCTGAGAAGCCTCTATGATCTGTCAACCAGCCTAACCTTACATAAGAACTATTTTGTAGGTGGGCATTTATTTGATCTAAAATACACTGTGAATTTGTTGACTTAGATTTATATCAAATATAAAAATGAATCTCTTATTTCAGGGTAACCAGCTACATATGACCCATGTTCCATCCTCTGCTCATATCGTCAAGATCTAGGTCACAGTGCACACATAGCAAAAATTCTTCTCCGGGCCATAACTTCTTACCCCTTTATTGGATGTAGATAATATTTCACATAATTGTTGTCCATGACCGAAGAATGTGCCATGACCTTGACCAAGGTCATAACTTTAAGTTCAAGGTCACAGAGCATACATAACCAGAATCTTTGTCCAGGTCATATCTTCTTACTGGTGAGTTGGATCTGGATAACATTCCACACAATTGTTGTCCATGACCCAAGGGTGTGCCGTGACTTTTATTCAAGATCATATCGCCAAGATCAAGGTCAAAGTGCACGCATGATCAAAATCATTGTCCAGATCATAACTCCTTACTGCTATTTTGGACCTCAATGACAATTCACGCAATTGTTGTACATTACCCAAGGGTATGTCATGACCTCCACTCAAAGACATATCTTGAAGGTCACATAAACACGTAGCCAAAATCCTTGTCCTGGTGATAATTTCTTCCTGCTAAGATGGATTAGAATGGTTTATCACGCAGATGTTGCCCATGACCTAGGGTGTATTATACACAAAACTCAAGACCGTATCTTTAAGATCAAGTTCAAAGTGAATGCAATGTCAAAATCCTTGCCCGGGCCATAACTCGTTACTGCTATTTTGGATCTAGATAACATTTCAAACACTTATTGTTCATAACCAATGAACGAAGGTCAAGGTCACAGGGCACACAAAGCCAAAATCCTTGTACTTGTCATAACTTCTTATTGTCAGGTTGGATTGATTGATTAATTGATTTTTGTTTAACGTCACACGACGAATATTCCAGGTATATGGTGACGGCATCTGCCTGATGCGGGGGATACAAAATTTGACCTTTGCAACGGACCCACCAGAAGCAGTGAGGGATCTTTAACGTGCTATGCATACCACGACACGGGGCCTCGGTTTTTACTGTCTCATCCGAAAGACAGGACACCGGCATGACCAGAGCGGGACTCGAACCCCGGCCTCCGGATCAGGAGGCAGGCGCAATACCACTGGGCCATCCGGCTTCTGCCAGGCTCGATCTGGATAACATTTCACAAAATTGTTGTCCATGACCCAAGTGCGTGTCATGACTTTTACTAAAATTATATCTCCAAGATGAAGGTCACAAACCATATCTCCGTATTGCTATGTTCGATCTGAATAACATGTCATGCAAGTGTTGTTGATGACCCAAGGGTTTGTCATGACATGCACCCACAGACATATCTTGGAGGTCAAGGTCACAGTGCACACATAGCCGAAATCCTTGTCCTGGTGATAACTTCTTACTTCCAAGATGGATTTGAATGATTTATCACACAATTGTTGTCAATGATCTTGACTCAAGATGGCATCTCGAAGGTCATGGTCAATGTAAAAATCCTTGTCCGAGCCATAACTCCTTACTGCTATGTTGGATCTGGATAACATTTCACACACTTGTTCATGATCAAGGGTGTGTCATGACCTAAGGTCATATCGTCAAGGTCAAGGTCACACATAGACGAAATCCTTGTACTTGTCATAACGTCTTACTACCAGGTTGGACCAGGATATTTCACACCATTGTTGACCATGACCCAAGTGTGTGTCATGACCTTGACTCAAGATCTCCAAGGTCATGGTCACAGTACAAGCATTGTCAAAATTATCGTAGGATCTGGTTAACTTTTCACACCATCCTTTTCCATTATCCAAAGTTGTTAATCACAATGTGCAGAACATAATGTCTGCCTGTCTGTCCGTCTGTCTGTCGTGAAAATTCTCCGGGCCATAACTTCTTCCTTTTACTTTGGAGGAAGATATTTTACACAATCATAAATGACCCAAGGGTATGTCATGACTTTGAACCCAAGATATATCTACAAGGTCAAAGTCACAGTGCATACAAAACAAGAATTCTTGTTCGAGTTGTATTTCCTTCCTCTTGATTTGGAAGGAGTTAATATCTTACACCATTGAGGTCCATGACCCAAGGGTGTGTCATGACCTAGAACCAAGGTTGATGCTCAATTCTCATAATAATTGATTTGTTTATATATTGGCATGTAACGTCATTGAAATAAATACTGTTTAACCCAAGGAGACATCTACATCTTGTTACGTTGCCGGAAGATTATATGTTAAACAATTGTTGTTCACGACCCAAGGCTGTGTCATGATCTTGAACCAAGGTAATCTCTACAAGGTCAAGATCACAGTGCATGCATACCCAGAATTCTTGTCCGATTCCTAATGTCTTCCTTTTAATTTGGAGGAAGATAATATTTTACACAATTGAAGTCCATGACCTAAGGGCGTGTCATGAACTTGAACCAAGGTGATATCTACAAGGTCATAGCCAGAATTCTTCTCTGGGCCATAACTTGTTCCTGTTACTTTACAGGAAGATTATATTTTACACAATTGTTGTCCATGACTCAAGGATATGTAATGGCCTTGGAACAAAATCATATCTAGGTCAAGGTCAGATTGGACATAGACCGGATTGATTTTACCTCAAAATGTACAAGATGGACATCCATTACACTTATACCAGTAATTTATCTGGGAATGCATTATTGCATGTTTCAACTTAATTGCCTCTGGGAGTATTTGTCCCGTTAGAGCAGTATTAGTTATAACTGTTGGCATTTCAGCCCACTATTTGACCAAAGGTCTTATTTCATATTCAAAATTCACCCGGTATAGGCGGTCCATGTTTGAATCCACTGCGTAATTCAGTTTTCTGTGTGTTGATTTCTATCAAACTTGGCACAAATGTCCTTCACAACCCTAAGATGTGCAATGATTTGATTCAAAGTCATAATGGATTTCCATTAAACTTTGCAGAAATGTTCCGTACCAAGCGGCATGTATGCCATTCCATTCAGCTGTTATTTAACTATTTGTAGATGACAGCTGGATCTAACACTGATATGCTTAGGTTTCTCCATCAAACTGTGACTTGCCCTTGATCCAAGGACATATCCTTTATATGAAGGTCATCGGCTATGCAGTACAATGTTCCATTTAGTTATTATTTAACCATGTGTTGATAAATTAGCATGTATCGTTGACCTAAGTTTGATATGTCAAGGGGTTTACTGATGCCTAATTGCTCTTAGAACCTCTACACGTTGCTTTTTTCAGTAGTACAAAACAAATTTTTATTTTAACTTCATCAAATTGAAATAACCTTGAAATATACTACATATTTGTTCTTATTATTTTTCATTCAGACACCTCTACACTTAAATGCAATAGCTTCTAGTTAAGGTGACAGACATTTCACATATGACATGCAACAACCTCTCAAATGGCACAAGTTTGAATTACCTTGCTCACTTAAGCATCACTTTTATTTCAGTTTGAATTATATAGCACGTTTTTACTTCTGAGGAAAGATCAATAGGAAGACGTGTATTGTTTTTCTTTAGCAAACACTCAAACAGGCTTTAAATGTTCTGCATGTCCATTGAGATTTTCATTTTTTTTAAAACTCAGATGTATTTTTCTTCTCCTTCTTGTGTTTATTTTTTATTTCTGATAGACAATTTATAAATCTTACTGAAACGTACCTGTAGTTTTGTTCAGTTTTATCCCTAGTAACATATTAAAATGTCATCGATCGATGTTTGTGAATTCTTCGTTAACATATCTCACTGAAATATTCATTTCCAATACAAAAATAAACATAGATATTGAACATACCCTAAATAAAGTATTTTGAAAATGCTAATATTTTCTAACTAATTGTTGCCTATTCAAGAAAACATTAAATACCGATTAATTAATGTATTTTGTGTATGTATACAATTTTATTCGTAGTCAAGATTTGATGATGAAATATACGTGCATGATATAATTGAACCCATGATATCTTAATGATTAACGGGAAGGCACATATTGATACATATTTAGCCGGTCATTGTCTATTTACTACTTTGTTTGTCCATTTATTTTGAAAAGTAATATTGATTCCCTAGTTGTGAAGTATATCGGGTCTTATTTAATATTTAAGCATATTCATCAGCCTTAAAATTCTCCAGAGACATCATGATCCAATTAATCAGTAAGATTTTCATCTCGCTGAACGGAAGTCTATTTTTTCCCTTTTTTCTTTCTTTCTTGTGAACTGCAACACCCCGATGTGTAAATATGTCTGTTTAATACTTTTGTGAAAAACATTGGCGGCCAGAGATGCGAATAATTTTGTGGCTTTATTTTAAAATCTTGCTTACGGAGGTTATGATACTATGATACGATAACAATATGATAGAATAATCATATAGTTTATCAATATATATTTCAGTATCCGACAACGCATTCCGGTTCCACCTGATACATATTATTGCTTATTGCAGTTTCGGAGTTACAATATTGATACTGACATTGGCAATAATAATTGTGGTTTGTCGTCGACGAAAAAACTAAGGTCAGTTATTTATACTATATTTTTTGGTCACATAATTCAATTCCATTACCAAATCTCAAACAAACAGACACTGTTGTCTGCGATCGCGATGTGTGATTTGTACGTATACATTAGTTCCACCATTAAGTACTATTGGCAACAGTTAGTAAATGTAAGACGCACATTCCCTCCATGCAATAAAAGAGAAGAATCAGAGAACCAAGGACATGCAGAGAAAGTATGGTTATAATTCGCATGTCGGATCTCAAAACTTCAGCTTCTTTTTGATAGAAACCCAAATATGAATGATTATGAAACATCATAAAATTTCATAAAATTTAAGATTTCTGGGCACCATTTAGAGCCAAATGAAATTAACGACATGGAGCATAAACGCATTTTTCGGATGAAACAATCTCTTTATATATACTAACACAAAATGAAATATAAGTACAAAAAGTGATGTCAGAAACCAGATATTCATCAAAAGATCCACAATTCAATCATGATGAATGTACTTTGATAACAAAAAATCCAGTTTGAATCTATAATACGCAATTGTTGCAAAAAGGTAGATTATTGCTAATTTTCAGTGCCTGTAAATCCATATTACTCCTCGACAGCCGGGGTCACATTTGAAAAATAGAAAATGTATGTTTACAAGAATGTATCTCCCTTGTGATTAACTTGACATAGATGTGTTATTTGACTTAAGCTTTAGGTCATATATCTATATAGTTTATATAGTTACAAATAATTACATGTATTCTGTGGATATCCATGATTTTAGTATTAGTTCTCGAAATACACTCAGGTACACATATACACATGTACATTGCATGATCTGAAATGTTTTATTAGCAATGGGTGATAGGAAATGTTGTTAGTGTATTAAAACCCCTCGCTATCGACCAGTAATATATATTTCAAACTGTAGTAAAAGTTTGTAAGCTATTACCAACCTAAAGGTTTCTCTCAAATACATAGTTCTGTTCTTAGATAGGGGCTGTGTATTTAATTCAGTGCAAAGGTTTAACATGTTCTTATATTTCTTTTTATGGGCAGGCATTAATTTGACCCATCTACTTTAATGCACTAGGGAAAAAAATTTCGTTGTACTGCATTTTGTCAAGTGATAAAGACGGATGTCTTTCTTATAACTTTTTAACAAAAGTAGATTTTGTAAGTGATTCAGTCTGATTGATTTCATCTTTTTTTTTCTTTAATTGATATTTTTGTGTTCTCTCTCACTCCCGTTGTCTTCCTCCGAAATTATGTATTGTACATTCCGTCATATGTCAAATTAATCGAAATCATTTCTCCTATATCATTTCAGGTGCGTGAATGCGGCATCTACAATGTATTGAATAAGGTCGTAATGAAGGGATCCGGAATCAAAAACACATAAATTGATTCCTAAACTTAAAAAAACAATATGTAATTACTTTCTGGACATCAATTGCAGTTACAGCGTTTTCACGCCTTATTCTTAGTGCAAGGCATGTGAGGATATCCAAACAGGATATGTTTATCTTGACATGAGGCTTAGATTATATTGTATCTCTTTGTTTTCTGATTAACTTCCCTGTAAATATAATGTAACATGATGAGTATACAGGGATATAAAGAAACATAGCTCTCATAATGTCCCTGTCATATAATACAATCCAAATGCCAAAAGACATGGGATAATATATGGCTAGGTGCCAAACACATTCATATCGTTAATAAATCGCTGGTTCGACATCCTGATAATTAAAAGATAGGACATTGACACTTTTAAATCAACGGAAATGCACAGAATTGCATAACTCTTAGAAATAAAAACATGATCCATTAAAAGTTAATATTATGTTGTATATATTTGTTTCTAGTAAATTTTTATGTAAATACTTTGCATCTACAATTAAAATCGTATCAAACAGGAATGCAGCTTTGCATGGATTTATATATGCAAGTCCCTTGGTCCTTATTCATTGACAATTTATATTCTATACATTTTCTCAACATTACTTGAATTTGTTTTAGCGTTTCCTGACTTCCCAAAACAACCAAAATACAAATTCCTGTTTGTTCCCTTCCGCTTTTTATGTATTAATTATTTTGAATATATTGATGTAGAATCATTGAGCATTTTACATTATCCTCTGTTCTATACCATCACACATTCTTCATACTGTAATGCAATGCATGAATTTTATACATTAAAGGGCTAGAGTCAGTAACAATAGTGCGACGGCCTCGAAATTAAGGCATTTTTCAAAATAAAAATTTTATTTAGATTTTATTTTCTTAATTTTCTTAGGTAAGACTTATATTTTCATTTACTAATTAGGAATAGTAAAAAAAAAACATTTTTCATGTGCTACATTACGATGAAGTAGCGCACGATAGCCACAAATGTCAACAAGATGGTTAGCTTCGCAAAGAAAATTAGTATTGGTCCCATGAATGTTCATTGACAAACTTTAGCATATTTGTGAGAAATAAAGAATCCAATCATGCTACAAAATATTTTGAATGAACACTTGTTGGGCCAATCTTAAAATAAAACTTTTTTTAGAAATATCGCCTTTAACAGTTTCCGTATTCTCCGGAATTGTGTTGTGCATTATTTTCCTTCTTAATATTTCAAGCGTAGCACATGAAGATCAACGCATAGTAATTGCTTTTCCCATAGGGTCCTATGATAAATTACCAAACGTCCAGCAAGATTTACACAACTTTCTGCATCTTAGCTTTGTATATTCCATAAATCGAAACGTTTGTCAGACCCTCCTCTTTCAGAATTGTAACATTTTACTATAGATCATCTTGATTTCGAAAGCTGGAAAGGGGTCAACCCCCACAAAAATTGCGAAATTTCAAATTTCAAAAAACACCTTTTTAGGTCATAAAATCTTTATATTAGCAAAATGATGTAAAAATTTGTGATTTTACCGCATATTCAGTCTTTATTTATGGGTTGATAAGAAATAATTTCATCCAATCAGAGCCCCTGATACACTGAAATAGTAGTCTCTCTTTCCTACTGCAATCCGCCAATCCCTTGTCTGGTTAATAACCATTTTTTACCTATACAAGACCATAGACTATAGCGGGTTTTTATCGCCTCACAACAACGTTGCAAGGGGGATTATTGTAATGATACCGTCGTGGGTGCATGTGTCCTAAACAAAAACTCGTAGACACCCTAAACGCCACAGTTTTGGCCCCATTGGGATGATATTCCACATATGACTTAAATATAATAAGAGAAAGATCCCTATTAATTTTGAGATTAAAGGGTAAAAGGTTAAGGTCACTAGAGGTGGCGTTGATCTCGTTCCTGTTGCTTCCTTTGTAGATTAAAAAACATTTTGCCAACATCCTATTGCCAATGCAATTTTTTTTTTTTTGCGATTTATGTATGTTGTTATATTACATAAGAGTTGTCATTTATTCTTCTGCAATATAAATTGCATACGTTAAACTCAGAATATCTATGAATACATATCTTGACCCCTATGACATCACTCGTTTACTTTTTACTGATTAATTCCAGAAATCTATGAATTTCCATTAACAACAGAAACACCAACTTGGCATAATACGTCGATTATATATTATTTCAAACGTAACAAATATATAAATGTACATATCTTAAAAAGATTTAATCAATCAAATGCACTATGACCTTGACCTTGGAGGTATGACTTTCCTCAAAGTAAGATCATTACATTGAGACATGGGCAAGAATTCTGTGAGATATAATTCAAATCGATGAGGGTTGTAAAAAATATGGCCTAAAGAAATTCTACCCATCTAATATATTGTGACATAACACACTGTCTTCCAATAACGACCATTTCTACCAACATTAAAGTTAATCCAACAGAAACTATGTCTCATGATAAGATTCCAAAATTCTGTGAGTTTTCATCTTAATTGAAACTTCTGCCCTCAAAGTTATAAAATATGAGAAATAAAGTATGAAACTTCCTCAAATACCTAAATTCAACATTTTCTATCAGAAAAACAACAAAAACTTAAATTAGACCCTTACTGACCCTATCCCTTTAAATGTGCAGAAAGTACAAAGTGAAACAATTTACAATAATAATCATTACATCAAAAAGGAAATCCCCCTTCATAATCAAACATTCATGTATTTGTTACGAGCAAACCGTACAGTAAGTACCCTATCGAGGTGTAACAATCACTACACGAATACATTCTAATATTAATTTTTTTTCAGAAAACAAATAATTTTAGCTCACAACTGCTTAAAGATCAGGTGACCTATTCTGATAATCTGTGGGTCGGCATCCGTCCGTCTGTCTGTAAACTTATTAATATTTCCGACTTCATCTTTAGAACCGCCTGAAGGATTTTAATGAAACTATCACTTTTGTGCATTTCGTTCAAATCCATACACAAGCAGCGCAAACATGGCTAAAATAGGTCACAGAGGGTATACCTCTTTGAAAATTTTCTCCAGACCCCTTCTGTGGATGATGAATTAGTATCTGAGTGATCTAAAATGATGTAGGTTTCAAGTTTGTTCATTTCACTGAAATCAGATAATTTATTATTTTTCGACGTATTTTTGGACTTAAACATTTTCATGACAAATGCCATGATCTTTCTTTGCACTGTTTTGACCAGAACATAATAAAGGAATGTTCTTTTGAAGTAATTTTGACAACTCTTTTATTTTGGATTTTCCATAAATTTTTTAAATTAACAAAAATAAGGTAGAAAGGAGGACTTATTTAGCAATGATTTTATGTTTAATGTTAGCCTACTTGGAATTCTTTTCTGTAGAAACAACTGTAGTCGCTAATCTCAAATCAGGTATTTTTTAAGGCGGCGAGCATTTGCTATCAGTCCTCTACCGATCGTGCAGATTTTACCTGTGTATCGCCTGTTTCACTTCATGAAACAAAGTAGTACATACTTTAAAGTACATAAAGTAGTAAAAGTTGTTGCAAAACGGGCTTTGTTAATCTTGTTCTTTACATGTCATTGTACAGAAATATGTTTATACATGTCTATAGGTTTCCTTAGTTTCAATATATTGCCCTGATACACTCATTATTATACAATAGTTTATTGAGTGTGTTAGGGACTTAACGCCATGCCGTTCGTTTTAACCACGCAAACCGATTTTGAATCACAATCGCACTTCGTGGGATTCTTCTTTAAAACATAGGTAAACCACATCACATATTGCGTTTTTGAGAAATCGTAGTGAAACGCTTGCAACGTGAAGGCCTATATTGACATATACGTGCTAATATGGAAACAGATCACGCGAACCTTAAAACTTAGTACTTAGATATCAAATTTCACCACCACCACCCCTTTTCCCTAAAACAAAATGAATAAATTAATAAGGAAAGAAAAGAAAGAAAAAAGAGGAGTTACTGGCTCAGTTATGTGGCAGAAGTCACCATAGAGCTATACAATACATGAATATAAATAATATACTAGAACATATATCACATTACAAAAATATTTGATTGTAGTGCAATAACGATACCGACTTAGGACAGTCATTTAATTTGACAAAAACCAAACAAATGGTGTGGTTAACCGGTTTACGGGCCCACCTTCCCACTCACCGTAACAGCTGAACAATCAAAGGACGTACATTTAAAAATTTATAAATAATCCTCCATGTAAAGAACAAGGGTCAACAGGTATCGCATATTGAGAGGTCATAAAAATATAAACACGTAAGGTATTGTAAATTACATAATGGTATAAAAATATATGCGACATCAACATGATAAACCGTGCTCTGCCAGTCTGAAAGCGAGCTAAGACCCTAGATCTGTAGGAGTCCCGACTAACAGTCAGAGGGGACGAGGTTCAGGACCATGTCTCCTCTGAAAGAGGTTTGGACAAGGCCCGTCATATAGAACCCACCGCCCTGTTAGTCAGCGTGCAACGTTCAAGTAAAAGTCTGCATAAGGCTGTAGAGGGGCCAAATACAAGACCTATAGTCTTTTGGATGATCTCAATATCATATTGTCTATTTATAAGACGTTTGATTATTTTATTACATGATAAAATAACGTTATCGGAGCCTTTTACTTTCCTTAGTTTATATACGAGATCACCGTAAAAATAAGGATGGGAAATTCCATTGGATACATACTGTTGAAAAGAAATATTTCCAAATTTAGATAGAAGTTCTAAATAAGATCTGAAGAATTTGCCGAATGTTTTTCTTAACTTGTGATATCTGTAACCCTGAGTTAAAAGTTTAGTAGTAATTTGTAAATTTCGTTTATGAAAGTCCAAAACATCGGTGCAGCCTCTGACAAATCGAACTAATTGAGATATATAGATACCATATGATGATACCATATGATACCATATGATACCAAAAAAAAAAAATAAAACAGAAATATTTCATACAATTCTGAACAAAGATGATGCATGAATTCAGGGATTGATTTGGGCCGCGCCATTCAGTCTTTGCTTTCGCAAGGAAAGAAACAATTGGCTCTTTGCTTCAATTTCACTTAGATATGTAATTAATAATCCTTCATTCGCGGATTACCTTAGCATCATCTATCCAAGTGAAACGGAGGTCAAAGAAACCACAGAAAGTAGTAATTCTACTTCGCATTTAGATATTATGTTGTCATGGTCAACTGAACACCGCACTCTATGACAAACGTGGCGATTTCAATTTCGCTATCACAAACTTTCCTTTCATAAGTAGCAACATTTCATCGCCCTCATATGGTGTATTCATATCTCAGTTAATACGTTATTCCAGAGCATGTTCAAATTACAATGACTTTGTTCTGAGGGCTATGCGACTTCCAGATAAGGTACTCAACCAGGGTTATATATGTGCTAGACTAGCAACAACACTGAGGAAGTTCTATGGTCGTTACGAGTCTCTTATTACTCCATATGAAATTTCGTTATCCAGACTTTTAAATGATATTCTGAACTGAGACCGATTCCGATCATTGTACACAGACTTGACACCTTCTATACTAGAAGGTTACCTACTTCGACTTCTACATATATAACTATATATGGAATTTACACGATTTGACTCTTTCTACTGGATATATGTGACGGGTGTTGCTAGCAAGCAGGAGATGCTCACTCTCCCCGGGCACCTGATCTCACTCCATCACAGGGGTTCACATATGCTCTTCAAGTAGACATATTTTGTTATTTTCCACTTTGTTTTCATTTTCACTGATTTTGTATGCCCAATGGTTTCATGATTTTCGGACTTATGATTTGGATTTATCCAACATCTTTACATAGAACCTTGCATCATTATTCACAAGAAAGGGTAATTATATATTGAGATGTCATCTAAAATGGAGAAAGAAATAAAAAATGAGGTAATTCTGTTTTAAAAATATACACAACGTTCATTATTTCACCATCTGCTTGCGAACGAAGAGTTCAAAAATATTTTTAGAAATGACGTTATTGACTGATACGGCGGGACGTTACGCCATTGCCGCAAATACCCTGCACTGATTAAAGGTTGACAACGCAGTGTTGCCGGATACTATGTTTGAAAGTAGTTAACGAAATATTCAACTCCCTGTTTCTGACATATATTACCTATTTTCTGAACATGGAGACCTTTTTCGGTCCTATAGACCATTCTAGCAGGCAAATTCTCAATAGTTATCCGCCTTTTACCGACAGGTGTCGCAATCGTATCCGCCATTAGGGTACTGAAAAAACTATCGAGGTAGTAAAAAAGACCTATGAGCGTAGCAGTTAAAACAAAATTTGTATTTATTAACGTTTAATTGAATGATCTAATCGGTGAATATGATAGAAAATTAGTAAACGTGTTTGTTTTTACAGTCTATTTTGAATTTCGGCTTTAAATTTCTCCTTTCAAAAACTTGGTCACTAAGCAAAGTTATCTATTCAGTAATTAATGATGTATTTATGTATTACAGATTATTCAGATAAAACAAAGACATGTATACATGTACACATATATCAGTGTCCCTGTTGTTTTTTTTTTTTTTTTTTTTCTTTTTTAAGTTAGTTCCTAATTTATCTACATCACTAAATTGTGTTTTTTTTTTATGTGTTTTCCACTATAACCTCTTTCCCGTAATTGCATTTTCAACTCATCGCGATGTTTTGCATAGTAAAAGTAAAGATGATTGATAAATTCAAACCATAAGTCCGAAAATAATGAAACCAGAGGATATATAAAATCGGTGAAAATGAAAACCAAGTGGAAAATAACATAGTATGTCTACTTGAAGAGCGTATGTGAAACCCTATGATCGAGTGAGATCAGGTGCCCGGGGAGTGACCATCTCCTGCTTGCTAGCAACACCGATCACATATTACCCAGTAGAAAGAATTCGTGTAAATTCCATATATATTTATATATGGAGAAGTCGAAGTCGGTAACCTTCTAGTATAGAAAGAAAAAAGAGGAGTTACTGGCTCAGTTATGTGGCAGAAGTCACCATGGAGCTATACAATACATGAATATAAATAATATACTAGAACATATAACACATTACAAAAATATTTGATTGTAGTGCAATTACAATACCGACTTAGGACGGTCATTTAATTTGACAAAAGCCAAACAAATGGTGTGTTTAACGGTGTACGGGCCCACCTTCCCACTCACCGTAACAGCAGAACAATCAAAGGAAGTACATTTAAAAATTTATAAATAATCCTCCATGTAAAGAACAAGGGTCAACAGGTATCGCATATTGAGAGGTCATAAAAATATAAACACGTAAGGTATTGTTAAACACATAATGGTATAAAAATATATGCGACATCAACACGATAAACCATGCTCTGCCATTTTGAAAGCGAGCTAAGACCCTAGATCTGTAGGAGTCCTGACTAACAGTCAGAGGGGACGAGGATTTAAAATCTGTGTAAAGTGATCAGAATCAGAATAATCCTGATCCATCTCACATATTCTTTTATTCCGAGTCTATACGCTAATGCTATTTTCGTATACGGAGGATGGCATGCATTTCGTTTTTAATATAGATAATTGTTTGTCGGTTGCGAATAAAGATCCGCGAAAATATGGTTGTTCTCTATTTTAACTAAAGTTTCAAAAATGCTATGGTGTCTTTGCTCCATCGCAATTCAATTTTTATATCATTATATGTTTCATTTGCATACTCCGGGAAGTCTAGCAGTGATCTTAATCAACGATCCCCAATCCCGAATCAATCGTCAATAAAACGTTTATAAAACGCTTTCTTTTTAACTTGAGTTTTTCGTCCCAATTCTGCATATGCCTACACGCAAAATTTCGACCTAATTTAGACCCAATTACTATTCTTTCTACTTATTTATAATGTTTATTGCCGAGTTTAAATCCATTTAAGTCCAAAACACTTTTAATGTGTTTGATTACATTTTCCTACGGGTAGAAGTGGATTCGTCCTACATTCTAATGCTTCTCTACATGCGTCTTACCCTTCTTTATCTTGGTACCGAAGGGTGAAGTTTAGCAACATCAAAACAGAATAAAATCGCATCCTTCGGTTTACTGTCAATTAATTTAAGTTTAGAAATAAAATTGAAGTGTCTATTATATATGAAGAAGAATTGAAAATAAATTAATTTAGTTCATGTTCTCTCAGTTCCGCGAATCGTTCCGTCGGTGTGCTAATTCCGCTTACTATGGTTCTTAATGGCATGTTTTCCTTATATATTTTAGGGTTACCTTTCATTTTACTGCCGTTTGGTACCTTGGAATTAAATACTGTCTTCGATTCTTACTAATATTACCCTCATTATACATTCTGTTCACAAATTTACGTATTTTTTACATTGTATCCTCTTCGATATCTTTCTCGGTCTCTACTTACGATTTGCTCTCCTCCATCTCTTTTTGCAGTTTCTTAAGGTATGTGTCGCTGTCCATAATTACTATGCCTGCTTCTTTGCTTTTAATCTAAATAAGGTTAACAGTATTTGCATGAACCTCTTACGTTCTGTTGATTTTTAAGTAATAGAATATCTTTAGACTATTTTGTGGATGGACACTTATATGATTAAGAATTCTTTGTGATTTGCACTATATTAATGCTTTTTGTATTTTTGAGAGCTATTTTATATTTTACTATCTATGAAGTTTTGACATTGTTGGATTGAATATGTTTATTTACGCTGAACCATTTATAGCACGATCATGGATTTCACATAGCTGGTAAGTGTCAGTCGTTTTGTCGCTTGATAAAGGCTAAGTAGCCAAAAATCGTGACAGAATGTTCTTCTTATTATTGTTAAATAAAATTTATTTCCAGTTTTACTCCTCTAGTCCGTTTAGTTTCTGATTGTGTGGAGAGTTTTAAAACAAATTACTAGACATAGCCGCACGCCACTTGAAAAGCACCACTCCTCGTCTTCTTTGAAAAAAAAAATATAACCCGATGGTGTCTCTTCCTTTTCTTTCATGAAAAGTATATGTCAAATAAATTGCCGTGTATATCCAGCAGATTATACATATCGGCAGATGCAGATATACTAATGAAATTGAAGAATGACATAAAACCATTACGGTAGTATCCAAAAGTTGTAACTTTACGATCGAAATATTTATGAGAAAACTAACGAACGATTTTGTGCGTGTGACTTGAGAGTACTCGCATGGGCAAATTTACGATTATTTGTGGATGAGGCTGCTATTCTCTCGGTAACGAATCGGAGCACTTAAACCACTCAACTACACCGGCTTAGAGTGTTTATTAAATCTTGATAATATGACATATTAAGGGAGATAATACATCGGGTACCTACTACTTCTAAGTCTTTCTTATGTATTTCATTAATAAGCCCAACATTATCAGTTCGCAAGTAAAAAAGATAAATTTATAGTTTGATGTCATGTTTAGAAGGGACATGGTTCAAGTGGTACAATTTTAACTCATAAAGGACACGGTAGATGACAACCCATCGAAGGGCATTCATTTTAAAGCATAGTGGTTTTTGTATCCAAGGCGGATAAAGTCTAAAATAAGAATGTTTTGGAGAGATTGAGCATTAAATCACTGCTTTGAGACATGTCCACGAACTGGTCTATATGAGAATATCTAATTTATCCATTTTGATTCAAGACTCTTTCAGGTCAGGCATAATAATTTTAATTTGCATAATATCAATATAGACATAAGATAATATTTGATGTAACAATATCGATAGATTTGGATAGGCCAGGAGTGGATGGGAGTTGTCACTCTTCAAACTTGTATTTTCACGAATAATTCAGTAAAAAACACTAACGGTTTTTCAAGACGGTTTCAATAGGTGAACTTCATTTTAATTGTGTCTGCATCATGCAGTTTTTACATTGTCGTAATGAGAAATTACGAATGCCTATTTCAAATAGTGCAAATAGTAAGGCTGTGAAGAAAAAACTATGGCTTGACTCACAAAATGGCTTACAAAAGAGCATTCTTTTGATATATGAATATGACTTGCCCTAGTAGTTGACCAGTCTTGGGCTAAGATTAAGTTATTGAAAAGTAAAGTAAATGCATGATGAATGACACACAGAAATATCTACCCATAAGGAAGAGACTTCTGGAATATGAAACTCCTCACCCTAGTAGTAAACCAGTTAAATATTTTAGAAAAGTCTGTCAAATGTTTTATTACAAGGAATGTACGTGTGAAAGCTCTATGTTTAAATCGTTTTAAACTATAGTCAAGGTTAAAGTTTTTGTCTACGCTAGTAACAACGACACTAGGGCTATTAGTTTCTATATATCGTCTTAAGACACGTTTATAGTTTATCTTAGGGCTTCACCACCGTGCGATTCGCCGTTATAACGCAAGCCGATTGTGGATCATAATGGCATTTTATCGGTTCATTTGGAATAAAAGTTTAAAAATTTCATTTTTACTTACATCATTTTTCATGTATCGAATCTAAATCTCCACCAAAATCTTTCCTATCATCCTTTTTATCTGCATTAGATTTTGCAGGCGACTTGAAAACCTTCTTGGTGGCAGTTTTCTATGATATCATGGGAATTTTTCCAAGTATGGGAAAGACCACGTGACATATCATTAGGGATATATCTGGACTTGGGCTTGATGGGCCAATGGCATTGGCCAATGGCCCATCAAGACCAAACATAGTGGGCCGGGGGTATGGGGTCGCCTAGACCCCCATTGGGTCCAGGGCAAAGCATTGGTAGGGGGTTCAGGGGGGTCGAAGCCCCCTGAGAAAAAATGGATTTTAGAGGTTTTCAGGCTAATCTAAAATTGTGTTTTGTGAAAATGACAATCAAATTATCAAAAATTTGATTTTTAGATCTTAGAAAGTAGGTAACTAAAACAAATATGCAACACAAATCAAGTTTAAATGATTGATTTATTTCATTTCAAACTCATCTATTGAAAAAGAATTCTTGTTTTTGACTTCCTTAAGCTTCATTAAACGATCTTCTATTTATCGCAAAAAATAATGGCCGTCATGAACTTTTGCATGCACTATCCTCTATTCCGGTAAATAAATTGAAACCTATCCTGGACGAAGCTGATCTTCGAAGTTTACGCAATTCTGAGTGATATAAACTCAATTTGATTATTTTATTTTCATATAATAAAGACTTTCCTCGTATTCCGTCTCTTCCACCCAAGCAGCAATTTCTCAAAATTAAATTTTTTAATAAAGGCTTCGATCTACTTAATATTTCTAATATTTTCCGTGATCATAGAGTCACATCTAAAATCCCCCAATATTTTGAGAATTTAGAACCTCCACTTATTTGTTACCAGTACAAAAAGAAATCTTATTCTAAATTATAATAAAGTTACATCTAACCCTGATGTTTCAGACTCTATTCCTTCGTCATGTTCTTGTGAAAAATCTGAATATGTTTATAAACCGGTAGGTCATATTATTACTGGTGACCTAAACTGTATTTCGGACAAGAAATTGCGCACCCTCTTTGGAAAAGGACCTAAATATAGGTTACCGTCCAGGATAGATTTCAATAAATGCCGTGACGTTATAGAAGATGCTTTAACTACATATTGTAAAAGTTGGTGTAAAAAAGAACAGGTAAAAGTTCATGCTCTTAATGATTGGAAATACGAGATTTTAAGAATTGTCGATATCCGTATTAAGAACGTTACGGAAAATCCGCATTTATTTCAACAGCCTAATACATTGACGGCAAATTCTATTAAAAAGAAGATAGCTGACTTACATGCTAAATATGTCTTTGTTCCTGCTGATAAAGCAGGTAATAACATAATAGTTGTTTGAAAACTATATTATATTGAAGTACTTAAAAACAAATTAAACTCCACTCATACATATGTAGAAAGCCCAACCTCAAAAGACAGCACCTTGCACGATCACCTCATGACCATGTCCGACTTCAAAATTAAAACTGATAAATCTGATCTATCAACCATATATTGGCTTCCAAAACTACATAAAAGTCCATATAAATCACGTTTCATATCTAATTCTAGCCACTGCTCTACTACGGTACTATCGAAGCATATTACGTCTGCTCTAACTGCTATAAAAGATCATATTATCAAATATTGTGATGTCGCATTTCATAATAGAAACATCAATTACTTTTGGTCGATTAAAAATTCTCATGAATTTATAGACAAACTTCTTTCGCTAAATTTCAAAGCGACCCAAATTTCTACATTTGATTTTTCTACACTTTATACATCTCTGCCTCATGATTTGATTAAAAGCAAGTTGCTGTCTCTTATACAATGGTGTTTTCATAGAGAATCTAAAACGTACATATGTACTTCCAATAACTCCGGATTCTTTTCCAACAAACAATATACTTTTTATAAATACTGGACTTGCAAGGAATTATGTAAAGCACTAGTCTTTCTCATGAATAATATTTTTGTGCAATTTGATGGCAAGATATATCAACAAATAGTTGGGATTCCTATGGGTACTAACTGTGCGCCTCTGATAGCAGATTTATTTCTTTATTGTTATGAGAGGGATTTTATGGTTTCTCTTCAAAAATCAAAACGTTTTGACCTCATTGACAAATTCAATAATACTTGCAGATATCTGGATGACATTTTGGTTGTCGACAACCCTGAATTCGAACAATTTATATCAGAAATTTATCCACCAGAGCTCACATTAGATAAAGCTACTACTTGAGATAAATCTACACCTTTCTTAGATTTAAACATCAAAATTGTCAAACACCTAATATGTACTAATATTTATGATAAATGTGAGGATTTTGGATTTCCAATTGTAAATTTCCCTCACTTGGATGGCAATGTCCCTCTACTCCCATCATATGGTATCTATATATCTCAATTAGTTCGATTTCTCAGAGGCTGCACCGATGTTTTGGACTTTCATAAACGAAATTTACAAATTACTACGAAACTTTTAACTCAGGGTTACAGATATCACAAGCTAAGAAAAACATTCGGCAAATTCTTCAGATCTTATTCAGAACTTCTATCTAAATTTGAAAATATTTCTTTTGAACAGTATGTATCCAATGGAATTTCCCATCCTTATTTTTACGGTGATCTCGTATATAAACTAAGGAAAGTAAAAGGCTCCGATAACGTTATTTTATCATGTAATAAAATAATCAAACGTTTTCTAAATAGACAATATGATATTGAGATCATCCAAAAGACTATAGGTCTTGTATTTGGCCCCTCTACAGCCTTATGCAGACTTTTACTTGAACGTTGCACGCTGACTAACAGGGCGGTGGGGACTATATGACGGGCCTTGTCCAAACCTCTTTCAGAGGAGACATGGTCCTGAACCTCGTCCCCTCTGACTGTTAGTCGGGACTCCTACAGATCTAGGGTCGTAGCTCGCATTCAGACTGGCAGAGCACGGTTTATCATGTTGATGTCGCATATATTTTTATACCATTATGTATTTTACAATACCTTACATGTTTATATTTTTATGACCTCTCAATATGCGATACCTGTTGACCCTTGTTCTTTACATGGAGGATTATTTATAAATTTTTAAATGTACGTCCTTTGATTGTTCTGCTGTTACGGTGAGTGGGAAGGTGGGCCCGTAAACCGGTTAACCACACCATTTGTTTGGCTTTTATCAAATTAAATGACCGTCCTAAGTCGGTATCGTAATTGCACTACAATCAAATATTTTTGTAATGTGATATATGTTCTAGTATATTATTTATATTTATGTATTGTATAGCTCTATGATGACTTCTGCCACATAACTGAGCCAGTAACTCCTCTTTTTTTCTTTCCTCTAGACATCAAGTGCCAACTGTGTGTTAAAAGCCACTTCAGTTGGAAATTTCGTTCTGTCAGTGTCACCGGGTCTATCAGCGCTTCATCTGTCATTGTTGTTTCATGTTCATCATGATCTGATTGATCATCTCCGTTCTTTTTATTAAAAAAAAAACAATCAAAGTGGATTGCCATGGTTTCTTTGTGGCAGTCGCCATTGCGATCGCTATCAGTTACATGCATATGTATATATGTTTACACTTAAGATTCGTTAAAGAGCTAGGTTGACTGAAGTCGTGTTGCATATTACTTTCATTATAATCAAGGAACCATTATTTCGTTTGTTACCAGAAGATCGTGAAAGACTAGGCCTGTAATGCAACCGTGTTATGCGTCAAATTTTATTTAACTCTGTCAGTTTAGCCTAGACATTTAATTTGATTGCGCCATCTGAGCATTTTATACGTGAAAATCGCAATGAATTCACCTTCATGTGAGTAAGAAGCGGGACACAGTTAGTGCCCATTGGAATGCCGAAAATTTGTTGAAAAACCTTTCCTGCAAACACCACAAAAATGTTATCGATAAGAAAGTTCAACATCTGGATGACATCTGTTTCAGTGTATATATTTTTTGGAATGATAATTTTCCCTAACAAGGTAAATTTTCTCATGACCTATAACTATATATATTTGAATCTGTGGCTTCCGTTTTACTAGTAAATGCATTTTGAATAATTTCAGCTAATCTGTCGTTTAATTTTTGATGAGGGATCGTTGTGTAATGAGTCAAAACGTCAAAAGACTTGACGGAGTGAATTTTAGTAAAACTTTGATTTTAGATGTCCTAACAACTCTTTTGAATTTTTAAGGATCCACATTTGATTAATTCCATTTCTGGAATACACTGTTTCGCAATACCTATGACGGCCAGATTTAATTTCTGATAATATTTTTGTGAGCAGCATCGATGCAGATTTTGTGGAACACTTCGAGGAACCTGCGATAAAGCGTTGTTTTTAAAGATTTTTGTGCATATTTGGAATGCAGTACAAATATTAAAGTTCTAAATTGAATTTATTTGTGTCAATACCAAACGTATTGAGGACAGATTTATGATTGTCAGGTTCTTCCGAAACCGAAAAGTTCCTGAGAGTATAAGTATGATTTCCTGGAGCTGAATCTAATCCGAATTCTTTCACTAGGCTGTCAGTAGTATTTCTTGCAAGTAAATGTATAATTATTAGAAGCTTTATCTGCTGGTGTAATGATATAATGTTCTTGGAGGAAGGTGAGTTCTCTGACAACAACAGGATCTTTAGAAATAGATTCGAATCTGATGTTTACAGAACCTTGTATTTTTTTTTTATTTTTTGATCTCAGCAGTACTGCAATAGATTATATCCATTCCGAAAGAGTACCGACCTGTACTTCCTCTCTTTTTGCCCATCGTGTAGCATATTCCTCGCAGCAGTTGATAATATTATCAAAATTTTGGCTCCATGTGAATGATCTGGGTTCTCTGTATTTTGGACCTTTAAGTCTTTTAATTTGGTGTTTTTAACAATATCGAGATCACAAGTAATGACATGGCCACAAGGAGAATATACAAAATTAGATGAGGAACATGCACATGGTTGAGGATGGCATGCAGAGTTGCTAAGATCAAGACACTGTAGAAACCCTTTGTAATTATAAATTTTGGATGCACTGATGGCGTGTAGCTATAGGAATGCATGGCGAGGTTTTGTGTTTGAAATATGGAGGTATTTTCTCTAATACAGACTTATGATTAAACTTTGGCAAAAAATTGAATATCAATACCTTTATTTGCAAATTTCATTTTGATGAAAGGGCCATTAGACTTTGCCATGGATAAATCTGATTTGACGGGACGAAAAAGTCTAGAGGTCGATATGTCCATAATATTGCCATCTAGTCGTTACTCTTCACAGCTTATATCAGTATATATACGTTGTCTGGACGATACGTAACTCGTGTAATTTTCTGAGTGAAATAGAATAAAGGTTTATTATAAATGGCAACAGAGCATGAAAGGAAATATTATGTATTTCAGGTTTGTTGTAATTGTGAGTATCGTGACTTCGATACAAAGCATCAATAGAAAAAGAAAAGAGACAAACCAAGGAGTGTTGATTGCCTTTTTTTTTAAATTTTGTCTTGTCTAATAGATGTTATTTTCTGAATACTACTCGCTATTTTAATATTTTAGCTACAGTGACATATATCGGAAAATTTTTTTCTTGTAAACGCCATATGTATTTCACCAGAATATAAATTTCATTTTTATACACTAGTTTTACTTTTGGTCACTAGTGTGGATAAAATAATTCTTCCAGTACAGGTTGCTAAATCCATCTTTGCCATCTCCTCCTGGCAGTGCTGTGTGTTTGGATGGTGAACAATCCAGTCCATTGTTTTCAAGCAATCTTGTACGTTACAGGTCTGTAACTTGCTAATATTAAAGTTCTACATTTATATTCAAAACGGTAATACGACGATTCCTGATACCTGATTGGTTCATATTCTGATATACCTCATGTAAAAGTGCGGATGAATTTGTGTTCGTTTGGCAATCTGCCAACAAGACAATTGGTGTAGTCTTCAAATGGAAAGACAGGTGGATATCTTAAGTGTAGATATGTATACTGTTTTGATATTTCGTAGGTGATATCTGGTATAGGTTTGCTGTTAAGGATTACAGTTTGATTTTTAAAATAAATTTATCAAGACCATATATTTCATTTGCTGCACTTGCGTTTGACCAATAGAGCTTGCCATTAAATTTTGATCTTAACATTTGAAACTTTTACAATAGTAAGCGTTACCGGTGTTATATTTCAACCTTATATTCTCCATAGTATAACTTTCATTTCAGACCATGGCTTTAGAACTATTGTCTATGGTATTAAAGATTGACTACAGTGTCATATTTTTATTTTTTTAAAAACAAAATTTAGGTATTTCATATTTTAAACATAGATGTAAGAGATTTATCAATTTTTTACCTATTGATCATGACTTATTCGTTTTACCTGCCATTAGGTGTAAAGGGATAATACACTAATTCAATTCCTATTTTGTCACCATGGCGGGTATTCCGTTTCAGACTCGGGTTCCGGAAATTGTGTTCCATATTTGTGCTTTGAAGAACTTCCATTATTGTCATGATTCGTTGAATGGTAAAATATGCTTTCAATGAAAAACTGTTGAAGTTAGAAAGGTGAGTGTTTAGTATCAAGAAAAATTGTATACAGACACATTTCATGCTGAAACAAGATTTCAAGACGTTTTCAGAAGGTCATTTATTGTAAATTTAATGACCTGGGTATTCAGACCATCATTGAATCATAGTCAGCACATTGATAATATACTGCACTAAACTTCTTAGAAACCATTTCATTGTTCAAGTTAACGCATCAGTATATTTCACTTTAAAATTTCATTGTAACTCATGCATGAGCAAGGCAGTCAGGGAATGGGCAGAGGAGATAATGTGTCAGGATATTTACACATGTAAGTGAAAATCCGATGTGGCTTAGTGGATAACATGTTCATGTACTCAGCGATAGGTCACCCGTTCGATTACCGCCATGGGCACACCCGTGTCTCGTATTTCGAATCGTATCACGGTATAAGTGGCACGTAAAAGATCCCCCACTACTTCAGTTAGGTCCCTTACAAAAGTATGAAATTTTATACAATGCCGTCGCCATATCGGTGAAATAAGTATGGAGTACCGTAAAACAATAATAAATGAAACAAACGAGGTGTTATTAAAATGCATTTTTAAAACTTTTGAACTGGAAATCAGTTCAGTAACATATATTGTGATTTCCGCAGCATAACCTTAACAAAAATAAAATAAAATATCCCTCCTCAAAATCTACATACTTCACAAAAAGAAATAAAACCCCAGGGGTATATATACCACATGTGTCTCCAAGACTTCTTAAGAACAAAGGATGATAAAAATTGGCCACGCATGGTATCTAACACATAAGCTTTAGGTGCAGGTATTACAGTTCTGAAAAGAAGAAAGCACAATACTACTTATTTTCCAAATTAGGTCTGTTGCGATCAGGACATGTGCACTGGTCCAAATGAACCATTTTCTAACGATTAATTGAGATAAATCAAATATAAAAATTCTCTGCAAAACTTACAACTTGAAAATGAAATGTTTTGTAACGTTTATTGATGTTTTATATATATATATATACTACCGGAAATAAGAAACTGTGTAGTACAGTAATGTCATTTATAGATTCATATACAAAGTACTATGTTGTATTATGTATATCCCTATCTAATATTGTGCATTGTCTCTCAAGACCTCAACGTTCCAACCCCGAATAACGCAGGCGTCCATGTAACATTTTGCGGTACGTAAACAGAAGTACCGCTTAAACTATTATTTAAACGACGATGCCTCCTAGACCACGCTAACCTCGCAACACGCTGACGCTTGAGTATAACAGAACGGATAGCAGGGCGTGAAGAACGGATGTTGGCCTTTCGCAATTCGTAGATGCCAAGACTTGCTTATATGCACTAAATAAACCTTTCAACTGTTAATAAATAGGTACATGTATATTCATACCGTATTATTTATGAAAATATATCTTAACTTCAACAAAACCCGTTTTTGTGGGCAGTCAGAAATAATTCTATCAAAAAAGCAATAAATGTTGTCATACTGTGTTGTGGCTTTTCATTGGCTGCTTTCTTGTCAATCCGTGCTTGATAAGAGGCAGAGGAATCCGAACAGTTTTCTATATACAGGGTGTTTTAAAAGTAGTACTCAGAGAATGCAAGGTATGTGAGATTCTTTTAATAAAATATATCAGAATTCAAATGACTAGAGATAAACAATATAGCATCTTTATATTATGCGACATTGGTTAAAATTGGTTTGCTATTTCAATAAACTTCATTTACATGTCACAGAAGCATATCACAGATAGATATCACTTATCACAACATAGACAAAAGAATGATTAATTTCTGCGTATACTTTTCAACTTGGTGTAGAAGGACAGGTGTACCCAATGAGAGCATTTGTCACATTGTCCCCATGGTATGATTTCTAAATACATTAAGTTATTTAATTCTGGTGGTGAAATCACATGCAGCACAATTTCCTTTCATCTATTTCGATTTCATCATAACTGCTGTCATCAAGCTCTGTGTGATGAATATCTCTATTAGTTTTCTTTTAAGGTGCATATTCGCTAATTGATGGTTTCTGATAATCAATTTTCCATTTAGAAGTTTGATTTTCCCTATCATAACTATAAATTTCTAATTTTTCTTGAAAGTCACCCTCAATTATTGCTTTCCCACCAGGATTAGGTCTCTTTGGATTGTCTACTGTCTTCACTCTATTTTTTTTTTCAGTATGCTCATTATTATTATTATTCTGGACCTCTGTATATTCAGGTTTTTGTTTTTTAAAGTAATTTTCTACTTTAGAATTTATGAATCTGGCAACCTCATCCTTTCATTGTTTAACTTCCTTCACCTTACTTATGGGGGTTTTCTCCCGCAATACCTCAGCAGCGAACAGTTCTTTCTGTGGTATTGCTTCTTTAGAAAAAGGGAATATGCCAAATTTACGGAATGCAGACTGTATATTCATTGTTGTTACTGCCTTAAGGAATGCTTTAGATGCGATGGATGCAATATTGTATTTTGTGATAATATGTCCCCTGTTGCTTCTCATATAAATGCTACATTCTGAATAATAAAATATCTTAAAAGGTAAAAATTATTCCAACATCCAGAGGCGGTATTAAATGAGCAGTATGTGGTGCTAGAACAAATAATATATGATGATCTTTAGCCCATTGAATAAGAGGAGAAATATGTGTTGCTATCCATCGTACACAAGAAGTATTGGTTTGTCTTGAGTTGGTTGAACATGCTTAAGAAAATGATTGTTAGTTTAAACTTTATTTTCATAAATATACTTCTCATGCAAAGCAAATGCTAGTATATTTACACACAATATATGCATAGATTTGAAAACAAGTAATTAAATACTTATATTAATTCATCTCTCTGTTGGTAAAGCTTAATAAGAGGCCGCTATTTCACATTCACAAGTATTACAATAAGCAATGAAAGAGAAGTAAAAAGAAAAGAAAATCAAGGGAAATTGAATGAGGAAAAGTTTGCATAGAGTATCCACAAAATAGATAGAGTGATAAATATATAATGATACGTCAGAGGACGTGCTTTACTACGTGAATATGTCACAAAGTGATGCGAGACCAAGAAATGGACATATATAATATGATGCGACGACACATCACATAAATATACGTGGTTATGACAAAGGGCTGCAGCATATTAGATATAAAGATGATGGACTTATAAGAATCGTTTAGTCTTTTTGAGATAATCATGGACATTTTTAAATGTGGTTTCGTTAGTATTATAAGACGCAAGTTCGTTTCCATACAGTAAAGTATCAATGGTTCGATCTGGTAAAGGATTAATAGTCCTGGATCGAACATTATCATACTGAGGGCATTCGAGGAGGTAGTGGCGAGTACTTTATCATACTGAGGGCATTCGAGGAGGTAGTGGCGAGTACTTTATCATACTGAGGGCATTCGAGGAGGTAGTGGCTAGTACTTTATCATACTGAGGGCATTAGAGGAGGTAGTGGCGAGTACTTTATCATACTGAGGGCATTCGAGGAGGTAGTGGCGAGTACTTTATCATACTGAGGGCATTAGAGGAGGTAGTGGCGAGTACTTTATCATGCTGAGGGCATTATAGGAGGTAGTGGCGAGTACTGTATCATACTGAGGGCATTCGAGGAGGTAGTGGCGAGTAGTTTATCATACTGAGGGCATTCGAGGAGGTACAGTTGGGTGCAGTCCTAACCTTACATTCAAGTGCACTTGACAAGTGCACTTCAAGTTTAGTTTTTCGTCCTGAAAACCAGTCATAAAGTTTAGTCAAGTGCACTTGATATCAAGTTTACTTTAAAGTAATTCCGTCTTCAAGTTTACTATCACGTGACACCAAGTTTACTTTTCACGTTTATTTATTAGTTATCCAGTTTTGTATAACACGATAGACATAATTGTCTTATTATGTACAATTGCATATTTTATATATATATAAATTGTTTTATTAGAAAAACATAGTAAATATTTTTAAACAATTAACAATTTTACATTATTGATTTCATGTTGAACAGTCGTATGGTATTTTATCGGAGGTTTCGATACTTCAAACTGCATCTATATTTTTCTTCTTGTGATGAAGTATTATTGTTATATGATTTCCTCGTTATTTTGGCATTTTGTGGTTTCTCTG
Organism: Pteria penguin; assembly: GCA_035048485.1. Classification (NCBI taxonomy): domain Eukaryota; kingdom Metazoa; phylum Mollusca; class Bivalvia; order Pterioida; family Pteriidae; genus Pteria; species Pteria penguin. Next base: position 30,035,554 of record CM068584.1, read on the forward strand.
CGACAGGGTGTATAGATGTTGCCATTATTGGGACAATCCATAGCGAAAACTACACTGGCTTCTATTTCCGGTTTCGTGGCAAAGAGGGTAAAACTTAAGTGGCTTCTTGGGATAATAATCTCTTGAATCTTATGTGTGTCTATAATCGAACCGGTAACATAACGTTTAATTTATGAAAGCACTTATCGCTCGCCGTGAAACTTGTACACTTTCAGTTTCCATCAAGATACGTCGAATCTCAAATATCGCATGGCCACTTCAACGTAATGAAATGGTCCTTTCCCTTATATACATTGATATCCGAGACGACATTAAGTTATGTTTTTCCATGTCAAATGTTTTATTAAGAGAAACAACTCGATTATTTAAAGGCGTGTGTTCCGTCCGGTTACATCAAGTGAAATGAAGCGGTATATACATATATAGAAAGTAAACTAAACTTGAAGTGCACTTGGAGTAAACTTGGAATCAAGTTTAGTACTAAACTTGGAATCAAGTTTACTACTAAACTTGATTCCAAGTTTACTCTGTTGTCGCCAAGTAAACTTGAAAAGCAGTCATAAAGTTAACTTGAAGTGCACTTTATGTAAGGTTAGGACTGCACCTAACTGTAGTGGCGAGTACTTTCAATTGCACCACAAACACACAGAGGACTAGCGATGACATTCTTTTTGTATATTTGCGTTGAGTGAGCTACATTCTGTTCGTAATCTAGCGTGCAATATTTGACTTTTCCTGTTACCAACAAGATAATGAGGAGGTGTAGGTTTCAGGTCATTGTTAAGGTACCTTTTGAAAGCGGAATTCGATGGATAATTTCGGATGTCTGGAGGTAGTTCGTTGCAAGCGGAAATAACAGAGGGTAAAATGGAATTACGATAAGACGACGTTTTGCAATGAGGCGAGACTGATTCGCGTGTTTCTGCCGTAGACATCATGGGCGCTATGCGGGACGGGGTCGTTCAAGTAAGTAGGACTTAAATTATGGTACATTTTATGGAAAAGTGCCACTTTATGTTAGTTCCGACGTGTTTGAAGAGTGTTCCAAACAGTCTCCCGGAGAAACTTGCCAGTTTTGTCGTACCAGTGACAAATCTAGCAGCCTCCGTATGAAGGCGTTCAAGTCTATCTTTGAGAGACTGGTTGCAACTATCCCATATAACATCAGCATATTCAAGAATAGGACGGACAAAAGAGAAGTATAATTTTTGAATTGAATTTCTGTCGATTTGAAATTTTATTTTTCTTAGGATGCAAATTCGTTCCGATTCTTTAGTGATTATGGAATTTACATGCATATCCCAACTACCGTTGGATCTAAATGTTAACCCAATATGCTTATGAGAGTTAACATTGTTTATAGCTATGTCGTTCATAAAAAGTAAAGGATGGGCAGGTGATTACGTGATATAATTAAAGATTCAGTTTTATTTGAATTGAAATCTACTAACCATTTACGGGACCATATATGGATTTTGTTTAAATCACTGTTAAGCTAAGATGCAGACACAACAGGGTCATCTACTAATATACATGTATACAACGAAGTATCATCAGCGAAAAGTCTAATATTACTTTGAATGTCTTTCACAACATCGTTAATATATATTAAAAATAACTGTGGACCCAAAATTAAGCCCTGGGGACACCAGCTTTGAATTTGGACCAATCGGAAAAGTTACCGTTTATGACAACACTTTGTTTCTGTCAGTAAGATAATTATCGACCCAGTTTTCCAGTTTTCTTTTCCCTCATCAACAGCTTTGCCAAATTAATTGGATATATCTAGAAGCTGATTGAAAGTAGAGTCCCTTGGTCAAAATTATTATATTATTATTTTGCATATAGTTATAAAGATGTTTGAATACGCAACGTTCCATTATTTTACCTAGAATATTTAGGAGAGAGATCGGTGTATAGTTACTTCGTAGAGAAGGGTCGTCTTTTTTCATAAATTAGGGATACATTGGCAATTTTCCAGGATTCTGGGAAAGTGCTTGTTTGAAGGGAGAGATTGAACAATTTAGTCAGGGGAGGGGTCAATTCATTTACAACAGATTTAACCAATAAAAGTTAAGTGTGTCCGGATCCCATGCTTTAAAAGTATTTAGAAGACGTAAGACATCTTGGACGTCGGATTCAGTAATTGTTATATGATCTAATGGTTCGTGAGTAGGAACGGTTGTGTCTGGTAGGGGCTTACCAATGTCATCAACAGACTGTGGCTTTATGAAGTAATCATTTAAAACTCTTGCTTAGTCGGTATCGGTGTAAAGAATGTTGTTGTTATGTTTGAGGGGTGGAATTTCAGTCTTGTTTGTGTTTGAGTTTAAAATAGATTTAGAGACTTTCCACCATTCTTCAGGGTTTAAGTTTTCGTTGTTAAATTCATCAGACAATTTCTTATTATAAATATCTTTAGATTTACGTATATGCTTTATGCATTTGTTTCTAATGATTTGGAATAGTGACCAGTGTTGGGGGTCATTTGAAATTTTAGCCCGCTTATTACATCTTTTGCGTTTACGTATGTCATTGTTAATCCGTGAAAGATCAGATTTCCATATTGTTACAATTTTGTTTGGTATATGGGCAGCTGCAGTATGTAATATTGTTTGTGATAATGATATTGCCTAAGAATTTGGATTATCAGTCATAATGATGGACAAGTCATTGTTAGCAATATCGTTACGGTAAGCCTCGAAATCTCCATGCAAATATAGCTAGATTTTGCGTTTGAAGGATTTAGGACGTGGTTTCGATATGTTTAAGAGTGCAAAAATAGGACAGTGTTATCTAAAATTATTTGCCAAGAAGTGCTCAGAAACACCAGATTTATAATCAAGTCAAGATCATTAACGAGGATCAAATCGAGAATGGAAGAAGTCTTGGTAAAATGTGTCGGTTCTTTTATCATTTGATGCAGATTATAAATACTACATATTTCAGATATTACGTTCGAGTTGTCTAATAGCTGGTTACAGTTAAAATCACCTGTAACATAAATGTAATCATGTTTAGATAGAAGTGCATTTTCTGTTGAGTGTTTGCTAAGTCCCATGTTTCGTAAGGTGAGCCGGGGGAGGGGGGGGGGGGCTGTAAAATGTACCAAGTAAGACAATTCGATGCTTAATGTTGATTTCTAACCACACACACTCAAAATTGAGTATTTCGAGATCTTCTCTGCGTTGGGTATTGATATGTGGTTTTACGTATACCGAGATACCACCGCCTATCTGACCGGGTCTAAAGTAGTTATACGGCTTGTTATAGTTATGGAATAAAACATCTTCGGTGCAGGTGGAAGGCTGATTCCAGGTTTCAGTGAAGCTAAGTATATCGCAGTCGCCAAGATTCGTTTGTAAAATGTAAATTTTAGAAATCAGACTTTGAACGTTCAAATTGACAATGGATAGTTTTGATTTGAGCTCTGATGATAAATTAGAGATATCTGGGTCTTCTTCAGAACTTTGGGAAATGAGAAATTGGAAAGAGAATCAGAGAGAGGACCGGGATTGGTTTCGACGTCTCCTGATAGAATGAGCAATGCAATATTCACTAGGGCACAGATAAATGGCATACATGAATGAGGAAACATTAACATTGGAGTCAGGGTTATGGATGATCTTATTTTGAGAGGGGCCAAGAGTTATATAAGTGTGAAAGTAAAAGCACAAAGTGGAATCCTTCAAAATGTGTCAACAACAAGATATTGACGGCCAAAATTGTAAAAAAAAATCTATCTTGATTGACGTGACAACTGCACAGCCATAGAACAGACTTTCACCGACAGCTATAGGTGTAAATGGATATAGATGATCATGCGTAAGGTATGGTCTGCTCAAACAAGGACATGCAATCTCAGAAAGGGAAATGGATACTTTGATATGACTACGAGGAGAAATAGACAGATAAGGTGTAGATAGAATAACAAAGTATTGGTATGGCAACTAAAATACCCATAAGCGTATCGAATATTAAGAATTGGTTTATGTGAAAATAAACAATGCTTAACAAAGAGCTTGGTGGGCATGATAAACTAATGCATAACATCAGCAAGTGTGATAAGATTGATACTCAGATGGAATACAGAACCATTCATTAATAAATGCTAAGTATGGATATAGATGTAAAGTTATGGTTATCGGCTGAGACTTAATAGATTTAAAGCTAATATCGTGTGGTCATCATTGACCCTTAAATGTTAATATTGTAAGAATTACATGCAATAATACAAAAATAAGCTGTAAGGGATGACACAAAGCATGATGTAAGGTGAACGAAAGAATGGGTCATACACTTTACCACAATACATGTGTTTGGAACCATGCATTTAATGATGGCAAGAAAGGGGGGGGGGGGGGGTTGGCAAAAATATATATTTGTTTTTGTTTGATTATTGTTTTACGTCACACCACGAATATTCCACGTATATGGTGACGGCATCTGCCTGATGCATTGCATACAAATTTGGACCTTTGCAACGGACCCACCCGAAACAGTGAGGGATCTTTTACGTGCCACGCCTACCGTGAAACGGGACCTCAGTTTTTACTGTCTCATCCGAAAGACAGAACACCGGTATGCCCCGGGCGGGAGTCGAACCCGCGACCTCTCGATCATGAGCCGATCACCTTATCCACTAGGCCACACCGGCTTCAAAAATATATAAAATTAATAATTATTACATGAGTAATTGTGATGTTAAGTAAATCAAATGCTAAACGGTATATATGATATGACACTATGTCACAAAGAAGTGTTTATTACCATGTACTCAATGACGGTAAGAAAGGGGGGGGGGGGTGTGATAAAAAATGTATAAAAATCATAATATAACACTAAGTGATAAACAAGTGTTTGATACCTTGTACTAAATGACGGTAGGAAGAAGGGGGGGGGGGCAAAAAATATATATATAAATCATAAACTATATCACTAACATGTATTTGAAGCCGTGTACTTAATGATTGTAGGAAAAAATGTGGGGTGGTTGGCAAAAGATAAAAAACCATAATTATAATATGAGTAAAAGAGGTGCCATATATCATTACATTGTAACATTATATTGCCATGTGTGTGCTTTACAAACATGTGCTTAATGATGGTAGGGAAAAAAGGGAGAGGGTTAAGTGAAAAAGTTCTATATGATACGATTAGCATGTCATATATTCAAACAAACAAGTGAGAAATTACAAGATTATATGAGATGTGGCTGGTAGAATCTCAGGCACCACTGATTATTGCTGCCACGGATGCGTATGAGGAGGTTGGCGTACGGGATCGCGCGAAACTTTCCTTGGGTGCGGCAAACTTTTCCTTGTTTTCCACACGGAGTTTGGTATCGTTGTGGTCAGTTTATGAAGAATTTGCCGTCATCTGTCCAAGTCTTTTTGAACGCTCTCGATGTCAGTTGGAGCTAGGATAACTCCGGCACGTGAGATGACCTGTAGCACGGCTTCGGTGGTGTCCTCGTCCTCCCCATATTCGTTGATCCCAGAGATCCTGACGGAGTTCCGCCGTCTGTGCTGCTCCATCTCATCCAACTTTGACCGAAGCATAGCGATTTCACACCTAAGCTCTGTCTTCATGCGCCTGTTTGAGTGATGCAGAAATGTCAGTCTGTAACTGTTGGAGGATGGGGGCCATAATGGTATTAATGTTACTCACCACGTAGTTGCAGACTGCATGAGACACTGCCTCCATGTACTTCTGATTCAATGTTATCATCAGGGGGTGGCTTTCAATATTTGAGTGGGGGTCTATGGAGTTTCCTTTTTCAGCATCGACGGTGGGTACTATCACTGCTCCCTTAGTGTCTGGCTCCGTAATCCGAAAGGGGGTGAACTCTGGTACAGGAGAGTCAGGTAGGCAACATGCCGGGTCTATCGGGTTACCTCTAGATTTTTTAGGACTCTTTAAATGGTGGCGTGGGTTGGGAAGTTCTGCGACTTTTTGACATGTTAACGTCAGCCATTTCGGGTGGTTGGATATAAATGTAAACACAGCACTTCTCACTACCGAGTAGGTGATTTAAATTGTTATTCTAATGCACACTTCTGAAAGTTATGAAGATTATAAACAACTCACTCATTGACGAAATTAATTGCTCTCCATCACAATAATGATCCACCAGCCTTGTTAATGCACAAAGATTATAAAGTTTTCACATAATTTGTGGAGTCGATGTGAAAAGCGTCTTCTCCGATCTAGCGCATCATTGTTAAGAAAGGATTCAAAAATAACTCTGTTGGACCATCCAGAATCAGACATGGATGCTGTGGCACCTGCACAGGCTCCTTCCATTAGCTCTGAATTGTACCTTTTTTCCTTTGAATATAAAATGAGGAGGTATACTGTTTTCTAAGGCATTTACGCAGCCGATCATCGTAACAGTACTTGAACGAGGTGATGTTATGACTTGTGGTTTTGATTCGGTTGATGCAATTATATTTAGCGGACGATGATCAGGTTGAAGGCCTGTTTATTCAATGTTATATATTCTTTCAGGGGAGATATTTAAGGTGTTATTTATCCAGAATGTTCCCCAATTCTTTGTAATACTTATTTAAGTTGAATGACGTGTACGGACGCTGTCAAGTTTTGAAGGATTTACTGATTTCAGTTTGTCGCTCCATCTGTGCAAATATCCACAAAGTCAGTTATTGCTTAGGGCTTTATTATTTTCCCTAAGTCCAAAATCATTCATCATTCCCCCGGCAAATTGTTGAAGTTGAGTATTCGCATAGCCATATCCTATTTGGCTCATTACAGAGACATGTTCCTCCAATTCCAACTCTTCATCATACGTTAGTAAAGTTTTATTCCGAACACTTTTTGTCTTTCCCAAAATTCTATCTTTTAAAGTCTGAATTGGGATGCCATGGGTGAGTGCTGCTTTTCTTACATTCTTTTTTACTTTAAAAACGTATATAGCCCTTTCAAAAGCATTGACATCGTAGCCCGTAATCTTTTTAACAGGTGCTCTTTTTATTCTTTTCTTTGGATTTGACTATAAAAAAAGAAGAAAAATCCTAAACAACTGTTCCTTTTAAAATTTGAAATGAATTCACTTTTACTTAAATACTACGACAAACAATTGCAAATTCTTTTGGGCAACGCTGTACTAAACAGAATCTTTATATGTAACATAACTTTGAACTTGCATAAATCACGTGACGTAAATATGGCACCAACACAAAACGAAAGGAGAATGTTCATACGTTTTAAGGTCAAATTAAAGGACTTACCTGTTTTGCCTCATATTTTTGTTGAAGATCATTAACCAAGTCAGTGCTTTCAAAATGGTGTAAGAAATGTCGTCATAATAGGCACGTAAATAAATGCACGGATTGATGAGAAAGGAGGATACATATCTTGTCAACGTTACATCAGACGCGGATGCCATGAACTCCAAACTGCCTTGCCATATTGCTTTGAAACACCTCAGCTGCCAGCATTCCAAAAACGCAAACGGTCTTCAATCATCTCTCCATCAAATTGTATTCAAAGACATATGCTTTTCTTTTTCAATACATTGCATAATGTCACTAATGAATGCAAGGTGTTCTGATCGATTACTAACCACGTGCCATTTAGGCTTGAAACCCCAGAAAAGCGTGAGGTGGCTATCAAGGTGAATCGAACGCGATATTTCACAAATTAAGCACTCAAACACGCGTGTAGTATATTAAACAATGCATTTAAGAATAGAGAGCGATCAAAGAATACTTTTAATGTCTATATCTAATTTTGAATTGTACACTGTCCTTTTTCTGTTAATACATACGAAAGAAAGGAGGAGGTTATGATAGTCTCAAAAGGTAACCTCAACAGGAATCGCATGACGTATATAAAGTATCAACCAAAGATATTTTGATTATTTAAACAAATGTTTCACTATGATTCAACTGTCAACATGTTTAACTCGGTCCTTAGAGAAATTATGTTGATCGATACATATATTTGAGCAACTTAACTGTAAGATCAGAACAGTTGTTTATAAGATTGTTTACTTAGTCCCCTCTTGTTTCGTACTGAACAGTAAATGACTTACTCAATTTCTCCTTTTTAATCTAAAACAAAACATTTTAGGTGCTAAACGTGCTTCATTTTTCCTATATATGAGTGTTGATACTTCTGTTATAAAACAAGCCTTGTTCCACAAGTGAACAACAAAGAAGTACTGAAGGTTTTACCACATCTCGAAGTGCAAGGAATAAAAGAAACAATATTTTGTCTGAAAATGACATTGAACAACATTCTGGGCTTTTTTTCACTCCATGAAAGAAAAGATATGGTTAAGCCACCGGTACTCCTTTGTCGTTTACATTAGAATGTGAATATGTTTGTTTACCAAAATTACTAGAATTTCTTGAAGAGATTAATCTGCATATTAAAATTGACTATGAGGAAATGTGATGCATCTATATCGCTTGAAACAAATTTCAGCAATATATGTGATGATTAATAAAAGAGAACACAGACCAAGCTGTATAACACCAATCACCAAAGACATGCACACACAAATGAAAATAGTAAATAACACAGAAAACGACAAAATTATTCGATTGTTCAACAGTTACGATACCGACTGAAAAAAGACATGGTCTTTTAGCAGATTTAGTTAATCCATTTTCTACTATATTTATAGCTTGGAACCGTCACTGTGTCAATGCAACAATAAACGCCATATATATAGCGTCAAAGTTATTTGAGGAACATTTAGAAAACTATTGCTCTTAATAGTTTTATTTCCGTGATACATATCACAAGAATTTTACATCCTATTTTGATACTTTTAATGTCATTATCATGGTATTTCCGGCATTCTATTTAAAACTTAATGATAAGACTATAACCCATCATTCTTGATTCCTGGTCATGAATTACATCTCTAACAACGATCAACATTTATACGTTTATTTTATTTTCATAATTTGCATTTGGTGTCGCTGTGCCTGGAGTTGCCCTATAAACAAATCAAAATGGCAAAATAGGAGCGCTATATGGATGTGCAAATCTCCGCTGCAATATCATTGTATCTATGCAAACAATGGGGATGTAAAGGAGATTTGCTTAATTTCCAAATATATAGAGCCTAAACGTGAGTATTTGGCGTTGCTTTTCCATTAGTGATTTACTTTGACCGTATCATGAAATGGATATTTATGACTGTTAGATACCATTATAATGTATGAATATATGTTTGCAAAGAAACTAAAGATGAATTGAATATTAATATTTACATGAATACTGGTAGTAATAAAGAAAAATTTTAAAATATTGTAATAAAACCAATCCATTTAATTTTAAACTAATTTCCATTGTGTAAATATATAGATTTTGTTACAAATCTTCCAAACAATTTTTATTTATTTACATGTCCTTGTTATATGAAATCCGTTAATTAGAGGGAAGTCATTCCATTATTTTGAGTGGACTTTGTAAAGGCTGTCTCAAAATCACAGTTCCATGGTTCAAATTTCAACCACGTTGGAATCAGTTTTGATATCACTTGATCTATTTAATATACATGTGCATAAAAAGCAAATTAACAGACGAGTGAACAAGATAATTCCGGTAAAGATGATTTCTTTTGATTAAACCCTCGTTCCTGGGCATTATTGATTTGCTAATGAATGTGTGATCCGAATCACTTGTGCTTAAACTTTATATATGTAAAACATTAAATTGTCACAACAAATATAACTTGGAGATTGCAACAGTGGTGATTATCTTTTTTTAATCACCAGGGAACTAGTAGTTGCTTTATAGTTATAGACACTATTTATATTTATTTCAAGTGAGTGCATATAAATTTCACACCAAATGAATGTAACTATATCGTTCCGTTTACATTAAAGAACACCATTTCCTAAAAGATAGTATGATCCCCAAGATATATCAAGATGAATATACATACATATAGTTATTATTGTCCGAATGTAACACGAGTTTGACATTTCTGTATAAGAACTTGTGGTCTCTAGCAGAATATTCGAAAGTTAAAGTCGGATCATCTGTAGCTCGTAAAACTTTTGAAATAGTGTGGTTTTTATCCCGAACTCTCTGCTTTAACCAGATTTTAAGTGTAAATTGTTCATCCCATTATTATCGAATTCCATCCAAAAAAAAAAAAAACCGCCATGAAAGAAGGCAAGATGCCGGAGAAGCCCAGCTGACATCGCGACAGTTCACGTATATGATATGCAGTAACAAAATCTAAAAAAAAAACATATTTAAATTCCAACAAATTTATTTTACGGTACCCTTTCGAATAAAACAGTGTTATTTGATCTGCCTTGTAGATAAAATTACTATTTATGTTATGTAAATGGAAAAAATAAAATTCTTGGTCCCATATCATTTTTCAAAAGTAAATCTGCATGGACTTTTCAACATTGCATATGATCTGGTAAAATGTGATGTAAGTGTTTCACTTGGACGTCGAATTTTATTACTATTGGATTTTATTTATGATTTGTTTGACAGCTCCAAGATTTCCATTCAACTTGAAATGACAGGACATGAGGTTTACATGGACACTTTTCTATTACAATATCTTGATATGAAAATAGGAGTACAGATAAAATATGAACATAACATCAAGGCGTATTAATCAATTTATAGTTTTGCATATTTGACAATCATAATGACCTACAATATTCCAGACACAAGTGACTAAACTCTCTATGCAGGGAAAGGATTGCGATATTTATTTGAAAACACCGTTGGCCTTACACCAAAGTCATTGTTATTTGAGTCGCCGAAGTAACGCGTATTTACCGAGAAATGAATAGGCGATAGATAGGCGATGATAGAATATAAGTTCTTATAGAAGGAAAGTTTGTGATGCTAAAATTCACATAAACTTAATTGTTAAAGTGCCCATCAGCGTCGTAAATAACATGATATATCGTAATATTACAAGGTATTTCCATATACATAGATGATACTTCGGATATATGCGAATGTGGATATTTTAATTGAGAGTTCAGTATCTATATATCTAAATTCTATATTAAATCGGAAAACTAAATTAATGGAGCGACATATTAGCATGATGGAGGTCAGACTTGTTGCTCATTGGAATGCCGCAATTTTGTCCTATAACGTTTTCCCAATACAAAAAACCACTGATATCAATCGAATGTTTATCATTTCGATAAGGTATGTTTTATCATGGTATACAAGAGAATGGAATTTGCGGCTGCCATTTTTTCCCTTTTTTCACTTTTTATTATTGTTATTTGTTTTGGGTTTTTGGTTTTTTTTTGTTTTGTTTTTTTTTTGTTTTTTGTTTCTTTCTTCCACTTAATTTATGATTATCGTATCCTTGTTTTGATGTTCCTGATGATATTCTCTATACTCGCCTCTAAAATATAAACTTTTAAACTGTTTATAATGCCGATATAACCATTTGTAACTGTAGTAATCATCTTATTTGCTGTTGTTTAAAATATAGTTATCGTATATAGAATACAGATTCTCATCATATTCTTTGTTTTCTCTGTATGTTTCTGGCGGGTCCTGTCATACAGCTTGGTCTGCTGTCGTCTTTCCCTTCCCTCAATGCTTTCTTATATATGTTTATTTTGCAGAATGCCCTATACTAAACATTGACAAACTAAGCATTACATCGATGTTTGACTGTAGTGACGGAACCTGTCCGGAAAACGGATATGCGTCTGATGAACTTTACAAATGTACGTTTAATTTCGTTTGTATATGAGATCTAATGATGAGTAATAGAATACATTAATCAGTTTAATATACGGCCTACAAAATATTGTGCAACGTCATATTTCCCGTAGATATTCTAAAGATACATCATTCATTATTATTTTGAAAACGTCATCTATTGAAGCTTAAATGTAAATTCAGAATACGTTCGATGCTACGTATATATATATATATATATATATATATATATATATATATATATATATATATATATATATATATATATATATATATATATATGCAGAACCACTGTATAAAGTACATTGATTGGTGACGTCATACCGCCCAATATTTGACCCACTTTTCTGCACAGAGAGTGATGTTTGGCAGACTTGATTACTAAGCTTAGGACGTCATAATGAAATGTTTGACATTTCCAATCTTGCTCGACATCATCAAAGTGGGGTTTTTTGCGCTAAAGTGCTTGACATTCGATGAAAGTATGTCATTCTGGATAAACGTTACGTTGTCATGGGACACCGGCTGTTTTTTTCAATTTATAACTTCCCTCCGGAATGATTTAATGATGCGGTTTATAAACGGGAAATGGAAGTTTCCAGTGTGATATTTTGGCGTTAAAAGCGCATATATATAGAATAAGTGTCTTATTTTGTGTTTTCATGCAGGAAAAAATTACAATGTCTGATGCATTTATGAGACATAATGCGCTAACGCAGTTCACTCCAGGTCATTCGGATTTCAGGACATATCTATTTACAGACGATTCAAACGTAATAATAAGTTTTTAAGTTTAATGATGTACCCATAGCAAAGAAGTGCCATGATGAAATTTCTTATAGAAGGTGATTCCATTTTGGAATCAGAATGAAAAAACATGAAAGGTTTCTGTAGGGTTTTTTTTTATTTGTCATTACCAATAAAGAATTTTATTTTACCACTGATTCTCAAAGGCGTGCATTCTATCAATGAAATAGTAAAAAAATAAATAAATTGAAGTAAATATGCCGATTTTCTCACCAGCTAGAGGAAATCGTTATTTATAAATCATGATTTCCATATAGCCTCCATCTCAAACTTTTGAAAATGTTACTAAAGCAAACTACGGTAAACTGCAAGTACTTATTGAGCAAATTTTCGTTTTGATAGAGGAAAAGAGTTAACAGGGAAAGATATTAGGGGAAATCCTGTCGCTCATATGTTGACATCGCTACCAAGTGTTTTCTGCAAAAATTATTTTATTATTTAACAATACATGATATTCGATTTACACCAAACATTATGCTCGTTCTAACATATTGTCATAATCATCAGATATATAGATTGTTAATTTTTCTTTATCCCACTGCTTATAAAAATGTATTGGTTTTAATGACAGCATATCGGTTTTATTATATTTCAGATCCGGTGTGTTTCCGTGGGAAGACATTGGAATATTCAACAATGTAATGATATATAGAGTATATTTAAACATAAACATTAGGAGTGCTATTAGTTGTTTAAAAGGTTATTGTGATGTAATAATTGAAAAATGTATTTACCTAATACGTGAAACTCAACTGTTATATAACATTTCTGTCCAGCAAAAATATATTAAAATAGAATGAACGCTGCATATGCTTAATCGCTTAAAACTGTTTGCAGTGCAGCTAGTGCGGCTGCAAATTGTACAATATTCCTGGTCATTGAGTCAGTATATTCCTGTGTACCTTTGGGGAACGGGGGATATTCGGGGGATTCCATTTTACCGGGTATATATTTCTTGAAATTCATTAAACTTGCCTTTATTTCTTCTTCTTGTATTTCCTTATCAGTAAAATCAATAGATAAATATATCATATTCCTATTTGTTCACAGTTTACCATTTATGACATACACGACACCGGATGATGAATACAGCAGTTTTTCAAAAAAACACGTAAACTCTACCACTCCAAGTCGCCAAACTACAGGTTAGATACAAAATAGTGTTTTTACCCGTTGCACTATAATTATAACGATTAAATATATTTATTTGAGTTAACTGGGCAAAAGGAAAACACTGATCACAGTTTATTTGTTTGTATTTATGCATGTATGTATGTATGTATGTGTGTATATGTCTGTGTATGTATATTTGTTTATGTATGTATGTATGTGTGTGTAGGAGTTGGTGTTAGTTTAAGCATTTACTGTTTCTTTTTTCTTCTCAGGTGACCGAATGATTGAGCCAAATACAACATTGAGTTTCATATTAATTCTCTCTGCAGGTCAGAAAAAAGTAGATAGTCCTTTTCTTATTTTATATATATTTATGTAGATGTTTTCATTTATTCATTTTATAAGCACACAATTATTTAACAAAGAACAAAAGCAAAAACTCCCTGATTTCAGTCACTTCATCATGGCAAGGTCAAACAGTTCATAAATCGTATCTTTAGATAATACATTCATATAACTGCATATGTAAATGAAATGATGTGTTAAGTACTATAATTATTCTGTTACAGTAACAGTAGTACTCATCCTGGTCTTTTTTAATGCGTTTTTCTTGGCACATATATTCAGAAGAAGGTATGGGCATCGAATATTATTCTAAACACGTATCAATTTGAGCATCAAAACTTGAAATGCTTCTGTGCTAATGTGATATTTCTTCATACAAAATTAACTACTGTCCTCTTTTTGAGCCTTTATTTAAAGAAGTTTTTTTCCATAAAAGGGTCATAGTGATCGATGATTTTGACCAAAGAGAGGTTGACGATACATCTCAAATAAGCACGCCACAAAATGGAGACCAGAGCCAAACATCGGAGAATTTATGTAACAGAACATACGAAGACATTCTAAGTGTTGTCGAAGGACCGAGTCGTATAGTAAATGGGACTTCTTTCGAACTAATTTAGAAATATGAACATTTAGCAGCTGTTCAACAAGTTCCATTTTATGTCTACATGAATTACAATGATAATGGATCCTAATGGACTCATGGCTTAAATAATAAACATACTGTATACAGATACTTAACTCATGAGAATAACCAATTGCTTTTTTCTTGAATGTCACTTAATATACAGTTCTCTTAGGTAATAGTTCGTTGTAGAAATACATGTGCATTTTATCTGTTCAGGTGCGAGTTCCTCGGGATTGAAATGCTTAGGTAAGCCATCCTTTCATGTGAATGAGAAAGTATATAAAAAAATCCAATGTCGCGAAGGACATCGTAAATGATTCTACACCAAGTTGGGTCCGTTGCATTTGTCTACATATCTGTGCAACGTATAACGGAGATGCCGTCATCTTACATAAGTGAAATATCCTTTGTGTGGTACAAGCGAAGAATAAAACAGCGTCCGTGTCGCTTCAAACAAGATATTCAATATAAATAAAAAAAATACTCATAGAACTCTGTACTAAAATAGAAGAAAATGATATATATGATTTCCAATACTCATATAACATGATCAGGGGGGATGCAGTGAAATTAAAAATGAAAAGTTAGTATAACAATTTCATATCAGCAAAATTCGATGTATTTAAGCAAAATTACACATAAAAACACAATAACATAAATGCATACAAATAAAACGTAGACATTAGTCATCCATACATTAGTTTTATGCAATGACACTCTTCCTTTTGGGTTTTTGTTTTATAATTAAGCTTACATCTACTTAGGAAGTCTAAACTCAGAAAGATGTCCGAGTATCTGAGATGAAGATATATTTTTGGGATTAGAATTTCTTCTTCTAAAACATATTTCCACAATGGGATATACTAAACTTTACAATATACTCTCGAAATAGAATACAAACCCAAAAAGTTGAAATGCGATTTGTACACTGCTTACTTTTACTTTATTCAAGATATCACTTGACTAAAGCAATGAAATGTTAAGTGCTATCTACTATTAATATTAGAAGGAAGTTTGAATATTGTTTGTGCATGCATATGCTTAACAATCTGATTAAAACCGTATCTTTATTGCGTTCCTATATTTGTACTATTGGGGATAAAGATTTGGTGAAACCCCGTAATAGGTCATGTTCTCGTGAATTTTGATTTTCAGCCTATCAGTAGAGCCACTAAAAATTCCTAGGAACGAAATTAACATCCACAGCGTGCTTGACCTTAAAAGTAGTTTTTGAACAGTTGTTCTTACATACTGTGTCACTCGCACGTCCCTAGCCGAGT
The DNA here is from genome assembly GCA_035048485.1 of Pteria penguin. Lineage (NCBI taxonomy): Eukaryota > Metazoa > Mollusca > Bivalvia > Pterioida > Pteriidae > Pteria > Pteria penguin. Next base: position 30,051,430 of record CM068584.1, read on the forward strand.
TGGCTGTGAAAAATAACGGTTTCCATAACTGAAATGTCACCAGAGTTCATCAGAACAAGACCCCTTTTTGTCTGCAATACGACAAATAAAGAAGCGGAATAAAGACATGGTTTTAATCAGATTGATGAATAAAATGCACCAAATAAAAGGAAGTCTGCATTCGTTGGGTTGTAAATACGTTGATTCGTGTATATATAACGAATATGTTGCACCATACTTATACATGTATATAGATTCTGATATTTACAATTACCCGTCGGTCGATTCTGCTGCTAATGGATTGTTGGTTACGGAGGATATCTTAAGTCCAGCTTTAATGCTTGTATACTGAATCGAAATCCACACTTTAAATTTACTGTGAACAAAAATTTATACATCAGTTAAAACCAGCTGTATATCCCCCATGCATAGGTGCAGATTTAGTGAAATTGTCAGATCAAGGAAATACCAAATCTAGCTGTCCAATTGGATGCATTACATGGTCGGAATAGGTCTCGAAGCAATATACCGTTCACCATTGCAGACATCGTGGTGCCATGTGATATGATAAGAGCCTCATATTGACCATAAAACTTCCTAAGTGACGTTGTCAATCTACCACTTCTATACCAATGAGTAAAGAGTTTACAAAAAAAACCAACAAAGTAATTTGAACTCCCTCAGCCATAACGTGTTGACTAAGATAATGTTTATGAAATCGTATCCGGATACGAAAGAGAAGTGTTACTACTGTCTAGATTTCTAACTTCCATTCCACTAAGATAGATAACGATAAGATTATCCGTGAATGTGTGAATATTTATTAAGAGCACTTCATTTATATATAAATACTTACTAAAGTAGTTCCTTTGCTCTTTGCTCTTGAAACTGAAAAATCTCAGATTTCTACATAACATAATGATGTATAAAATGTGACAGTTGCCTGATGCCCACTCCCCACCATTTGCAATGCAATTCAACTTAAGACCATAAATTTGAATGAGTATCTGTGGACATCCTTTATTCACATTGTAAAATGTGTGGTGCTATATCAGCAAGAACAAGTTTGCATCCCCAATAAAATAAAATCTAGTATTTGAAAAGAATGCGCGTCTCTTCTCACCGATATGTCCGTCGCACATTTTTAATAGAAACCTATCGGTGATGATGGTATAGACGTAATTTCCCAGACTGCTGAAAGAGTGTCAATGTAGATGAATATCCTGAAATAACCGTTATTGACAACTTTAAACGAAGTCTTTTCCACTTTGGTTGTATGCAACTTGCGCACACACTACAACTGATCTACAACTGAATTTCGGAAAAATTTACCTTCAAACAACTGTGATACATTTCCCTACAGTATGAAGAATGGTATTTGGAAATGAGAGACTACAGTCTTCTACATTATTATATTACTCAGTGTTACGAAGAAAAGACGACACGCGAAGACATCCGGATTAAATCCAACATGCACCATTCCCTTCTTCTCTTTTGTAGAAGTTATCTTGGGTCACATCCATTAGATCATTTTTCTTTTTTACCTAGATCTAATAATTCTATTGTTGATATGTTCTTATTTTTATTTTGTGACCATTTTATTCTCTTAAGAATAATAAAAACTTTACTTAGCATTACTCATGCAGTGACTGGTGTGACCTGCATTTACTTTATATTTTATGTTGTAACTGTTCCACTCTCAGGTATGACCCCATGAAACTAACCTCATAGAACTCTGCAAGTCGAATGACAACGTCGTTTTAAAATACATTGCATGCAAGTGGTTAAACGGTAAGAATTATCGCATGCGATTAATCACAGAAGAGGAAAAAAAAAGGAAATTAAAAATGATGACGTAGTACATTATTCCTATTTTGATAGTGAATTCTTAAACTGGGTGTTAATGAAAAACGATCGAGGTTTTTCGAACACAAATTCGAGATAGTTTTCTAAGCAAATCATAGATCGAGTCAATAAAAGATATCGACTCGTAAATAATTAACACTTGACAAATAAGTGACAATTATATGACATATCTATTTCGAGGGATAATAAACCACAGTAACCTTGACTACTAAACTATAGTCATTTTCAATTTTCAGAGCAGACACTAAGTTCAAGTTCTTTATTACCTTGAGCCATGTGACTCATAGGTTAACATCACTAAGAGACATAACTTAAACATAGCTTAAAGGCAGAAATATGTTGGTCACGTTTACACATTTTAAACTGAATATTTGTAATAATCTTCTAATATGTACGTAAGCTATTTCATGGCAATTTACAATATGCGTTAAACAAATGTGCAAATAGAATAAGGTATTAAAAAGAATGCTTAAAATGCATATAATATGTACGTGATTTAATTAATGAATATGCAGTTTAATTATTTCATTACTATTTCACACATCCCAAACTCGAAAATCTTAGATTCGCCTTCCTATCATTTTCATCCATAGTAACGTGTGAATGAATCAATACATGGTTTATAAGTCAAAACTCATATGAAATGGATTCCATGAAATACAGCAGTCTATTTTAAGATGAATGGCATACTCATATTCGAAGTATTTGCATTATGTATCTATACTTATTGAACAATGCTAAAGTACTTTACAATGCTTTCGAGATAATCCTTTATATTAGACATACGGAGATAAACATTACTGATGTAACAACAACATTGATGACGAAGAACAAAATGAATGACAAAGTATCAATCGCATCGGACACATCACACCAAGAGATATTTTTCTCCTTATCATTTTCAGTATCAAATTCACAACTGTTCGTGATAGGTTCAACGTTATTGGATACTCGTCCACATTTACACGATAGACATCGAGACATCTTGAATATAAATAGATAGTGGTGTCCTATTTTGTCGGACTTCCGATAACGTAATCTGAGCTGAACACTGGTGATTAGCAAAGCCAACACACTGAGAACAATTTCATACAGGATATATATACTCAAATATGCTGTATTTTCAGAGTTAATAGGACAGTGACCGGTTGTAATTGTCAGAAAAACTGAGAATGACAGAAATACCGTCACCGAGAAACCGATTTTCTCTCCTGAATCCGATGGCAATATAAATACAAAAGAAGAGACAAACCCTAAAATTACAACAGGCAAAATAAGATTCAATACATAAAACATGGGTTTTCGCCGAAGATTCAGAATAAAAGAGACGATTGCTCGTTCTGAATTATTGTAAAACATTTGTGTTGTAGATTCCAGTGCCCATATTCCATTTTCAATATTTCCTTGCGTAACTATTTCGGAATATTCTGCAATTCCTACTTCAGATTTTAAGTAAGTTCCGACAGAAAATATAATTTCACATGACTGCTTATCGAACGGGAACAACGTCATATCCATTGAGCAACGTGTTTGAAACATCTCGTACGGTTCCCACTGTACAATGCCATCTGAATAAACAACTACACGGTACGACGGACCTCCAAGTTCCTTAAACTTTGTTACCCCATTATACAGAAATATGTCTGGTTTCCAAATTTGATCTTGCGGTAATATAACATACCTTATTCCACCATAATCCACTGGGTTCCACTGAAGATTTATATCATGCCATGCTAAACTTAAAAATCCAGACGTTGTCATCGTTTCCTCTATTTCACTAACATCATTGATATTTTGAATGCGAAAGGTTACAGTGGTATATATAGGATCATCGCTTAATGCTGCTGGTTGAATATCTTTAAAATAATCCTTCTTCAAATCCAGATGTAGGTCTATTAAGTCGTCTGTGCTGTCAGAGGCTACAGACTCAAGAAGCAGAGAGAAAACAAGCGAGTGCAACAGCATCGATATGAGTGACAGAGGCATTGCGGTCTGCAAACATAAATAATTAAAATGTAAAGTTGATGGATAAATCCAAACTATAAGTCCGTAATTCATGAATCTAAAGAACATACAAACGCAGCGAAAATGAATACTAAAAAGGAAACAATGAAAAATGTCCACTTAAGAGCATATGTGAACCTCCTTGATGGAGTGAAATTAGGTGCCCGGGGAGAGTAAACATCTCCTGCTGGCTAGCACCACCCATCACACTTACCCGGTAGAAAGAGTGAAAGCGTGTAAATTCCATATATATGTATATAAGAAGAAGTCAAAGTAGGTAACCTTTTAGTATAGAAGGCGTTAAATCTGTGTAAAATGATCGGAATAGGTCTCAGTCCAGAATGTCATTTAAAAGTCTGGATAACGAGATATCATATTGCATAATAAGAGTCTCGTCAGTGATGTTGTTAGTCTAGCACATATATAAAAGTCGCCTATTCCTAAGAAAAAGTCATTGTAATTTGCACCTGCTCTGTAAAAACATATTGACTGAAATAAGAATACGCCGTATGCGGGCGATGATTGAATGTAGCTACTTATGAGAGGAAAGTTTGTGATAGCGAAAATGAAATCGTCACGTTTGCATAGAGTGCGGTGTTTAATTGACCATTAATGTCGAAAGACAACATAATATCTAAATACGAAGTAGAATTACTACTTTCTGTGATTTCTTTGACCTCCAGTTCACTTGGATAGATGATGCTTAGGTAATTCGCGAATGAAGGATTAATTGAAAGCAAGTCATCTATATATTTGTAAGTGAAATTGAAGCCAAGAGCCAATTGTTTTTTTCCTTGCATAAGCTAAGACTGAATGAATTCAGCTTAGTATGAGTAAACGAATATGTCAACCAGAAGCGGGGGACAGTAAGTACCCAATGGGATGCCGACAATTTGTTAAAAAACCATTTTTATCCAAACACCACAAACATGTTATCGATAAGAAAGTTCAACATTTGGATGACATCTGTTTCAGTATATCTATTTTGGAATCAGAATTTTCCCTGACAATGTAAGTTTTATCTTAGCCAATTACTTTATATTTGAATTTGCAGCTTCTGTTTTTACTGGTAAATGCATTTTGGATAATAACTAATAACTAATCTGCATGATAAATTCTGCAATGAAAATGCTTACGAACCTAGGTTCAGATAATGACAAATTCTTACATGTTCAAATTCTAGGCATACTAAATGCATTTAGTAAAATTTTCATGAGACCTTCAGGAGATCATGTCATATATAAATATAGGAAGACACATGTCCAGAATAGAGTAGTATAGTTAGAAATAAAGTATATACTTACATAGATTGTTCCGGTTTTTTCCGTGTCTACACTAAAGGGAAGTAATTTGAACCAATAATACACGAAACTGGCATACCTCAATAATATTATCTTATATTGATGATTAGAATATATATATGTATATATATACACTTCCAAAAGCGAGAGTTAATATTTAATCGTTGCATCAAGTATATAATTTCTTGTGAATTAATTGAAGCAAGATTTCACCATAGTAAAAATAAAGTAGAAACAATAAAAAGAAGAATTGTTGTCTATGTTTTTGTTGGACAAGGAAATTAATTTTGATTGATCTGTGTTTTATGAAAATGAATCGCTTGATACCCTTCGGATGGTTTACAGAATTAAAATTGCAATATTGACGTGGTGTGTTTATCATTCCAATGTAGCACTGGCATATGTCTATCCCGAAGAAAGAAAACGTAATAATTTACAATCAGGCACGTGATGAATACTTGATGGAAGTAGTATTCATAACAGTTAATCATTCTGGTGGCATTTGTAATAAGTAGATCGTAAAATATTCTAAGTCAAGATCTATTTTCCTCAGGCATAGCTCTGTTCATTGATGATTGTTTTGTCAGCTTCTGAGTATATCAGTTCCGATTGATTTTATACTGTTTCCACTATTACTTTTGTTGGACGTTCTCTTACAAGGGCCCATATACCGATTAAATTATAATTCAATAGTTTATGTTGTAAGCCGTCCTCTACCTCAGTTCATTGATTAGTCGCAATTCAATATTAAACTGTAAGGGCGATAAACCTGTTGAATTTTATTTAAATTGACTATGAACGTCCCATATCTCAGAATTATACGAACTGGGGGTCGACCTTACCCTTGCACAGTCTTCCACACTAATGGATATTGTGACCCAAAGTGTATAAACTATATCATCGGTATTTTATTTCTCAAGATTTGTGCACAATACCAGTGTATGTGATTTATAGTTTTTGGTACTTAAGTGTCGTTTTAGTCAACCTATGAGGACATCACCCTCACAGTTTACATTGGTCCAGAGGTTATACAAAACATTTCCTTCACGCATAGCTCTGTATTTGATGTTTAAGTTCTTGGTTTTTGGTTATGATTTATAAAACGTGTATTCATCAAGGACTTCACATCGCATTCAGACACGCGGATACTGTTGGTTCATGTAGCTGTCACTTTATGTACTTTGATATTCATAATTTTTTTCCCAGAAAACTGTTTATGGCCTCTCTATTTAAATCTGTCGATCCTTGTTCTCAAATTTGTGTAAAATTTATAGTTTTAAACTTCTTTTTTGTGATACTGATGGCCTACACGTAAACCCAAGATACTTTTCACTTCAAGTGACCGTCCTTATACTGTACTGCAACTGCATGTCCCTAATGCAGACACATTAGTAGTGCCATTGAAGAGACGATATTTTTCAAAATGCCCAAATGATACACAAATGTAACACTATAAAACCGCTATATACTTCAGTATATATATATATATATATATATATATATATATATATATATATATATATATATATATATATATATATATATATATATATAAAAGCTGTGCAAGCGCATTACATAATTCAATTTAATTTGTACGCGGTCCGTACAGAATTATGTCGATTGATACATGTATTTGATCAAGGTAATTGTAAGAGCAGAACAGCTATTTATAAAATTGTTTAATTAGTCCCTTCTTGCACCCAAAACAAAAACTTAGGTGCTAAATGTGCTTCAGGTTTCAGCCTGTTTGAATTTGGTACTATATCCCCCACCCCTTCAGCTTTCCAAATAAATAAGAAAAACAAACTAATAAAAAGTAAAAAGTGTCATTAGGCACATCTAATAGGAGAGATGATTTAGAAGCTTATTTGTGGTTACTGCTAAACTCCTTCATTACATATTCTTTCCTTTTATAGGAAAAACCGTTACCCTACCCCACCCCAAACAGAAGTCTTTTAAATATTAAAACAAATATTTGACTACAGATACTGGAGTTATAAAACACACAAGTAAACAACGAAGAACTACCGAAGGGTTTACCAGGGGCGTAGCTAGAAATATTCAATGTGCACGCAAAGAAAGCTTTTCACGAGGCGCGCGCAACTCTGAGAGGGGGATGGGATTACCCTCTCTTGTAAGTGGGGGTTCGAGGGTCTCCCTCGAGAAAATTTTGTAAAATTCAATGCAAAGTCGTGCTTTCTGGACTAAATCTTGATAACATTGAAACTATTTTCGTCGTAAGAAATGACGTTTAATATTGATATATGTCGAACACAATAAAAACTGAACTTGAATCTACCTCTTAACATTAAAGTCTTTTTGATTTTGAGAAAGTTGAAGATTAATGTTTTCACAAATTGATTTGACACTTACGAGTTGTCATATGATATGGATGTCTTTGAGTCACATTTTAATTTTTTGTTGTCCCCGTGATGTGCACGCCATGGCGTGCTGGCGTATAGGCAGCTACGCCCCTGTTTACATCTCGAAGTGCACAGAAAAAAAGAAATAACATTTCGTATTTGTATGAATATGACATGATATGATGCAATCGTACCGTCAAAGTTATCCGCGGAACAATCTACATTTAGAAAACTATTGCTCTTAACACGGCTCTTTCCGTGATACATATCACAAGGATTCTATATCCTACTTTGATACTTTTAATGTCATTATCTTATTGTATTTCCGGCATTCTATTTAAAACCTAATGTTAAAGTTTATATACCTATCATTGCTTGATCCTTGGGCATGGATTACATCTCTAACAACGATTAGCATTTATACGTTAATTTTGTTTTCATAATTTGCATTTTGTATTGCTGTGCCTGGAGTTGTCCGATAAATAAACCAATTTGGCAAAATCGGAGCGCTATATGGATGTGCAAATCTCCGCTGCAATATCATTGTATCTATGCAAACAATGAGGATGTAAAGGAAATTTGCTTAATTTCCAAATATATAAAGCCGAAAAGTGAGTATTCTCCGTTCTTTTTCACCTAATAATAATTTACTTTAACGATATCATGAAATAGATATTTATGGCTGTTCCATGTTATCATAATGAATGGATATATAATTTGCAGGGGAAAATTTATTGACCTGATATTTCTATCAATACCGTAGTAATAAAAAGAAATAAAAAATTAATATTATAATAAAACCAATCTATTTCATTTTACACTAATCGTCTAATTTTCATTGTGTAAATGGAAATTTTGTTACATTTCTTCGAAGTAATTTTTACTTTATATTCCTGTATTTGTTACATGAAATCCTTTTATTAGAGGGAAGTGAATTCAATGTTTTTTCCCATGGTCCAAACTTCAACCACGCTGGAATAAATTTGAATATCACTTTATCTATTAGATACACATATGCATAAAAAGCAAATTAACAGAGTAATGAATATATAGTACATGATACATGCAAGTCGTAGTAAACCTGACTTCTTAAGATCAAACCCTCGTTCCTGCGCATTATTGATTTGCTAATGAATGTGTGATCCGAGTCACTTGTGCCTAACACATAAAAATCACAAAATATGTCACAATCAGCAGTCAAGTTAGAGGTTTCAACCGTAGTAATAATCTATATTTTTCTAAGTGAATTAGTACTTGTTTTACAGATATAGACACTAATTATATTTATTTGAAGTGAGTATATATAAATCTGATATTAAGTGAATATGACTACATGATTTCATTGATCGTAAAGTATATATTTTATTAAAAGATATTATGATTACCCAGACATTTCAACAGGAATGTACATAGTTATTACTGCCATAGTGTAACACTATTTTGACATTTCTTTATAAATACTTGTGTTTAGATAATATCGGATCATCTTTAACCCGTAAACGTTTGAAATAGTTCGTGTTTTATTTCGAAATCTCAGCTTTAAGCAGATTTTAAGTGTAAATTGTTCATCCTGTCATCACTGAGTTCCTTACAAGCAAACGACATGAGCTAATGTAAATTAGTGGAGAAGGCTTGCCATACAACGTAAAGCTGACATCGCGACCTTTGACGTATATTATGTGCACGAAGAAAATCTGAAAATGCATGCTTAAATTGTTGGAATACCTTTTCGAATAGTACAGCATAATAATTTGATCTGCCTTGTAGATAAAATTACTATTACTGTTATGTATAGGGAATTAGTTATGCTCTTGGTCCCCCATGTGAGTTTTTCAAAGTACTTTTGTATGGAAAAAAATTTTTTTTGTCTTCTTTTTCTGTTCTGAACAAAAGCATGCACATGACGTCACGGCTTATTCATCAATTTATATTTTTGCATATTTTGATGTTGGCAATGACGGACTAAACTCTCTCTGCAGGAAAAGGATGGCGATATTTGTTTGAAAATATCTTTGCCATCACACCAAAGTCATTGTAATTTGGATGGCTCTAGCACAGCATAATTACCGGGAAAGGAATAGGCAGCAGACAGGCGATAATGGAATATTAGTTCTTATACAAGGAAAGTTTGTGATGCTAAAATTGAAATCGTCACGTTTCTCGTAACCTTTATGATTAAAATGGCCATCAATGTCATGAAGTTGCATAGGATTTCAATAAGAAATACAAACCAGTGTGAGGTTTCTTCAGATGCCGGTTCATACAAATAGATAAAACATAAGAAATATGCAAATATGATTTATTTTTAAATTGAAAGTAAGAAATCTACATTCCTAAATTCTATATTAAATCGGAAAACCAAATTAATTGGTGTTTACTTGAATAGAGCGATATGTAAGCATAGATAAGGTAAGACTTGTTGTCGATTAAATGCCAAGTGTTTGTTATATAATGTTTTCCCCATACAAGAAATTTGAATGTTTAGCATTTCCATAAGATGCGTTTTCTGAAGGTTTGCAACAATAGAATGGAATTTCCGGATGTCATTTTACTACAGAGTGCGATGATTAGAAAATGGCTGTCTTCTAATTGTTGATTCGTTGTGTGGAGTGTCGAAATATCAAGTAATGATAATGTTCAATGAATTGAAAAGATAAAAATTAAGACAGTTCTTTGAATTTTTTAAAGTATCTAATTTTTAGTTTTATTTCTTTCTTTATTATTAATATTATTTTTTAAATTATTATTATTTTTTTTTCTTTTTGTTTTTGATTTTTTATGTATTTATTTATTTATTTATATTTGAAGCAACGCTCCACTGAATTTGGTCTGATTATGGTATTGTTGTTGTGTTTGCTGATGAAATTCCTTCACAATTTTAATTTTTAGAACAATGCCGATACAGCCATTTTGAGCTTTAAAATGACCATCTTATTTTCTGTTTTTGAAAATATAGTTCTCGTATATCAAATATCGTTTTTCATCTTATTCTTCTGTTCTCTGCATGTTCCTGGTTGGTCTTTTCATGCAGCTCAGTCTGACTTCGTCTTTCCGTTCTCTCATTGTTTTCTTACATGTGTATGTTTTGCAGAATGTCCTATATTGAACATTGACAAACTAAGCATTTCATCGATGTTTGACTGTAGAAACGCAACCTGTCCGGACTACGGATATACATCTGATGAACTTTACAAATGTAAGTTTAATTTCGCCTGTACATGAGATCTTCATTAAATGATAAAGTATAAACATATATTAATCAGTTTAATAAAGACCTTCAAAATATTGTGCAGCCTATTATTCCCCGCCGTAATTATCATTCAGCAATTTTTGAAATGTCATCTATTGATGCTTGAATATAAATTCAGAATACAACCTTTGTTACGTAAGGTATATTACATTGCCATTGCCTTACACACACACACACACACACACACACACACACACACACACACACACACACACATCTATATATATATATACATATATATATGATTTCAGGACATAACTTTTTACAGTTAATTCAAACGTAATAACTTTTTTAAGCACAGCAAAGAATGATGATATTTCTTATAACTGTATTCTTGAACCAAAATGTAAAAACCATGAACGGTTCTGGTAAGTTTTTACTATTTGTCATCATTCGTAAAGAGTTTTGTTTTACCACTGATTCTCAAAGACGTGCATTCTATCGATCAAATAAGAAAAAGTAAATTGAAGTAAATATGCGGATTTTCTCATTAATTATAGGAAATCGTTATTTATTAATAATAATTTCAACAAAGCTTTCATCTCAATCTTTTGAAAATGTTACTCCAGCGAATTACAGTAAAACGGCAATTGCTTATTCAGTTTAGTTACTTAGTTATGATAGAGGAAAAGAGTTAAAAGGGAAAAATATAAGGGGAGAATTCTGTCAGTCAGATGTTGACAATTCAACATTTACACCAAACATTTTGCTCGTTTTAACATATTGTCATAATAAGATCACCAGACATATGGAATGTTATTTTTTCTTTATCCCACTGCTTATAAAATATATTGGTTTTAATGACAGTGTATCTATTTTAATTTATTACATTTCAGATCCGGTGTGTTTCCGTGGGAAGACATTGGAATATTCAACAGTGTAATGATATATAGAGTATATTTAAACATAAACATTAAGAGTGCTATTAGTTTATTTAATTGTTATTGTGATGTAATAATTGAAAAATACATTTACCTAATTCGTGAAAATCAACAGTTAAATCATCTTTCTCTCCAGCAAAAACATTAAAATAAAAAGCGATATTCCTTATCATTGAGTCAGTAGATTACTGTGTACCTTCGGGACACGGGGGTATTCGGGGATTCCATTTCAGAAAGTGTATATTTAGCGAAATTCTTTAAACTTGCTTGTATTACTTCTTATATTTCCTTATCAATAAAATAAATAAATAAACACATCATATTCCTATTTGTTCACAGTTTGCCATCTATGACAGACGAGATACCGGAATTTAGATTGCAGTCTCAAACTACTTCGAATGATGAATACAGTAGTTTTTCGAAAAAAAAACACGTAAACAATACCACTCCAAGTCGCCAGACTACAGGTTAAATACAAATAGTGTTATCCGTTGCACTATAATTATAATGATTTAAATATATTTGAGCGAGTTAATTGAGTAAAAAAAGGAAAACACTTTTTTCACTTGATTTGTTTGTATATATGAATGTTTGTATGTATGTGTTTGTGCCTGTGTATGTATATATGTATGTGTGAGCGCACATGTGTATGTTTAAACATTTACAGTTTCTTTTTTCTATTCAGATTACCGAATGATTGAGCCTAATACAGCATTGAGTTTCATATTAATTCTCTCTACAGGTCAGGAAAGTAGATAGTCCTTTTCTTATTTTATACATTATACATTTTAAAAACACATCATTATTTAAAAAATCAACCTCTCTGATCTCTATCACTTCACCGTGCCAAGGTCACACAGTTCATAATTCGTATTTTAAAATTACATTCATATAAATGCATGTCTGTTGAACAGCTACAAGTATTGTGTTACAGTAGCTGTAGTGCTCATCCTGGTCTTTTTAACGCGTTTTTCTTGGCACATCTATTCAGAAGAAGGTATGGACATTGATTATTATTTTTAAAAAGTATCAATCTGAGCATCAAATCTTTAAATGTATCTATGCTGATGTGATATGTTTCATGCAAAATTAAGTACTATCCTTTTTTAAGCCTTTGTTTAAAGAGTTTTGTCTCCATAAAGGGCTACAGAGATTGATGATTTAGACCAAAGAGAGGTTGAAGACACATCTCAAATAAGCATGCCTCAGAATATAAACCAGAGCCAAACATTGGAGAGTATAACTAACAGTACATACGAAGACATTGTAAGTATCGTGGAAGGACCGAGTTGTACAATAAATGGGACTTTGTTCGAATTGTAAAAGGGGATATGGGAATAAACAAACCGATCACCAGACTTCCTCAGCCAAATGATAGTTACAATGACGAGCATGTTTTAGAAATCTGAACTTTTACTAGCTGTTCAACAGGTTCCAGTTTCTGTGTTATTTACAAAGATGCCTACTACAATGATAGTGGATCATAATGGAGTCATAACCTTTGTAATAAACATACAGTGTTTATATACTTACCTTATGAGAATAAACAGTTGCTGTACTCTAAAATGTCACTTAATATACATATGGTGCACAAAATTAAAAGGTATATATGTTCTATATTTATTATAACCACTAAGCCGGTGGTGGAATGATAGTCTCCGAGGGCAATATTAATTAATGGAAATGCACTTTATAATAATTTCCTTTATACGTTTAATTACTTCATTACTATTTCACACATCCCATTGGAAATACACTCGAAAATCTTCCATTCTTCGTCCTGTCATTTTCATCTATAGTAACGTGTGAATGAATCAATACATAGTTTATAAGTTAAAACTTATGTTAAATGGATTCCATTAAATGCCGCAGTCTATTTGAAGATGAATAGCATACTCATATTGGAAGTATTTGCATTATTTATCTATCCTTATTGTACAATGCTAAAGTACTTTACAATGATTTCGAGATAATCCTTCAAATTAGACATACAGAGAAAAACATTGCTGATGTAACAACAACATTGATGACGGAGAATAAAATGAATGACAAAGTATCAATCGCATCGGACACATCACACCAAGAGGTGTTTTTCTCCTTATCATTTTCAGTATCAAATTCACAACTGTTCGTGATAGGTTCAACGTTATTGGATACTCTTCCATATTTACACGATAGACATCGAGACATCTTGAATATAAATAGATAGTGGTGTCCTATTCTGACGGACTTCCGATGACCTAATCTGAGCTGAACACTGGTGATTAATAAAGCCAACACACTGAGAACAATTTCATAAAGGATATATATACTCAAATATGCAGTTTTGTCAGAGTTAATAGGAAGGTGATCAGTTGTAACCGTCAGAAAGACTGCAAATGACAGAAACACCGTCACCGAGAAACCGATTTTCTCTCCTGACTCTGATGGCAATATAAATACAAAAGAAGAGACAAACCCTAAAATTACAACAGGCAAAATAAGATTCAATACATAAAACATGGGTTTTCGCCGAAGATTCAGAATAAAAGAGACGATTGCTCTTTCTGCGTTATTGTAAAACATTTGTGTTGTAGATTCCAGTGCCCATATTCCATTTTCAATATTGCCTTGAGTAACTATTTCGGAATATTCTGCAATACCTACTTCAGATTTTAAGTAAGTTCCGACAGAAAATATAATTTCACATGACTGCTTATCGAACGGGAAAAACGTCATATCCATTGAGCAACGTGTTTGAAACATCTCGTACGGTTCCCACTGCACAATGCCATCTGAATAAACAACTACACGGTACGACGGACCTCCAAGTTCCTTAAACTTTGTTACCCCATTATACAGAAATATGTCTGGTTTCCAAATTTGATCTTGCGGTAATATAACATACCTTATTCCACCATAATCCACTGGGTTCCACTGAAGATTTATATCATGCCATGCTAAACTTAAAAATCCAGAAGTTGTCATCGTTTCCTCTACTTCACTAACATCATTGATATTTTGAATGCGAAAGGTTACAGTGGTATATATAGGATCATCGCTTAATGCTGCTGTTTGAATATCTTTAAAATAATCCTTCTTCAAATCCAGATGTAGGTCAATTAAGTCGTCTGTGCTGTCAGAGGCTACAGACTCAAGAAGCAGAGAGAAAACAAGCGAGTATAACAGCATCGATATGAGTGGCAGAGGCATTGCGGTCTGCAAATATAAATAATTAAAATGTAAAGCTGATGGATAAATCCAAGCTGTAACTCCGTAATTCATGAATCTAAAGAACATACAATCGCAGCGAAAATGAAAACTGAAAAGAAAACAACGAAAAATGTACACTTAAGAGCATATGTGAACCCCCTTGAAGGAGTGAAATTAGGTGCCCGGGGAGAGTGAACATCTCCTGCTGGCTAGCAACACCCATCACACTTACCCAGTAGAAAGAGTGAAAGCGTGTAAATTCCATATATATTTATATAGGGAGAAATCAAAGTAGGTAACCTTTTAGTATAGAAGGCGTCAAATCTGCGTAAAATGATCGGAATTGGACTCAGTCCAGAATGTCATTTAAAAGTCTGGATAACGAGATATCATATTGCATAATAAGAGTCTCGTAACGATAATAGAGCTTCCTCAGTGATGTTGTTGGTCTAGCACATATATAAAAGTCGCCTAATCCTAAGAAAAAATCATTGTAATTTGCACATGTTCTGTAATAACGTATTGACTGAAATATGAATACGCCGTATGCGGGCGATGATTGAATGTTGCTACTTATGAGAGGAAAGTTTGTGATAGCGAAAATGAAATCGTCACGTTTGCACAGAGTGCGGTGTTCAATTGACCATTAATGTCGAAAGACAACATAATATCTAAATAGGAAATAGAATTACTACTTTCTATCATTTCTTTGACCTCCAATTCACTTGGGTAGAGGATGCTTAGGTAATCAGCGAATGAAGGATTAATTGAAAGCAAGTCATTTATATATCTGTAAGTGAAATTGAAGCCAAGAGCCAATTGTTTCTGTATTTGCATAAGCAAAGACTGAATGAATTCAGCTTAGTATGAGTGAACGAATATGTCAACCAGAAGCGGGATACAGTTAGTACCCAATGGGATGCCGACAATTTGTTAAAAAACCATTTTTATCCAAACACCACAAACATGTTATCGATAAGAAAGTTCAACATTTGGATGACATCTGTTTCAGTATATCTATTTTGGAATCAGAATTTTCCCTGACAATGTAAGTTTTATCTTAGCCAATTACTTTATATTTGAATTTGCAGCTTCTGTTTTTACTGGTAAATGCATTTTGGATAATAACTAATAACTAATCTGCCTGATAAATTCTGCAGTGAAAATGCTTACGAACCAAGGTCAGATAATGACAAATTCTTACATGTTCAAATTCTAGGCATACTAAATGCATTTAGTAAAATTTTCATGAGACCTTCAGGAGATCATGTCATATATAAATATAGGAAGACACATGTCCAGAATAGAGTCGTATAGTTAGAAATAAAGTATATACTTACATAGATTGTTCCGGTTTTTTCCGTGTCTACACTAAAGGGAAGTTATTTGAACCAATGATACACGAAACTGGCATACCTCAATAATATTATTATATATTGATGATTAGAATATATATATATAGATATATATACACTTCCAAAAGCGAGAGTTAATATTTTAATCGTTGCATTAAGTATTTAATTTCTTGTGAATTAACTGAAGCAAGATTTCACCATAGTAAAAATAAAGTAGAAACAATAAACAAAAGAATTGCTGTCTATGTTTTTGTTGGACAAGGAAATTAATTTTGAATGATCTGTGTTTTATGAAAATGAAACGCTTGATACCCTTCGGATGGTTTACAGAATTAAAATTGCGATATTGACGAGGTGTCTTTATCATTCCAATGTAGCACTGATATATTGCTATCCCGAAGAGAAGAAATGTAATAATTTACAATCAGACACGTGATGAATACTTGATGGAAGTAGTATTCATAACAATTAATCATTCTGGTGGCATTTGTAATAAGTAGATCGTGAAATATTCTAAGTCAAGATCTACTTTCCTCAGGCATAGCTCTGTCCATTGCTGATTGTTTTTTCAGCTTCTCAGTATATCAGTTCCGATTGACTTTATACTGTTTCCACTATTACTTTTGTTGGACGTTCTCTTACAAGGGCCCATATAGCGATTAAATTATAATTCAATAGTTTATGTTGCAAGCCGTCCTCTACCTCAGTCCTTTGATTAGTCGCAATCCAATATTAAACTGCACGGGCGATAAACCTGTTGAATTTTATTTAAATTGACTATGAACGTCGTCTATCTCAGAATCATACGAACTGGAGGTCGACCTTACTCTTGCATAGTCTTCCACACTAATGGATTTTGTGACCCAAAGTGTATAAACTATATCATCGGTATTTTATTTCTCAAGATTTGTGCACAATACTAATACCTGTGTATATGATTTATAGTTTTTGGTACTTAAGTGTCGTTTTAGTCAACCTATGAGGACATCACCCTCACAGTTTACATTGGTCCAGAGGTAATACAAACCATTTCCTTCACGCATAGTATTTGATGTTTAAGTTCCTGGTTTTTGGTTATGATTTATAAAACGTGTATTCATCAAGGACTTCACATCGCATTCAGATACGCGGATACTGGTGGTTCATGTAGCTGTCATTTTTTGTACTTTGATATCCAAAAGTTATTCCATAATACTGTTTTTATGAACTCTCAATCTAAATCTGTCGATCCTTGTTTCTCAAATTGGTAGAATATTTATAGTTTTAAATTGTATGTGATACTGATGGCCTACACGTAAACCCAAGATACTTTTCACTTCAAGTGACCGTCATTATACTGTACTGCAACTGCATGTCTCTAATGCAGACACATTAGTAGGGCTACTGAAGAGACGATATTTTTCAAAACGCCCAAATGATGTAACACTATAAAACCGCAATATATTGCGGTATATATATATATGTATTTCGTACTCTATATATTCCATTTAAACGCTAGGGAAAGCTTCAATATATTTGCAGAGGAAGCTAATTTTCAATTGATTTATTGATTTAAAATCATGGAACTAAAATTAAAACCCCCAAACTAATCAAGCTGTACACAGAAGAGATAATCTTAAGTGTTCGACTAATTAACAAGGTATCAACTCGATAATGTTAAATTTGTATTTCAGGTTAGTACGGAATCACTTACCTGGAATTTCCTTTGGTTGATGACAGCAGGGACGTATATATCTAAAGGGATATGCAACTGCACCCCCCCCTTTTTTTCGGTGGAAGTGAATCTATCAACAATGAAATTCAAAACATCGCAAGAAGGCGTCTGTTTGTCCAAAGTGTAATAAAGTTCTTACATTTATATATACAACAAAGCAGCATGCATGGACTACACAAGGTGAATAGTCTTTATATGGTGTGATTCATATATATATATATATATATATATATATATATATATATATATATATATGTGTGTGTGTGTGTGTGTGTGTGTGTGTGTGTGTGTGTGTGTGTGTGTGTGTGTGTGTATGTATGTATTAACTTCTGTTTGTTTCCTCTTACTTTTCCGAGGTTCGAAGTTAAGGGTAACATTGTATCGAGCATGACCGACAATAACTCCCCTAGAATATGAATGAAGTTTCACTTTGCTTTAACAACCCCCTCTGCAATCCCTGAACTTAAGCGGATCCAGAAAGTTTTGAAAGAAGGGGTCGGATACCACCGATGAACATGTTAATATAACACATACACATATATCGGGCGTAAGTGTATTACAATATGATCTATTCCTTCTATTGGAACAGTATGTCGGATAGGTTGAAAGTAGGAAATAAATATACTTTCGACATATAGTGGGTGTATCTTAGTTGCATGACAGCCTTCGGTCCATCTGTCACAACGTCTTAACGTTTAATAGACAATAAATTTGTAAAATCTCGGTACAAATATCAAATAACATTCATTTTCTGATTACTTACCCTACAATCAGAAACCGCAGAAAAGTGATTTCAAACCGCTGGAATAGTGAAATGAAATTTAACACCAAGAGAATCCGAGATTTAGTTCGACCCCGACTACTTTGAAGGGCATCGTCGTCCGTCAAAAACCAACAAATCGTCGGGGTCTTACTAGTCGGACTACTGACACCGAGCTCGACCAGTTACGGTATCCAGTATTTCTGACGAGACAGTAATAACCGAGATCCCTTGTAAATGCACATTGCAGGCGAATTAATAATTCACAGTCATGTTCCAGTGCTGCCATCATAATACATAAATAACCTTTATGTGGCGGTAAATGCTATCAGAATGATCACAATTTTTCTATATTATGTGCCTATATACACAAAAGAGTCACTGACAAAATATCATGCTCATGCATGAAGTAGATCTCATCATATATACAATAAGCAATAAAACGTTTGATAGCTTTTTGTCAGTAGTTAATCGCCAAAATATGTGACGTCAGAAGTTGTACAGGTGCTACTTTTCGCTGATTTTTCATTATTACGTTAAACTTTGAATTGTGACTTCATACTAAATGACGTTAAAAGTTGTACGACGGCTCTGTGACAAGTTAAACCGGAAGTTTTTATTTTATTCATGATACAAGGCAAATTGGTATTTTAAAACATCTCCCAGAGAAATACTGAAGCAGGAAATGTTGTAATTTCTATCATAGGAGGAATAATTCAATTAGTATTACATGAAAACGCAAAATTTCCCAGCATTCTACTAGCACTTTAAACAATAGACCAAATATTTCTTAGATCTGTTTTGTATGCTGACTTGTACGTGGATCACAACCTCTTCTGTGTTCCAATCCGATCTATGAAACTTTATAAGAAAAAGCAATGAAACAGTAATTCTAATGTTAGAAAATAATTTTATTACAGCCAGCCAGCACAAAGAAGGGCGTCAATCACCTCAACATTATAGTTCACCACAACGAGGAGCTCTTCAATACCATATTAGATGCAACATACATAACAGCCATTCAAGGAATCTTAACCGACCCATTAACAGTACATGTAATGAAGTTATCAGGATAGCAGAGTATGCATCATCGTCCGTTGGAGCCCGTCATTGTATGAGACCTGTATTATATCAACTTTTTTCACATTCTCCGGTTTATATTACTACTGTGCTAGATAGAGAAACCCGTTTGAGCCATTTTCATATCATGCATTGCGACAAGCCACAATCAACACTTTTATAGATTCATTTAGAAAAGGGAATGCTTAGATGTGCCAGCTATTAAAGAAAAAAGAGGAGTTACCGGCTCAGTTATGTGGCAGAAGTCACCATGGAGCTATACAATACATGAATATAAATAATATAATAGAACATTTAACACACTACAAAAATATTTGATTGTAGTGCAATTACGATACCGACTTAGGACGGTCATTTAATTTGACAAAAGCCAAACAAATGGTGTGGTTAACCGGTTTACGGGCCCACCTTCCCACTCACCGTAACAGCAGAACAATCAAAAGACGTACATTTAAAAATTTATATATATATTTTTTTCTTTTTTTTTAAGAACATTTACTAGATTTACTTTTGGATCTCATTTGAGAAATATTTAAAGAAAGAAATGTAGTTATGTTGAAAGGGTTCTGTCGTGAACATTTAGAAATTAGTGATGGAGATAAATCAATTCTTTAAGATATCGGATGATCCATAGCTTAATCTCTCAAAGACAAACACAAGAGGCTTAAAAACATGGACGGTGTTTTAATAGATGCGCTGTCCCGTCTAGAGTCAAATGGAACAAGATTTCATGATCATCGCTTTGATCGGTGGTTTAATAAAGTCAACCGCAGCGATCTTACCAGGCCATCTAATGAACGTCTTGACCTCCTGTTAGAGATGGAATTAATAGTGAGAAAGCAGGTATTAACAGAAAAGTTATATGCAAAGCTGATATATAAATCGAAACCACAAGTCCGAAAATCATGAAACCAAAGGATCTACAAAATCAGTGAAAATGAAAACTAGATAGAAAAAAAACGAAAAACGCCTCTTGAAGAGCATGTGAACCCGCTTGATTGAGATCAAGTGCCCGGGAGAGAGTGAGTATCTCCTGCTTGCTAGCAACACCCGTCACATATACCCAGTAGAAAGAGTCACATCGTGTGAATTCCATATATATTTATATAAGGAGAACTCAGAGTAGGTAACCTTCTAGTATAGAAAGTGTCAAATGTGTCTAAACTGATCATCGGAATCAGACTCGGTCTACATTTAAAAGTCTGGATAACGAGATATCATATTGTGTAATAAGATTCTCGTAATGACCACAGAACTTCCTCAGTGACATTGTTAGTCTAGCATATATATACATATATACCTCTGTTTGAGATGCTTGTTTGAAAATCGCCTAGCCCTCAGAACAAAGTCATTAATATTTAAACACGCCCTTGAATAACGTATTAACCGAGACATGGATACGAAGTTTTCAAACGATTGACAATTAACAGCTATGGGAAATCCATGCTGATGTTATAAATGCTTCAGCATAAATAAACTTAACATCAAACTAGTCCTGCAGTGCAAGACTCCGTTCCTCTTATTTACTTGCCGTTCGGAAAGGACTCTTGCCGGTAGTGTCTGCCATTATATGTAGCTCTTTCCCTACAAATTTATTGAGGAAGAAACATGTATGCAAACGAAAAGAGGTTGCCATTAATATAAAGCATATAATTTACAGATTGAATTTCACAAAACGAATAGATATAAATTTAATTCTATTTCTGATTTATTGATAAATTCATTATTTATAAGTAAGGGAATCATTTTATACTTCATTTGTACCTATCTAAACCGTTTTTTTTTTTTCAAATGGAACTTGAGTGTATGTTAACGAACATATAAAATCGTTTTGTTAGACTCTTGCAAAAATTCGATTGTCTATTCAAAACATTGCGGTAACAGACGATAAAAGATATTTATCCTTGTTTAATCCGCAATTAACAAAATATGTGACATTTATAAGATAAGGATTAAAGTAAATAAATATCAATCAACCGCTCTCCGAATTTAAAAGCGCTGTGCAAGAATTTTTCTCCGCAACACATTTGCTATAAAGAGTAAAGACCCCACCGATATGACAACGCGCTTCTCAACGAGGTCATGTTTAGAGGACTAAACGTCAAACTAACAACTCCAGAATGTCATGGATAATAAAATACAAAACAGCGCGCAAACATATATAAAGCATTATAGTGCAAATCACAAGGAACTATATAAGAGTCCATCCATAAAATACTCTGTAACGATATTCTATTTCTTAAGAATCAAGACATATAGAATATTAGAATATTAGAAGTTCATGCAAATACTAATAATCTTATTTAGACTAAAAGCAATAAGTATGGATAGCGACACATACTTAAGAAACTGCAAAAGGAGATGGAGGAGAGCAAATCGTATGTAGAGACTGATATCACAGAGGATACAATGTAAAAATTAAAATTAGTTGAATGTATAATTAGGGAAGTATTAGTAAGGATCTAAGACAGTATTTAATTCAAGGTACCCAATGACAGTAAACTGAAAGGTAACCCCGAAATACATAAGAAAAACACGCCATGAAGAACCATAGTAAGCAGAATTAACACACCGACAGAACGATTCGCGGACCTGACAGAACATGAACTAAATAAATATGTTATACATTCACCTTCATATCTAAGAGACACTTCTGATTTTATTTCTAAACTTAAATTTATAGACAGTATACCGAAGGAGTCGTTTTTATTCTGTTTTAATGTTGCTACACTTTACCATCGGTACCCAGGAAAGAAGGGTTAGACGCGTGTAGAGAAGCGTCATAATATAAAACTTGTACTCCGTCCGAAAATGGAATCAAACTCATTGAATATGCTTTGGACTTAAATGGATTTAAACTCGGTAATAAACGTTATAAACAAGTAGAAAGAATATAAAGCGATTGGGTCTAAATTAGGTTTAAATTTTGCGTGTATATAAATTCGGAATTTGGACGAAGAACATCGTAAGTATGAAAAGAAACCGTTTTATCAACGTTTTCTCGACGACAGATTCGGGATTTGGGATAGTTGTTTGGGATCACTGCTAGACTTCCTGGAGTATGTAAATAAATTATATAATGATATAAAAATTTAATTACGACCGAGCAGAGACACAATAAAATTTTGGCCATATTTTCACGGATCTTTATTCGAAACCGACAAACATCTACAAGCATTCACAACAAAATTCATGCCACCCTCCGTATACGTGAAATAACATCAGCGTATGGACTAGGAATGACGATTAAAAGAATATGTGCGAGCAATAAACACTATGCTAAACATCGTGAAGAGTTGAAAATGCAATTATGAGAATGGGTTATAGTGGAAAACAATTTAGTAACGTAGATAAATTAGACAGGAATGCACATTTGAAAGAAAAAAAAAAAAACGGCGAACAATGATAAAAGAGTGCCAATTATTATTACTTATTCTAAACTTCCACCGTATGTAAGAGATATACTGAGGAAACATCAAACTCTTTAAAACTTGGGACGCATGCGTAGAATTTTCCCGGAACCCCCGCTTTAGGCTTTCAGACGCGATAAGAACCTATGTGATACACTTGTTCATAGAAAAATGGAAAGACAGATATGTGATGAAGAACCGCAGTGTGTTTGTAAAATTATTAAAACAGTTATGGTATGTGACTCAAAGAATCAAAAATGTTTTTCAGTGGTCAAAGGAACAAAATGTAACAAAAGGAACTTGATATACGCGCTTGTTTGTAAAAAATGCAATAAAACCGTATACATAGGAGAATCCGATAGATGCTTAAAGAAACACATAGAGGAACATATGCGTGACATAAAGTACCAACGAGATAAACCCATAAGAAGCATTTTTATAACCATGTCACTAGTGATCTTAGTGTATTTATTTTATTTACGTCCTGTGGTGAAAATAAACGATTCCGGGTGATAAAGGAGGACGAATGGATGAAGACTTTGGGATAAAGAGTGCCTGACGGTTGGTTGTAATAACAAACTCTTAAACACACACACACACGCATATATATATATATATATATATATATATATATATATATATATATATATATATATATATATATATATATATATATATATATATATATATATATAAGCCGGCGTGGCCTAGTAATATCGTGTCGGATTCCTGATCGGGAGGCTGGGGTTCGAGTCCCGCTCTGGTCATGCCGGTGTCATGTCTTTCGGATGAGACAGGAAAAACCAAGTCCCCGTGTCGTGGTATGCATGGCACGTTAAAGATCCCTCACTGTTTCGGGTGGGTCCGTTGTAAAGGTCAAAATTTGTTGTATATATTCTTAGACAAGGTTCACTTCTTATCACTTCTTTATTTACAAATCGTATAATTCTATATCTGTAATGTCATGTCTATATATTTGAAGTCGTAAGTATGTTTATGAGTTTAGATGTGCCTAGCTATGTTTTTATTTTTGTATATGGCTTTTTTTTTCTACACTTTCGCGAGCCTCTTTACTTTTAGTATAAAAAAGGTTATCAGAATTCGCATTAATCTCTTATACTATGTTGATTCTTAAGAAACAGAATATCGTTATAGAAGATTTTATGGATGGGCTCTTATATTGTTTAGTATTCTTTATCATTTGCACTATAATGCTTTATATAAAGTCGGCCGCTATTTTGTATTTTATAGTGTATGAGATTATGGAGCTGTTGGTTTAACGTTAAGTTTATTTATGCTGAAGCATTTATAGCATGAGCATCGACTTCGGATAGTCAATTAATTGTCAATTCATTTTGTAATAAAGGCTCATTTTGTGATAAAGGCTAAGTAGCCGAAAATTCGTGACAGTGTGCTCTTCTTGGTATTATTATAACCATTGACCTTCCCTCTAGAAATGTAAGAGATGTAAAGATGATGGATAAATCCAAACAATATGTTCGGAAATCAGGGAACCAAAGAACATACAAAACCATTGAAAATGAACAGCAAATAGAAAACAACGAAAAATGTCTACTTGAAGAGTATATGTGAACCTCCTTGATGGATTGAGATCAGGTGCCCTGGAAGAGTGAGTAGCTCCTGCTTGTTAGCAACACCCGTCACATATATCCAGTAGAAAGGGTCAAATCGTGTAAATTCCATAAATATATTTATAAATGGTGAAGTTAAGGTAAGTAACCTTCTAATATAGAAGCTGTCAAACCTGCGTAAAATAATCGGAATTGGTCTCGATCCAGAATATCATTTAAAAGTCTGGATAATGAGATTTCATATTGTGTAATAAGAGTCTCGTAACGACCACAGAATTTCCTCTTTGGCGTTGTTAGTCTAGCCCATAGGTAATCCTGGTTAAGTAGCTGATCTGAAAGTCACCTATCCCTCAGAACAAAGTCATTGCAATTTGAACGTAATCTGCAATAAAGTATTAAGTAAGATATGAATACGCCGTATGCAGGCGATGTTGGCATGTTCCTACTTATGAAAGGAACGTTTTGTGATAGCGATATTGAAATCGTCACGTTTGTCATTGAGTGAAGTGACCAATTGGCCATCAATGTCGAAAGACAACATCTAAATTCGAAGTAGAATTTCTACTTTCTGTGGTTTCTTTGACCTCCACTTCACTTGGATAGATGATGCTAAGGTCATCCACGAATGAAGGATTCTTAATTTAAAGCAAGTCATCTATATATATATGTGAGTGAAACTGAAGCCAAGACCAATTACTTCTTTCCTTGGGAAAGCAAAAAGGCTGAATGAATTCAGCTTCGTATCAGTAAAGGAATATGTCTGCCAGAAGCGGGGCACAGTTAATATCATTGAAATGCCGACTTCTTGGAAAACCGTTTCTTCCAATACACAAAAATGGTATCGATAAGAAAGTTCAACATCTGGATGAAATCTTTTTCAGTATATTTATTTTTGGAATCAGAATTTTCCCTCACAAAGTTTTATCAAGTCGTATAACTATATATTTTTATTTACGTCTTCCGTTTTTACTGGTAAATGCATTTTGGGTAATTGCCGCTAATCTGTCTTTTAATTTCTGATAAGGGATCATTGTGTAAAGAGTCAAACAGTCACAGGACCTGATGGAGTGAATTTTAATGAAACTGTTTTTTATTTCAGATGTTCCAACAACTCTTGAATTTTTTCATTCACCGCCAAGTAATCCAACTTACACAGTAACAAATCTGTGTCCTTCAGAGGTAATGGATTATCACAAGGCAGTTCTCAGTTCATTCGGTATTACTACAAATGAATCTGATTTCGAGCTACCATACCATTTTTGGATGCCAAAAAATGCATAAAATTCTATATAAGCATCATCAATTCATAGCTGGATCTTCTAATTGTTCTACCAAGCCTCTTTCTAAGTTACTCACCAGAATTATAACAGAAATCAAATATGGTTTTCAGAAATACTGCTCTACTGCTTACGGAATCAATCAGATGTGGATCCTAAAGAATTCCAAGGGAATTTCTAGAGCGCTTAAAATCTCATATTTTCAATAATGTCACTAGCATCAGATCTTTTGACTTTTCTACTCTGTATACAACCATACATTGTCAAAACTTAAAGAAGAGAATAACAGCAATTATTGAAAACGCCTTCTTTAACCAAAAAAAAAAAAAGGAATTCGCAGGTATAAGTGTCTCGTTTTAGGCCACAACGACACATATTTTGTAAAGGAACAGTCTGATTCCAGCTGCAAGTATACAGAAAAAGAGATCATCCCAATGTTAGAATTTCTTATAAATAATGTTTTTGTAATATTTGGTGGGAAAGGGTTCTAACATATTGTTGACATTCCTATTGGTACTAATTCCGCGCCTCTATTGACTGACATATTTTTGTACTCTTACGAAGCAGAAAAAATTAGGCAGTCTGCTCTGTAGAGGCAATAAATAATTAGGATCTCGTTTAACTTTACATATAGACACATCGATGATGTTTTGTCGTTTTACAACCCTGTTGGGGATCACCTCAACATCATATATCAAAAGAGACACAATAGAGAGCGCATCTTCTGCTTCATACCTCGATATAATCCTATCAATTAGTGACGATGGTTCATTAATAACCTCTCTCTATGACAAACGTGACGATTTCAATTTCGTTATTACCAACTTTCCTTTTCTGAGTAGCAACATACCTTCCTCATCCGCGTATGACGTCTTCATTTCATAACTTATACGCTATGCCAGGGCATGCTCTAAATAAAAAAAAATTCGTCCTGAGAGCGTACTCTCACAAGGATATATTGAGGAACGTTTGGAATTGTCACTGAGGAAGTTCTATAGTCGATATAGGGATCTATTGCAATTTCACATTCCTCTTTCAAGAATATTAACCAATATTTTGGGACCTGACCATACAACATAACCATCTTAATTTTTGACTATACTTGATTTGACATAATACAAATATATATACAGACATTTATTCACCTGCTTTTCCGGCAACGGAATTACAGGCAGGCAGCATTTCTTGCCGTGAATGGAAAAAAATTGACTGCGTTTTCTTGTTTCCTTCCTTTGTTCATGCGTGTATATTTATGTATTCACCTCCTCAACTTGAACGGTTGTAGAAGGACTTTTGCGACGGGTATTGCAACCAGGGGACACTGACTCCTCCCGGGCACCTGATCTCACTTCCATTTTATTGGGGTTTGCATTTGTCTGAATATGACACAATACACGATATTGTCCTTTTATTCCATGGACTATAAGATACGGTTTACACTTCGGTACTTCTTCTTTTTTAACTTAGGATTCACATTTGATTAGTTCCACTTCTGGAATATACTGTTTCACAATTCTTAGGAAGGGCAGATTTAATTTCTGATCATATTTTTGTGTGTAACATCGATGCAAATTTTGTGGAACACTTCGAGGAACCAGCGATAAGCGTTGTCTGTAAGGATTTTTGGAATGCAGTACAAATATTGAAGTTCTAAATTTGATTTTTTTTGTGTCAATACCAAATGCAGTGAGGACAGATTTATGATTTTGAAGTACTTCTGAAACCGAAAAGTTTGTGAGAGTACAAGTAGGATTTCCTGGAGCTGAATGTAATCCGAATTCTTTCACTAGGCTGTAAAAATAATATTTCCTCCAGGTAAATATATAATTATTAGAAGCTTTATCTGCTGGTGTAAGATATAAAGTTATTGGTGGAAGGAAAGGCCTCTGACAACATCAGAATCTTTGAAAATAGATTAGAATCTGGTGTTTACAGAGCCTTGTAATTATTTTTTTATCTCAGCAGTACTGCAATAGATTTTATGCATTCCTAAAGAGTGTCGACCTGTACTTCCGCTCTTTTTGCACATCGGGTAGCATATCTCTCGCACGAGTTAATAATATTCTCAAAATTTTGGCTCTATGTGAATGATCTGGGTTTTCTGTATTTTGGACCTTTAAGTAAAAGTCCTCTTAATTTAACGAGAATATTTAAAAATAGATTAGGAACATGTACACGATTGAGGATGGCATGCAGAATTGCTAGGATAAATACACTGCTGAAACCCTTTGCAATTATTAATTTTGAATGCAACTTATGGTGTGTAGCTATAGGAAATACATGGCGGATCTTTGTTTATGGAATATGGAGGTATTTCCCCTAATACAGACTTATGGTTTAACATTTGACCAAAATTGAAATGATCAATTCCTTTATTTGCAAATTTAATTTGGCTGAAAGGGTGATCACATTTATCCATAGATATATCCGACTTGACGAAACCAAAAAGTCTAGCGCTCGTTATGTTATGTCCACAATAATGCCATCTAGTCTATACTCGGCAAAGCTTATATCAGCATATATACCTTGTCTGGACGATACGTACAACTCCTGTAATTTTCTGAATGAAATCGAATAAAGTTTTGTACAAATGTGATGAAGACCCACAGGTTTATTTATAAATGGCAAAAGAGCATCAAAGGAAATATTATGTATTACAGGTTTGTTGTATTTGCGTGTACCATGACCTCGGTGAGTCTTCTTGCTTTTGTTGAATATACCAAGTACGTTAACGGATTGACACGCAGGACTAGTTAGGTTATCAATACTACTAATATTGTCATAGCATCTGTAGGACAAAGCAGTGCCGAGGCGATTCTTCTCTATTCCGATGAAAAGGAATGCTCAAAGAGGGAGTCTAGGAGAGACTTTTCATAACAGAAAAATGTTTTGTCTTCATATATGACACAGAAAGGTCTCCATCTTCAGGAAATTGGTAATATATGTCAGAAACAGGGAGTTGGATATTGCGTTAACTACTTCTTTCAATAGTAGATAAACATAGTATCCGGCAACACTAGGAGTTGTCAACTTTGTCATTGCAACGTGTTTGCCTTAACTTCGCGTCAAATCAGTCGATAACGTCATTTCTTACAATATTTTCAAACTGCTTATTCGCAGTCAGATGGTGAAATATTGAATGATGAACCTCGTGTATATTATGGAAAAAAAGCTTGCCTCATTTTCTCTTTGTTTCTCCATTTTAAATAGCATTTAAATATGCAGTTACACTTTTTTTGTGAATAAGAATGCAGGGTTCTATTCCAGTCATGATGCACAAGTGTCCTGCCTTTCGGATGAAACAGTTAAAACTGAGGTCCGTCTCACTGTAGGCGTGGCATTTAATGGAATCTTCACAGCTTCCGTTGAGTACGTTGCGAATGTACACATTTCTATGTAATGCAAAAAGCAGATGCCGTCACCGATATACGTAAAATAATCATTATTGTAGCATTACTTGTATATAAACTAGCGGAAA
This sequence comes from Pteria penguin, assembly GCA_035048485.1. Taxonomy (NCBI): domain Eukaryota; kingdom Metazoa; phylum Mollusca; class Bivalvia; order Pterioida; family Pteriidae; genus Pteria; species Pteria penguin. The sequence continues at coordinate 30,080,932 of CM068584.1, forward strand.
TGAGAAACTGTGTAGTACAGTAATTTCATTTATAGATTCATATACAACGTATTCTGTTGTATTATCTATATCATTATTTAATATAGTGTTTTATCTCTAAGGACCTCAGCGTGCCATCCGCTGAATAACGCAGGCGTCCATGTAACGTTCTTCAGCACGTCAACAGAACTTCCAGCTTATCTCTGTTATTTAAACAATGATGCCTCCTACACCACGCTAACCTCGCAACATTGTGACACCGGAACAGTAGCAGAACGTAGAGAATGATGTTGGCACCTCTTAATTCGTCAATGCCCAGACATTCTTTTAAGCGGTCAAAGACAATTGGAATCAATTACGCAAATGTAACATCCGTATATACGTATCTTGCCAACGTCAGGCGGGCGGTCTCAAACGTGCCTCTTTACGGATATCGTTTCCATAAAGCATTCGCAGTATTAATATGAACTCCAAACCGCCTTGCCAGTGTGCTAAACGGGGGCAAACAGTCATTTTCTATAACCTCTCAATCAAAAGTTTATTCCAAGAACCGATGTTTTTCTTTGTGAATACATTGCATACTGTCACTAATGAATGCAACATATTCTAACCACGTGCCACGTAGGATCGAAACCACAGAAAAGTGTGATGAGACCATCAATGTGAATCGAACGGGATATTTAACCAATTGAGTACTGAAACACGCGTGTAGTTTATTAAAATATGCACTTTATATGCACTTAAGAATAGAGAACGATCAAAGGAAACTTTCAATGTTTATATCTAATTTTTAAGTTTACACAGTGTCCTTTTTCCGCTAGTACATATATGAGAGAGAGAGAGAGATAGAAGGAAGAAGGAGGTTATGATAGTCTCAAAAGGGAACATCAAAAGGAATCACATGACGTATCTAGTCATATCTTGATTATTTAAACAAACGTTTCACTGTGATACAACAGACGACAGGTTTAACTCGGTCCGGACAGAAACTATGTCGACAGATACATGTATTTGATCAAGGTAACTGTAAGAGCAGAACAGCTATTTATAAGATTGTTTAATTAGTCCTTTCCTGCTACCAAAAACAAAAATCTTGGGTGCTAAATGTGCTTCTTTTTTCAGTTTGTTTGAATTTGGTACTATATTCCCCACCCCTTTAGCATTCCACATAAATAAGAAAAACAAACTAATAGAAAGTAAAAAGTGTCATTAGGCACATCTAATAGGAGAGATGATTTAGAAGCTTATTGGTGGTTACTGCTAAACTCCTTCATTACATATTCTTTCCTTTTATAGGAAAAACCGTTATCCTACCCCACCCCAAACAGAAGTCATTCCGCGTCTTTTAATTATTAAAACAAATATTTGACTGCAGTTACAAAACACTTAAGTAAACAACGAAAAACTACCGAAGGGTTTACATCTCGAAGTGCACAGAAAAAAAAGTAACATTTCGTATTTGTATGAATATGACATGATATGATGCAATCCTACCGTCAAAGTTATCCGCGGAACAATCTACATTTAGAAAACTATTGCTCTTAACATGGCTCTTTCCGTGATACATATCACAAGGATTCTATATCCTACTTTGATACTTTTAATGTCATTATCTTATTGTATTTCCGGCATTCTATTTAAAACCTAATGTTAAAGTTTATATACCTATCATTGCTTGATCCCTGGGCATGGATTACATCTCTAACAACGATCAGCATTTATACGTTTATTTTGTTTTCATAATTTGCATTTTGTATTGCTGTACCTGGAGTTGTCCGATAAATAAACCAATTTGGCAAAATCGGAGCGCTACATGGATATGCAAATCTCCGCTGCAATATCATTGTATCTATGCAAACAATGAGGATGTAAAGGAAATTTGCTTAATTTCCAAATATATAAAGCCGAAAAGTGAGTATTCTCCGTTCTTTTTCCACTAATAATAATTTACTTTAACAATATCATGAAATGGATATTTATGGCTGTTCCTTATTATCATAATAAATGAATATATAATTTGCAGGGGAAAATTGATTGAATGTTGATATTTCTATCAATACCGTAGTAATAAAAATAAATAGAAAATTAATATTATAACAATCTATTTCATTTTACACTAATCGTCTAATTTTCATTGTGTAAATAGAAATTTTGTTACATATCTTCCAATCAATTTTTCCTTTATTTTCCTGTATTTGTTACATGAAAGTCTTTAAGTAGAGGGAAGTGATTTCAATGTTTTTTTTTTCCCATGGTACAAACTTCAACCACGCTGGAATCAGTTTGAATATCACTTTATCTATTTGATATATATTTGCATAAAATGCAAATGAACAGAGGAATGACCATATAGTGCAAGATACATGTAAGATGCGATAAAACTGACTTCTTAAGATCAAGCCCTCGTTCCTGCGCATTATTGATTTGCTAATGAATGTGTGATCCGAATCACTTGTGCCTAAACTTAATACACATTAAATCACCAAATATGTCACAATCAGCAGTCAAGTTAGAGGTTTCAACAGTAGTAATAATCTATATTTTACTCTAGTGAATTAGTACTTGTTTTATAGATAAAGACACTATTTACATTTATTTCAAGTGAGTATATATAAATCTGATATTAAGTGAATATGACTACATCATTTCATTGATCGTAGAGTATATATTTTATTAAAAGATATTATGATTCCCAGACATTTCAACAGGAATATACATAGTTATTACTGCCATAGTGTAAGACTATTTTGACATTTCTTTATAAGTACTTGTGTCTAGATAATATTTTCATCGGATCATCTTTAACCCGTAAGCGTTTGACGTAGTTCGGGTTTTATTTCGAAATCTCAGCTTTACCAGATTTTAAGTGTAAATTGTTCATTTTGTCATCACTGAGTTCCATGCAAGCAAACGCCGTGAGCTAAGCTGAGTTAGAGGAGAACTTTTGCCATACAACGTAAAGCTGTCATCGCGACCGTTGACGTGTATAATGTGCACGAAGAAAATCTGAAAATGCATGCTTAAATTGTTGGAATACCTTTTCGAATAGTACAGCATAATTCAATCTGCCCTGTAGATGAAATTACTACTACTATTATGTATATGAAATAAGTCAAGCTCTTGGTCCCCCATGTGAGTTTTCCAAAGTACTTTTGTATGGAATTTCTTTGTTTTGTCTTCTTTTTCTGTTCTGAACATAAGCATGCACATAACGTCACGGCTTATTCATCAATTTATAATTTTGCATATTTTGATGTTGGCAATGACGGACTAAACTATCTCTGCAGGAAAAGGATGGCGATATTTGTTTGAAAATATCTTTGCCATCACACCAAAGTCAGTGTAATTTGGATGGCTCTAGCACAGCATAATTACCGGGAAATGAATAGGCAACAGACAGGCGATAATGGAATATTAGTTCTTATACAAGGACAGTTTGTGATGCTTAAGTTGAAATCGTCACGTTTCTCGTAACTTTTATGTTAAGATGGCCATCAATGTCATGAAATTGCATAGTATTTCAGTAAGAAATAGAAACCAGTGTGAGGTTTCTTCAGATGCCAGTTCATACAAATAGATAAAACGTAAGAAATATGCAAATATGATTTTTATTTTAATTGAAAGTAAGATATCTAAATTTTCTAAAGTCTATATTAAATCGGAAAACCAAATTAATTGGTGTTTACTTGAATAGAGCGATATGTTAGCATAGATTAGGTAAGATTTGTTGTCGATTGGAATGCCATGTGTTTGTTATATAATGTTTTCCCCATACAAGAAAATTGAATGTTTGGCATTTCCATAAGATGCGTTTTCTGAAAGTTTACAATAATAGAATGGAATTTCCGGATGTCATTTTACTACAGAGTGCGATGATTAGAAAATGACTGTCTTCTAATTGTTGATTCCTAGTGATTCGTTGTGTGGAGTGTCTAAGTATTAAGTAATGTTCAATGAATTGAAAAGATAGAAATTAAGACAGTTCTTTCAAATTTTTAAAGTATCTAATTTTTAGTTTTATTTATTTCTTTATTATTATTTTTTTTAATTTTTTTTTGTTTTTTTTTTTTTTTTTGTTTTTTTGTTTTTTTTTTTTTATTTTTTTATTTATTTATTTATTTTTTTTTTTGAAGCAACACTCTACTGAACTTGTTCTGATTATGGTATTGTTGTTGTGTTTGCTGATGAAATTCCTCCACAATTTTAATTTTCAGAACAATGCCGATGCAGCCATTTCGAGCTTTAAAATGACCATCTTGTGTTCTGTTTTTGAAAATATAGTTCTCGTACATCAAATATCGTTTTTCATCTTATTCTTCTGTTCCCTGCATCTTCCTGGCTGGTCTTTTCATGCAGCTCAGTCTGATTTCGTCTTTCCGTTCTCTCATTGTTTTCTTACATGTGTATATTTTGCAGAATGTCCTATATTGAACATTGACAAACTAAGCATTTTATCGATGTTTGACTGTAGAAACGCAACCTGTCCGGACTACGGATATACCTCTGATGAACTTTACAAATGTAAGTTTAATTTCTCCTGTACATGAGATCTTCATTAAATGTTAAAATATAAACATACATTAATAAGTTTAATAAAAGGCCTTCAAAATATGGTGCAGCCTATTATTTCCCGTCGTAGTTATGAAGATATATCATTCAGCAATTTTTGAAACATCATCTATTGATGCTTGAATATAAATTCAGAATACAACCTTTGTTACGTAAGGTATATTACATTGCAATTGCCATATATATATATATATATATATATATATATATATATATATATATATATATATATATATATATATATATATATATATATATATATATATATATATATATATATCGGATGTTTTCTTTAGGTCATTCGGATTTCAGGACATAACTTTTTACAGATAATTCAAACGTAATAACTTTTTTAAGTACAGCAAAGAATGATGATATTTCTTATAACTGTATTCTTGAACCAAAATGTAAAAATCATGAAAGGTTCTGGTAAGTTTTTACTATTTGACATCACTCGTAAAGAGTTTTATTTTACCACTGATTCTCAAAGACGTGCATTCTATCGATCAAATAAGAAAAAATAAATTGAAGTAAATATGCGGATTTTCTCATTAATTATAGGAAATCGTTATTTATTAATCATTATTTTAACAAAGCTTTCATCTGAATCTTTTGAAAATGTTACTCCAGCGAATTACAGTAAAACGGCAATTGCTTATTTAGTTTAGATACTTAGTTAGAATAGAGGAAAAGAGTTAAAAGGGAAAAATATAAGGGGAGAATTCTGTCAGTCAGATGTTGACAATTCAACATTTACACCAAACATTTTACTCGTTCTAACATATTTTCATCATAAGATCACCAGATATATGTAATGTTAATTTTTCTTTATCCCACTGCTTATAAAATGTATTGGTTTTAATGGCAATGTTTCTATTTTAGTTTATTACATTTCAGATCCGGTGTGTTTCCGTGGGAAGACATTAGAATATTCAACAGTGTAATGATATATAGAGTATATTTAAACATAAACATTAAGAGTTCTGTTAGTTTATTTAATTGTTATTGTGATGTAATAATTGAAAAATACATTTACCTAATTCGTGATAATCAACTGTTATATCATCTTTCTATCCAGCAAAAACATTAAAATAAAAAGCGATACTCCTAATCATTGAGTCAGTAGATTACTGTGTACCTTCTGGGCGCGGCGGATATTCGGGGATTCCATTTCAGAAAGTGTATATTTAGCGAAATTCTTTAAACTTGCTTGTATTACTTCTTCTTGTATTTCCTTATCAATTAAATAAATAAATAAACACATCATATTCCTGTTTGTTCACGGGTTGCCATCTATGACAGACGAGATACCGGAATTTAGTATGCAGTCTCAAACTACTTCGAATGATGAATACAGTAGTGTTTCGGAAAAACACGTAAACTCTACCAATCCAAGTCGCCAGACTACAGGTTAAATACAAAATAGGGTTATCCGTTGCACTATAATTATAACGATTATATATTTGAGGGAGTTAATTGAACAAAAAGGAAAACACGTTTCTCACTTGATTTGTTTGTATATATGAATGTTTTATGTATGTGTTTGTACCTGTGTATGTATATATGTGTGTATGTACGTATATATGTATGTGTGCGCGCACATGTGTGTGTTTAAACATTTACAATTTCTTTTTTTCTATTCAGATTACCGAATGATTGAGCCTAATACAGCATTGAGTTTCATATTAATTCTCTCTGCAGGTCAGGAAAGTAGATAGTCCTTTTCTTATTTTATACATTTATGTAGTTATTTTCATTAATTTATTCATTCATTTTAAAAACACATCATTATTTAAAAAAACACCTCTCTGATCTCTATCACTTCACCGTGCTACGGTCACACAGATCATAAATCGTATTTTAAAATTACATTCATATAAATGCATGTGTAAATGAATTGATATGTTGAACAGCTATAATTATTGTGTTACAGTAGCTGTAGTGCTCATCCTGGTCTTTTTTAACGCTTTTTTCTTGGCACATCTATTCAGAAGAAGGTATGGACATTGATTATTATTTTAAAAAGTATCAATCTGAGCATTAAATCTTTAAATGTATCTATGCTGATGTGATATGTTTCATGCAAAATTAAGTACTATCCTTTTTTTAAGCCTTTATTTAAAGAGTTTTGTCTCCATAAAGGGCTATAGAGATTGATGATTTAGACCAAAGAGAGGTTGACGATACATCTCAAATAAGCATGCCACAAAATGGAGACCAGAGCCAAACATTGGAGAGTATAACTAACAGTACATACGAAGACATTGTACGTGTCGTGGAAGGACCGAGTTGTACAATAAATGGGACTTCGTTCGAATTGCAAAAGGGGATATGGGAATAAACATACCGATCACCAGACTTCCTCACCCAAATGTAATTACAATGACGAACATGTTTTAGAAATCTGAAAATTTACTACCTGTTCAACAGGCTCCATTTTCTGTGTCTATTACAATGATGTTGGATCATAATGGATTCATGACCTTTATAATAAACATACAGTGCTTATATACTAACTTATGAGAATAACCAGTTGCTTTATTCTACAATGTCACTTAATATACATATGGTGCACAAAATTAAAGGTATATATGTTCTATATTCATTATAACCACTAAGAAGGTGTCATTGTTAGTGGACTGATAGTCTACGAGGGCATCATGAGTCTAGTTTTCAGTGCTTTTGTACTGACATGAAAAATGTGCTTCAAATTTTCAGTCATCAAATTAAGCAAATCACTCTTAAACTAAGGAGTATCTCCCCCATGCATAGCTCTGTCCTTACATAGATTCTTTGGTTCACTTTTCGGTCAGTCGGGCTTCAACACTGTTCTTCATATTTTTATATATTTTGAGAATTCCAATCATTCGGCTACAAGCATCACTGAAGAGGCATTACTTGTCTAAATGCGCATACGATGTACAAAATTAAAAGGTATATATGTTCTATAATTATTATACAGTATACTAATATACAATAAACAGTTCTCTTAAGTAGTAGTTCGTTGTAGAAATACACGTACATTGTATCTGTTGTGCAGATGCGAGTAGATTGGGATCGAATTCCTAGGTATGTCGTCCTTTCTTGTGAATGACAAAGTATTAAAAACGATGTCGCGAAAGACAACGTGAATGCTTCTCTTTTAACTTGGGCCTGTCGCATTTGTCTACATATCTGTGCAATGTATAATGCAGATGCCATCATGTCACATGTAGAAGTGAAACATCATTTGTATGATACAAACGAAAAATAAAACAGCGTCCATGTGGCTTCCAGAAAAATATGCAATATAAACAAAATAATTTTCATAGAACTCCAAATTAAAACAGAATAAAATAATATACATGAATAATTACATCTGATGTAAGATGATTATGGAGGATTCAGTGAATTTAAAAAAAGAAAAGCTGGAATATTAACATCGCATGAGCACACTTAGATGTATTTTAGTCAAAATCAGACATCAAAACACAATATAACATAAATGCATACAGATAAAACGTAGATATTAGTAATCCATATACTGGTTATATGCGAGTGACACTGCCTCTATTATATTTTTGTTTTATGAACGATACTTATACATGTTATATATGCAGCTTTATAATATTTCATGGCATGGATGATGTTCGTGACTTGCCCTTACATTTTCACATAGAAATCATAAAGAACACGAGAGAAATCGGTGATTTATATGAATGCATATCCGTAAATGATAATCGCATGATAATTAAGCCTAAATTTACGTAGAAAGTCAAGACTCTGATAGATGTCCGAGTGTCTGATATGAAGATATATTTTGGGGATTAATATTTCCTCTTATAAAATATATTTCCGCAACGGGATATACTTAACTTTACAATATACTCTCGAAATAGAATACAAACTGAAAACCTTGTAATGCGATTTATACATGGGATACTTTTACTTTATTCAAGATATAACTTGACTAAAGCAATGATATGTTAAGTGCTAGCGTTTAGCATACCACAAAGAAAAATATGACGTAATATATAATTCCTATTTTGATGGTGTATTCTTTAAACAGGTGTTAATGAATAACGATCGGGTTTTTCTAACGCACAGGAACACAAATTCGAGATGCTTTTTAAGCAAGTCATAGATCGAGTAAATAAAAGATATTCTAATTCATTTGTTTTGTTTCGACAATTCTAAATTGATCCACACCTAAGCGTTCAGACAAGTATAACCATGATATACCTTCCTCAAATGTATTACTACATTGTACGTACTCTTCGTCCACATTGACTCTGACTCTAACTATCAAAATACTGTTTTAACTACGTCGTTCTGTACTCTGAACGTCCTTCTGAAGTCTCGTATCGAGGAGGATTTGCAAGTTCCACCATTCACGTGAACAATTATGACAATAAAGTTGAATAAAACAAAACTGACGACGTACATACAGGGACATACACATGACGCACCACCATGCAACATGCTTTTCAGCATCATGAGCATGTCCTTTCATCTCGCCGCGCCGCAGCTGTTTACCATGCGCTGTCAAGACACTCATGTATGAATCAATTTGTGATAATAATTTAATCATAAAATTTTAAAAATATGAAAATGAAGGAAATTCATATGTCAGTGCACTACTTATCAATTTGCTTTTTCGGAAGAATTTTAAACATGGCGCTATCTGTCCCTAGCAACCAGAAATTCGGGGACAATTTCAAAGAGAAAAAACGATGTTTCTGCTACAGTAAATTAGAATTAGAACGCAAGCGTCGCCAGGAAAACCCTGTTTCCCTTGGTATACTTGTCGGAAACAGTCAAACACAGTACGTTTATCCCCTAATTGACTTGTCAATAGTTAACAATTGACAAATAAATTGTTATCATCTTCCAGTATTTACGTAAGCCATTTCATGACGATTTACAAGATGCGTTAAACAAATGTCCAAATAGAATAAGGTATGAAAAAAGAATGCCTAAAATGCAAATAATATGCACGTCATCAAATTAAGTAAATCACTCTAAAACTAAGGAGTATCTCCCCCATGCATAGTTCTGTTCGTAGAGAGATTCTTTGGTTCACTTTTCGGTCATTTTGGTTTCAACACTGCTCTTCAAATATTTATATATTATGAGAGTCCTAATCATTTGGCCACGAGCATCACTGAAGAGACATAAGTTGTCGAAATGCGCATATGGTGCACACAATTAAAAGGTATATATGTTCTATATTTATTATAACCACTAAGCCGGTGTCACTGCTGGTGGACTGATAGGTCCCGAGGGCATCATATGTCTAGTTTTCAGTGCTTTTGTACTGACATGAAATATATACTTCAAATTTTCAGTCATCAAATTAAATAAATCACTCTAAAACTAAGGAGTATCTCCTTCATGCATAGCTCTGTCCTTAGATAGATTCTTTGGTTCACTTTTCGGTCCTTTTGGTTTCAACACTGCTCTTCAAATATTTATATAATATGATAATTCTAATCATTTGGCCACGAGCATCACTGAAGTGTCATAAGTTGTCGCAATGCGCATATGCTGCACAAAATTTAAGGGTATATATGTTCTATGTTTATTAATTAATGGAAATGCACTTTATAATATTTTCCTTTATACGTTTAATTACTTCATTACTATTTCACACATCCCATTAGAAATACACTCGAAAATCTTACATTCTTCGTCCTGTCATTTTCATCCATAGTAACGTGTGATTAAATCAATACATAGTTTATAGTCAAAACTTATGTCAAATGGATTCCATTAAATGCAGCAGTCTATTTGAAGATGAATAGCATACTTATATTGGAAGTATTTGCATTATTTATCTATCCTTATTGTTCAATGCTAAAGTACTCTACGATGATTTCGAGATGATCCATCATATTAGACATACGGAAATAAACATTGCTGATGTAACAACAACATTGATGACGGAGAACAAAATGAATGACAAAGTATCAATCGCATCGGACACATCACACCAAGAGGTATTTTTCTCCTTATCATTTTCAGTATCAAAATCACAACTGTTCGTGATAGGTTCAACGTTATTGGATACTCGTCCACATTTACACGATAGACATCGAGACATCTTGAATATAAATATTTCGGAAGGAAAGAAACAATTTGCTCTTGGCTTCAATTTCACTTACATATATATATATATACATGAGTTGCTTTTAATTAATAATCCTTAGCATCATCTCTCTAAGTGAACTGGGAGTCAAAGAAACCACAGAAACTAGTAATTCTAGTTTGCATTTAGATATTATGTTGTCTTTCGACATTAATGGTCAATTGAACACCTCACTCTATGACAAACGTGACGATTTCAATTTCGCTATCACAAACTTACCTTTTATTAATAGCAACATTCCATCATCGCCCGCATACGACGTATTCATATCTCAGTTAATACGTTAATCCAGAGCATGTTCCAATTACAATGACTTTGTTCTGAGAGCTAGGCGACTTTCAAATAAGCTACTCAACCAGGGTTATAAATGTGCCGGACCAGCAACGTCACTGGGGAAGTTCTATGGTCATTACGAGAATCTTATTACTCCATATGATATCTCGTTATCCAGACTTGTAAATGATATTTTGAACTGAGACCGATTCCGATCATTTTACACAGATCTGACACCTATACTAGAAGGTTACATACTTTGACTTCTCCATATATAAATATATATGAAATTTACACGATTTGACTTTTTCTACTGGGTATATGTGACGGGTGTTTCTAGCAAGCAGGAGATGCTCACTCTCCCCGGGCACCTGATCTCACTCCATCATAAGGATTCATATCTGATTCATGTAATTTCAATTTACCCGAAGAACAAGATCATTTCTAAATTGACTTAAAAGCAAAAAAAGTAATGCGAAAACCCCTACAAGAATCGAGCTATTCCCGATGGAGATACTCCTAAGCTTTCGATTAATTAACTACGTATAAACATCGGTAATAGTACAGTATACATTTCATGTTAGAAAGGAAGCACTTACCTGGCGATTCATTTGGCTGCTGACAGTGTCAAGCACCAAAAGCAATACAGCCTATAAGGCAATATATACTGTTTGAAGTATATTTCACGATGTGCACATTTCGGCCACATTTATCGCGTCGATAATATGGAAGGCCTATATCCATAACATTTAAAGAGCACGCTATATTCTTAATTTAAAACACTTTTAAATTCATATAAAGCAGATTTATGCTGGAGGGAGATATTATTATGCATGTATATACGCAGTTTTAAAGCGTTTGACACTTAAAGTACCGTCCCAGGTCAATATTGTATCCGTAATACAATCGCATATTGTTGTAATGTTTCTGTGGTGTCATATTTAACGTTCATGTTCTTGGTTATTTGTAAAATCGGTGTGGTCTGACGTCTTTTTCCTTCTCTCTGACTTCACGCATACCTGACTATCCACTGGATGATTATGAAAAAAAAATCAATGCTGAGATTTGTTTTTTTTATATCGATCATGTCTGTGTTACTTTTGGATGTCATTCATCAATTTATTGAGTAACTAATACTGGCGCTATTTTATTATAATTTTTATCTATTTATTTTTACTTATTTATTTATTTATTGTTTTTGATAGGATAACTTCCCTGCTATAGATGAACAGAGCAGTGTCCAAGAAACGCCGCAGGAAACATTGAGCTAATTTAGCAGTAATTTCTACGTCAAGGTGTATATTGTGAGGTTTCCAATAGGGTTTAAATGATCGCTTTCTTTGCCGAAATTAATATGCAGTTAGTACAATAGGACGTATTTTAATGCCTGCAGAGCCCATATTCAACCCTAAATCAACAGATGAAAACATGGGAGTTGGGCAAACAGATTTGAAAATATCGATAACCCTGAGTTTGAAAACTATATCACTGACATTTATCCATCTGAACTTCAATTAAACAAAGCCTTTTTTGGACCTAGATATTAAACTTATTAACAACAGTAATCATACCTACATATATGATAAACGTGACGACTTTGCATTTCCTATTGTAAATGTCCCTTCTCTAGATGGCGATGTCCCCAGACTCTCATCATATGGTATTTATATTAGTCAGTTGGTTCGTTTCGCTAGACTGCACTTACGTTTTGGATTTTCACGCCTAAATTCTCAGATTGCTTTTAAACTTCTTACTAAGGGTTATAGATATCATAAACTTCGGAAAAAGACATTTTATCTAAATTCGGAAATGTGACTTTTCAACAATATGTATCAAGTGGAATTTCCCATCCCATTTTTACGGGGATCCAGTGTACAAAGTAAGGAGGGTCAAAGGCTCTGATAATTAAATATCGACGAGTTCTAAAATTATTAAACGCCTTTGGCATCGACAGTATGACCCTGAGATCATCGCTAAGACCATAGGTTGTATTGGGTCCCTCTACAACTGTATGCAGATTTTTACATGAGCGTTGCACGCTATCTGTAGGGACTCTGTGAGGACCTGTCCAAACCTTTTCAGGGGAGACAAGGTCCTGATCCTGATCCACTCTAACTGTTAGTCGGGACTCCTCTTGATCAAGGATATGAGGTCGCTTGCAGACGGGCAGAGCACGGTTAACTTATGTTGATATCACCTTGCATATTTTTGATAGCAACATATCATTCTATATATTTTTCGTGTGTACTAAATTTGTTTGACCTAACTTCTTGAGAAACCTGTTTATCCTTGTTTTCTATATGGAGGATTGTTTATGAATTTTTAAATTTGTGTCCTCTGATTGTGCTCTTTTGCGGTGAGTGGAAATGTGGGCGCCCGTAAACCAGTTAACAACACCAATTGAGTGACGTTTGATACTTCAATTGACCGTCCTAAGTTGGTATCGTAACCGCAGCACAACCAAATATTTTTGTAAAGTTCCGTGCATATTCCTCTATTACCATTGCTTTTTGTATGCAAGACCTTGGTTATTTGTCATACAGCTTTGTTAGCTGTATTCTGTTTTCTCTTCTATGTACTTGTTAATAGTCGTTTATCAGCTGCTTCAGCAGCATTTTGAAATACTAGTACTATATACCATAATAGAGTATACGTTTAATAAGGTGATGCGAAGAGAGAGAGAGAGAGAGTAAATGAGCTGTTCCATGCGAGAACCTAAAACTTGGTCAACCTTTTAGATTTTCGTTTATTGCCGAAAATTTTATCCCGATGCGATAAATAGGCCATGTATGAAATGTTAACAAAGTGTGTAGATTACTTACTGAGATATGACGTCATAAATGTAGCGTTGGCGTTAGGTTAATAGTCAAAAACGTGTTATTTTCCGTAAGCAAAATAGGTTTCATTTAGGGTATAATGCACTGACAAAACCATGATTAAAATCATGATTATAATCGTGAAAAAAGGTTGTTAACATGAAATGGTTGATGTCAGTCATATAACGTTTGCTGTCATAACAATCCAGTAGGGCACATGTTGCATCCTGAAACAAGGGCCTGACGTAGGGTCATATGATTTTATAGAGGTACATCTGACAATGATGACCGAGACCGGCTGTTGATACAGATACTGCTTTGGCTTTGAGGTGATCATTGTCGGTGTCCGCATCGCTTTTCAAGAGATTCACCAACACGTCCTCGGCACCTAAGCCGGAGTAGCCTAGTGGTATTGTACTCGCCTCCTGATCTGAGGCCCAGCTCTGGTTATGCTGGTGTCCTGTCGTTCGGATGAGATTATTAGTTACCTAGTGGTCTAGTGACCCGGTACTGGATGATATAAACACATGTAAATGGCAAAACATGGCGCAGATAACGTCAATTTTCATGGTTAATTACTTTGAGATGTTTATTCTGAAGTAGATGGTTCCAATAGTACATCCATGGGACGCAGGCATAATTTGCCTGGTCTGGACAATTGCGACCCTTGTTTCGGTTTGGAATTGTAGCGTGTGACTACAGTTAAATTCACTAAAGATATGTTGATTCCTTGCAATTCAACGATGATCTCAGGGTCATACTGTCGATGCCAAAGGCGTTTAATAATGTTAGAACCCGTCGATATTTAATTATCAGAGCCTTTGACTCTCCTTACTTTGTAATACATAATATTTCCTTTGATGCTCTTTTGCCATTTATAAATAAACCTTTGGGCCTTCATCACATTCGTACAAAACTTTATTCTATTTCACTCAGAAAATTACACGAGTTGTACGTATCGTCCAGACACCGTATATTTACTGATATAAGCTGTGCAGAGTATAGACTAGATGGCATTATTATGGACATATCGACCGCTAGACTTTTTCGTCCCGTCAAGTCAGATATTTCTATAGAAAAATCTAATCGCCCTTTCATCAAAATTAAATTTGCAAATAAAGGCATTGATTATTTAAATTTTGGCCACATTTTAAATCATAAGTCTGTTTTAGAGAAAATACCTCCATATTTCAAAAACAAAGATCCGCCATGTATTTCCTATAGCTACACGCCATCAGTTGCATCCAAAATTTATAATTACAAAGGGTTTCTACAGTGTCTTGATCTTAGCAACTCTGCATGCCATCCTCAACCGTGTGCATGTTCCTCATCTAATTTCGTATATTCTCCTTGTGGCCATGTCATTACTGGTGATCTCGATATAGTTAAAAACACTAAATTAAGAGAACTTTTACTTAAAGGTCCAACATACAGAGAACCCAGATCATTCACATGGAGCGAAAATTTTGAGAATAATATGAACTGCTGCGAGGAATATGCCACACGATGGGCAAAAAGAGAGGAAGTACAAGTCGACACTCTTTCGGAAAGGATAAAATCTATTGCAGTACTGCTGAGATCAAAAATCAAAAAATTACAAGGTTCTGTAAACACCAGATTCGAATCTATTTTTAAAGATCCTGATGTTGTCAGAGAACTTACCTTCCTCCAAGAACATTTTATCATTACACCAGCAGATAAAGCATCTAATAATTATACATTTACTTGTAAGAAATATTACTTTGACAGCCTAGTGAAAGAATTAGGATTGAATTCAGCTCCAGGAAATCCTACTTATACTCTCACGAACTTTTCGTTTTCGGAAGTACTCGAGAATCATAAATCTGTCCTCAATACGTTTGGTATTGACTCAAATAAATTGAATTTAGAACTTCCATATTTGTACTGTATTCCAAAAATGCACAAAACTCCGTACAAACAACGCTTTATCGCTGGTTCCTCGAAGTGTTCCACAAAATCTGTATCGATGCTACTCACAAAAATATTATCAGAAATTAAATCTGGCCTTCATAGATATTGCGAAACAGTATATCCCAGAAGTGGAATTAATCAAATGTGGATCCTTAAAAATTCAAAGGAGTTGTTAGAACATCTAAAATAAAAAAGTTTTACTAAAATTCTCTCCATCAAGTCTTTTGACTTTTCGACTCTTTACACAACGATCCGTCATCAGAAATTAAAAGACAGATTAGCGGAAATTATTCAAAATGCATTTACTAGTAAAACCGGAAGCCGCAAATTCAAATATATAGTAATAGGCCACGATAAAACTTACTTTGTTAGGGAAAATTCTGATTCCAAAAATAAATACGCTGAAACAGCTGTCATCCAGATGTTGAACCCTCTTATCGATAACATTTTTGTGGTGTTTGGAGGTAAGGTTTTTCAACAAATTGTCGGCATTCCAAAGGGCACTAACTGTGCTCCGCTTCTGGCTGACATATTCCTTTATTCATACAATTGGCTCTTGTTTCTTGGCTCTCAATTTTACTTACAGATATATAGATGACTTGCTTTCAATTAATAATCCTTCATTCGCGGATTACCTTAGCATCATCTATCCAAGTGAACTGGAGGTCAAAGAAACCACAGAAACTAGTAATTCTACTTCGTATTTAGATATCATGTTGTCTTCCGACATTAATGGTCAATTGAACACCTCACTCTATGACAAACGTGACGATTTCAATTTCGCTATCACAAACTTTCCTTTCATGAGTAGCAACATTCCATCATCGCCCGCACACGGCGTATTCATATCTCAGTTAATACGTTATTCCAGAGCATGTTCAAATTACAATGTCTTTGTTCTGAGGGCTAGGCGACTTTCAGTTAAGCTACTCAACCAGGGTTATATATGTGCTAGACTAGCATCGTCACTGAGGAAGTTCTACGGTCGTTACGAGACTCTAATTACTCCATATGATATCTCGTTATCCAGACTTTTAAATGATATTCTGGACTGAGACCGACTCCGATCACTTTACACAGATTTGACACCTTCTATACTAGAAAGTTACCTACTTCGACTTCTCCATATATAAATACATATGGAATTCACACGATTTGATTCTTTCTACGGGGTATATGTGACGGGTGTTGCTAGTAAGCAGGAGATGCTCACTCTCCCCGGGCACCTGATCTCACTCCATCACAGGGGTTCACATATGCTCTTCAAGCAGACATATTTTGTTACTTTCCATTTGTTTTTCATTTTCACTGATTTTGTATGACCTATGGTTTCATGATTTTTGGACTTGTGGTTTGGATTTATCCATCATCTTTACATTGTACACTGGATCCCCGTAAAAATTGGGATGGGAATTTCCGCTTGATACATATTGTTGAAAAGTCACATTTCCGAATTTAGATAAAATGTCTGAATAAGATCTATAAAATTTACCAAAAGTTTCTCGAAGTTTAAAGATATCTATAACCCTGAGTAAGAAGTTCAAAAGCAATCTGAGAATTTATTCGTGAAAATCCAAAACGTAAGTAGAGTCTTTAGCGAAACGAACCAACTGACTAATATAAATACCATATGATGACAGTCTGGGGACATCTATAGAAGGGTCATTTACAATAGGAAATGCAAACTCGTCATGTTTATCATATATGTAGGTATCATTATTGTTGTTAATAATTTTAATATCTAGGTCCAAAAAGGCTTTGTTTAATTGAAGTTCAGATGGATAAATATCAGTGATATAGTTTTCAAACTCAGCACAATCGAATATTTTTGTAAAGTTCCGTGGATATTCCTCGATTATCATTGTTTTTGTATGCAAGTCCTTGGTTATTTGTGTCATACAGCTTTGTTGGATGTCTTCTGGTTTCTCTTCTATGTACTTGTTAAAGTCGTTTATCAGCTGCTTCAGCAGCATTTTGAAATACTAGTACTATATACCATAATAGAATATACGTTTAATTCCAATCATTCGGCCACGAGCATCACTGAAGAGACATAACTTGTAGGCCGGTGTCACTGCTGGTGGACTAATAGTGCCCGAGGGCATCATAAGTGTAGTTTTCGGTGCTTTTCTACTGACATGAAATATATACTTCAAATTTTCAATCATCAAATTAGGTAAATCACCCTAAAACTAAGGATTATCTCCCTCTTGCATAGCTCTGTCCTTAGATAGATTCTTTGGTTCACTTTTCGGTCATTTTGGCTTCGATTCAACTCTGCTTTTCATATTTTTATATATTTTGAGAATTCAAATTATTCGGCCACGAGCATCACTGAAGAGACATAACTTGTCGAAATGCGCATATGGTGCACATAATTAAAAGGTATATATTTTCTATATTTATTATAATCACTAGGCCGGTGTCACTGCTGGTGGACTGATAGTCCCCGAGGGCATCATAAGTGTAGTTTTCAGTGCTTTTGTACTGACATGAAATATATACTTCAAATTTTCATCATCAAATTAAGTAAATCACTCTAAAGCTAAGGAGTATATCCCTCATGCATAGCTCTGTCCTTAGATAGATTCTTTGGTTCACTTTTCGGTCATTTTGGCTTCGATTCAACTCTGCTTTTCATATTTTTATATATTTTGAGAATTCAAATTATTCGGCCACGAGCATCACTGAAGAGACATAACTTGTCGAAATGCGCATATGGTGCACATAATTAAAAGGTATATATTTGCTATATTTATTATAATCACTAGGCCGGTGTCACTGCTGGTGGACTGATAGTCCCCGAGGGCATCATAAGTGTAGTTTTCAGTGCTTTTGTACTGACATGAAATATATACTTCAAATTTTCAATCATCAAATTAAGTAAATCACTCTAAAACTAAGGAGTATCTCCCTCATGCATAGCTCTGTCCTTAAATAGATTCGTTGGTTCACATTTCGGTCATTTTGGCTGCGATTTAACTCTGCTCTTCATACTTTTATATATTTTGAGAATTCCAATCATTCGGCCACGAGCATAACATAAGAGACATAACTTGTCGAAATGCGCATATGGTGCACATAAGTAAAAGGTATATATTTTCTATATTTATTATAACCACTAGGCCGGTGTCACTGCTGGTGGACTGATAGTCCCCGAGGGCATCATAAGTGTAGTTTTTAGTGCTTTTGTACTGACATAAAATATATACTTCAAATTTTCATCATCAAATTAAGTAAATCACTCTAAAACTAAGGAGTATATCCCTCATGCATAGCTCTGTCCTTAGATAGATTCTTTGGTTCACTTTTCGGTCATTTTGGCTTCGATTCAACTCTGCTTTTCATATTTTTATATATTTTGAGAATTCAAATTATTCGGCCACGAGCATCACTGAAGAGACATAACTTGTCGAAATGCGCATATGGTGCACATAATTAAAAGGTATATATTTGCTATATTTATTATAATCACTAGGCCGGTGTCACTGCTGGTGGACTGATAGTCCCCGAGGGCATCATACGTGTAGTTTTCAGTGCTTTTGTACTGACATGAAATATATACTTCAAATTTTCAATCATCAAATTAAGTAAATCACTCTAAAACTAAGGAGTATCTCCCTCATGCATAGCTCTGTCCTTAAATAGATTCGTTGGTTCACATTTCGGTCATTTTGGCTGCGATTTAACTCTGCTCTTCATACTTTTATATATTTTGAGAATTCCAATCATTCGGCCACGAGCATAACATAAGAGACATAACTTGTCGAAATGCGCATATGGTGCACATAAGTAAAAGGTATATATTTTCTATATTTATTATAACCACTAGGCCGGTGTCACTGCTGGTGGACTGATAGTCCCCGAGGGCATCATAAGTGTAGTTTTTAGTGCTTTTGTACTGACATAAAATATATACTTCAAATTTTCAGTTATCAAATTAAGTAAATCACTCTAAAACTAAGGAGTATATCCCTCATGCATAGCTCTGTCCTTAGATAGATTCTTTCGTTCACTTTTCGGTCATTTTGGCTTCGATGCAACTCTGCTCTTCATATTTTTATATATTTTGAGAATTCCAATCATTTGGCCACGAGCATCAATGAAGAGACATAACTTGTCGAAATGCGCATATGGTGCACATAATTAAAAGGTATATATTTTCTATATTTATTCATAAGGTGAAAAATCCTGCGAAGAGAGAGAGAGAGAGAGAGAGAGAGAGAGAGAGAGAGAGAAAGTAAATGAGCTGCTCCATGCGAGAACCTAAAACTTGGTCAACCTTTTAGATTTTCGTTTACTGCCTAAAGTAATATCCCCATGTCTTAAATAGCCCATATATGAAATGTTAATAAAGTGTGTAGCTTACTTATTGAGATATGACGTCATAAATGTAGCGTTGGCGTTGGGTTAATAGACAAAAACGTGTTATTTTCCGTAACCAAAATAGTTTTAGTTTCGTTTAGGGTATAATGCACTGAGAAAATCATGATTAAAATCATAATTATAAACGTGAACAAAGGTTATTAATATGAAATGGTTAATGTCAGTCATATAACTTTTACTGTCATAACAATCCAGTAGGGCACATGTTGCATCCTGAAACAAGGGCCTGACGTAGGGTCATATGATTTTATAGAGGTACATCTGACGCTGATGACTGAGACCGGCGGGTGATACAGATACGGTTTGGCTTTGAAGTGATCACTGTCGGTGTCCGCATCGCTTTTCAAGAGGTTCACCAACACTTCCTCGTCCTCGTTACCTAAGCCGGAGTAGCCTAGTGGTATCGTACTCGCCTCCTGATCTGAAGTCCCGCTCTGGTTATGCTGGTGTCCTATCGTTCGGATGAGATTATTAGTTACCTAGTGATCTAGTGACCCGGTACTGGATGATATAGACACATGTAAATGGCAAAACATGGCGCAGATAACGTCAATTTTCACAGTTAATTACTTTGAGATATTTATTCTGAAGTAGATTGTTCCAATAGTACATCCATGGAACGCAGGCATAATTTGCCTGGTCTGGACAATTGCGACCCTTGTTTCGGTTTGGGATTTTAGCGTGTGACTACAGTTAAAGTCACTAAAGAGATCCGATATGTTGATTCCTTGCAATTCAGCTACAGCGTTATAATCACTATGCTCCTGAGGTAACGGTACCAAGCTACTGTCTGACTAGAGGAGGTAAAGCAAGCGTTGCAGTGTTCGGTAAAGCAGCGACATTTTTTCGGTGCAAGACTTTGACCTATTGCCTGTCCCATGGCTATTTTTTCCTCTGTATCAGTTCGTTTGTAGACTGTGAGAGACTGCACTGATTTATGTCCAGTAACGGTCATAATTTGTGACGGACTAGACATACTTTTTGTAAGAATTGTAGCACTAGTAACTGGTTGGTGTATATTTGTGAAAGATTGCTCCTGTTGGTTTCTTTTGTATTTATCATAAATTTCTTCTTTTCTTTTCGGCAAACAGTTTCGCCGCCATTGTTGTTGACAAGGACAACAAGAAAGATAACTCGCACGGAAACCTGGTATAAATCTGAAGGTGACATGAGATAAGAATAGCCCAAATATTCACGTGACCGTTATGAGCCAATCGCTTTTTGGGATTCCCCAACAAATTTGTCAGAGGTGGGTTAAAGTGAAAAACGAGGCCCCGTGTCTTGGTATGCATGGCACGTTAAAAATCCCTCACTGCGTCTGGTGGGTCCGTTGTAAAGGTCAAAATTTCTATGCCCTGCATCAGGCAGATGCCGTCACCATGAAATATTCGTGGTGTGACTTTAAACAAAAATCAAACAATCAATCAATCCTCGGCACCTTTTCTTAAAAGCACATGCCCCGGAAATGTGGCGGAAATTCTGAAATTATTCATTGATACAAATTATCCATGTCATCCTCCCACTATACCTGGAGAACTGATATTTATAAACACATTGTACATTTATGATTTACAACTTTATTCATTAAATGATAGAGTAAATTTACAGTACTGGTACCTGATATACCAGTAAGTAGTAATTCCGTTCAGACTTAAAGTACTGAACCAGGAATGCCCTCCAGTCTCCGAACTCCCAGCTACATGTATTTCCACCACCCTGATCCTTGTGCAGATTAGCCCTATTGCTGTGGGCCGACTTATCCACACAAGGTGCCAGCTGAGCCAGTGAGTCGATGTTAGTCCTCCTGTAGAGTCTGTTAATGTGTGCAAAGCCACTGTCGATCAAACACCTCGCATTCCCAGTCATCTGCATTATAAGATTTCCTGGTACAGTCCTACCATGACTCGCCACGCCAAGTACGCCAGCACGTACATATTCTTGTTTTGACTTGTAAAAGATGAATTGAGGTGTAAGTTTGTTCATTGAAGTTACTGATGTTTGAAAAAATAGATCAAAATATGAAACGCATTCCGTTATTTACATTGCTACATTGTGTACCTAATGTAGATTCACCACCACAATTGTCCGAATACATCTTGACAACCTTCTCTCCTATAGTGTGTTTGCCTAGCATAGCTGATTACTGAGTTCGGACCATGAGTGCCCTTCCCATCATCCCCTAACATTCGACCGTAGTCAAGCAGGAAATTACTATGCTCAGATGAATAAATGTACATTACTTTACTAGAATAAATTACTATTTTCGTTTACGTTCTTTATATCTATTCTGATGCCATAAATCAGCCATTAAAGAAACATTAAATTACAGCGATGAAAATATAACTTCTGTTTAGGGACATTATGAACGTGCATTTAGCATTTTAAAGACAAGGGGTTTTTTTTCTTTTTCTTTTTTAGGTTCCCTCATATTCGAAAGTAGGCCGTGGTAATTTTCATACCGGTATTTGAATGCAGTTTAATGGAGATATAAACATAACATATTACTATCTTAACTACAACTTGAAGACACTTTCTGTTTTATGACATTATATAATTCAAGCGACTCGGCTTCAGAAATTGGCTGTTTGAACGGGAATTTTGACAGGTAAAGGGTGGCTGCTAGCTGCGGCAGACAGGCGGTCGTTTAAATATTTATCAGTAAAACACTAACAGCTAGTGGTGGGGAAGGGAGTGTGGACACAAAAACCGCTGTTTATAGACAAGTGACAGTATAAGAAAAGTAACCGTTATGACAAGTTAGATTGTACTGACCTGGAGAGGGAATTCATTAAATCGGACTCTAAATATCTGCACCATAGTGCGCCCCGATCTGCCTGGCGTGGTGTGGAATAAGGACTCCGTAGGCAAAGTCAAATGTACCATGTAAATTCTCTGGACAGCGGAAAAACTGGCTCCTCAGGAATGGATACTCCATCTAATCCCTCTTTGGTCTTGGCTATACACTCCTGGTATGCTCTTCGTTTCTCTTGTACTCGTGCTATACGTTCCTGCATCTCCACTGCTGCTTGTAGTTTTTCTCCTCACTCCTTGCGTCACTCATCATTTTCCTCAGCTTCTCACAACGCCCGAAAACATCCTCCTGTGTGCTAGGAATTTTAATGTGAGGGCAATATGATTTCCAAATCTCTGCAATAAATTGAATGCATATGTACTTGCATTATTGTTGTAGACAGTATTTGGTTTGCTAATTATCTACACTTTCCATCAACGAAGGAAAACCAAGGGTTAAAGTAAGAGGCATCGGTGTCCTGATCATGTAAACTTACGCAATATTTCGATTTTTACATGTATTTATCACATAAAGCATGCGATAAACAAGTACATATCAAAATCATCATCCGCAGATTGTCTTTTATGATACAAGCTATTCACGTAACTCAAATAATGTACTGTTCAGTCCTTGACAATGAGTACTGGTTATTTTAAATACTTTATTTACCATAGAAAGATTTGTATTTAGCGGTCTGTTGCTGTGCATTTGATTATTCCTCCCAGTACTTCTTGTAAACGTTGATTTTCGTATCCGAGGACGTCAAGTAGATAGGTGGCAATGTGTCTCTACTGTGTTCAAAGTTCTCAAAACTGTTCTCAAAGCATGCAATTCAGTAACTTTATCGCAGACCGTTTTGACTGTTAAAGATTTCGTGTACACTAAGCCATCATCGTTTGTAAAATTCATTTAGGCCTACACGACCCGCACCCGCTGACGTCTTCCGGCGTTTGTAAACGGATCGCTTGAATCTTGCTTAAGGAGATACGAATACACTTAGTTATTTACCTCAAATTCTGATGATTCCTCTCTTCCATTTTCTTCTGCTATCATGAACATAACGAGGAATATCTTGAACTTATACAATTTACAAAAATCACGTTAATGACAGGTGAAAAAAAGATTAAACCATGATGCGTCGCAGACGTATGTGATGTCCCCCAGCATTTTTGTGACGTTTTCGCAGAATATGACGTCAGCCCAAGTTTTTGCATGGAACGGGTCACATATAAGTCAAAGTCTAAATAAAAATGATAGGAAACATTTGTAACACGATGAACTAAAATTTAGTGGAATTTGGGACATTTGCAGTTGGTGATAAATGTATACACATAAACGAATGCTTAAAGCCATCTGGCTCAGCCGTAAAGCAAAAGTCACCACAGACAAAATAGACATCACCAAAATTGTAATGCAGCAGAGGCACCGACGTAGGATGGGCAACTGAAGTAACGGTAGTTACTCAATTGGTGTGATACACCGGTTTACGGGCCTACCTTCCCACTCAACACAACGGCAAAAAAATTAAAAGACATGCAATTAAAATATATTAACTATACTCCATATAAAAATATCAAAGATCAGCAGGCTTCGAACTGTCTGAAACATACACACAGGATATGTGTAATGGATGTTTTATTTAAAATATAAAATGACGAACCATTATGTTCTACTCTTCCGAAATTTAGCTAAGGCCCTTGTTCCATCTGATTAACAATCAGAGAGGACAAGACGCAAGACCTTACCTCCTGTGAGGAGGTTTAGCGAGGGCCTGTTATAGAGTCACCACTGCCCGGTGGTGTAACACCTGTAAAGGGCTCTAGAAGTGTCCAGTATAAGACTTATTTTCATAGCGATGATTTTAGCAAAATTCTGACGATGGCAAATGCGTTTGACTATTTTAAATCTTGATGCTATGAAGTCATCTGATCGTATTACCCTTCTTGTTTATATACAAGATCACTGTAGAAATGTTGACCGGATTTTCCATTAGACACAATTTTGAAAAAAAAAATATGTTTGCGTTTAAAGTATCTGTAACACCTGGTCAAAAGTTCTTCAACTGTATTTTTTTATTTATTAATATTTTTCTTTTTGTTTGTTTATTTGTTTGTCTAGGAGTTTTTTTTTTTTTTCTTTTTTTTTATTTATTTATTATATTTTTTTGGACGAAATTCAGTACAGGTTCTGGAAAATGTAAAGACCATGATGGAAGTCTACCAACATCGTTATCTAACCATTATAAATACTAGTGTGTATAAAGTATTTGTTATTAATATTGATATTGGTGTTCAAAATCATGATTCTTTATTAGATCTGTTGGTTTAACTGAGATGAAGTTCGTGAAAATAAATGTTTTAATGTATTTCCATATCAAGGATTTTGTATCGATTCTGTAAGTTTATTATCGAGATATTTAGATGTGTCGTAAAATTCATAAATAAGTTTGAAGCGGTTTAGATTTTTGAAGCTAAAAAAGTCCCTCCCAAAAAAAAAAGGGGGGGGGGGGCAGGAGGCATAGTTGGTGCCCATACGAATTTCCACTATCTGTCTATGTATCTTGTTAAATTGCACAAAAATAAAATTGTCCGTCAGAGGAGTTATGATATTACAAATTTCATTCCAATTGCAAAATTTGTTAGAACTATATCGTATATCAGGAAAATTTCCTGAGTAAATACATGTGCAGTGGTATGCAAAAAACACCAGCGTATAAGAGACAACAATTTTTTTATTTTACTGCCCCCTTTGGTAAAGAAGTAAAGGAGTTATATGCAGGAAAAAACCAAAGTTGAAACTTAACCTACTTGAATTAATTATAGCAATAATTTGGCCAGAATATTTTATAGACCAAAAGTTATTGATGTTTGCATC
This sequence comes from Pteria penguin, assembly GCA_035048485.1. Classification (NCBI taxonomy): domain Eukaryota; kingdom Metazoa; phylum Mollusca; class Bivalvia; order Pterioida; family Pteriidae; genus Pteria; species Pteria penguin. The sequence continues at coordinate 30,106,679 of CM068584.1, forward strand.
TTCAAAACCCCAATTACAATATCAAATAATACGGTCTTCCACAGCTGTTACTATTGAGGTGATGTGTTAAGAGAGAATGGTATTTGAACAGGGACTAGAAGTTGATATAAATGGGGAGGGGGGCATGATGGAAACGGCGGATGAAAAAATTTCGACAAATCAAAACACGTCAATGTTTCAAACTCTAAAAAAGAAGTGTGTCAGTTTAGTTTGATTCCGTTATCGCACAATGTAGAGTTATTTTTACTATACTTCAATTACCTGTTATCTGAGAAGTAAGCAATGATCTCGATGGTAAAGTTAATTGACTGTGAACTTACAAAGGCACGTTTTTGTACAACTGGAAGTGACTGAATTGAATACAAATCAATCAGAGTGCATGTATTGAATATTTTAGCTGGACGTTTTGGAAAACATGCCAATTGATTGTAAATGGAAAGAGGGCAGGAGAATAATTCAGCTAGAGTTCTGGCAGATGGACTGAAAGGCAGCTAGCTATAAGAGAAAGAAAGCATGGCTGGTCATTCACCCTGCAAAGCGAACGAACGAGTGACCAATGTGGCTTGATAAACTAAAACTCGGGTTCTGGCATTGAGGTGCAAATTCAAATTCTTCCGATCACAGCAGTGCAACTCTTACTTTCATCACTTTGAAGAATTTCCGTAGTGTTTTGGCCACGGTTGTACCAATTTATCTTATACCGGACATAGGATGCCCAAAATTCATTTAAGTCAAATCACTTGTGCATATCTTGGATTACCCGTATAGTACTCGTCGAATCTTTTCGGTTTTACTTTAGCTAGAAATCTGTCTGGACTTTCAAGCGATATACACCTCGATTTCTGCACTATATTTTCACTCATAGTATTTGTAATTCAATCGTAATAATTTCTTTATTTACGTTATTTCTATAATGTGTGCATTGATAGACATCGTTATTTATCTACAATATTATATAATAAACGTGCATCGCGTGAGAACACAGTGAAACGTAGTAGTAACCACGAAGTAGTGTATACGAATGAGTTATTTCAAAGTGTGTAAAGGACCGTTCGATTCACAAGCCTTTATTTTAGTAAATATACCTGTATATCGTGTGCATATGTCAGTTTTTATTTCTGTAAATCCTATCGGTATTATTTTTGTTTGAAGCAATGGCAATTGCGAAGCATTCTACAAGAAATTGGGTGAATGACTTGTGAAGTGGCAATTTTAATGCAGTGGTAGCTAGGAAGAATATTACTTGTATTAGAAAATAAAAACTAAAACAAAAATAATAAATTCTGTGTACTTAAAGTTTAATCAAATGTAAATTTCTTTAGTTCTATTTTCCCTGCCAATGACCTAACAAAATCCTACGAAATGTGTCAAAAATGGGCGGAAACATTTTATATTTCAGCAAAAAACCCTACTTTACTTGAAATAATATATCTTATTTTCTTGAAGAAAATGAATGGTTTTAGCTTGGAAAAGTCTTTAAAAGCTTTTCAACCTCGTGCCCCTAAAATTCTGTCATGGACAGATGAAATGGACTGTTATTTGCGAAAATTTGAATGATATGTTATTGCTCAAATTTTCGACAAGCGTCAAAGTTTTACAAATCTCAGTGCCATCTTTTAAGTAGTGTGTTAGACGTTTATTCATTTATGCCATCACACTAAGCTTCTTACTCTGATGATTTGGAAATGGCCTTGATTAAAATGTATGATCTTACAGAAGGGGGCTTTAAACATAATTTTACACTATATAAACCTGAATCTGGAGAGTCATTTTTTAAAAATTTTAATAAGATGGATTGAAATATCAAAATTTACCTAAAAGTATTAGAGTTTGTTTGATCTTATGTCCAGAGACCAGCTATTCCATATTTTGTATGTCCTCTGGTTTTATGATTTTTGGACTTGTGCTTTGGATTTATCCATCATCTTTACAATTCAAGCAAGATTTAAAGATTTCCTTGAAACAAGATATTCCAAAAACTATAGAAGAAATGTCAATTTTGGCAGATCAGTTTCGGATTGCAGGATATACTGGTGCAAACAATTTGTGTATGACAAATAGTACCACTACTTTACATTCTGTCAAAACATTTTAGAAAGTTGACGCCGAACTTGTCAAACCACCTCTTTCAGGTTATACAGACAATTCGAAACAATCCGTTGATTTTATCACTGACATGTTATATATCATGTTATAAATAAGGTGCTTTGTCCTTAGATTAATTCTTTGGTTCACTTTTGCGTTCATTTTGGTTTCAATGCTGCTCTTCAAATATTTATATATGAGAATTCTAACCATTCGGCCACGAGCATCACTGAAGAGACATAAGTTGTCGAAATGCGCATCTGGTGCACAAAATTAAAATGTATGTATTTTCTATATTTATTTATACTGTGTTCAGATCAAAAGCAAACTTTCACGTACTTTAGAGAATGAACAATATGATGCGAATTACAGTGATGATAAAATTTATGTTGAAAAATGCACTGCGTCAATTTTAAGATCATACCATCTATAGATATTTTTGTGTAAGATATTCTAACGTTCTCGTGTCATAACAATCATACCATTATCGCGGGAAATGTTCAAGGCAAACCTGTTAACATGTTGAGAGATTCTGGTCGTTGGAAGATTGTCATAAAAAGCATAGTAAAACCTGAAAACTTTACGGGTGGTCATGATTCTTGTATATAAGCTGTAAATACAAAACGGTCAGTGTCCTTCACAAAGACATACAATAAAGACAATCGAGTTTTTTTTTTTCATCTTATTGTTGGTGAGGATGAAATACTACAAAAGATCATGATATTGATCCGTCATGACAACCTATTTTAGCTGTAGAAAAAGACATGAAAACGTGAGAAGTTTTAAAAGGACCCCTCTTTAAAGGTTCCTGATATTGTGAAAGATACTATTAGTCCAGACGTGAACAACAGCAAGATCTTAACTTTCACACCAAACGACAAAATTTGGAAGAAAAAAAGTTACAAATAATGGTAAATTGACTTGCTTTGAGGAAAATTGCTTACTATTCAGGCAATATCAATCTAATGAAAATAGAGGATACAGGTTATTTACTCGGTTATTTAGTAGCTGTACCATTTAAGTTTAGAAACCTTGAAATGAGAGTGGCTCATAAAACCATCAGGTCAAGTCATCTTGCTACACTACGCAGAGCAGATGGCAAATGTCTTGACCATATTGTCAAATTGGGATTGACTTAATTATTTTTCACGTCTTTGTTTGTCAAACTGTTGCAGACTTCTTATCGAAACTGTAAAATATAAAACTGCATTTCAAACACCAACTGGCTTGTATAATTTCTGGTTAATGCATTTTGGTTTCTTTGCCGCTCCTTGTACATTCTGTAGACTTATGGAAAAACTGCTACAGAATATGAAAAATGTAGGGAATTTCATACACGATATTTTAGGTTTAACCATTACTTTTTATGAATATATATCAAAGAGGCACTCTTTTTGAAATTTTACAATGCCAATTTTACTGTCCATCCTAGCAAATCGTCCGTTGCATACCATCGTTGGAATATTCTGGTCATGTTATTGGTGACGAGAAAATTCAATTGAATCCAAGTAATTAAGTGCTATTCAGAATGCTTTTCGGCTCCAAACTCGGAAATGATAACGTTCATCTTTTGGATTAGAAATTTTTTTACAGGAAATTTGTAGCATTGTCATTTACTGGCCTCACAAGGAAATATTCGCTAATCAAACATCAGTGGTTCGAATCTCGGGAAAGATCATGAAAAGCGCATTGACAGGTGACCATGCTTTAAAGCTTTCAGATTTCTTCCCAGATGTTGAACTTGCGAACGGATGCATCAAACGGATTGTAGTGTAGGTGCATCCGTTTCCATAATGATGAGTATGGGAAATAAATTACCAAGTTAGGTATACTAGTTGGTAACTAAAAGAACAACGAAAGTATTATGCTAGCATTGAGAAAGAGGGCTTTGCGATAGTGTGGTCTATACAGAAAGTTATTAGGTATCTGTATGACAGAGAAATAATTTTAGACACTGACCTTCAACCTCTCGCGCTCCAAAATAGATCAACGACGTCGAATCGTAGACTAATGCTGTGGGCTATGATTACTCAGCCGTACCTTTTCCACATTGTCGCTATACAAAACACTGGTTATGTTGGTGCTGATTATCTCAGTGAAGCATAAGTAAAGTTTGCATTCCTGTTTATACGCATATATTTGATAATTTCATTTCAAAACGTAAAAAGTTTTTAAGTGAATAACATTATTCATGGCTTATTTCATCCCTGTTTAATTTCCGTAGTATGTTTTATATTAATATGAATTTCTAAGTTATGATTGCTTCTGCTTTCCATACTTTGTTAAATTTATTCACCTTGTTTTACCTATAAAGAATCCCTACCAAAATGTTAATATACCTATCAACTTTTATAGTACTGGTTGAACCTGTTTCTGAAGTTTTGCTAGGAATCTGACGTGCGGCACTTCTGTCTGGACGTTCGTGCGATAGGCACCTCGATCTGTAAACTATAGTACATTACATGATGAAATACTAAATCTTCACCCGTACGCTAGCTGCGACGGATGGTCCTGCGCCATTCCCTTCTGTGTAAGTTTGCACTTATATTTAATCTTTACTAATAAATTCTACAGAGACCATTATTATATAAATTGTTTTAGTACAGTAAATATTGATTCACTTTGCATTAAATATATATTGTATTGTGTGTATGAAATAAGTCTCACGTATAAGTAATAGTGTGTGTAATTGTATCGTAGTATAACTACGTTATTTCTTTACCGTGTGTATTCATAGACGTATAATAATATATAGTAAAAGTACATCGTGTTAGAACGCAGTGAAGTTTAGTTGTAATCACGATGTAGTGTTTACGTATGATTAATTTCGAAGTATGTAAAGGTGTGTTCGATTCACAAGCCGTTATTTTAGTACATATACTTGTATATTATATGCTTTGTCAATTTATGTATTTTCAGATCATGTCGATATTATTCATTGTCTGAAGCAATAACAATGGCGACACATTAGGTGGATGACTTGTAAAGTGGGGAATTCAGTGCACGATTAGATTGGAAGTGTATTACTAGTATTTGTTAAAAAAATAACGTAGTGTAATTAAAGTGTAATCAACTGTAATTTGTTTAATTCCAAAGTCCCTTGAAAATCGTATTAAAGGGGCCAACGTTATTTAATTTATCTATGAAATTATCAGTATAAATAGATTTTTAAAAATTTAGCACTACAGAATAGACATTCATCTTACTAGATGAATGCCTTGCTGTAATTTTTCTCTATTCCTTTACCTCTTTTTTTTTTTTTGGATTTGGTATTATCCTTAACTTTGGAAAACAGACATCTTTGTTGCTTAGATTTATTACGAGGTGGCTTAAAGTGACATTATAACATCCTATAAAGGGGGAAGACGGGGTATTAATAGATAACATTGTACTTTAATATCATTTGCATAGTCTAGTAAATGTGATTGGTGTGTGATTGAAAAAAAAAATGAAATTGTCGTCGGAAATAGATTGTGCATATGGTTTTATTATAGTTCTGCAATTTAATTGAACATTAGTTACTTAAAGCTGTATACCATATGTTCGCCAGTACAGTGCATATTATAGATCAATTTATTCCATATTGTTTTGATTATATATATAAACCTAAAACATATTAAAAAGGACCCTTGCACATGTTGTGATCAAATCCGTTGTATTAAGTGAGATATGGCTATCTTAAACGCGATGTTTGTAAACAGAATGTTTACAACCAACTTATCACGTGATCTAATTCGGAAGCCGCCGCATCATGGACACTGACGGAGGGCTAGGTAAATAAACTTGACGAGTAACTTTAAAAATCTGCACTCAAGTCTGCTAAAGTTAGTATTTACTGAAATCATTTTCTTATGGAGTCTCCCTTCATCGTATTTGTTTTCATTAAACTGCGCATGCACGACGTCAGGTCATGTTTGTATTTATGGAATACCCACTTTATTTACGAAATATTTTCTTTTTATTTTGATATCTCCGACGGTTTAAAGCAACAAAATATGTTATTAACGCGAAGTTATTAACTTCCACTATACGAAAAAAAAACACAGTTTTTGTTTTACATGCCCAAATTTTTTGAAATTATACCGAGTTGTAGGGTATACAACTTTAATTCACAAAAAAGAGAAGTAGCACATTAAACATACTAAAATCAATAGAATATACAGGTCCTTCCGAAAGAAAAAAGTAAGAGCTGGTTAGGTACAACTCTGGACACGTGTTAATGATCACAGCATGGATTTGGAACTTACAACCATAAAATTTCTGTCTATATTACGAAGCGCTACCATGGTATTTGAAGAAGTATTATATAAATACGGACATGAAATAATTTAAATTGTATAACTCCTCGCACTAAAGAACTTTTTATACCCTGTTATGAATGAACACAAAGGCAATGAAACAGTAACAAGAACCGCGCCATACTAGACAAAGCACTAGATCGCCGAGACGCTTTCAATTTATCTGACGTCACATTAATTTTACATTAATTAACACACTGATGGAGGTAATTCGTAAATGTTCATGTTCAACCGTGGTTGGACTATTTATATATTATATATATGGCGGTAACGAAAATGACAGGCGGTGACAGTATTGCCCCCTAAGAAATTTCACTGACCCCCTATAGTCTCATAGGGGATCACCACGTGAGACGTTCTTACCCAATGATATATTACAATTTTGTCTGAGGTGGGATGAAATGGTGTAGGGGTAGACTGTGTATAGTGGTTAATTATAAACGCTTGGGTTGCAATGCCGACGATCCGGGTGCCATTCCGTGGTTGCGCCACGATGTTTAAAAGGATAGTGACGTCATGTCTCCTAGTCGTGATATAAATGAAAAACCGTTGAAAGCGACGTAAGTAAAACACCAACCAACCAACGGCAGATCTGATTGCTTTCAAAGATGATGAACGTGGTGAAAATTAGTAGAACATCCAGATTTCGGCACTGGGATCATGAATAAGCTGAAGGTTACTTTATAGGTTAGTTTGTATGTTTCCTTACACGAATTTTAATTGATTCAGCAACATGGGTGCAGGTGAAAGATGACCTAAATCTAGCTCTTATTATTTTGATCGATCGTAATACGTGTACCATAACAGGAAAATAATCTGGGATCGATACGTGTAACATCTTACATTTATGAAATGATAGTGATAAAGAGGATACTTATGTACTCTACAATGAAGTCAAATTCTTAAGAACACTTTCAACTAAAATACCATATTAACGATATCAATAATCATCTTTATGGTAATGGATAATAAATAAAAATACATGTTTTGCTAATTAAAATATAATTTTCATGTGAATCTCACTATGTTCATATCTCACAATGTTTATATCTGACAATGTTGTTATCATCAATGAATTATTAAGTTAATGTATAATAGTTATATAAGATATAATGTTCTTGATTATAACGAAGATCAGGGCCATGATTGTCCTACATTATTTTTATCTATTTCATTAGTTGTATTTACATTGTTACAACCTAAAAATATGACCCGAATTTACCATCAAGAAGGCACTGGGAACAATCCGCGTTCATTTTCTTCTGTAAAACGATGTAAGTCCTTAACCTATTTCAACACAAACTATTCATGTTGGACATGAATAGGAGAGGAATAGTTGGACGTGAATAGGAGCATGTTCTTATAGGAAAATAAGTAGTCTTCCTGTAAGTACAACCCATGGGCAAAAATGTTATTACTGTCTGGGTGTGGTCCCTCTCTTTGACGAATTTTCTCAATTTAATTTTGAAATCAGATTTCAAGTTACGATATGTCCATTGTTTTATACTTATTTTATCAGAACAATTTCTGTCAAACATTTCTCGAATAAATACACTCGTTAGGAATAATAAAAGGAAATATTTTAAAGTGAGAAAACAGAAAACATCTGACAAAGCTGTGTGGCACTAATCACCAAGGACCTGCACAGGAAACATGATAATAGTAGAATATACAAAGTAACGACATTACAAAAATATTCGATTGTGATGCGGTTAGGATACCGACTTAGGACGGTCAACTGAAGTAACAAACGTTACTCAATTGGTGAGGTTAACCGGTTTACGGGCCCCACTTTCCAACTCATTAATCCTCCATATAGAGAACAAGGATAAACATGTTTCTCAAGGAGAGAGGTCATAAAAATGTATTACACACGGAAACTTTACAGAATAATAAGAGAAACATTTAAAAATTAACATATTGAGATATATTTGGCGGGTAGCAATGTCGAACTGGACGAATCCATTTTGAGGGGTGTTAATTACTTGCAAAAAAAAAAAAAGAATTTCGATATTTCAGGAAATTTCCCGTTCAGTTCTCCAAATAATCTTAATAGCTGCTTGATGTATTTTCTAACCTCTGGAGTTTCCTTTAAATGGTTTTATGTTTTACCCTTTCACTTTTACTGCGATAAATAATACCGTATCCCGTGAAAGTTTTAACGTCACAATACAAAATTATTGTCTCGATCTTATTTTCCGGGAACAGTCATGATTTTGCCAACCAAAATGTCATGTGATGGGGTTTCAAGAGGTTACGCTTGTAAAATCTTTCAGCACTCCCCATTTCAAGTCATCTACGACCGTTCCGGATGACGTCAGAGTGCATGTGCCGTTTATTTCCAGTAAACTGTACTATGAAAAATGCCGTATTTTAATATCAAATCATCCATATTTCTGTTTTCTGTACATTTCATGTTGCCAAAATATGCCGCGGAGCTACGACAAAATGGATATGAAAGATGTATGTGCAGTTTTATAAATTTGTGTTGATTTGTTGACATATCAAGAATTTTCGTTGAAGAGATGCAACACGCCCAGAAGGTAGTAACAGATTAAATGCGCCGGGACGATTTACGTCAGAGAAGGTGCAGTATAAACTTTTAA